>OX246754.1:135538790-136224175 GCA_945910035.1 Brachypalpus laphriformis
TGTACTTAAAATGAAATCAAAAAGTAGCTCACCTCTTCTGTTGATATCGGAACTGCCCCATACAGTATGGTGAGCGTTAGCATCTCATCCTATAATGAGACCAGTCTTTTACCTCCCCGCATCTGCGATCAGTCTTTCCAGGTTATCCCCAAAAAGAGAGTCCATATTGTCATGGGCGAGATACGTCGACACCAAGAAGTAAGAGCCACTGGGTGTTTCTATTCTCGCTGCTGTTGTATCTCGATCGCTGTAATTAGGGAGTAAAGTTACATTTAGGTTACTTTTCACCAGTATACACGGTCTGGGTTTACCTTCGTCACGCACATACATGGTGTAGTAGTTAGGAGTCTTGTGTCCACGTATCAAGTTGTCCACAAGCCAAGGTTCCTGGACCAAGACTATATCTTCTCTGTCCCTTGAGAGACGGAAAAGAAGGCCGGCAGAAGCCGTTAAGATTAATCTGAACTAACTGCAGCATTAGCGCTACAATCAGGCAGAGAAACCTCCACCACTGTGGTATTCAAGGATTCCAAGTCTGAGGACGATTCGGACAATTCGTCCTCACTCAAAAGCAGTGGATAAAATTTGTCAAAATTATCATCCGTCTCCATGTCAGACAATTTGTCTTCATCGACAAAAGACGGATTGTTAGGGAGTGACGCTTGAGAGTCGTCAGCATCACTATCGAGAGAAGGAAATGTGATAGATGACTCGGTTTCTTGGATGGGTGGGCAGCTTACCCAAATCAGACTCTTCATCTTTTTTATAGACGTTGAGAGTAATAGGGTCGATGCCGTAGTAGACAACACCTCCAGTCATCGCCAAAGGAGCAAGAGATTCTTTATTGATGACAATAAGTGCACATTTGTATAGACCTCTTGGCTCGTCCAGCTTGGCGACTTTCTAATTGTGCGTCGGAAGTTCGGGATTGCTGACTTGAAGGATACGAAGGATCGTATCCGGGCTGGAGGGTTCGGCTGGGATCCAGGTACGAGTTCTTGGTCTACTCGGGATATCTTCCCTTGCAACAACCTCGAGTTTAGCACCTGGCCATACCTCCCCTAATTGGCTTATGGCTAGCTTGTAGAGGTCGTATGACCTTTGATCCTCGCAAGCGACTTGCTTGACATGGCACTGGTGCCATCCACCATCGCAGCATCTAGGTGGAGGACCTGGGGCCTCACTCTGTATTGCTACTCGAAAGTCAAATTTTTGCGAAAGTACTTTGCGATTCTAATCTTAGCCGGCACTCTGTAGGAAAACAGAATCGTATGGAAGTATTGCCAACTGAGGCTATGAAATGTGCGAATTTAGCTTCGAGTATCGAACGCTGAAATGTCACTTTGAAGCAAATTTCGTTCCAAAGAATTTTGTGTTTTATTTATATTTGAGAAAGAAACTTAAATATATGTTAAGAAATGGAAATGGATGCTGTCGAATTGTGGTTTCATCAAGATGACACACAAGAAGAAAGACTAGAACGCAGTCGAATTAGAAATAGGTCGAATATTATGGATCTAAGTAATAAAAAGTAGAAGAAAAATATAGCAGTGGTTGGTTCAACCCGAAACTGAGAGTATTAGGTGGGAAATACACGATACAACCGTCGTACCGGCATCAGCACACTGTTGTATGCAGCACACATACAATTTGCATACGACTTACGTACAACCAGACATTTTATTCAACCATTTTACACATACACACCATATAATTTCTATACAGTTTGTGTATGTTACAGCGGTTGTACAGTCAAGACCATGCGACCATACGATATCGGCACAACGGTCGGTTGTGTGAATACACACAACACAACTATCGTATACAACACCAAAGCTGTGAAACCGTTCGTAGAACAGTTGTATCGTGTATTTCCCACTTTACTCATTCTATCCACTGCTACCTTCAAGAGAAGTTAAGGTGGAGCATTTACATTTGATTTTTGGTGGACTGCCCTCATGTTCTAAAACACGTTTTAATCAAGTAATTTCACAAAACTATTTTATGTATATCACTTTCATTGTATTTTAAGTTAAAAATAACATTTTATGTCAAAAAATACTTACATTTTAAAAGAAACACAATTGCTTATCTCAACATCCGCAAACCAAATAGCAATAGAACGAAATGATGCGAATTCGAGTTACTTTGACATTTCATTTAGCAATACTGAGTGCCAGATTTGCGATAAGAAATTGACATTGAAGTTGGCAACAAAAGTTTGTTCGATTGTCATAAATTTGGATTTGCGATTCGAATTACAGAGTGACAATTCTGCGAATTCGAATGATTTGACTTTAGAGTAGCAATACAGAGTGAGGCCCCTGGATTCTCCTTCATAATATCCAATAACACGGAAAGTATCCGTGAAGGAACCAATTTCCATCTTTCAGCGGCGATTGATCCGTCCGCATCACTTTTATCGATGACCGCCAGCACTAGAAAGATATTCCATCCCTCCGATTTTCCACCTATTGTTCTAAAAAACAACGTAATTCCCGTGGTGGACGTCGTCAAATATCTAGGATATTATATTAACTCCTCTCTCACCTGCAGTGATGCAACCTCTAATACAATTAGGAAGGTTTATGCTGGGTTGTGCTACTTGAGGCACTCTGCTAACTTAGTCCAAGTAAGTCTTAAAACACGCCTAATCAAGACTAATTATGCCTCTTCTTACATATAACTGTTCTGTGTATACTTGTCTTGATTATGAATGTAAACGTAAACTAAATGTTGCCTTTAATGACTGTATTCGTTTTATCTATAACATTTCCAGATCTTGTAGCATTTCTCATCTAAAATCTCGTGTTGTTGGTTTAAGTTTTGACGTATATTGTAGGTATCGTGTTATTGTAAAATTATTTTATATCATCCACTTCAAGAGTCCTGCCTATCTGTATGAATTGTTCACTTTTGCCCGTTCAACTACAGGCTTGAAATTAATTATCCCACGATTTACACACTGCATTGGGGAACACTCCTTCTTTGTGACTGCAATCCGTCTGTGGAACCGTCTTCCTCACGAATTGCAGCTTTTAAACTCATTTGCCGTATTCAGGAGGAAACTTTTCTCCTATCTTTCTGAAAACAATATCACTATTTAAATATTTCTTAACTTCTCTATTCATAATGTTTCCTATCTCTTTATTCATTTATTTACTTATTTATTTATTTTATTTTTGTTTTCTTTTGTTATTTTGTTTTGTGAAATAGTTACGTAATTTAAAAGAATAATACTTCTAAAAGATTCTATTATCTTGTAGTATACTGTCAAAATCTGTTTTTCCACAATAAATACAAATACAATACAAATACTAATATGTCCTTAAGGACATCGCTGTAGGACTTCGATGTGACTACCCTAGGGGGTAGTGGAAAAACGCTAATGCGCACGGGAAACGGTTGTGACGTTGAATGGCCTGGAAGAGGTGCTGGTGTTATGTACCTTGGCTCTTTTTTTTAGATCGAGCACGGATTCCTCCAACGATCGATTACGCTTTGACGTGGAGTCACCGCTAGTCCCAGCTTTATCTACGCTGACGATCTTTTTGGCCCATTCTACACGGGCGTTCACCTTCTCTGTCCTTCACCTGGAAGAGTCCTTAGTGGAACGTGGGGGGTACTAGTACCTTGAGGCTCCACGCGGCTATTGGTAGCAGTAGGACCATGATTAGCCACAGTCTTCCTACTAACCAGCACTTCAGGAGCCTTACCAGTAGACAGCTTAAGCGCCGTACTACCGTCCGGTTTAAAAGGAGAACCGGTCTTAATTTTGTTTTGTTTTGTTAATTTTGATTTTTGGTAATTGTTCATTTTGTGTTCCCACGAGTAGCGGAGAAAGGAATGTCCGTCTGTGCAGAGATCTGCAATACACAGATAAGGCTATCTAATCCGTAGGTCGGCAGGTATCCGAATACTCTGTTCGCGACTGAGCTATTTTTAGGATGTGCTTCCAGCCAGGTTGATCCTCGGCACGGGTCGTATAACACCTTGATCCACCGCACCGGAGGGGAAAGGGGAAAGGAGGGTTTAGGGTCGACTGCATCTTGGTTTCGAATCTCATTTAGTGAGAAAATCCCAAGAGTCTTTGACCTCTACTAGGCCCTTACACCACGACGAGGTGTGCAGTAAGGGAGTTTAACATTTAGCCACATTAAAATTTGTAAAATTTATGACGCAGATCACACACATTTATTTTGCAGACCCTACAACTTATATTTTAGGACCTTGTTGCACATGTATAAAATTCTTACACCATAGTCAAAATGTCAAAAAAAACCCATGAATATAAAATCGATACGCACCACCTCTTCATCGATTTCAAAGTTGCCTATGATAGCGTGTATAGAGATGAGTTATACAGAGCCATGTGTAGTCTTGACATCCCTGCCAAGGTCGTCTGTTTGTGCAGAATGACGATGGAGAACTCTCGCTGCTCCATTAAAGTTGGTAAGAACATAACCGAACCGTTTGACATCAGGAAAGATATTAGACAAGGTGACGCGCTATCATGCGATCTCTTTAAAATAGTACTTGAGAATTGTACGAAACTCACAAGCCAACACCGGAGGTACAATCTTTTAGAAGTCTGTACAACTACTCGCTTATGCCGATGACATTGACATAGTCAAGATCGAGGTTGCGAAGATGGGTTTAGTGGTCAATCAAAGCAGAACAAAATATATGCTGTCTTCAAAAATGGACACCCAACATCGGCGTCTTAGAAAGAACGCCATAATAGACAGATATCATTTTGAGGCAGTAAAGGACTTGTCTACCTAGGCTCTATGGTGAGCTCCGCAAATGGCCCGTGGGGAGAACAAACGAAGAATTATTCTTGTCAATCGCTGTTTTTATGGGCTAAGAAGGTAATCAAGTAACAAATCCCTATCTCGAACTACTACTAAGGTAACTCTTTATAAACACTAAGCATCCCAGTCCTGCTGTATGTCGCAGATGCATGGTTAGATTAGATTGGCTGTCTGCACGACGATGCAGACACACTTAGACCAGTAATGGTCCATTGTGATGCCAAGGTTCTATCATTAGACCACTGAAGGACTAATAAAACCAACCGGAGCTTTTGATGAAGCGATGAATGCTCGTGACGTCTAAGGACGCCAAATCGTTGAGGTCGCCAAGGAAGGGAGCCCACAGATGGAGCATTCTTTTACGTGATAGAGCAGGACATGTGCATAGAAAGTGAAGGATGGCTACTTCTCCTCATCCGTACAGCTCCTGCAGAAGTAATTGGAAAAGAGGCCAAGTCTTTTGGCATGTTGGCCAATTAGACAGTGTCCAGTGATGACACCGATAACGCAGCTGATCTGTAATCGATTTAGTTTAACCAACTCGGCACTACGTTTCTGGTCCAGCTTAGGCCAGATTTGCCTCGAAATGTGACACGTTGAGCCAATTTCCCACGTATGGTTGGTCTTGCTAATAGCGTTCAGCTTCAGTAGATACTTACATGCAGAGAGGAGTATACCAAGGGCTTGCCTATCTGGCAGAATCCTTAGAATAGTACCCTGTCTGGCGAGCTCGTCCGCCCTACAGTTTCCTGGAATGTCTGTGGCTTGGCACCCACCATAGGTGAATGTTGAACTGCTCTGTCATCTCTGTAAGAGATAAACGGCAGTCTAAGACATCCTTTGAAGTGAAAGAGCACGATTCCAGATGCATGGACTTTGTGAAAACCGGATGTCGATGCCCCTGGCTATTTTTAGAGAAAAGTTTTTCGAGCGATCTTTGGTCCCGTCTGCATGGACGGTGAGTGAAGGAGAAGGTACAAAGGTACGGCCTATATAACGGCATAGACTTAGCCAGAAGAGTTCACGTACAGTGACTAAGATGGCTGGGTCATGTAGAGCCAATTGAGCCCAATGTTCCAGCGAATAAAGTCTTCGAATCCACTGCGAATGGACGGCGCAGTATATACGCAGGACGACCTCGTGGTAGGTGGCGCAAACAAATGGAGAGGGGGCAGGAATTCATGGAACGCGTTAGTAGTTAACGATGCTTTTCCAATTCTTAATATTGCAGTTCCAACAAGATCTAGATTTTTTATCAATATTTTAGAACTATATCAGCTGTACTATGTATATCTTTTTTATTATGTAATTCTTAATGTACAATGGATTGGGGCGCTACAGTTCGGGGTGAATCTGGGCCTCAACCAACAAGCCTCTCCATTTAGCTCGGTCTTTAGCTAATTGCCTCCAGTTGCGCACTCCAAGTTGGTCGAGGTCCCCTTGAACTTGTGCGCGCCACCTACGGCGATGATTCCCTCTACTGCGTCGTTCCTCGGGGTTAGATTCGAAGACTGCGGGCCGCAGCGTTGGTGTCCATTCGCTCTACATGTCCTAGCCATCTCAGACGTCCAATACGCAGTTTTTTTTTATCGTGATTGAATCTTCTCCAAAACCCGTCAACGCAAACGAGACCGAAAATCTTACGAAGAATTTTTCTCTCGAAGCGAGCAAGGATATCTTCATCCTCTTTTAATAAAGTCCATGTTTTGGCGCCGTAAAGCAGGACTGGGATGATCAAGGTCTTATATAGAGTCTCCTTAGTTGTTCGAGATAGGGCTTTACTGTTGAATTGCCTTATAAGCCCAAAAAACAGCGATTGGCAAGAGTTATTCTTCGTTTGATTTCTGCGCTGATCTTGTTTGTAGAATTTATAGCAAAGCCAAGGTAGACAAAGTCCCTTACTACATCGAAGTTATAGCTGCCCACTGTGAGGTTTTGTCCAATTCGTCGGTGTTGGCTTTCCCTTCTTGTTGACAGCATATACTTGGTTTTGCCCTCGTTTATCGTTAAACCCAATTTGGCCGCTTCAGCCTCAATGCTTGCAAACGCAGCGGTGACAGCCCGCTGAGTTCTTCCGATAAAGTCTATAGGCGTTTTTCGTTCAGAGCAGAGCTCTGAATAGAGCTTGAGCACATCGAGCGTGCACTGAACGCGCTCTGAACAGAGTGTGCTCAGAGCGCTCTGATTTGTTTATGAAACACGCTTGAGCACTCTGATGTTATTTGACTAGCAATTATAGGTTGAGCGGTCAAAATATGAATAGAATATTTATTGATAGTTATTTTTTATGTTATATTTACTTTCGACACCAGAACAACAAATTTCGTCCGCCATTTCAATTGTTTTGAAATTTTTTTTTCTTTGTCCTCCTGTCAAATATGAAAAATGGCTGCACTCAGGATTTTGCTCTGAACAAATTATTCAGAGCCCATAGAGTGCGCTCTGAGCATACACTGAACGAAAAAAGAAAAACGAATTCCGAGCTCTGATGTGAGCTAAGAAACAAACACAACTTTTTTTTTGACAACTCAGGCTCTGCTCTGAACTAAAAAAGAAAAACGCCTTATATCGTCGGCGTATGCAAGCAGTTGTACAGACTTGTAATAGATTGTGCCTCCGGTGTTAGCTTGTGAGTTCCGCACAATCCGTTCAAGTACAATATTAAAGAGTCACATGACAGCGCGTCACCTTGTCTAAAACCTTTTTTGACATCAAAGGTCTCGGTGAGGTCATTACCGACCTTGATGGACCAGCGAGCGTTCTCCATCGTCAGCCTGCACAGACGGACAAGTTTGGCAGGGATGTCAAAACTACACATGGCTCTATAAAACTCTTCTCTATAGATGCTGTCATAGGCGGCCTTGAAATCGATAAACAGGTGGTGAGTATCGATTTATAATTCTTGGGTTTTCTCCAGGATCTGCCGAAGTGTGAAGATTTGATCGATGGTGAACTTTCCTGACCTGAAACCACACTGATAGGGTCCAATCAGGCTGTTGATATAAGGTTTCAGGCGTTCACACAATATCGAAGAAAAGATCTTGTATGCGATGTTGAGGAGACTGATGCCCCTATAATTGGCGCAGTTTAGTTTAGTTTATTTCACAATAATATAACTTACACAAAAGTTTGATATCTTATACTAGTAGTGCAAGGCTTAAGAAATCAAAATTTTAATTTATACATAAAATGTGATGGTTATAGCAACAGTTTAAAATGTAACATACATATGAATGTAATTTAAAATTAGTTGGCTACATATACTTTAATATTATGTGAATGTTAAAGGGGCAATTAAATTAAAGAGAAGTGTCTGAGGAGGGAGGTTCTGAAGGATGTGCAGTTTTCAATTCTTCTTATTTCAATTGTCAGAGAATTCCATTGACGGGTGGTATAAACAAAAAAAGTGCGTTCTGATGTCAAGCAGGAGTATCTTGGTTGAATTAATGCATATGATCTTTGTGAAATAGGAAACTCCAATTTACTATAACGGTAGTCTGGCTGACCCGTTCGCATGACCTGATGAATAAGGCATAAGGCTTTAAATTGTAAATATTTTTCAAAAGAACAGCCAAAGTTGAGGGGGTCTCCTTTCTTGTGGATCGGGCAAACGATGCTGAGTTTCCATTCATCAGGCATACACTCGTCTGACCACATCTTAGAGATGAGTTGGTGTATGCACTCTACCAATTCACCACCAGCTGCCTTGAAAAGTTCGGCAGGTAAGCAGTGAGGTCCAGCAGCCTTGTTGGATTTTAGCTTGGATATTGCTATCCTCACTTCGTTTTGGTCAGGTGGACGGAGGTTTTGACTATCATCGTCTATGTTGAATGGTTCATTCTGCCTGACAGCGGGATGTTGGTCTTCGTCGCCGTTATACAGTCTGCAGAAGTAGTTTTTCCATATTCTCAGCACCGACTGTGATTCTACTATGTGGTTTCCATTTTCATCTCTACAGGTTTCTGTACGGGTATTGCTCCTCTGATACGTTCTTTTTACCTTTTGGTAAAACTTCCGTACATTGTTCCTGGAGTATAAACTTTCGATATTCTCAAACGCGCGCTTCTCATGCTCATGAAGTTCTTTTGGAGAAGCCGATGTTCTTCCCGTCTCTTTTGCTCGTAGAGCTCACGAGCAGCTCTCGTCTTCCTTTGCAGCGCCGCTTTGTATATCTCTTGTTTTGCTGCATGCACTCGCTGGCATTCTTCGTCAAACCAGGGGTTTCGCGGTGCTGAGCGAGCGAGACCCAGCACATCAGTGGCGGCGTTTCTGATGGCATGTTGGCAGCGTTGCCACTGGTCTTCGGCACTTGATGCTGGCGGCATAGGGGTGATTGAGAGATTTCGGGATACACGTTCAGCGAAGAGTCTAGCGGTCTCTTGCTTTTCGACATTAAATTTTCCCACAGCGATTCCCCTTTGTTCCTCAGACTGGGATATGCGCATTCGTACCTTGGCTACAACATGGTAATGATCCGAGTCTATGTTGGCCGCTCGGAAGGTCAGGACATCCAGAATACTGGAGGCATGCCTGCGTCGATCGCAATATGATCAATTTGGTTGATCGTTACATGATCACCGCCATGTCTGCTTATGAATATCGAGATGAGGACACCATGTGCTTGCTATGGTGACATTATCAGACGTTGTGTCGTGTAGGCTATGCTTCCCGGCTGCCCTAGCGAAGACATCCTCCTTTCCTTTTTTGACGTTAAAATCGCCCAATACGATTTTAACGTCGTATTTAGGACATAGCTCGTGAAAACACTGGTGACAGGGTCTTTTCTTCCGTGGGAGCATGAACACATATTAGGCTTATGTTAGCGAATTTAGCCTTGATCCGGATAGTCATAATATGCTCGCTAAAGTGTCGGAAGCTTAAGACTTCTTGCCTAAGTCTGCCGCGTAAGTTATGTATGCGTCAGCATCCACAATAGATAAGTATGACACGTTTTTGTCGGAGGCAGCGAACTACCTCCAAAATAAGGTTTAAATTACAGCAAGTCGTTCATACGGCGAGCTGCATAAAAATGCAGGAATCATATGTCAGAGTTTTCGCGTGTGAACATAAAATTGCGACAGTAAAAGCCGCTGATGATTAGTAATAAGTAAATATATGGAACTGTAAAACAGAACGTGTTGTGAATTTGCCGTTGATCATCGGGTAGCTAAGAACTATGTTAGATTTAAGATTGATTCCAAATAAATAAAGTTTTTTTTTCACACACTGCTCGGTGGTTTATTAAAGTGGCGCAGTCGGTAAGATAACTCAAAAAAAAAAATAAAAATAAGAAAGAGTTATCCAGTGATACGAAATCTTGATTCCGAAAAATGAAATAAAATAAAAAAGTGTGAAAATAAAGTGAAAAATCGCGAAGATTAATTTATTAAACACTTGTGAAGAATGTAATAGTGTGGTTACAATTCTCATTACGCTTATGGTCTCTACCAGCCAATATAATAAAAGTGTAAATTATTAACATTCATAAAAATAAAAAAATGAACAGTGAAGAAAGTAACTTTATTCGAAAGGTCAGAACCGCAATCTATAACCAGAACCGCAAAGGAATAGAAATGGCGACCCTAGAAGAATTTAGCGCCGAAGTACTAAGGAAAACTCAACAGCTCTAACAAATAACAGCAGCGTTCACAGCGTTACAACAACGACAAGCCCAGAGGGAAAATGTTGAAAAAGTGATGAAGGAAATTAAATTTATGACAGCCTTCACCGGTACTGGCGAAGTGACGATCAACTCATTTATTAACACCGTGGAATACCATCTATCTGAAGTCACCAGCGAGGCGTTACAAACAAGTATGGTACGGACAATGTTCTACGAGAAGATACAAGGGGAGGCGAAAAACACCATCATTAATCTGCCGAGACCAGACGATTGGATCACCATAAAAGGAACCTCCAAACTACGTTATCGACCAGAGCTGGAGCCAGCGGACATCTATAGGAAGATCACCAACCTAAAAGTAAATACTGTAAGTGATTTAGCAAATGAAATTCAAAATTTAAAGTTTAAGTCAGACGAACTCATAGTATATCACAAGGGAGATAAAGGAATAGATTTAAACAATGTAGACAGTATGTTAGTAAATACAATTAAAGAGATGACGCAAGGGACATTGTTAGACAAGATCTATGAACTAAGTGATTTAGCTACTATAATTTCTGTTATGAGGAATAGAAGATTCGAGGACTCCTGTATACGAGAGGAGTTCAGGAAGAATAGATATATGAAAAAAGACAATAGGATTGCCAACAAGCAGAATAATTTTAGGCAAGAAAATAGACAAAGTAACCAGGGAACAAGACTGTTGCCAAACCTGGCAGCATTTAGTCAGCATTCAAGAAACTTGGCAGCACTTATTTGCACTATCAAAAACAGATAGTGACAGCTAGGGAGAAGTTTCCGGCGTGAGCAATTTGATCAACCATTATCCTTTTGGTTCTGATGGCGGCAAGAGATTAAACATTTTTTTTTTTGCGTAGCGCAATACGCATATACCATATTAGTAAAGTTAAATAAAGTGTTAAAAGCTAAAAACATCTTTTGTTTTTTTTAAACCGCCATCAGCAACATTCTAAAAAAATTTTCAATCTCTTGCCGCCATCAAAACCAAAAGGATAATGGTTGATCAAATTGCTCACCCCGGAAACTTCTCCCTAGCTGTCACTTTCTGTTTTTGATGGTGCAAATAAGTGCTGCCAAGTTTGCTGCCAGGTTTGGCAACACAACCCCCCGGTAAGCAGGGCTGTAGGCTCGGGTTACCGTCTGCGCTAAACCGTTGAACGTCCAGCGGCGCAAGCTTCACAACCGGTCTTGTATATACTGCGCTTTGCGCAGACGGTAACCCGAGCCTACAGCCCTGCTTTACAAGGGGGAGTGTTGCCAAACCTGGCAGCATTTAGTCAGCATTCAAGAAACTTGGCAGCACTTATTTGCACCATCAAAAACAGAAAGTGACAGCTAGGGAGAAGTTTCCGGCGTGAGCAATTTGATCAACCATTATCCTTTTGGTTCTGATGGCGGCAAGAGATTAAACTTTTTTTTTAGCGTAGCGCAATACGCTGTACCATATTAGTAAAGTTAAATAAAGTGTTAAAAGCTAAAAACATCTTTTGTTTTTTTAAACCGCCATCAGCAACAAAGACATTCAGGACAGTATAGACAAAACTACAACTGTCAGGGTACGAACTCAGGACAAAACAGACGACTCTATCAAGAACAAACACATAATTCAGAACAAAGACGACAGTACCAACCATGAAACCAAGGTACAAATTCAGGACAATACAGACAGAACTATCATAGACCAGAAGCAATGGAGGTAGATAATATTCAGACAGGGAGAGAATTAAATAATATATATAGACAGAACTCACATTCAGGACACCTCGGAATGTATTCGGGCCAAAATCGCCTTCAACAGAATGCATCTGAGCAAAGATTGAGAATGTCGAATTACCGTAACAATAATAATATAGATAGCGAAGAAAGATCTTCAGAAATAAATAATTCCGAGTTTTTTATCAACTAGCCTCGGAGGAACTACCAATAATAGAGCTAACCATTAACTCAAAAAAATACTTGGATTTGATAGCCACCGGTTCGTCACTGAGCATAATTGACGACAGAGTAAACAATTTTAGAACAGTGGCAATTAATCCAATACAATTTTCCACAATAAATGGAAAAGATTCTATTACTTATAAAGTTCATACACCAGTGCCAGACGAACTAAATGCACCAGTAGGCACACTAATAAGATGGAAAGTTAAACAGTTACCAAACAGAAAATACCAGTTCATCATAGGTATTGATCTACTTAATAGACTAAACACATTAATAGACTTAGAAGAAGGGAAAATCAAACTTAATGATCAGACAATCAAATTCCAAAACAGACCCTATCCAACCCAGGAAATATATTCATTAGAAACTGTAAACGAGAATATTAGGCACCTTAAGTTAGATCACTTAAATAAAGAAGAAAAAGAAGCCATAGATAAACTGATTAAAAGATTTCATGAGTTGTTCTTTAAAGAAGGCGATAGGCAACTAGTACTTCAGAAGTGGAACATGAAATCCCCACAATCACAGACCAACAGATAAATTCTAAATTATATCGGTACCCTCCGAAACACGAGGAAGAAGTGAGAAGGCAGATAGCAGAGATGGAAGAGCAGGAAATTATAAGAAAAAGCAATTCAAAGTATTGTAGCCCATTAATAGTAATCCCGAAAAAAAAAACTGACAATTGAGGAACCAAAAAGTATCGCATAGTCATCGACTATCGGAAACTTAATGAGGTGACCATCGACGATAAGTTCCCACTTCCTAATATAGATTCTATATTAGACAAGTTGGGAAGAGCACAATATTTTACGACTATAGATTCGGCAAAAGGATATCACCAGATCCTAATTAAAGAAGAGGACAGAAAAAAGACAGCCTTCATTACGCCACATGGATTATATGAGTTTATAAGAATGTCATTCGGCCTAAAGAATGCCCCAGCGACATTCCAAAGGCTAATGAATTAGATTTTTAGAGACTATATTAATAAGACTTGTGTTATATATTTAGACGACATACTTATATTCAGTACCACACTTAACGAACATATAAAAGCAATTTCAGACATATTCAAAGTATTAGAGTCAAAAGGTTTAAAAATGCAAGTAGACAAATGTAATTTCTTAAGGAAGGAGGCAGAATTTCTAGGACATACGTTGACGAAGGAAGGACTTAAACCCAATCCTAATCAGATAAAAACGATTGAAAATATAGAACTGCCAAGAACACAGAAGCAAATAAAAAGCTTTTTAGGGTTGACAGGATTCTATAGAAAATTTATACGGGACTACGCAAAAGTAGCCCAACCTATCACAAAGTATCTCAAGAAAAACGCTAAAATTAATATCAACAACCCAAATTATGTAGTGGCATTTGAAAAACTGAAAACTCTCATTAGCAGTCACCCAATACTTAGATTCCCAGATTTCGATAAACAGTTTCACTTGACAACCGATGCATCAAACTATGCAATAGGTGCAGCCCTATCACAAGAGGGGCACCCAGTTTGTTTTGCATCGAGGACTCTTAATAATCACGAACGTAACTATTCAGCTACAGACAAAGAATTTTTGGCTATTATGTGGGCAGTGAATTATTTTCGCCCCTACCTGTACGGTAATAAATTCATGATATTCACAGACCATCAACCAATTAAATATCTACATGCCAAATACAAAGGTAAAGATATACCTCCGAGACACCAAAGATGGCTCTTGAAACTAGGAGAATACAGATTTCAAATAGAATATTTGAAAGAAAAGGAAAATAAAGTAGCGGATTTCCTAAGTAGAGTCGAACATAACGAAGACGATATTTCAAAAAGAGAAGAAAGCAGGGACAATACTAATTCAGTGAAAGATTCGGAAGATGACAATTCAGATTTAGGAGTTTTATTTAATGTTGATGAATATGATGATGTAACAATAGCTACAGTTCACTCAGCAGAAGAGGAATTAAGACCACATTCATATCAAAGAGGAAATAGTAAATAAGTATAAAACTCAAATAATATTAACCAATAACAAAACCCAAGAAATGGAAATAATCCATGGAAAGCAAATAATATATATAGCAAACTATGATTTTAACAATTTAAATGATATATTTAGACGATTGTTAAAGAAAGGAATTGTAGGTATATGGTATATTCAGAACTCCCTGATCATCAATACAACATAGTGCAAGAAAAGTTAAGAGAAATGTTCTCAAACAGTAATGAAATAAAATTCATTAATTGCTCATTTAGGGCCCAAGATATCAAAACAGAAACCGAAGTAGTCAAACAAATCACGTTATACCATATAAGACAAAGTTTACATTCTGGAATACAGGAAACCTACAATAAGATAAAAAATACAATATACTTCCCAAAATTATTAGAGTTAATTAAAATCGTTATAAATCAATGCGAAGTTTGTCAACAGTCAAAATATGACAGACGACCGATTAAACCCAAATTCCATTATACTGAAACAGCAACAGATTTGAATGAAATAATCCACATAAACACTTTCGTAATTATGAAATGCAGCTTTCTTACAATAATAGATAAGTTCTCAAAGTTCGGATTTGCATATTATTTACCAGACAGAAACCATATAACAATAATAGAGGAGTTAGAAAATCATTTTACTAAGATAGGTAAACCTAAGAAAATTATAGCCGACAATGAATTCAGATCAATCCAGATAAAAGAACTTTTGCAAGATGAAGGAATAGAGATACATTACACAAAACCGAATAGCCATACGGGCAATGCGGATATTGAGAGTTTTCATAGCACCATTTTAGAGAAATGTAGAATCCTTAAACTAGGCAAACAAAATGTATCAATTAAGAGATTAACACAATTAGCTATAAAAAACTATAATAAAAGATTTCACTCAACTATCAAAACCACTCCAAGAGAAGTACAAAGCCATAAAACAGATTTTGATAAGATTAGACATAATTTAAGAAAAGTTAAAAAAACGAATCTCGAAAAGACGAATGCAAACCGTGAAGACTACGTAGAAACAAAATCTACAGGATTTATACGAAATTATAAGGCAGTTAAACATAAACATCAACCTAGGTTTAAGAAAAGTGAATTAGATAACATTTGGGGGTGGCAATGGTGTAGTGGTAACATCGTCAATTGCCACGCTAATGGTTCATGGTTCAAATCCTGATGTCAGCTAGCATTTATTTATTTCTCATGAAATATATAAAGTCAGTCCGATCATTTGCAAAAGCTTCTGTGAACACTACTGCGAAGGCATAACACTGGCAGTAGCTTGGTCATGTGGCTGGAAAAATTGTTCGCTCTGTTGATGATGATTTGTCCTTGACATCGATTATCGGGAAAAAAGAACTGTGAATCAGAAGCAATGACAATAATAACAAAAAAATCTCCCCAGTTATCTGGACGCCGCCCCCGGAGAATAGCTGAAGCATAAACAACTGAGCTTCAAAAAACCACTACACCCACATCTTTCTCTCTCTCTCTCTATCCATCCTTTCCCAACGCCCGCACTGTGTGTAAACATGTTAAAGGTATTCATAACCCTTTGAGTGCGCGCAAATTATAAAAAAAAAAAAATTCATGTAACTAATATCAAACGACAACCGAAATTTTCAGCTCTTCACGATGACATTATTACTACTACTAATAATACCAATTAACGGACTACTTAGTATTGAAAAAATAAAAGAACAGGCGGGTTTTACAGAAATAAGAATTAACGAAGCCGACATAGTGACTAAGACGGATATAATAATTCATTTAATTAAACCACAAGAAATAATAGACATACTAACTGACATTTCAAAGAACATAGAACGTTTGGATGTGGAACACAAAAACCTACTTAAAATAGAACTTACGCATTTGACAAATAAAGTAAGAACCATTATAAATAAAGAAAACAGAACGAAAGGAGGATTAGTCAATACCATAAAAAGTGCATCAAAATGGCTTTTTGGCACCATGGACGACGAGGATAGAGTAAATATTGAAAATCATCTCAAAAACGTACAAATAAATAACCATAATGCAAATTACCAATTAACCAACGAAAATTTTAGCAAGTCATTTAAACAACTAAAAGATATAATAGACAAAGATAGAACAGTAATATTAGGACAGTTAAATAACGTAGCAAGTAAAACAATAAACCAGAACTTATTCTATGATCAGGTACAATTGATCAAAGAAAAAATTGAACATATACAGGACAATTTAGCATCAGCCAGGTATGGAATTTTACATCCCAATATTTTAACAGATCAAGAAATACAAACGTATAATATAGACTTAAATAAAATGAAATGTATAAAACTAGGTATAACTAAATTTGAAGAAAACGTGTTAATATTTTCCACTAAGATTCCAAAAGAAATTGTAAAAATACCATAATTGTAACAATACCAAATAAATACCAAAAAGAAATAGATTATCCAAAAGAAATTGTATTCAAATATGATAACCTTACATATCAATGCAAAGAACTTAAATCTTTAAACAAATTGAACTTAAGTAAACATTGTTCTTATCAACATAACTGTGAACTTGTAAGAAATAAAAAAACGGAAATTCTCAACCTAGATGATGAAACCATTGTAATAGTTAAAGACTTTTATTTCATTATAAAAATTTCTATACAAGAATAATTAATTTCGTAAAATGTACAATATATATGAAGTTGCAATGCAAATTAGAATACTTAAGTGTATGGTTTGGCCTTAGGCCGTTTACCAGATTGACATTAATTGTTCACTACATTAAAGGTATTTGTTTATTACGTGTATCTATTATACCAAATAAAAGCAAGTGTCTTAAAAGTCGCCATCTATAATTCGTTTCCGGTATCGAAGTGCACTTAGAGCGTAATTATAGAGTAGATCCCAACCTTCTACTCCATTTAGTATACCCATTGCTTTGTCTTCGCATCTGAATCTAAATTCTTTGAGGATGGGACAGGTTGCAATAAAATGAATGACGTTCTCTCTCTCTCCTTAAGATTGCAAAGGTCACACAAGATTGGCAGATCCGGTCGATGAGGAATGAAGTTAAGGTGCATTAGTTCACCCCTTAATTTGAAAATCGTGCTAATCATATCTATTTTATATGAGTTAAAGAGATACGTGTTTTCCTGAAGATTGTAGGCTAGTTTACTGTAGATCATTCTATATTGAGATTGTTTAGCATCATTTATAAATTGACCATACATCCTCTGACCAGTTGCTAATAACAACTCGTTAAACTTCGTCCTTGCAGATGCTGGGTGTTCCTCAGGGTTGATTGTTATATTTAAACAGCAGGCGGATGCCAAATGGTCCCACTCTTTAACGAAGCCTCCTCTATACAACAACATTTGCGACAAAATAAGCTTTGGAAGTCTTTCATTTTTCATCATCATAATTTTAATGACATAGTCGAAATGCAGTTTTAAAGTATCTAGATATAAGCGTGGCACTCCACATTCCAAGTGAAGCATGTAGTTGGGAGTACTGTTTGGCAGTCTGAAAATTATTTTCAAAAAGTAGCGGAGAAATTTTTCGGGAGCCTCAAAAGTACTGTATCCCCACACTTGAGCCCCATATAACAGTACAGCAGCAGCCGATGTCCGAAATATCTTTTGCTTCGCATTATGTGAAATGTTTCTGTTATCAATGCAGTGATTCCATACAGAAGGGATTGCTCTTTTAGCTTCTGATAGCTTAGTCAAACTGAGGTTTTCTGTGATAAGAATTCTTAAATATTTATACTCTCGTACAATCTCTATATAGACTCCTTGAAAACTCCACTTTTCACTACGTGAGTATCTGCCACCTCCTCTTCGTATGACCATCATTTTCGATTTCGTTAAATTGACGGCACCATTCCAGGTTTCGCAGTAACTTGCCAACCTATTAATCATAAGCTGCATTCCATCGACTGTTTCGACAAGAAAGACTATATCATCAGCGTACATGAGTGCAGGGATATTCATACCACCTGTCTAAGATTCATTATCATCCCTGAACGCTGTTTGCCTGAACGTGGCTGCTCTATCATGGTGAAGAAATCTGGATGTTGGCTGCCGTGACTCTTGCTGTCATCCTATTTGTTCTCTCTTCTTCGAACCTTTTTTCTTCCTTCCCCACAGGAGTTTTTCGTGTTCGTTCTTGTTTTTGTACATCTACGCAACCGCACATAGCTGCGCAATAAAAGTTTTTACATAAAGACAATTTCAACGAGTAGTCTTTTTATTTATCCCCTACATTTTGGTGCCTCCTGTGAGGAAGAGGATAATATAAATTTTGGTATATTTGGTAACCGCGCTAGGCGAAATTTTGGTGTATTCTGCGACATCGCATATTGCGACGGAGAATACAAGTACTACGGCGCTCCGCAAAGTACTTCAAGAAACTTTGGATTCCATCTTATCGGATCATTTGCCGTCTCGTATCACACATGGCTGAGCTTAATTTGCGAACGTCGGCTGTCAATGCAATTCGGCGCGCACATGACCGTGTGGCAGGAGCTGATCTCCATGCGGCCGATGTGGCTCAATTGCATTAGGAACTTAGCTCCATAGCGGGCCACTACACACGTTTTGTCAGTAACCATGAAGCGGTGGTTGCTACAGCAGCAGCTGGAGCCTTGGCTGTTCAGGATCAGCTTTGGGAGCAGGTGGAGGACCCCTACAATGCACGTGCATTCTACTCAACCGAAGGCTGTTGCAAATTCAATCTTCCCTACCAGACGGCGCATCACGCACACAGGACGCTGCAGTACCAACAACGAATTCTGCAACCGGTGACGTCCCACCAGATCCATCATCCAACAAATGTTCTATTGGGGAGCCTTTGGGTGCTACAGGCTCAGATACTGCCAATATATCGGCGCACAGGTTGGAGATGCGATTGGATCCGGTAGCCATCCCCTCGTTTGATGGTTCACTGCATCAGTGGCTTGCCTTTAGGGATACGTTTGAGACTCTGGTGCACACTATGGACTTTCCAGAAGCGTACAAGCTTGGGAAGTTGAGACAGGCTGTTGATTCGACGAAGGTACCCCTCATAGGTGGTATGTATTCTGGCGGCTATGAGGAGGTCTGGCAGGCGTTGAAAGATCGCTTTGATAATCCAAAGCTATTGGCGGAAATCCACGTGTCCCGCTTCCTCAACATGAGGAGCGCCTCGGACGAGTCAGCGAAGGCTCTTTTTACAATCGTGGATACTGTGCAGGAGTCGCTCAGAGCATTACGGGTCATGAAGGTACCTGTGGATGCGTGGGACGCTTTAGCCGTGCCGATAGTTGTGGCAAAACTTCCCCTCTCCACGCAGGGAGAGTGGTGCATATGTTGCCCCACCAACGACATTCCGAGCTTGTCGGAATTACTCAAATTCGTGGAGAAGCGAGCCCAAAGTCTAACAACCGATATTCTGCGTGTGCCAAACCGAGCAGAGACGTCTACACCGCGGCATTCTTGGGGACAACCGTCGATCCGATCCCATTTGACTACCTCCAGCGATGGAATATGCGCACATTGCCAGGGCTCACATCGTGCTACCCGATGCCAGGCGCTGGCCAAGATGACACCCGCACAGCGCTTCTCGGCTTTTAAGGGTTCAGGCGCATGCTTCAACTGCTTGAGGAACGGACATACATCTAGGCAATGTCCCTCCGGCGGGTGTCGACACTGTGGTCGGAAGCACAACACGATGTTCTGCCAGGACTTTCGAACACAACCTTCGATGAGTTTGCAGTCTGCAGATACCCCAACACTTGGACCTCAGTTACAGCCAGTCGTTGCATTAGCGGCGACACAGTCCTCAGCCTGACTAACCGACCGGACAGTCCTGCTTGCGACAGCGCGAGCCTTCGCATGCGGGGAGGGTACAGAACAGCGCTTGGCTCGTACCCTCTGCGCTCCTGGATCGCAGGTAAGTTTTATTACCGATCGTTTGGCTAATCATTTGAATCTTCGCAGAGCTAAATATGAAGCAACAGTAGAAGGAATAGGGGCTCTTAATCATACTCGAACGAAGGGCAGCGCCATCCTCATGCTTCGATCTACATTTTCTGAGTTTGAGTTAAGAATCCAGGTACTCATACTTCCGTCAATTACTTCAGCAACGCCAATGGTGCAAGTAGACGAGAAGCAGTGTCAACATTTGGACGGCCTGCAGTTGGCCGATAAACATATCTCTACGCCTGGCAACATTGATGTACTTATCGGCGCAGATGTATGGGGCCTTATAGTTGAATGCGAAGTCATCCATGGAGAATCTAACACACAACATGCACAGCGCACTCGGCTAGGATGGGTGGTGTTTGGTCCAGCGCTAGCTGCAAGTCCTGTCTTCACCCAGCAAACCTTCTGCGCACGGGTCAATGAAGAGGACATACGTTTGGAAGAGCTGGTCCGCAGCTTTTGAAAGCTGGAGGACATAGTTGATGCTGAGGTAGCAGATCATGATTGCGACCGCATATTCAGAGCTACACACGCGCACAGAAGACGGTCGGTACACGGTGCCTATACCAATTCGTAGCAACGCTCAGGAGCTGGGCGATTCACACAAGAATGCGTTGCGACAGTTTCACTCCCTAGAACGGCGCTTGGCGGACAAGGGGGAGTTGAGGGAGAAATACATTGGTTTGATGCGGGAATACAGCGCACTCAACCATATGGAGGTTGTGGATCAACGGAGCATACATCCTAATTGCTTTTATATTCCCCATCACGCGGTCACTGGTAAATTCCGTGTGGTGTTCAACGCATCAGCGCGCAGTTGTAATGGTGTCTCACTGAACGACATCCAATTGGCAGGACCAACCATCCAGGACTCGTTGGTCAATATTATTTTTCGATTTCGTCGCTATGGTGTTGCACTCACCGCAGATGTGGAGAAAATGTTCCGGCAAGTGCTGGTGACTCCGGAACACAGAGATTTTCAGCGCATCCTCTGGCGAGAATCACCAACAGATGACATCACCGTGTTTCGATTAACAACGGTAACCTACGGCATGGCATCTACCCCTTACAATTCCATACGTGCCCTACACCAGTGCGTTTACGATAACCGTGACTGTGTGGCAGATTCGGATCAGGCTTGTGAGGCGCAAAATGCTGTCTTGTCATCATTTTACGTGGACGATTTGCTAACTAGTTGCAGCAGCGCTACAGAAGCAGTGCAACTAGCCAACAATATCGACAGGATTCTTTGGAAGGGTCACTTTAAGTTGAGAAAGTGGAATTCGAATTGCATTCAGGTAATCTACCAAATTACTGGTAACCTTTTTTCTTCCGCAGAGCTTATCATTGAATCTCCGATTGCGACTGTGCTTGGGTTACGCTGGGACCCAACGGCCGACGAGCTCTTCTTCAACGTTGAACCGGAGCAACAGATTAGAACTCCGACTAAACGACGAGTGCTTAGTGAGGTGGCACAACTCTTTGACCCGACTGGGCTACTGGCCCCGGTGGTAATCAGTGGGAAGATATTCATCCAGACTCTGGTCAGCGGGCATCACTTGGGATGTTCCTCTACCAGAAGATCTCTGCCAAGCGTGGGTGAAATTTCGCAGCGGGCTCCAGGCTCTCAATCGAGTCTGAGTACCCCGGTGGTTAGGTATGCAAGGAGGGAAGACTAGAACTCTGCATGGATTTTTCATGCTGCCGTGATCTACACGAAGGCAACTGGCGATGACAATAGTGTACAGGTTTCACTGCTTACGGCTCGTACCAAGGTGGCCCCACTCACAGGTGCCACGATTCCTCGATTGGAGCTCTGTGCGGCTCATCTGTTAGCGGTAATGCTGGACAGCGTTCGCATGGCCTTGGGATTGATGGACACCCCTTACTATTTGTGGTCGGACTCAAGAATCATTTTGTGTTGGTTACGAAAGGAGCCCTCTACTCTCAAACCATATGCGTCAAATCGAGTTCGCCATATCCAGGAGCTCACTGCACCGGACAGATGGGTTCACGTCAGATCAACGCAGAATCCTGCTGATTGTGCAAGAAGCGGCATAGGGGCGGAAGAGCTGTTGGCCCATCTCTTGTGGTGGCATGGCCCGGGCTGGATGTTGGATGGTCCAGTACCTCTACCAGCAGGAGAAGCACTTAACCAGGGCGAGCTAGTGCAAGTCCAGAATGAAGAGAAGATATCAGTGCTCTCGAACCTTGTTTCAGTGCGTTTGGAGCTTATGACACGGCGCTCAGACGGCCAGCTCATCCAACTAAGCGAGCGTTTCAGCTCACTCCCACGACTTCTACATACGGTGGCATACATACTGCGCTGGTGTCCAAAACGACGGCACCGAAGAGGATCTATTGTTGGGAAGGACGAGCTAGACGACGCCCTTACGGCGATCATCCGGACGGAGCAGGGTGGTGTTTTTACGTCAGAAGTTAATCAGATCCGCTGCGGGTGTGATGTGTCAAGTTCGAGTCGATTGCTGCCGCTCCACCCTTTCTTAGATGGAGATGGTATTCTACGGGACGGTGGGCGACTCAACAAGGCATCTGTTCCTGATGATCAGCAATTCCCGATTATTCTACCAAGGACCGGTGCATTGGTGCGATTGCTGGTTAAACAAGTTCGCGACAACACATTGCATGGTGGCACTCAACTCATGCTCCAGACAATCGTTATTGGATCTTGAATGGTAGGCAGATGGTTTGGATCTACCTGAACAATTGCGTTATCTGTCGACGACACCGTGCAGCTACGTTAGTACAACAGATGGCCTCGTTACCGAAGCAGAGGGTAGTTGCTGCACGCCCCTTCCTGGCATCAGGGGTAGGTTAGATTAGATTCACGCTACGCACTGGAACAAAGAGGTCTCGCACGCCAATTAAGACCTATCTGGCGATCTTCATTTGTTTGGGAACGAAGGCGGTACGGATCGAGGCAGGTCTCAATTCCCGCCCCCTTACACCACTCTACGATGACCCCGAGGACAAGCTTGCATTGACGCCAGGAGATTTCCTCATCGGAGCCCCCCTCATCTCCGTTCCAGAGCCCAAGGTTGACGATATTCCGATCCGCTACATGAAGCGATGGCAGTGGTTGCGACAGGTACACCAGCAGTTTTGGCGACGGTGGAGTGAGGAGTACTTGACGACATTGCAAACGAGGAGTAAGTGGCAGCGGCGTCAAGGCAACATCAAGGTGGGAGATATCGTCGCCGTCCGACAGGAGAACCTACCCCCAACTCACTGGCGCTTAGGACGTGTGGCTGAGATTCATCCGGGTAGCGATGGACTAGTCCGCAACGTCACTCTTAGAACCGCACAGGGGACATGCAGCCGGGCAGTGCAGAAGCTTTGCCTCTTACTGGAAGTAGACCATTTCGAACCGAGTGGTTCGACCGGGCAGGATGTCTAAGATTCATTATCATCCCTGAACGCTGTTTGCCTGAACGTGGCTGCTCTATCATGGTGAAGAAATCTGGATGTTGGCTGCCGTGACTCTTGCTGTCATCCTTTTTGTTCTCTCTCTCTTCGAACCTTTTCTTCCTTCCTCACAGGAGTTTTTTCGTGTTCGTTCTTGTTTTTGTACATCTACGCAACCGCACATAGCTGCGCAATAAAAATTTTTACATAAAGACAATTTCAACGAGTCGTCTTTTTATTTATCCCCTACACCACCAATCACAATTCCTCCCCCTACTGAGTCAGTAATATCATTGATGTAGAGTATAAAAAGCAGTGCACTCAGGATGCACCCTTGTTTCACACCTATAGATGTTGTAAACTCATCAGAGTTTTACATTTTTATCAATTTTACTTGAAATTCCAAGCATGCTGAGCTTGTAAAACAAAGTTTCATGCGGAATGGAATCGAAAGCAGCGCGGAAATCCACGAAGAAGGTGTACAGTTTTTTCTGCTTATTTTTGAAGATTTCAGCTATATTGATGAGTGTAAAGATTTGATCAATCGTCAAATATTGCTTTCTGAAGCCAGCTTGAAACTCTTTCAATATGTTGGTATTCTCCACCCATATAGCAAGTCTTCTATACAATAAAGCGCCGAACAATTTCGCCGATGTGTTAAGAAAAGATATTCCTCTGTAGTTTCCTGGGTCATCTAAAGCGCCCCTTTTATGAAGCGGAAATACTACCGATTTTTTAAACGAACTTGGGACTTCGCCTGTTTCGAAAATTCGATTAAACTCATTTGTTAACGCCGAGAGAAATTCTGAAGTGCAGTTTTTATAAAATTCGAAGGGGATGCTGTCGTCTCCGGGTGCCTTATTTAACTTGGCTGCTTCAATAACGAGGTTAACTTCCTTCAAATCAAATGGAGCATCTAGGAATTCATCGATGGTAAGTGGCGCTGAGTATTGAAAGGCTGGAGACAGTTGAATTGTATTGAAGAGAGCATAGAAGTGCTCACGAAGTTGAGGAGCATGTAGTGATTTAGCAATGCTTTTGGAATGACCGTTGACATACTTTACTGTTTTCCAGAAGTCAGCAATTGACCTTGATTTATTGACTACTTCAAAAATTTTCTCATCATAAGCCATTTTTTTTTTTGCATAGCAGATGTGCTTAAATTCTTTATTTGCTTCACCGTAAAGCGTTTTAAGAATGTATATATTGCAAGTTCTCCAGAGTTTAAGGAACGTAAACGATTTAGCTATTGCACTCGAGCACTCTCTATCGAACCACCTTTGTTTGCTCGGTTTATATTTTCTTAACAGTGTACTTAATGGCCATGAATTCTTGATTGTTTCCGTTAGAAAATTCATTGTTGGTGGTGTACTTGATACATGTAGCTTGCACAGTTCCATATTCAAATTGTTTTGAAACGTCGAACGCATTTTATCATTCCAAATAAGTTTTGGCAGAAGCCCAATAGGTCTTACGTTATACACATTAGCAGTCCCAGAGATCGTGCACGAGATTTCCATTGGCACATGGTCTGAAAAATTCTTCATTCCTATCCGAAAATCCGAGATAAGGGTGTGCCAATTGCGTGCGATAAGACAGTAGTCTACTATGGACGATGCAGTTCCTCGGATAATAGTATATTCTCCTTCACAATCTCCTTCACAGCTACCGTTTAGAACTCTGCAATCGTATTCGTCTGCAAGGTCAAGAATTTTGTTGCCCTTAGAGTCACAAGTCACATCCTTTGAGTTACGATTAGTTTTGATAATTGATGCGCTGACACCACTCAAAAAATTGTTTTGGGATAAACCTATCCTTCCATTGAAGTCCCTAATAAGCATGAGGTCTGATGATCCTAGGTTTCTCAAGGTATCACAAAGTTTCTCGTAATCTTCTTGCCAATGACTGCAGTTGAGATATATTGGAACAATGAACACTGACTTATTATTTAGTCTCAGGTCTAGTATGAGAGAATTGTCTGCTTCTTTGAACATGACCTCCGAGATTTCACGACGTCTACGATAACCGAACAATTCACCTTCACTTCCTCTTCCGAATGTGTTAGACTTCACTGCAGGTATCCATTTCAATTCGTAGCTTAAAAATAAGTTTTTAAAAATATCTTCTTCATTTTTCAGTACATGCGTTTCAAATAGAAAAAAAATATCAAAATTCTCTATGTATTCAAAAAATTCGGTAAATAGCATTTTATTTTTAAGTCCTGCTAAGTTGTAACTTAAAATACTTAATTCTAAAAAAGATTTATCATTCTGGTAGACGGGAGGAAATCATGCAGAATTAATTACATCGTGTAAACGCGTGGAAGAACCATTACATACAGCGGCTGTTTTTCCCAGAGATGCAAGACTTTTAGGGGCGCGGCAAACTTCATTAGGCGTTTGGCGTTTTGACATGTTTATGGTTTTAGTGTCGTCGACCATCCTCGATCCATCCAAAATAGAAATTAAGAGAAGTCCCAAGTGAAAAATGTATCTCCAACAAATAACCTATCGTCACGCAAAGCAATCTTTGTCTGAGGATTACCTTCACGCAACACCTTCATTATTGGAAACAATTTCGCCCTCCTTCTACGCATATTTAGAGACATGTCTTTATGGATGGTTATGCCTGTTCCCTTAAGCTTCGTTGTGTTTCGCAAAATGTTCCAGGTATCATCGCGGGATCTTAATTTGACTACGACTGTTGACCTTGTTGAGTTCTTTTTGGAAACGCTATAGGCTGACTCGATAACTTTTTTTTTTTTTTTTTTTTTCCGAGAGTAGGTGAAAAATCTTCTAAAGACACCATAAGGCCCGACCGACCGTGCTTATAGTAGTGTGAGATTTTTACTCACTAAAAAAACACCTCTCTTCAAAAGTAATACTACAACTAAGCGGACGCTTATCCAGCAGTTTTATTTTCGCTTACAATACACGTGATTTTTGGGGGAAAAAATGTTCGTACGAAGTTAAAAGAAATGTAGAAGGTTAAATTCCAATGATAGTTCCTGCCTTTATCGCGACCGGCATATACTATGACGCGAGGTCAAAAGGTTTTATCCTTTGCAGACGACGAATTGAATTATTCGCGTCAAGTAGTGGAATGACGGTACGGTTACAATGGCCGTGAATAAGATCTTTGTGTTTACGCGCAAATTTTGTTATCTCTTCGACGACGCTGGGAATTCACAGATCTCGATGAATATCTTCGTTACGTACATACCACGGTGCGTTGACGTTCGTTCTAAGAACTTTATTTTCAAAAGTTTGTATGATGTTTCTATTGCTTTTCTTTGGACAACCCCATAGTTGTATACCATACGTCCACACAGGCTTTAGCACTTGCTTATAGATAAGCAGTTTGTTATGTAGGCTCAACTTCGAATGTTTTCCGAGCAGCCAGTACATTTGTCGGCATTTTTTTTCTAGCTCGTTGCGTTTCTTTTTTACGTGTGATTTCCATTTAAGCTTAACATCTAGAGTCATTCCTAGATATTTTGCTTCGTTCGCGTACGGTATTTGAGCCGAGTTAAGATATAGAGGTAATCTATCCACTTTTTTATAGGTAAAGTTGACGTGAGTAGATTTGCTTTCGTTCAGCACAATACGCCAAGAATTCGTCCAAGCGTGGACTCTATTAATAGCATGTTGCAGCTTTCCAGTTACTGCTTCAATAGTTTCGCCGTGGTCAATATCGCCGTATCGTCCGCAAACGTGGCGACGACGCAGTTTCTTTCCTGCGGGATATCACGCGTGTAGAGTACATATAGAAGCGGGCCAAGGACACTTCCTTGTGGAACTCCGGCCGCAATCTCCTTGAAGTCAGAGTAATCATTTCCGTGCTTAACACGAAAGAGTCTCTCGGTGAGATACGATAGTAGGATTAGAAAGAGTTGCCGTGGCAGTAGTCGTTGCAATTTATACTCCAAGCCTTCGTGCCAAACCTTATCGAACGCTTGTGAGACGTCAAGAAATACACCACAACAAATCTTTTTTTCTTCCAGAGCTTTCTCAATCACGTCAGTTATTTTGTGGACTTGGTCAATTGTAGAATGTTTAATTCTAAATCCAAACTGATGGTCAGGAATGAGACGTCTTTCGTCGATTACGGACTGTAGACGTCTGGAAAGAAGTTTTTCAAATATTTTTGAGATAACCGGCAATAGGGAAATAGGCCGATATGATTTCTTCTCATTTAGCGGTTTACCTGGTTTCGGGACCATTATAATCTCGGCGACTTTCCATTGCCTCGGAACATAAAGCAATCTGATCGAAGCGCTGATCAAATAGAGCAGTTTGATAATAACTTTATTCGGCAATTCCTTGACTACCTGTGCCGTTATCAAGTCGTAACCCGGGTCTTTTTTGGCTTTAAATTTTTAATCACTTCCCTCAGTTCAATCAATGCAACTTTTTTTACTTTTAAGTTGACTCGATAACTGCTGATGTACCATTAAGACACTGGCCAATCAAACCAGAGCACACGGACTTTGCCTTTTCATTGGGATCCACATTGTCCTCCGCAGGTAAGTGGACAACGACATTGGTCTCAGTATTCCTCTGCAATAATTTTTCCAATTCGGTTTCAAGTTGACGATTTCTGCATTCTAAGTCATCCACTCTAGCCACAACTTCCTCTTGCCTCACATTTAGACCTGCCAACTCAGAATATAGGCTATGAAAGTCTGATTTTGAGGGAAGTTCTTTTACAAGCCGTTGATTATTTTCTTCTAATATTTCTTTGAACTTCTAATGCTGATACCAGATATGTTTTCCATTGCCCTGTTCTTTAAGGATTTTTCTTATTAAGTTTATCTGTAACGCAGGAGCTTGCACTATTCCACATCCACTTTGACAGAAAGTTCAAATGTCAACTCAAACCATTGTAATAAAAAATGCAAATCAGTTGAAAATAGAACAAAATTGTGATGAACGAAATTTAAATATAACTGGAAATGTATTAATTCATTTTAATAATTGTGAAATAAGAATCCTAGATCATTATTTTTCAAATGTCAAAGAAATTTTCAAAGAACGGTTTTACTATCCAATGAAAAAATTTTTTACGAATTTTAGTGACAAAATAACATTAGACGATATTGTACTAGAAAATGAGATGAATATCAAGAAAATAGAAGAATTGCAATATCACAAAAACATGTCCTATGGAATAAATTCGAGTTTAGTAATTATTGTGCTCATGTTAATAATTACAAATACAAATATTTGGCGCAACAGCTCTTTAAAGTGCCAGGGCCTAGCTTCTCGCAACCACTCATGTTGTGTGCGTTATATTTTTCACACCAATGGAAGGGACCTACAGTTTAATGCCGAATCCGAACGGCGATTTGAGAAGCTCTTTCGACAACAATACTCTCGGATGTTTGTCAGACGCTCGCGAGAGGTGGGACCGTGAAAAAACTTTTTGTTAATAATTAGTATCGTTATATTTTGTAAAATCAAAAACATATTAAAGTTAAAGTAAATAATAAAATACAGGAGAATTTTAAAGTAAACGAGGGGAAATTTATGTATGCGTCAGCATCCACAATAGATAAGTATGACACGTTTTTGTCGGAGGCAACGAACTACCTCCAAAGTAAGGTTTAAATTACAGCAAGTCGTTCATACGGAGAGCTGCATAAAAATGCAGGAATCATATGTCACACAGAGTTTTCCCGTGTGAACATAAAATTGCGATAGTAAAAACCGCTGATGATTAGTGATAAGTAAATATATGGAACTGTAAAACAGAATGTGTTGTGAATTTTCCGTTTATTGTCGGGTAGCTAAGAACTATGTTAGATTGCTTAAGACTGATTTCAAATAAATAATTTTTTTTTTTTCGCACACTGCTCGGTGGTTTAATAAAGTCGTATGACAAATCCGCATCCGAATAAGCATTGCCTGTTGCCTCTGTAGCAATCACCGTAGTGGATGTCACAGTTTTTCATCCTCTTTTTGCCCGGCCCATCCCATCGCACTACCTGGATGGCGGTAATATCAGCTTTACAGCAGTCTAGGCCCTCTGCTAGTTGTTCGGCTGCACGTGGTCTGTAAAGGGACAGAACATTCCACGTACAGATCCGAAGGTCGTTGTCCTTATTTCATTTGCTGGGGTTGTCATTAGTTGAGTCATCCTTATCCGAGGCTTTTGCTTTTTTACGTTGTAGGGAAGTTACCCCGACGGCACAACCCCCAACCTGGAGGGGGAGACATATTAACCTACAGGTGGCCCTGAGACTCCCAGAAACATGCAGTGTGTTCCAAGCAGAGGTTCTAGCTGTACTTAAAACTGCGCAATTACTTGAGATGGAATCAGTATCCAACAAGAATATCGCCATCTTTATTGACAATCAGGCTACGCTAAAGGCGCTAGAGTGTTGTGTCACTAAATCTGAGATCGTCAGGAATTGCCGCACAATGCTTAGGGCATTATGTACGCAGAACCGTGTCAGATTATGTTGGGTACCTGAAGACTGGGATAAAGATGGCAATGAAAAGGCTGACGAGCTGGTTAAAAGAGAGCAGAACTCCTGTTTGAGTTCAATTAATTTGATTTGAATTAATTTATTGCTGATATAAAACTAGGGTAAATATTAATAATATTTATAGTAAACAAAGTAACGTAACGTAAAGTATTTAAAGTAATTATATAAATGTCTACAATTGTCAATTGCATTATACAAAGAATTTGAGAATTAAACACTCTACCTTTTATAACGAAATCGATAAGACGTGTTTGCCTTTCGATAAGAGTAATTTATTTTACATAATACAAGTGTGAGTTTTGGACATTCACAGTGGTGACAAAAAACATTGGTCCTTCTGCGCCTCAATTTGAATCGGTGCAAGTACTGGTTACTTGCGTGAATTTTTGTACTTTTTTCTTTGTTTAGAAAGTGCCAAACGGGTTCCTGCGTCGTATCTAAAATTCAATTCAGTGTTTTTGGAAATTTTTTTAACATTTTTAAAAGAATTCTGCTTACGAAGTAGTGCATTTTTTTGCTGCAAAACTCCGTGGAACGCTTAGCCGGTAGACCAGGAATCCAGACACCGCTGTCAACGGTATCGTGTACTGCTCCAACAGTTTTAGTGGACCGCTGTGTGGGACCGTTGCTTGCGAACTGCAAGTTTAGTTGCAGGATTAGGAGTACCGCTGCTGGTGAAAGTGTGGTCATCTGCAAATAGAACAACTACGTAAGTACAATTCGTTTGTGCTTCAACAGCTTTCTGAATTCTTACCCGAATTTTTTTTTTTTGTGTGTGTACGGCGAAATGAGCGCTATGGAGACGCTCCAGAAAGACATTTTGGCGCAAATCCAGAAGGATGCGGTGAACTTCAAGAAAAGATCCGAGGCGGAGCGAACGAGGAATTATATCACCGCACGGATTTCCATCCCGGAAAACTATTTTAAATCGAGTTCTGGATACCACGTCGAGGCTGTATCATCGAAGGACGAAGTCAATCGGGAAGGTTTAGCCTCCCTTTTCGACAAAATAAAAAAAGTTTATGTGGATTACCGGACTGCACTGATGGATAGCTTAGACAAGCTGGAAGCATCATCCAAGGCGGCAGTGGCAAAAGAAGCAGCAGAAGCAGCAAACTCATCCAAGGCACCATCAGAAAATCCAACAGGAACAGGAAATTGCCAGTAATAAAGATACCTACCTTCGGTGGCAAATATGAACATTGGACGTCTTTTCACGACATTTTTGTGTCTCATACACAATAACGAATCCCTGTCCGAAATCGAAAAACTCCATTTTTTTAAATCCAATGTTGCTGATGAGGCTGATAGGCTGATTCAACATTTAGGGATTAGCATAGGAAACTACGCAAAGGCATGGTCGATCCTTACCTCTCGGTACGACCACAAACGCATTCTGGTGAATGCACAATTGAAGCTTTTCTTCAGTCAGGCAGCTGCGCACCAAGAAAACTCCTCAGTTTTGAAAAAGATTCTGGACACCTCTACAGAATGCCGGCATTCACTCCAAGATCTCGAGCTTCCGGTCGAGCATTGGGACACAATCCTGATTTTTTGCATACTGCAGAAATTACCTGCAACGACACAACAGTTGTGCGAAGAAAAATTAGGAGCAAAAAAGGATTTACCCACTTTTCAGGAGTTTTCAGAGTTCCTGGAAGCCAGATTTAGGGCATTAGACCTAGTCGCAGAACAGCAAGGACAGAAAAATAGTAGCCAGAGAACCTCGGTAGCTAAAGCAAGCTCTTTCCACACCAGGTATCGACAAAACGAGCAGTTTAGCTGCAAGCTTTGCAATAAAGGTCAGCATTCCCTTCGTAATTGTCTGCGATTTTTAAAAATGGATGTAGATTCCCGAAAAGCCTGTGTAAACAGAATAAGGGTATGCGAGAATTGTCTGGCCTACAGTCACAACTCTCATCAGTGCCCAAGTCGTATGCGCTGCTATTATTTTCAGCAACCACACCACTTTCTTCTTCATACCCTTTCAGCCAACACACCCAGCAATAGTTCTCAAAATATAAATTCACACACTCAATACAATCCACACATTTCAACAACACACAGTACACACAATACCATACACTCGCGCACCACATAGCTTACCAACTTACACTCACACTTCCACTCTACACTCATCTAATCCTACACCTACACATTCATATCATGTAAATTCCATCAGTGCTCATGCCCCAGCTTTTCACCCATCTGAAGGCATTCAGGAAGTGACACCCAACAGTTCGTCAGTTCATCCCAGGAACACTCAAGTCCTGTTAGCCACTGCTGTGGTGAAGGTCAAGTCCTCGTCGGGAGCATACCTGAACTTAAGGGCCTTAGTAGACCCAGGTTGCGAAGCAACCTTTATCACGGAGTCCGCGGTACAGCTACTAAGACTGAAAAATCGGCGAACGTTGAGGTGTCAGGACTGGGAAAAGTGAGCAGTGGAGCATGTAACAATTACGTCGATATCACGTTCGGCTCTCTGCATACCAACTTTGAAACACACACTCGCGCTTATGTTTTTAAGTTCCTGACTGGTCTTCTTCCTGCCAACGAATTGTTCTTCAAATCATGGACCCACCTACACAATTTGAAACTAGCAGACCCGGCCTACCATAGACCTGCTAGAGTGGACATCTTTTTAGGCAGTGATGTTTTCCCGGAATTCGTGTTGCCAGAGATAATGCGTGGAGATGAGCAAGCGTCACCAATTGCTCAAAAGACGCAACTCGGTTGGATTCTGCTCAGCAAAGTTTTTCTCGATCCACCGAGGACGGTTCGAACGTTCCTCCAATGTTGGGACCTCGAAACGCAGATGCGGAAATTCTGGGAAGTGGAGGAGACCCCGTACAAATTTCAAGTGTCGGGAGAAGACCAGGCTTGTGAAGACCACTTTCTGCTACACACAAGGCGTATGCCAGATGGCCTCGAAGAAAGGCGCCTTGTGTAGGTTTCTTCAGTTGGAGAGATGGTTTACACTCAACCCTACACTACAAAAGGACTACTCAAAGTGTGTTAACGAGTACTTACAGCTAGGCCAAATGAAGGAAGTTGATGTCATCAGGGATGAAGTACTCAAGACACCTTTCAATTATTTTGTGCCTCACCATGCCGTGTTTAAGGACTCTAGTTCAACCACTAAGCTCCGCGTTGTCTTCGACGCTGCAGCAAAAATGTCAGATGGAACATCGATGAAGGAACACCTGCATGTAGGGCCTAAAATTCAATCCAACATTTTATATATAATATTGCGGTGGAGACAACAAAAATATATCTTCACATCCGATATTGAGAAAATGTATAGGCCGATACGTGTAGCGCACAGTGACTCCTACTCCCAACTTATCTACTGGCGCGACAGGAAAGAAGATCCAATAAAGGTTTATCGTTTGAAGACGGTAACCTTCGGCACCTCCTCACCTCCACTTTCTTCTGCAGGATTCATCTTGAGAAAGTGGATGAGCAGCTCTGAAGATGTCCTGCGCAATATACCGATTGATCAGCGGGAGCTCAACTTCTCTTTACCCTTTAGCTCTCCAGGGTTCCTGTCGGAAGATAATATTTATTTTCTTTTCTACTTTGCTATTTTCATTTGTTTAACCACTAAAGCAATACGTATAGAGCTAGTGAGCGATCTGATTACCCAAGCCTTCATAGCAGCCTTTAGAAAGTTCACAGCACGGAGAGGTATTTGCACACAGCTATTTAGCGACTGCGGAACGAACTTCGTAGAAGCCTATGGAGAGCTGCAGAAGTTGCTACAGGCAGCAAAACTCGAATTTAAGGAAGTCGCTGAAAAATTAGCAAACGATAGTATCAAGTGGAATTTTATTCCTCCCGCTTTCCCGCACTTCGACGTATTATGGAAAGCAGGGGTGAAATCCATCAAATTCCACTTCAGAAGAATTGTTGACAACGAACTATTTACGTTCGAGGAGCTCGCCACGCTTCTGTCACAAGTGAAAGCGTGTTTAAACTCGAGACCACTCTGCCCGATGACTTCACAGCACTCACACCTGGACACTTCTTAATAGGTGAGCCTCTTAACAGCATATCTCACCCAGACCAGAGTGAAACCAAGGTTAGCTCTCTCGATAGGTGGCAGAGCATTCAGAAGCTTCTACAAACATTCTGGAAACATTTGAGTTCCGAATATCTGGCGCGACTTTAGCAGCGACCCAAATGGCTCAAGGTCGAACATCAGCCACAGATCGGTGACCTCGTCCTAGTGAAGGATGAACGCCTACATCCATCGAAATGGAACCTAGCTCGCATCATCAACACTCATCCAGGAGCAGACAATTTAACGCGCGTCGTCTCTATCAAAACGCTAACCGGAAAAATGAAGCGCCCGATATCCAAAATCTGCAGCTTACCCTCAAACAAAAGCTTCACCGAGGAAGCACTTGTACAAATTTAAATAACCTAATGCCCATATGATTCCATATAAACATAAAACGCAACACGTCTTACTCACACATAACACATTCACACCCCGCGAATTGATTCCGATAAGAATTCAAACATGCACTTTCACTTTCATACCTTAAAAACTACTACAGTCCACTTTTATCGAAACATATGAATTTATCATTCATATCAATCACTATTCAATCACCACACACCTCTATTAATGAATCTACACACATCATTCACACTCTACACTAATGAATTAATCACATATATAATGCAATTTAAAATAACTACTAAATACTCACCCCACACTTTACATTCACCCAATATACGCATATGTATGCCACGGCAGCTTTAAAATTAAAACACTTCGAAATACTGACCTGCCGCAACATACCTGGCAGCATCCCTTGCCAAAACCACACACACACATTACGCACGCGTAATCTTAGACGCCATCAACAATCACCCATGTACATACAATATCATGCACATAAAATCTTTATTTACACACTGTACAAAAACTAAAATTCACTTACCTGCATTTACCAGCAATTCTGCAAACAATTTTGTAATATTTTATATCGAGTAGATCGATTTCATACCCGATTTATACACGCACTACACAATTTTTACGAATTTCACAACACAACATCAACCTCGACTTGAATCACCGTCGAAAAAAAAAACTCGATCAAAATAATGCACACGACAATAATTTCGACTTTCATTCAAAGTAAACAACACGGATTACTGCAGTTGGAGTAAAATGTAACTATGCAAGAAGGCGACCAATGCATTATAATCTGTAGAGTATGCCTGCAGTATGACAGGGACGGAGTCTGTCGTCATCTTGTTTGTCCATTATGGTTTTGATGATCGTGTCGTCGTACAATTATTTATGTATTGTGTTCTTTTCTGTTTTTAATGCTTCAACTTTTTTAATTACATGAGAGAACGAGCAAAGCGAAAAGAAGGAAGAGACGGCAATGTAGTGCAACACCAACTACTAGAAAACGTTCGAGAATGCAACAGCCCGAGACGAATTGTGGAGACAACCTGGTGGCTTAATTGCGAACATAGTTCACGGGCGGGGAGAATGTTTGAGTTCAATTAATTTGATTTAAATTAATTTATTACTGATATAAAACTAGAGTAAATATTATAATATTTATAGTAAACAAAGTAACGTAACGTAAAGTATTTAAAGTAATTACATAAATGTCTAAAATTGTCAATTGCATTATACAAAGAATTTGAGAATTAAACACTCTACCTTTTATAACGAAATCGATAAGAGTAATTTATTTTACATAATACAAGTGTGTGTTTTGGACATTCACAGTGGTGACAAAAAACAGCTCCCGTATTAGGACATAATCGGTAACATTAAATCACCAAGGTGTGTGGCTATGGGAATTATTCGGGATAGAATATCAGCATAGCTAATTTAAGATGGTCATAAGGTATCTAAGGCTTTGTAGCCCATGTTAGACCGCAGCAAATCTAGGGAGATCATAAAACTAGAAAGGTCAAGGCTAAGAACAGCGATATGAATACTCTCTGGCCATTGTCTTCTAAAGAAGCATGCTTTGAGACTGGGCTTATCAAATACGGATGTTTGCAGGTACTGCAATGACCCACATGTTTCGGAGTATATAACACATATGCATGGATACAAAGAATGCTGAACGAGAGATGGTTGCACTGGAAAGTTGCGGTAAGTGATGTTTGCAACTTACGTCTTCAGCGGCGCTATTTCCTACATCAACCGATCAAGATCCAGCTGTACATTTTTGTTGATGCCAGCGAGGATGCCTTCTCTGCTGTAGCATACTGGAGGTCAATGTCATCAGAAGGAAGCGTAGAAGTCTCATTCGTAGTGGGGAAAACAAGGTGTGCCCCAACCAAAATATTGTCGATCCCACGTCTGGAATTACAATCTGCGGTGCTGGGAATCAGATTGCAAAAGATGGTTATGAAATACCGTGCTTTCGATATCGCCAAATGTGTCCTTTGGAGTGATTCGAAAACGGTAATAAGCTGGATTCGTACGGAGCATCGCCGCTATAAGCCATTTGTGGCACATAGGATCTTCGAAATACTGGAAACTACGAAGCCGCTGGACTGGCCCTGAGTTTCATCCAAGCTGAATTTTGCGGATGACGCGACAAGGGGGACGCAGCCGTCGTGTTTTGACGAGCGAAGCCGGTTGTTCTATGGACCGGACTTTCTTAGAGAGAACGAGTGTCTCTGGCCCAAAGAAGTCCAAATCAAGGCAGATGATGAAGGATGTCAGGAAGAACTACGTCCTAGGTTCTCGCTACTCGCTATGCCGGTGAGTAGTAACATAATTGAAGTGTCTAAATTCTCCGACTTCCTTAGGTTGAAACGTGTTGCAGCCTACGTTCGAAGAGTCGTCAAAACTTTGTGGCGAACTATCATCTGAAGACAGAGATGAGGGGGGCATAACGGCTGGAGAACTAGACGAAACTGAAGTCTGGTTGTGTCAACTCGCACAAAGGGGTGCCTTTTCTCAAGAACTAGCACTCATACACCAAGGAGAGCCAATTCCGAAGAGCAATGCCCTGCATAATCGGTGTCCCTATCTGGATGAACATGCCGTTCTCAGAGTGTACCGGAGGATTGATGCGGCATCGACAGTGCCTTGGATGACTAGGAGGCCAATAATTTTTCCACGGGATCACGCCTTGACCATGTTGGTAGTTGCCTACTACCACCAACGACTGCATCATCAAAATGAAGAAACGATTGTCAACGAGATCCGCAGAAAGTTTTGGATTTCTCACCTACGACAACTTGTACGAAAAACCAGACTTGGGGACCTGCATTGCGATTGATTGGGAAACTACTGACTGCCCAAAACTTGGCTTGGGCCAGTAGCGCAACAATCAAGTTCGTGATGAAGTGCTTACTTTACCTCCTAGTGGTGGTCCCCGGGCAACTATACGTATAAACCCTTATACGTATAGGCTAAAATTGTAAGTGCGGGTTGTCTAGGGCCTTGATTCTAGGCTAGTTAACGTGGGCCAGCAACCTGCGTTACCGAATATTGCCCGCTACGGAAACCGACACTATGCCTCGGATAAGGAATGATCACATGTTGACGACTTTTGGCTATTGTACCCGGACAAAGATAGATTTCTGGAATGTAAAGACGCTCCTCGACTCGGGAAGAGAAGGTCCTTATAATGCCAGATTCCTCCAATTGGAAAACAAATTCATGCGATATAAACTGGACATTTTGGGGGTAAGTGAAGTAAGATGGTTAGAAGCGGCCGAGTACCAGACTAAAACGCGTAACACTGTACTACTCTATTCTGGAAAACCATCCGGAAGTCCGCGGGAATATGGAGTCGGACTACTGCTAACAACAACAGCACGCAAGAGCCTAATTTCCTGGCAGCCTCATGGTGATAGGATTTTGACGGCCAGATTCCGGACTAGAGTACGACGCGTCACCATCATACAGTGTTACGCCAAAACGAATCATTCGTCTGAGGACGAAAAGGAAAGCTTCTACAATATCTTAAGCGCCGTCTTCAACACAACACCAAATGGAGACATTGTCATAGTGATGGGGGATTTGAATGCCAAGGTAGGCAGCGACAACGAAGGGCTCAAACATGTAATCGGGAAGCATGGACTAGGCAACCGCAATGACAACGGCGAAAGGTTTGTGGATTTCTGCAATGCCAACCGCCTTGTGATAGGTGGCACCATGTTTGAGCACAAGACCTGCCACAAAGTCAGCTGGGTTTCCAATGACAGGCAAGCAACTCAAAACCAAATTGACCATTTTGCTATCAGCCGCCGCTTTAGAAGTAGTCTCCTGGACGTCTGAAACAGGCGAGGGGCAGATGTGGGGATAGCACGTGATCATCATCTCCTGATAGCTACTCTCCAACTACGCAATGCTGCAGTTCGAAGATCCCATGACAACACAAGAATGCCCAGGTTCAACATCGATAGACTTAGTGATCCCTCAGTGCGCCAACAATTAAGAGAGCACTTTTCGCAAGGTGTGGAAGCAATCAGCAGCTCAATGCCTGCAACCATCCAAGACCATTGGTGTGCTGTGAAAAATGTTTTTACATCTGGTGCTGAAAGAATTGTCGGTCGATTGCAGGGAAGACATAGGGCGTGGCTTTCCGAGGATACCTGGAGACGGATTGACGAACGAAAACAGCTGAAAGCTCGCGTTGCAGCTACCCCAGCAGCAGGGAGAAGCGAGCTAGAGTCCCTATATCGCATGAAGATGAGAGAAGTTCAGTGTAGCGTACGACGTGACAAGCGCAACTACATCAACGCACTGGCTACAGAAGCAGAAGAAGCTGCACGGAGGTGCGACAGCAGGACCGTCTACAGAATCACGAAAGAGCTGACAGGTGGTCGCAGCTCCAGCCAACACCCAGTGAAAAGCCTAGACGGCTCCTTGCTCATTTCGGATGAGGACCAGCTCAAGAGATGGAAAGAGCATTTTGCTACGGTTTTGAACCGTGTATTCGCTAGCGATATGCTCCCAAATCAGACTGAGATGCCCGAGGTGAGAAGTTCCCGAATACGCACCACGACTCCCAGTATAGATGAGATCATTACCGAGGACTTGACGGTATTCCAGCAGAGCTCTTACGAGCAGCGCCAACAACATCGGTTGAGCTTCTGCTTCCACTTATAGATAGAGCTTGGGAAGCTGAGAGCTTTCCTAACGAGTGGAAAAAGGGAATGATCGTCAAGCTTCCTAAGAAAGGAAATTTAATGGAGTGCGGAAACTGGAGGGGTATCTGCGTGCTGCCTGCTGTAGCTAAGATAATAGCTAAAATCATCCTGGAGCGAATCAAACAACATCTCGAAGACACACTCGATGCCGAACAAGCAGGTTTCCGCTCTGGAGCCGACCACATCAACACCCTGCGGATTATCATCGAAGAGTGTGTTGAATATCGACCGCCACTGCACCTGCTGTTCATCGATTTTGAGAAGGCGTTCGATAGTGTCAACAGGGAGTTTATTTGGCGTGCCTTACGCAGGAGAGGCATTCCCGATAAACTAATTGCTATTATCAAAGCTACATATGAAGGCTCCAAATGTCACGTTCTGCACAGGGGAAGGTTATCTGAGGAGTTTGAGATCCAAAATGGGGTAAGACAAGGCTGTATCCTTTCACCAATATGATTCCTATTGGTGATTAGCGATGTGCTTCATGTAGCTTTGTCGACGGGAAACGGAGGAATTCGATGGACTCTTACATCTCAACTGAAGCATCTTGACTACGCAGACGATGTATGCTTACTCTCCCACAGAATTATGGACCTCCACCAAATGACAGCAGATGTGGAGAGGGAGGCAGGTGTCGTTGGGCTGAAAATTAATACGGCAAAAACTAAAATTATCAGCCTTGGAACAGACTCATCGGCTCAAATATGCATTGCTGGACAACCGGTAGAGAGAGTAGAGGATTTCCAGTATCTTGGAAGTATTGTCTCGACCGATGGTGGAACCGAACTGGATATAGCCAACAGGATCGCCAAAGCAAAGTCCGCGTTCGGGATGTTGTCCAAAATATGGCGAAGCAATGCAATCAGTTTGAGCACCAAAATAAGACTGTTCCGCTCCAACGTTGAATCCGTGCTGCTATATGGTTGCAGCACGTTGAGAGTGACCACTACTATCACCAGAAAGCTGCAAACGTTCGTTAATAGGTGTCTGCGCAATATCTTAAGGATTTCCTGGCCCAATCGTATCTCTAATGAACACCTTTACGAGAGAACGGGTCAGGAACCAATAGGCACAATAGGAAGTGGCAGTGGATTGGTCGCACGTTCCGGAAGGGTGACAGTTCCATAGCGAACCATGCTATGCAATGGAACCCTCTAACTCAGGATGGCAGAAGACCTGGCGGTCCGCGGAGAACATGGCGCAGAACAGTCGAGAAGAAGGCACGGCAGTTAGGGAAAAGTTGGGGAGAACTCAGACACATTGCCAGAAACCGTACACGATGGCGCGTAGGCGTAGTAGAGGCCCTAGGACCCACAAGGGGATACAGGACATAAGTAAGAACCAGACTATTGTGCATGGTCTGTAAGCTACGTTCCGTGATACCGCAAACTCCGATGATGGGAAGTGGATTGGTCACACGTTCCGAAAGGGTGACAGTTCCATAGCGAACCATGCTATGCAATGGAACCCTCTAACTCAGGATGGCAGAAGACCTGGCGGTCCGAGGAGAACATGGCGCAGAACAGTCGAGAAGAAGGCACGGCAGTTAGGGAAAAGTTGGGGAGAACTCAGACACATTGCCAGAAACCGTACACGATGGCGCGTAGGCGTAGTAGAGGCCCTAGGACCCACAAGGGGATACAGGACATAAGTAAGAACCAGACTATTGTGCATGGTCTGTAAGCTACGTTCCGTGATACCGCAAACTCCGATGATGGGACTGCTGCCGATTGATCGATTGACACCGTACGTCAGGCCATTTTCGTACTCAGGTATCGAATATTTTGTTAGTTAGTTACCCATCCACAAGAAAATATGCCTCGCCAACGACATAGAGATTCCATTACAAACGCAAAGAACCAGACCGGCAACTTTCCCAGCATGGCTACTTAGAGAAGAATCCATAAATACTGTTCTTAATGCATTGCCTAAGGCCTCAACGTCCAATGAAACCTATAAGCAGATGTTCCTCGAAATAGCGATACAAGAGAAAAATAATAACTGGAGCATACTTTATATGGACGGGTCGAAAACAGAATCTGGAACTGCTTTCTCAGTTCTTGATGACAACGGAATTCTTTTATACAAAGGGCTGCTAGCCCATTTCTGTTCCGCTTTCTCTGCTGAGGCTACAGTTATCCTTCAAGCCGCATTACTAGCTGACAACAATAAGACTATAATTTGTACCGACAGGCTGTCAGCAATTGCAGCTCTCAAAAATATTAATAACAATACACCTATTATTCAATCCATCCGTGACAAATTAATTGCCAATCGATATCAATTAAAAATACTTTGGGTACCCGATAAAAATTCTTTTGAATGTCAACAAAAAATGCAACAGGACCTGGAAAGTGTTTCCGAATGGTTGAAGATGAATAAATTGAAACTGAATGTGACGAAAACCAAACAACTTATCATAAATGAACGGCAAGGAGATGATGTAAGACTGAAAATTGACGGTGAATATATTGAACAAATTGATGAAATCAATTATTTAGGTATAACAATCGATGATAAAATGATTTTTAGCAATCATGTTGATTACTTATGTAAAAAAGAAAATAAGAAACTACATATCTACATTGAGTGCAATAAATATTTATAACGTAATAATTAAAGCACACTTCGAGTATTGTTCCTCAATTTTGTTTTTATGTGCAGATAGTATAGTACAAAGATTGCAATTGTTACAAAATAAAGCCAAGCGGCGTATTTTAAAGTGCAATAGATATATGTCAATTCGTTTTATGTTAAATTCGTTAAAATGGTTGTCAGTCAAACAGAGAATTATAATGAATTTCTTATTGTTAATCTATAGAATTAAAAATAACTTAATGCCTATTTACTTACTAAATTATGTGCAATATATTCGTGATGTACAACCCTATTTATTAAGAACAGCTAATAATTTTAGACTACCAAACTTTTTGAAAGGAATATCTCAAAATTCTTTGCAATATAAAGGCTTCAAAATGTTCAATGAATTGCCAATTATTATAAGAAATGAAACAAATCTAGCAGCTTTCAAAAGAAATATTATCAATTATGTTAAAGACAATTTTTTAAGTTTAAAACTCTTATACAAGATAAAAACACTATTTTGTAAAATGTATTTATGTATATGGCTAAATGTTTTTTTTTTTTTTTTTTTTTTTTTTAACAAAAGCCAAATAAATAAAATAAACTAAACCAAACCCGGCCACGTAGGGATAAAAGGGAATGAGGTGGCGGACAGGCCGGCCAAGGCTGCGGTCACAAAACATCTCCTCTCTCACTGGACCTTCAACGAAAAGGAGATAAAAATAAAAATACAACGCTTCTGGGGTGACAGAACTAAAAAAAATTGGAGCGAATACAGCCACCATTATTCAACAATCAACCCTGTTGGCCAAACAGCCATCTATCCAATTGACTGTCACCAAAAACCTATTAGAACCTCTATCCGACTCCGATTAGGACACGCAATCCTCACACACAGCCACCTCCTCACCTGAAATAGTCCACCACTTTATCGCCTTTGCAACACCAACCAATTACTATCAAGCATCTAGTACATGAATGCAGCACCATTAAAGTTCAATTAAAAAACATTTCCTCTAAATCAACTTAAGCTGACTTCCTCAATAATACCTCCGATGTAAACATTAAAAACACTTATAAATTCCTCACTCTAATGAAGTTAGAGCTCATGATCTAATATCCTAAATATAGACACCTTTTAGCCGAAAGCCCTGGCAGTTAGCACTATAAGTTTTATCTATTAACTTTGCAATTTATTCAAAGTTGATAAAGTTTATAATAATAATAATAATAAAAAGAAAGTGTTTAATCAAAAAAAAATTAAAAATGTTACAAAAATGTTAGAAACCTCAGCCGAAAATTGATATGGAAAAATTAACTTTGTTAAACACCAAACTAGAATCTACTCGTGGGTCAGTTAAAACCACTAGGAACAGACAAATCGCTCTCAGAGTGGCCTGTAGGTGGGCATATTTCACCTTAGACACATTTTATTTTTCATTTGGTTGGCAGCTCTTTTGACGGAAATGCTGGAGGCTTTAAATTCGTCGGCCTTTCTTCTTTTGCATTACGCCAATGCAGCCTGTCCTTTGTTTGGTCTGAGTAACAGTTCACAGCTGACTTCGAAAATTTTCGATATTTCGAGATTTTCGAAAGTTATGAGGTGTCTTAACTTAAGAGTGGTTGGGACCACTCATAAGTCTTATGAGCGCTAATAAATCTGCACTATTATTTATTGGTGAATAGGTTTATGAAGCTCTTAGTTTAAGATTAGTCGGTGAATACCGGCCTTAATTTTTTCTTCTGCATATTTACGCCTTTCGGCCTGCAATACCCAATTAACACAACATTCATTATAAAATCTTTTATTAAAATACAAATGCTTTAAAACGTGGGTATCGCCAAGCGAGGAGCATGAGGCAGAATTCTGCGACAACACTGAATGCTGCCATTCGCCAATAGAAGCTGAACACTACAGCAGCCTCTCCCTGTCACTAGCTGTCACTTTCAAACCCAAGACTTAGTTGAGTTACAGAGGGAGACTGCGGTAAGATATATTGTATTTTGTGAATTCTCTTTTATATATTTTATTTTTTATTTCTATGTTTGTAAGGCGAAATATGCCCACCTACAGGCCACTCTGAGAGCGATTTGTCTGTTCCTAGTGATTTTAACTGACCCACGAGTTGTTTCTAGTTTGGTGTTGAACAAAGTTAATTTTTCTATATCAATTTTCGGCTGAGGTTTCTAACATTTTTGTAACATTTTTAATTTTTTTTTTGATTAAACACTTTCTTTTTATTATTATTATTATTATAAACTTTATCAACTTTGAATAAATTGCAAAGTTAATAGATAAAACTTATAGTGCTAACTGCCAGGGCTTTCGGCTAAAAGGTGTCTATATTTAGGATATTAGATCATGAGCTCTAACTTCATTAGAGTGAGGAATTTATAAGTGTTTTTAATGTTTACATCGGAGGTATTATTGAGGAAGTCAGCTTAAGTTGATTTAGAGGAAATGTTTTTTAATTGAACTTTAATGGTGCTGCATTCATGTACTAGATGCTTGATAGTAATTGGTTGGTGTTGCAAAGGCGATAAAGTGGTGGACTATTTCCGGTGAGGAGGTGGCTGTGTGTGAGGATTGCGTGTCCTAATCGGAGTCGGATAGAGGTTCTAATAGGTTTTTGGTGACAGTCAATTGGATAGATGGCTGTTTGGCCAACAGGGTTGATTGTTGAATAATGGTGGCTGTATTCGTTCCAATTTTTTTTAGTTCTGTCACCCCAGAAGCGTTGTATTTTTATTTTTATCTCCTTTTCGTTGAAGGTCCAGTGAGAGAGGAGATGTTTTGTGACCGCAGCCTTGGCCGGCCTGTCCGCCACCTCATTCCCTTTTATCCCTACGTGGCCGGGTTTGGTTTAGTTTATTTTATTTATTTGGCTTTTGTTAAAAAAAAAAAAAAAAAAACATTTAGCCATATACATAAATACATTTTACAAAATAGTGTTTTTATCTTGTATAAGAGTTTTAAACTTAAAAATTGTCTTTAACATAATTGATAATATTTCTTTTGAAAGCTGCTAGATTTGTTTCATTTCTTATAATAATTGGCAATTCATTGAACATTTTGAAGCCTTTATATTGCAAAGAATTTTGAGATATTCCTTTCAAAACAGTTTGGTAGTCTAAAATTATTATTTTTTTTTTTTTTTGTTCGAGGGTAGGTGAAAATCTTCAAGAAGACACTATGAGGATCGACAGCGCGTGCTCATAGTAGTGTGGGATTCTTACTCACGTAGATGGCGCTAGGGTCCAGGGTGGATCTGGGCCTCAACCAACAAACCTCTCCAGCTAGCACGGCCTCCAGTTGCGCACGCCAAGTTGGATGAGGTCCCCCTCCACTTCTTTGCGCCACCTACCGCGAGGTCGTCCTCTACTGCGTCCTCCATCCGGGGTGGATTCGAGAACTTTCTTAGCGGGAACGTTGGGCTCCATCCGCTCTAAGTGACCCAGCCATCTTAGTCGCTGTATGTGAACTCTTCTGGCTAAGTCGATGTCCTTGTACATGCCGTATAGCTCGGCATTGTACCTTCTCCTCCACTCACCGTCTATGCAGATGGGACAAAAGATCGCTCGAAGAACTTTTCTCTCGAAATAACCAAGGGCATCCTCATCCGGTTTTCTCAAAGCCCATGCCTCTGTGCCATACAGCAGGACTGGGATGATTAGTGTCTTATAAAGATTTACCTTAGTAGTTCGAGATAGGGCTTTGCTACTCAATTGCCGTTTAAGCCCATAGAAACAACGATTGGCAAGAGTAATTCTGCGTGTGATCTCCCTACTTATGTCATTTGCGGAGTTCACGATAGAGCCTAGGTAGACAAAATCCTTTACTACCTCAAAATTATATCTGTCTATTGTGGCGTTCTGTCCAAGACGCCGATGTTGGGTGTCCTTTTTTGAAGACAGCATATATTTCGTTTTGCTTTCATTGACCGCTAGACCCATCTTTGCTGCCTCGATCTCAATACTCGTAAATGCCCCATTGACGGCCCGCTGAGTTCTTCCGATTATGTCAATGTCATCGGCATAAGCGAGTAGTTGTACAGACTTGTAAAAGATTGTACCTCCGGTGTTGGCTTGTGAGTTTCGTACAATTCTCTCAAGTACTATATTAAAGAGATCGCATGATATCGCGTCACCTTGTCTAAGACCTTTCCTGACATCGAACGGTTCGGTGATGTTCTTACCGACTTTGATGGAGCAGCGAGAGTTCTCCATCGTCATTCTGCACAAACGGACGAGCTTGGCAGGGATGCCAAGACTAGACATGGCTCTGTATAACTCGTCTCTATACACGCTATCGTAGGCAACTTTGAAATCGATAAAGAGGTGGTGCGTATCGATTTTGTATTCGTGGGTTTTTTCCAAGATCTGCCGTAGTGTGAATATTTGGTCAATGGTGGACCTTCCCGGCCTGAAACCGCACTGATAAGGACCTAACAGGTTGTTGACGATCGGTTTTAGGCGTTCACATAATACGGCAGACAGGATCTTATATGCGATGTTGAGGAGACTTATACCTCTGTAATTGGCGCAGTTCAGAGGGTCTCCTTTCTTCAGGATCGGGCAAACGATGCTGAGGTTCCATTCATCGGGCATACTTTCGTCCGACCAGATTTTACAGATGAGCTGGTGCATGCTCCTTACCAACTCATCTCCTCCTGCCTTGAAAAGTTCAGCGGCAAGGCCGTCGGCTCCAGCAGCTTTGTTGGATTTGAGTTTAGATATCGCTATCCTCACTTCATTCTGATCGGGTTGACGGGAATCTTGACTACCATCGTCACTGTTGAATGGCTCATTCTGCATGACAGCGGAATATTGGTCATCATCGCCGTTTAACAGTCTGCAGAAGTGTTCCTTCCATATCCTCAGCACCGACTGCGATTCCACTACTATGTTGCCATTTTCATCCCTGCAGGCTTCTGTTCTGGCTTTGAAACCCTGGCATGTTCTTTTAACCCTTTGGTAAAATTTTCGAACATTATTCCTGCAATAGAGTCTCTCAATCTCCTCGATCGAGCGCTTCTCATGCTCCTTTTTCTTCTTTTTGAGAAGTCGATGTTCCTCTTTTCTCCTGCGCACGTAGAGCTCGTAAGCAGCTCTAGTCCTTCTATGCAGCGCCGCTTTGTATGCCTCTTGTTTAGCTGCATATGTTTGCCGGCATTCCTCATCAAACCAGGGGTTTCGTTGTGGTGGGCGAGAGAAACCCAGTACATCAGAGGCGGCATCTCTGATGGCTTGTTGGCAACGCTGCCACTGGTCTTCCGCATTTGCTGCTGGCGGCATAGGACTTAGATTGAGATTAGAAGAAACACGATCGGCAAAGGTTCTGGCGGTCTCTTGCGATTGTAGCTTTTCGACGTCAAATTTCCTCACAGCATTTCGTTGATTTCGCTCCGTTCTGGATATCCGCATCCGTACCTTGGCTACAACTAGGTAGTGATCCGAGTCCACGTTGGCTCCTCGGAAAGTCCGGACACCCAGAATACTGGAAGAGTACCTTGCGTCGATCGCAATGTGATCGATTTGGTTGACGATTTTTCGATCAAAGGAGAGCCATGTTCCTTTGTGAATATCGAGACGTGGGAACCGCGTACTAGCTACGACAAAGTTTCGCCCCGCTGCAAAGTCGATTAGCCTGAGTCCGTTGTCGGATGTGTTGTCGTGCAGGCTGTGCTTTCCGACCACGCTACTAAAGACGTCCTCTTTTCCTAGTTTTGCGTTAAAATCACCTAGGATAATTTTAACGTCGTGGCTAGGACATTGCTCATACGTCTTGTCCAAGAGCTGGTAGAAGTCGTCCTTTGTTGCGTCGTCTTTCTCCTCATGAAAGGCGCATATTAGGCTAATGTTGGCAAATTCAGCCTTGATACGGATAGTCATAAGGCGCTCGTTCACATGCCTGAAACTCAAGACTTCTTGCCTAAGTCTGCCTCCAATGACAAATCCGCACCCGAATAGACGCTGTCCTTTTTGTCTGTAGCAATCGCCGTAGTAGATGTCGCAGTTTTTCATACTCCTTTTGCCCGGCCCATCCCATCGCACTTCTTGGATGGCGGTAATGTCTGCTTTGAGACACTCTAGGGCCTCCGCAAGTTGTTCGGCTGCACGTGGTTTGTAGAGGGACCTAACATTCCACGTGCAGACACGAAGATCGTTGTCCTTTTCACGTTTGCTTGGGTCGTCAACAGTAAAATCATCCGTATCCGAGGCTGTTGGTTGCTTCGTAACCAAAGGTTTTTTACGTGGTAGGGAAGTTAACCCGACGGCACAACCCCCAACCTGGAGGACCAGATCCTTTCTTAGCAACCCCTAGGACGAGGGGCCGGATACACCGATGTCAGTAACCCACTTCGGCGATATGAGCGCTGCCGTTGGCCCATTAAGGGTTCATCCGCCACACTCCCTTTTTCAATACCCTGACGTAGTATTGAAAATCCTTACAGACCTCAGCTTCAAATATGTCGAAGTAGCTCCGGTAAGGTTTCCGCTGGCCTGTAGACGTCACCGTTGATTCCATCGGGAGAATTCATCCGCCGCACGTCCTCCTTCTGAGGACCTCTTGTTAGACTTCTGAGACGCATATTTCAGCCTATCAGGTCAACAAGAGATGCCTCGTCCGGTTAAACATATGCGCGCTGAAGTTCACCCAGATGTGCTTACGCAGGTCCGAGTGTTCAGCTACGCATATATCGTCAGACTCAGCATACGCTCATCGTTAGTTCACTATCAGATAGCTATCCAGTGGGCACCACGGGGAGGTGATGATGCGATTTTACCCGCCAGTGTGGGATTCTTACCCACTAAAAAACCTCCCTTCAAAACAGACTTGTTTTCATTTTTTACTACAACTAAGTATTCGACTTATCAAGTAGTTTTCATTTCACGAAATAATGACGTTTTGCAGGTGCCTTCCCATTAGAAGTTCCTGCTAGTTCCGCAGTTTGGACGCGTAGTAAATTTCTTTCATCCAAAACTTGGAGGACTGTAATATTTACGTGACTTTCTAGTCGACTTTTATGCTTTATCGCGTAGTTTTTGATTTCGTCTTCTATAGTTTTAATGCAAAGATCTCTGTGGATATATATTTCTGATATACCACGGCGCTTTAATAATGCCTCTTAGTACTTTGTTCTCAAAAGTTTGTAAAATTTTAATATTACTTATTTTGGTACAACCCCAGAGTTGTATACCATATGTCCATACGGGCTTTAGCACTTGCTTATATAAAAGCAGTTTGTTCTCTATATTAAGCTTGGAATATTTTCCAAGTAACCAATACATTTCTCTATATTTATTATCTAGTTCTTTGCGTTTTTTCTTATCGTGCGTTTTCCATTTCAGCTTTGCATCAAGTGTCATTCCAAGATACTTAGCCTCGTTTGCAAACGGAATTTGAACCGAGTTTCAAAAGATCGGCAAATTATTTATTTTCCTATAAGTAAAATTTACATGAACAGATTTGGTCTCATTAAGCGCGATTCGCCAAACCTTTGTCCATTCATTTACTCTATCCAAAGCTTCTTGCAGTTTTTCTGTACTATCTTCGACCGTTTTACCTACTGCCAAGATGGCAGTGTCGTCGGCAAATGTAGCTAGCTCAGTGCCTTCTACTTGCGGTATATCACGGGTGTGTAATAGATACAAGACTGGGCCAAGGACGCTTCCTTGCGGCACTCCAGCCATTATCTCCCTGAAATCCGAATATTCATTTCCACATTTGACGCGGAATAGTCTATTCGTAAGGTAGTTCTTCAAAATATTATATAGGTGCTCTGGCAGAACTTGTCGTAATTTAAACTTTAAGCCTTCATGCCAGACCTTGTCAAAGGCTTGAGAGACGTCAAGGAATACGCTTGAACAAATCTTTTTTTCTTCAAGAGATTTTTCGATTACATGAGTTATTCTATGCACTTGTTCAACTGTAGAATGCTTACTTCTGAATCCGAATTGATGATCCGGAATGAGATGCCTCTCTTCTATAACCGGCTGTATTCGCCTAATCAAAATTCTCTCGAACACTTTGGATATGATTGAAAGAAGCGAAATCGGTCTATAAGACGTTTTTTCATTCGGCGGTTTTCCGGGCTTAAGGATCATTATGACTTCGGCCACTTTCCATTGACTGGGAACATATTCTAGTCTAAGCTCGGCGTTTATAATGAACAGAAGCTTAATTAGGGTTTTTCTCGGAAGTGCTTTAAGAACCTCTCCCGTGATTAGGTCGTATCCAGGAGCTTTCTTAGGTTTAAGTTTCTTTATTTCTTCCTTAAGTTCGGTTAGTGTTGCATTTCTTATTATACGATTGTCAATATACGACGTATTTATATTTTCAATAAGAGCTTGTCCATCAAGCGGTTTGAAAGTTTCTTCCAGGTGGGCGGCAAAAACTTGCGCTTTCTCTTTATCATGCCTGGGCCATTCGTCTTGATTTTTCCTAATTGGGGCGGCTTGAATTTGAGGTTTCTTAATACCTTTTATAGCTTTCGAAAGCGAATAGTTAGAATCTTTTTCTGCCGTTAAGCTTTCTAGGTGAGTTTGCATTTCATTATTCTTAAGGTCTTTAATAGATCTTTTTAATAAGTTACACAAACGGTTAAGATGTGCTTTATGTTGCGGAGCCCGAGTTTGTTGCCATTTTTTGCGCGCTTTCCTCTTCTCCTTAATCATCTCTTTTATTTCCTGCGGATAATTTTGAATGTAGCTGGCCGGCGTTTTCTTAGGTTTCGGAGTATTCTTCCACGCGGCATTCTGTAGGATTTCGACGAAGCGATCAACTTCAACTTCAAGTTCATAGGGCGTTTTAAGTGATACCCTCAGCTCAGTATTTGATTCAATATCTTTTTTGAAGCCATCCCAATTCGTTTTCGCGCTGGTTAATCTGGCCGAACCTACTTTTTTAATCAGAGCATCGCTTATCGTCATAATGATTGGAGAATGATCAGAGGAGAGATCAAAGCTTTCTTCAACTTTTATACAGTTGCCAGATATTCCTTTGACAATAAAGCAAAAACAAATCGATCAGATCTGGTATCTTATTTCTATCAGTCGGCCAATATGTTGGTTTACCCGTCGAGTGAAAATTACAACTGTATTGCATACCTGCATTATAAAGCTTTCTACCTTGCTGAGAGGCGTACCTTGAACCCCAGAAGGGGTGTTTCGCGTTGAAATCACCACCAATAATAAAATTTGGTTTAAGGAAGTCGAAGATGTTTGTGAAATCACTTTCTTCAAGTTCACATCGCAGTGGACAATATATAGACGAAATGTTGAAAGCAAAATGTCTATTTCTAACGCGTACCGTGCTTACTTGCATTGCTTCTAATTCAATCTTTACTTCCGCTGAGTGTTCGATACATTCTTTTATAAACAAAGATGATCCGCCTCTGGCTCTTTCCGATGGGTGGAAGGCGTGATACACGCTATATCCTCTTATCTTAACATTCGATTGCTTTGTCAGGTGAGTTTCACAGACCAAGCATATATCAATGTCTTTTTCTCGTATAAGTATTTCTAACTCGTCGAGTCGTCGTATGAGCCCGTTGGCGTTCCATGTAAGAATTTTAAGCGTTTCTTTCATATACTGGTTGAAGTGCGCGTGTTATGAATGTTGTTTTCTAGTGCAACTAGTCTCTCGCAAATAAGTTTGTTTGTTGTGCATTGCTCTTCAAGTTTCGCAAGAATTAGGGAAAAAACATTGGATACATGATCTTGTGAGCTACCTCTAACAATGTTTTCCAATGTCGCAGCTTGAGCAGGAGTCTTTACGTTAAAGCTTGGAGTATTTCTTGCTTTGATCTCCCGTGCGCTGTCGGTCTTGTACTTGCCATTAACTGTCATCACCGCTTGAGCATAAGACTGCGCGCCAATATTCGAAGATTTAGTTCCTGTTACATTTTCTCTACTACGATTGGTCTTTTCTTCGTTACCCGATCTTGAGGGAAAATAAGTATACCACTGAATCTTCTCGGCATTCAATTTTTGGGAGACTGCTCGGCAACCGTCGGCATCATCGACATTGATTCTCCACGTATTGTTTCGAAGAGATGTCACCTTAAATTTCAATGCCAGCGTTCCTTTAAGAAGGCAATGCAACTTATTATAGTCCGTAATTCCGACGACGTTTATCGGTGGCGGAGGACGTAATTTTATTTGTTGTGGCTTTTCTTGCAACACCTTGCGCTTTGCATCTTTTTGTGGCTTGACTTCCGGTGAGGAACCAGCTTTCCTTTTTTTGCTAGGTCGTTTCTTTTGGATCCAATTCGTTTCACGTGTTAGCTCTTCTTCGTCCGTCTGATATTCGCGACTAGGTGAGCGATGTGGGCTAACTGTATTTTCTTTTTGTGGATACGAGTTTTTTAATGCATTATTTTCTTGCCTCAGCAAATCGACCTCTTTCTTAAGCTCACGATAGAGTAGCTCCATTTCGGTAAGCTTGGTACGGAGTACGTCGTTTTCCTCCTCAATGCTTTTTGATTTCGCTGAGTCCCGTTTTTCACGCGCTTGCGCTTCCGGCGGACTTCTTTTTCCGGAGACGTTCGATCTTGTTGGTGGAGATCGAGATACCCTTGTACTTTTTGAGAAGGGATTTATTAGGTGCAATAAATGGCTCTCCACAGAATCCGTAGAGCCGACCTCCGAAGAGGGTGGATTTTCCAGTGTACCTGGACTGCCACCTGGGGTATTAAAATCGTTAGTTTTGTTCATTGTGTTAGATATATGCCCGAGCCAAGAAATAAAAAGCCGTAATTTCAACTTTAAACGAAGCAACTTTTATTTGCGTGCAACCACACGAACCTCCTTTTCTACTCTGTCTACAATAGTCGGGAATAGCTTGGAATTTGGAATGGAAAAACAGGGATGGGATGAGGGTACAGGAATTGGGATATGTGATGTGCTTGCGTTCAGGTGTTTACAGTTCGACCATCCTGTCGTCGATCGTGTCCTCATGATCGGTAGTCGCTTGGCAGTCCACGTCTTCGAACAGCTTCTCCTCAGGCAGCTCGCACCATGGCTTCATCTTATCAGCGGCCATTACAGTACTGAACTTTCGCTGATTCCTCTGCATCATTGGAATGTCCTGGACCAAATAGCGATCATGTGGCAACACCTTCGCGACTATGTACGGGCCGCGGTACAGGGGCTCCAACTTACGAGAATCGCCGCTCGCACTTGCTTCATTTTCTATCAGGATAAGATCATCCACCTTGTATCTTGAGGGCTTTCGGTGCATCTGATCAAAACGCGTCTTTTGGTTTCGCTGACTCTTCTGGATGTTAAGTAAGTCTTGTTCCCTTCGTTGTTCCATCTCACCAGGCGCGATGACGACTTGCTTTGCCAGACCCAGTAGCAATTTATTACCCAAGATGTCTCTAGGAGTATAGGAAAATAACAATGCATGTGGACTTGCCTTGGTTGTCGAGTGCCGGGCAGTATTCAGACTCCATTGGATCATGCGCAGATGACTGGCCCAGTCCAATCCTTTCTCGTTTGAATGCATGCACTTCATAGCTGCTAAGATCGTGCGGTTGCATCTTTCGACTTGGCTGTTAGCTCTGGGTGTCCGGACAGCAGTTTTGATATGCTGGATTACGTTATCTTCACAAAACTGGCTAAAAGCTTTCGCAGTGAACGCCGTTCCACGGTCGGTGATCATCCTTATTGGCACTCCAAAGTACCCCGTCACTTCAGTCAAGGCACAGAGCACTCCCCTGGTATTTGCAGTCTTCACAGCTCGCAATATAGTTTATTTAGTAAAATTGTCAATAATCGCTAGAACATACCTGGCACCACCATTTCCTTTAACAAACGGTCCAAGATGATCCAGGTGTACGGTGTGGAAAGGGAAAGGAACTCGATCGACGCTGTACAACTCTCCCTCAGTGAGCCCCCCTTTCCTCTTCGAGTAAACGCAGTCCACGCATGACCTAATGTATTGCCTTGTGTAGGCTCGCATCTTCGGGAACCAATAAGCCTCTTTAGCCCGTTGGAGGGTCTTCTCGTCCGCTAGATGACCTACATCGTCGTGCCACAATTTGAGTATTCTCCATTGAATCGCTTTCGGAACGACCCATCTTTCACCACCTTCCACGACGCGGAAGAGACGGCATCCATTGACCACATACTCTTTCTGAAGCTGCCTCTTTCCAGATGTAACTCCAGTCGATTTCAGGACCATGATGATCTTTCGTAATTTGCTGTCCTGCCACTGCATCGTAGCGAGCCAATCGCCATCTGTAATATGGATATTGAAGATAAACGAGGACGCCTCCTCAACCTCCTTTGCATCGTCGACAGGTTGCCGACTCAAGGCATCAACGTAAGCTGCTTTATTACCAGGCTGATGTACTGTTTCGAATGAAAACTCCTGCAGTTTGAGCCACCAACGGCCCACCCTCGGGATAATTTTCTTTTTGTTGCTCGTCGCTACTATCGCCTCGCAATCGGTCACTACTTTGAATGTTCTACCCAGCAGGTAAACCCTAAATCGGTCCAGACTCTCCACGACAGCTAAAACCTCCAGCTCATACGAATGGTATTTTCTTTCGTTCGTCGCCAGCTTCCGGCTAAAGAAAATCACTGGACGCAAAGCGTTGTTACTTTTCTCACGCTGGAACAGGATTCCAGCTACACCCACCGAAGAAGCGTCAGTATGAACTTCGTGTTCACACCGTGGATCGAAGAGTGTCAATATTGGAGGATTACTCAATACTTCCTTCAGCTTCTGGAATGCCTGCTCTTGCTTATCTGTCCAACTGAACTCCTTATCAATCCTGGTTAAGTCCGTAAGTGGTATGGCCCAGACAGAGTAATCCTTCACAAACTTCCGGAAGAATCCGGTGAGTCCTAAAAACTGCCGAACCTCGTGGACATTTCTAGGTGCTGGAAACTTAAGAATGGCGGCTGTCTTCAATACGCTAGGTTGTAGACCATTTTTGCTGATCCGGTACCCCAGAAATTCCAAATAAGTCTTAAAAAAAGAACACTTCTTCACGTTGAGCTTCAAACCAAATTCTTTCAGGACCTCGAGGAATCTCTGCAATCTTTCCAAACCTTCCTTCACAGTCACACTGGCGATGATAGTATCGTCAAGGTACACCGAAACATCACCTTGCTTCAAACGGGACTTAACCAAGTTCATACAGAATTGAAAATGAGCGGGCGCATTGACCAGGCCGAAAGGCATCCTGTTGAATTCGAATGACCCGTCATCCGCTGTGAATGCCGTAAACTTCTTGCTGTTTTCTTCCATGGGGATCTGGTGGTATCCTGATGCTAGGTCTAAGACTGTAAAGAATGTATTTCCCCCCAGTGACGATAACACCTCTTCCACCACGGGCATAGGGAACTTCCGCTTTACGGTGACTTTTTTAAGCGCGCGATAGTCAATGCAGAACCTATCGCTGCCATCTTTCTTCTTCGTCAGAACAACTGGCGAACAATAGTCGGACAGAGATGGCCTGATCACCCCTTGCTTCAACAGTTCGTCAACCTTCTGCCTCACGACGACCCTCTTTGCGAATGGTATCCTATACGGTTGAACGCAGATCGGCTGTGTAGTTCTTAGCTCGATAGAGCACACTCCCAACTTTGATACGCCTAGCTCGTCCGCAGTTTTGGCAAAACAGTCCCTATAAGTCGTAGCAAGGGATTCCAGCTTCTGCTTGTCTGGTTCTGCAATATCGCCTATATCAAGTTCTTCGCAAGTTAATTCGTCCCCTGCAAGATTCGAACCCTCCGATTTCTGGCTATCGTGGACAAGGAGAATCGGCTGTGGCTTCTCGTCCATGGCATCTGTAACGGATAATTTTTTGTATGATTTTACCAATTTTACCTGCGGTTGGTCCAAGAGTTTTCGTCCGATAATCATTTCGTATGGTTGACTGTCATCTGGCACGATTAGGACTTCGCACCATGCCGTGAGCTGGTCCACCGAAACTTCTGCATAGACTCGCCCAAGAGTGTAACAGCCTCCACCACCAAATCCGCTTAGGCTCCTAATACTGGCCTCGTACTTGATACCTCGGCTGTCAGCAATGGATTTCCGCAGTGTCACACAATCGCTGCCCAAATCGATAAATGCCATGATTTCGTTTCCATTGACCCGCGCACTTTGCAATATTCCGTCTCAGCTTCCAGAATGACATGTACATTACCAGCTGGTAATTTGGACTGTCCAGGTCTGCGCTCATCACCTCGCTGTACTGGACAATTACGCCGATAGTGCCCAACTTGTTGACACTGGAAACACTTCACCTGCTTCTCGGTGCTATTCATAGCAACGTCCTGCCCGGTCGGTCTAGGCTTTTCAAACGCCCGTCTGCTCCTAGTTTTTAGGCTCGTAATCCAGCGAACTCTTTCTAACACCTCCTGTACCGATGCAGGTCCTACTGCCCTGAAGGCATCCTGGCATTCCGTGTCAGTCAAACCTTGAACGATATATTTCACCAGTGTCCGTTCTTCAAGATGTCCCCTTGACGCGATTGTTTTCATCTCAAAAACGAATTCTTTAACATCCTCGTTCTGAGGAAGAAGGCAGATTCTTCCTCTGAGCATATCGTGGATATCTGCCTCATCGTCTGTGGCAGGAAAGTTCTTGGAAAGGTCGTCGAGAAACTCCCTTAAGGATTCATGCACAGTACCCTCGATCCAAAGCTTCGCAGCTCCACCCAGCCTCATTGTAGCAGCCATCAGCAACAGTTTGTCATCCAAGTCGTAGATCCGCGCTCATGATCCACGCTGCCGATGAAAGCCCCGATCTGTTCCTTGGGTTAAACTCTGGGATCATTTTCGTCAAATCTCGGACCATGAACTGACTTCGTGGGGCAAAATGCGGTTCCTTCTTTGTGATCGACGAATGTTTCTTTGCAGAACACCCTGCCGCCAATAATGAATCATCTGATGTAAGTGGACGCTCTGCCATACCCTTACGTGCTGCCACCAGTTCCTTCTTCATTCGACCCATCTCCCTGCGAAGTTCATCAAGTTCACTAGCACTTACCCCTATCGTGGCTCCATCCTCAACGTGACCCATTGCTTCCTTTAGTCTCTTAATCATTGTGTTCTTATCTCCTGACTGCGGGTAACCTCGTCGCTTTAACTCCTTCTTGAGTTCCTTCGACGTCCACAGTCCCAAATCTTCACACTGCATATTCTTTTTCCCGTATACGTCAAAATCCTTGAATTATTTCACCAGCTCTATACGCAGATTTTTCCTTTTTGTTCAGCAGCAACGAAACCAAAAAAGAAAAACAAAAAAAATCCAACGGAAACTTGCAGATACTCCTCTTGCACAGCAGTCAAAAAAAAAACAACCCAATTTTTTTTCTTTTCAGCAGCAAACCAACGAAAAACAAATTCCAACGGTGATCTGCACACTCTGTCAACAGCCGCACGACGCGAATCCTTGTCGCCACAAACAAACTCAAATTCCTCCACAGTCGATCAACAGCTAAACCCGTCGACAGTTGTACACACACACACGTACCCCTCGTTTCCTAGTACGTTTGGACGCCGAATCAAAAACTAATAACGATTGCTTTATTCTGCGCTTCGGATTTGAATCCCACTTCTGAAATTGTTAGATATATGCCCGAGCCAAGAAATAAAAAGCCGTAATTTCAACTTTAAACGAAGCAACTTTTATTTGCGTGCATCCACACGAACCTCCTTTTCTACTCTGTCTACAATAGTCGGGAATAGCTTGGAATTTGGAATGGAAGGACAGGGATGGGATGAGGGTACAGGAATTGGGATATGTGATGTGCTTGCGTTCAGGTGTTTACAATTGCATGTTTTTGTATACGCCATACTCGGTATACGGAGGGTGGATTTTAGTCGCCTCTTACGACAGGCATGCCTACCTCGGGTATATTCTGACCCCTACCCGAAGGGGGGAAAAATTATTAGCTATTCTTAATAAATAGAGTTGTACATCACGAATATATTGTACATAATTTATTTAGTTATTTTTAATTCTATAGATTAACAATAAGAAATTCATTATAATTCTCTGTTTGACTGACAACCATTTTAACGAATTTAACATAAAACGAATTGACATATATCTATTGCACTTTAAAATACACCGCTTGGCTTTATTTTGTAACAATTGCAATCTTTGTACTATACTATCTGCACATAAAAACAAAATCGAGGAACAATACTCGAAGTGTGCTTTAATTATTACGTTATAAATATTTATTGCACTCAATGTAGATATGTAGTTTTTTATTTTCTTTTTTACATAAGTAATCAACATGATTGCTAAAAATCATTTTATCATCGATTGTTATACCTAAATAATTGATTTCATCAATTTGTTCAATATATTCACCGTCAATTTTCAGTCTTACATCATCTCCTTGCCGTTCATTTATGATAAGTTGTTTGGTTTTCGTCACATTCAGTTTCAGTTTATTCATCTTCAACCATTCGGAAACACTTTCCAGGCCCTGTTGCATTTTTTGTTGACATTCAAAAGAATTTTTATCGGGTACCCAAAGTATTTTTAATTGATATCGATTGGCAATTAATTTGTCATGGATGGATTGAATAATAGGTGTATTGTTATTAATATTTTTGAGAGCTGCAATTGCTGACAGCCTGTCGGTACAAATTATAGTCTTATTGTTGTCAGCTAGTAATGCGGCTTGAATGATAACTGTAGCCTCAGCAGAGAAAGCGGAACAGAAATGGGCTAGCAGCCCTTTGTATAATAGAATTCCATTGTCATCAACAACTGAGAAAGCAGTTCCAGATTCTGTTTTCGAACCGTCCATATAAAGTATGTTCCAGTTATTATTTTTCTCTTGTATCGCTATTTCGAGGAACATCTGCTTATAGGTTTCATTGGACGTTGAGGCCTTAGGCAATGCATTAAGAGCAGTATTTATGGATTCTTCTCTAAGTAGCCATGCTGGGAAAGTTGCCGGTCTGGTTCTTTGCGTTTGTAATGGAATTTCTATGTCGCTGGCGAGGCATATTGTCTTGTATATAGTGGATGGGTAACTAGGTATTCTTTTCCGGGTAAGCATTTTTTTTAGCAACAGCAGCAATTTGTAGTCTTTTCGATGGATCAAGCTTTAGTGCGATCAGCGAAGTTTGATAATCGATCCTGTTCTTGATTATTCAGTTTATGTATTGAAGAATAAGTGCTGTTTAATTTTACACGAAATTTTCTATTCGTTAAGAAAGATTTTATGAAGTTGAACATATTCGGCCCAATCTTCCTTTGAATCAGTTTGTTCAGTTTGATATTGTAACCAATTCTGTCAAAGGCCTTTTCAAAGTCTATCGACAAAATTGATACGAGGTTTTTTGTTGACAATGCTGAGGCAAAATACTGATCAATATGTAGGAGAGCGTCCATAGTACAGCGACCGTGTCTAAGAGCTACCTGATTGGTATCAATGAGGTTCTTCGAATCCAAGAACCAGAGAAGTCTTTTAGAAATTATCTTTTCCAGTATCTTGGCAGAGCAGGGCAGGAGTGAAATAGGTCGATATCCATTGACGTCGGAATGATTCTTATTTGGCTTGCGAATGGGAATTATATTGGCAGTTTTCCAGTTTTTTGGGATTATTCCTTGCCCGCGTGACAACGACACTGCGACCTGAAAGATCTATTGTATCGGAGGGTTGGAGTTAATCTAACAGACGTACTACCTCCCTTATGAAAGTGAGTATGTCTTTAGTAGAGGAGCATTTCAGTTCCACTGAAGTACGTATCTAATTGTGGAGAATACGTTTCCTTAACCAGTGTAGTGCCGCGCATTCACAAAGAATATGTTCATCCTCCTCTATACAGAACCGACAATCCTACTCTTGGCACAGGTTCATCTTGTTAAAGTGGTGTCTCAAGCCGCAATGGCCAGTAAGAAAGCTCACAGGCTTCTTAATGCTTTCCCTTTCTAAGTTAAGGATTTCCTTATAGGAGTAAGGCTTGATTAATCGTTTGGATTGTCTTAGACCTGGCCCACTAGTCCAGTGGCCTAGACGAAGTTTGTTTTCCCATTCGTTAATCAGCGTTGTAGCTGTCGCCCAATTGACGCCTCAATAAGGTTCAGGACCTATGAACACAGATCCTGAGCCAGCCCTAGCAAGCTCATCTGCAGATTCGTTGCCCACAATCCCTTGGTGTCCAGGTACCCAACCGAGTTTTACCCTGTTGTATTTGGCAAGGTCTTGTAATGCATCGTAGCAACATTTCACGGTTCTGGAGTCCATTTGGTTGGACGACAATGCCATAAGTGCTGCATGGCCATCTGAGAAGATATGTGAACCAGACCAGACTTCTAGGGTCTAGTGTTGGAGCACCATTGGACCAGTTTTCGCGGTCCAATATTTCAACCTTGAATAACCTACCAAAGCAGTGTTGCCTGACCATAATATCTGGTAAAGTGCAAAATATGTCTCTTTTAGGCATTAAGGTGAGTATCTTTAAATGTCCCACAAGGTCACCTGGCTTATACTCGTGATCTAGCTGCAGCCTGATGGCATATCTAGCAGCCATCTTCCTAATGAAGATTGGTAAGGGTGTAAGCCCAACAATAGCTTCCAGAGCTGTCGTAGGGCAGGTGCGCATCGCACCTGTAATGCCAAGACAGGCAATTCTTTGCAACTTCTGCAACTTGTTTGCCGTTGTCCGCTGGAGAGTTTTTGGCCACCAGACAATGGCCGCGTATGTAATAATGGGCCTAACCATCATTATGTACAACCAATGTATCATCTTAGGAGAGAGACCACAAGTTCTGCCGTATAGGCGTTTACTGGCCCACAGTGCTCTAGTAGCGCGCTCCGTGGCGTACTTGATATGTGAATTCCAATTAAGTCGTTTGTCAAGAATTACACCAAGATATTTTACCTCGCTGGAATAAACTAGTGTGGTGCCTTTGATTGTGATAGGTTCAAGGTTGACCTGTGTCTTCCTTGTAAAAGGCACCAGAATGGTTTTACTAGGATTTATGGATAGTCCTTCTTTGTTACACCATTCTACAATTTGAGATATTGCACTTTGCATGACGTTGGAAATTGTCGTGCTGTGTTTACCTCTGATAAAAACCGCCAAGTCATCAGCATAACCGACGGTGGTGTAGCCTGATCTATGAAGATCTACTAACAAGTTGTTGACTATAGACCATAACAGGAGGGAAAGAACTCCTTCTTGAGGACAGCCTTTGGCTGCAGTTATGGACACCGACACTCCCCCAGAGGAGGAAGTGTAATGCGATATGCCTGCGCAAGCATGTGTAGCAGAAATTTATTCATTCCCACGAAAAATCAAATCAAAGTTTCTCACGTTTGAACAATTTCCACTATATGCAAGTTGTCGATGTTCAACCGATACGTCGCGCATGTCAGCACAGGTGCTTGTATAAGCATATTGCATAATTGATAAGTAATAAGTTAGCGGCACGACCGCATAAGAATGGATAAGTATAGATCATTAATAAACCGATCTCAGAACTGAAAAGGTGAAGTTTCATTATAACGAAGTTTTATTACAACCAAGTTTTATTATTACAGAAGTAATGAATCGACTTACCAGCATGGCCCTGATCCATTGGTTGGTTCGATACCTCTGCTACGGATCGCCCTTGCGATCGTGTCGTAACCAGTGTTATCGAAGGCGCCCTCGATGTCAAGAAAAGCACACAAGGCTATCTCCCTTGAACTGAGTGTTCCCTCTATCTATTTGACGAGATAGTGAAGCGTACCTACTGTAGATTTGCCTTTCCTGTATGCGTACTGATTCGAGTGTAGAGGGTTAGACAGATCTAACCGGTGTCTAATATGGATATCTATGAGTCTCTCCATTGTCTTAAGGACTTATAGGTCTGTATGATTTAGGCAGCTCGCTAGGCCTATTGCCCGGCTTGGGGATGAAAACCACATTGACCTGCCTCCAGGTGGCTGGTATGTATCCCCAATTGTAGCTGGCTCCAAATAAAGCTGCCAACCGCGGCAGGATGAGGTCAGTTGACTTTTGGAGAAGTGCTGGAAACAACCCGTCACCGCCGGGGGCTTTAAAAGGTTTGAATGTGACTACCGCCCATTCAACTTTCTCTGCACTGAATATTTTTCCAGATAAACTATTAACTCTACTGTCCACATAAACCCTGTGGTTAACTGTGTTCGAGTACGCATGAGATGTGTTAAGAGACGAGCGGGGGAAATGTACCTGAAGTAAGGTTCTAAGTGTATCCACACGGTCCGTCGTGTAGGTTCCGTCATTTTTCTTTAGTAACCCTACACAGTTGACATGATCGTTTGCGAGCGATTTATGGATTCGTGCCGCTGTATGCATGTCAGCGCTTGTTTTGCAGCATTTCCTCCAAGCAGTTCGCTTAGATCGTCTCAATACTAGATTGTATTCTGTGAGAGCAAACCTGTATTCGTCCCACCTCTTCGTTCGCTTTGCAGAGTTTTCTGACTTTCTTCCTAAGTTCCGCCAGTTGGTCATTCCACCAAGGCACTTTGCGTTTACTAACATGTGTCTTTGGGACACACCTGTCGTGGTAGGGATCAAGCAGTATATTGTTAAGCTGGTATCAGCTTCATCCAGGTCTTCTATGGACTCGATAGATGTGAGAAGCCCATCTTTTTTTGAGAACACAAGTTCACGATAGCGATGCCAATCCGTAGATTTGGGATCGTATCTATTAGAGACATGAGAGTTGGCCAGGTATGTCAAACCTGATGTGCTGATGGTCTGACAGAGAGGCCTCATCTGATCCGTGCCAATTTTCAATAAAATTAGAAATAAATGGACTAGCGAGGGTGAGGTCAAGTACCTCCTCGCGAATCGCATTTATGAAGGTAGGTTTAGAGACTTTGTTCAAAATATCTATTTGTCTACTTACAAAGTATTCTAAAAGACACTCACACCGTCTGTTGATGTTGCTACTACCCCAGATCTCATGATGTGCGTTGGCATCGCATCCAATGATATAGTGGAGGTTGTTCTCCTGACAGTAATCAACGAGGCTCTGGACGTCTTTCGGTGGGATATCACCACTGTCGTGAGGGAAGTACGCTGCGGCACACACGATGTTCTGTGTACCTCCTCCAATGGGGATTTCCAGTAGTAGGGCCACCAGGTCTCTTGTTATAAATTCTGAAATAGGGAGAAAGTTTAAATTATTGCTAATTAAGCAGGCCGCTCTCGGCGCTAGCTCTCCACACTTGGAAATCAACTTACTTGCCCTATTCCGGAGACCTTTAACCTGTCCGCAAATAACCCAGGGTTCCTGAATGAGACCAAGGGTTATATCTTCTTCGGCGAAGAAGAGCAGACGAAAACCAGCCATCCCGCCTTGTGCTCCCGAGCCTGAGAATTTCGGCCATACGCCTTTATTCCTCAGCTCAATTGAGACATCGATGATGGCCTCTTGGATGAGTGTCATCTGCTCCGTTGATAGGGGCTTGTTCTTCAAGTCCGCTGGGACGATACCTAACCTGACAACACTAGCCACCTGACTGAAAGTGGGAACATCAGGTGTAAGTCCTGCCTTGGCTTTCTTGGCGGCGGGTGCTGGTGGGAAATGATCCTCTGATCTACCTCGTTTAGCATATTTTGCAATAGGATGGGCTTTGGCATAAGCTAGGGCACTCTCCCTAGTATCGCCTCTGCGAACCGCCTCCTTTCGGCAGAATTGAACCGAACGAAACCATCCGGTTGAATTCGCAGCTCGTCTAACCTCCTCCCAATGGAGGAGCACCCAGATTTCTCTGTGGCGACGCTGCACGTATCCATGAGAGTAGATGTGTCAGAGTCAGAGGCGGCGGTATCCGCTACTTCTGGATGGACACATGTGGACGGCAAGGATTGGGCCCGCTTGGCTCCGTCATCCAAACCATCCGAGGACTTGAGTTGCTCGTCAGCAAGCCGAGTGGTTATGGCTGAAGATGAAGTGGCCGTCGGAAGCTCTATAGCATCGCGACTAGGTGCAACTGTATGCTCGTCAGCAGTAACAGAAGCTGGTGTGATTTGAGATACACCTGTCTCATGGTTTTTTTTAAACTTTGGAATTATGGACCCACGAGTAATCGGGAAACGGATATCACCCATGGCAGAGCCCGATGTACCATGGGAAGGCTGGATTGAAACCGAAGGGTATTCGCAGTCCGCATACTAGTGACTAAGCACTCTCTTAGCCATGCATCCCTCAACGTATGCTGTTCCACCTTGGATTTGAGATTTTTCTAGAGATTTACTCCTCACGTTGATCACTTTAGCCGAATACTTACAGTCGTGAATGCAGGCCCTGCATTGCAAGCAGGCGCAAAAGAATACAAGAATTCGATTGAACAAGCAAGGAATGCTAGGCCGGTTATCTCGCTGTAGCATTTGTTGCCCGGTGGCCGCCCCATGGAGGCAGTGAGTCTTCTTGTTACGGTTACCTAATAGGGATCGTCCAGAAACTTTACCCTAAGGGTCCGAACCTAACCACCATTCCTTGGTTATATATTGCTTGCTTCAAAGTTTGGGGACTATTTTTTAGCATTATGTATGAAAATCTATCATACCCTGGTGGTTTACCCTTGGAAACCTTACGACAGCTTTCAAACTCAACCTCGGTAATGGAGCGTTCAATAAAACTGGCTAACCTATCAATATAACTTGGGAGGGCGGAAAGTCTGGATACCGAAGATTTGGAAAGAATAAAATCAGGGAAAAAATTAGAGTCGAACGAGTGCTCGGACCAAGTCTTAGCGAAGTGTTCTGTAATTTCAAGATGATTTGTTAATGTATGTGGCGGGGCAATTATAACATTAATGGAGGAAGGTACGTAGTTTCCCGTAAGTGATTTTACATCTGCCCAAGGCTTTTTTGATGTGGCTATATTTGAGGAAAATTGTTCAAAGCTAGTTTTTTTTTGCCAATTTTGCTGTTTTGCGGAAAAGAGCATTGGCCTTGCGGTATGCAATTCGATGGGAATCATTCGAAAACTTTTTAAATTTTTTCCATAGGTTTTGTTTGTTTTGCCTTAAGATGTAAATTTCCCTACTCCACCAGGGAACAACTATATATTTTGGGTGCTTTGCGGCTTGTGGGATAGCTAAGTTAGCTGCATATCGTATGGCTCGTTGTATTGTTGCAGCTTCTTGGTTAACGTTTACAGTTTCTATCCTGTTGTTGCGTCCGTTTTACTGCGAGTTTGGGTCGGGTTAGGATTTGGGTATAAACTGTAAGAATAGCGCCCACTTCTAAGTCCGTACTCTGAAAAATCCGCAAAGAGAAGTAAATTGGATTAAATGAACAAAGACGACCGTTTTAGCGCAACGTTATAATAAGAGTGTTAAGTTTATTGCAAAAGTAAACTGATTATTATATATAATTTGTATATAAACAATTGGTCTAATGTCAAATGACATTTGCTAAGTTGTATGCTAATTCACAATAATAAACTGAAATATTTTATTTATGCAATTCACAATTATCTTTTATTTTTAATTTAATTTAATAAGGAATTTTATTTCATATTTTTATTTTAATTATTTTTATAGCCTTCAACACCTGTTAATCAAAAATTGATTAACGTTCGATTGAAAACATTCCCAGTCCGCTCTATCCGTCTGAAATCTTGGTGGGAATTGCTCCTAATGGGGGGGGAGATAAGCGATAGGTCAACATGAGTAAATGTTTTGTGAGGGGTGGGTTGGCCGTTGTTCAGAATTAATAGGTTAGTGCCGGATAGATCGTCTTCAGCTTTTTTCCCACGGGTATTGGAACAGGGAGACCCCCACAGGGGCTCCATGCATTGAGATCACCCGTGACGAGTATACTTAGGTGTTTGAAAGGTAATACAAATATCTTCGATGTCTTTTGATGAGAAGTTTTGGTCAGGAGGTATATACAGTGATATAACTGTAAGCTTTATTTCTTATATTACTTCGACAGCTAATGCTGCAATGTTTGAGCTAATATTTTTAATTTTGTGGGGGGATAGATTTGTGAACCATTAATCCCACCCCTTGTTTTGCGTTTATATTAGCAGGCAAGTTGTGAAAACACGATACGTACTATTTTGGGGCTATGGGGTTAATATAAGCTTGCAGGTGGGTTTCTTGGAGGGATAAAATTGATAGATTATGATCTTTGATTAAAAGCTGAAGCTCGCGGGAATTATTAAAATATCCTTTTAGGTTCCATTGAAGGATCTTAAGTATTGGTTAAGTGATTGAGGCGGACTTTGGTACAATATAAACAGGATTATATTGCGCAAAGTCCCGAGTGGAAACAGTATGACTATGCCGTACAAAGTCTGAACCACCAGAGTTCGGAGTACGGAACTCGAGTAATTCAGACATTGAACGGCAGAGTCAGAGTCTTGGGTGTCAACATTTCCTTTAATTGCTCTCTCCAGCGTCTATTATAAGCGGTTGAACGCAGTATTGATTAGATTGGATGAGTGAATGTGTAACTGAAGACATGGGTGAGGGGGAGTCGTTCACAGACCTTCGCGGAGATCAGACGTGTTTCGGCTTCGCTTCAAATAGTAGTGACTCTTTTAAGAAGACAGTTGGACAAAGTTAGTTGTGAGGCGAGTTAGCCTAGTGCAAGCGTTATCAGCCAGCCAAGCCAGCGACGCTGGTTCAAGTCCTGGCCGCGGCTAAAAGTTAATTTTTTATTTTTAAATTGAAATTAAAACAAAAGCAGTGAATCGTGTCTCGTCGTAAACAATATCAGGCGATGGAGACTGATGAGCGGTTCGCTCTCCCAGTAACGGGATCAGCGGACTGTACAACATCAGCCGATGAGGAGGTTGTGTCGTCAGACCATCTGGCCACAGGGTCGGTTGATGGTAGTTCTAAACGACGGAGGAGGCTAAGGCCGACTCCCAATCTAGTAAAGCGCGTCTCTCTGTCAGCTTCAACCGAAAGGCTGCCAGTCGGAGTAAGGGGAGGGGCGCCAACAAAAACTACAGTGGCAGCTGGGAAAATAAGAAGTACCAAAATCCGAACTGACGGTGGAGAAGGTCGCTTCACCGGAGATAACAATAGCTTTGCTGATCTAGCAACCTCCGAGTCTGACGATGAAGAGAAAGAAGTAGTCAGCCTAAACAACACCATCAGGCAGCTCCACGAGAGGGTAAATGCCATCAAGGCTAAGCAAGCCGCTAGAAGGGAGAAGGAGCGACAGCTGGAGCTCCAACAGATCGAAGAACAACATCAGTTGCAACAAGAGCAACAAAAACAACAGCAGCAGCAAAATGATCGGCCGCAACGTCAGCAGCAGCAAAACCAACCGCCGCAAGTACAACAGCTACAGCCAAAGGCCCAACGGCAGCCTAAGCCAAAGCAGCAGCAGCCGCAGCAACAGCAGCAACTACAGTAGCTGCAAAAGCAGCCGCATAAACAACAGCAGCAGAAACAACAACAGCAGCAAAAACAACATCAGCAGCAGCAACAACAGCACCAGCCGAAACAACAGCAGAAGCAGCAGCAACAACAGCAGCAGCAACAACAGCAGCAGCAACAACAGCAGCAGCAACAGCAGCAGCAACAGCAGCAGCAACAGCAGCAGCAACAACAGTCGCAGCAGAAGATAAAGCAGAGGGTGCCGCCGATTAACACCTTCAAGATGGAGCTTAAGGACACCATCGAATTGTGTAAGTCGGCCATAGGCAATAATTTTTATATTAAGCGATTAAGCGTGGATAGGCATGCTATCCACTGCAACACAGTGGAGCAGTACCACAGAATTAAAAATCTATTGAGGGAATCGACGACGGAGTTCTTCTCCTTCACCCCGAAGGGGGAAAAGTTGCAAACCATGCTTCTGAAGGGGATGGAACCGTCCACAGAACCGGAGGAGCTCTTAAAGCTACTCAAAGAGAAACAGTGCGATGGGCTCACTTTCGTAGGGGTTAAGCCATTCATCACAGCTAAGGCCAAAAGGGAGAAACGGAAATTACCGTTCTTCCTGGTTCAGCTCTCACCCAACAGCAAACTGGATGGTCTAAGGAGTATTAAAGTCCTAGACTACCAGGTTGTCACCTGGGAAAAAGTAAAGAGGAGCGAAGGCATGATACATTGCGTTCGCTGCCAGAGGTTTGGGCACGCCGCGTCGAACTGCGATATGCAGCCTCGATGCGTGAAATGTGGAAAAGACCACAAAGCAGAGGAATGCGCGCTAGGTAGGGTCGGCGCGACTGAAAAAAGTCAGCTCTCGTGCGCGTTATGTAGGAACACGGGGCACACCGCAAACTATCGGGGTTGCCCTAAGTTCCAATATATTAAAAAAGTAAATCTGGCTCGTCAGCAGAAGGTGGAAGTGAAGCGTCCGCCCGTTCCAAGTGTTCGGCAAAATCCGTCACTCCCCAGGTGACCTACGCCCAAATGGCGTCAGGCCGGGGGAATACGGTACAGTCACAGCCGAAGGTTGTTTCGCAGGCCCCAAAGCCGAGAGCACCGGAGGCTGAACCTGATTTGTTGGCTATCTTGCTCTCTATCCAGGGGCAGATGGGTCAACTTCAGCGACAAATTCAGGAGCAGGCGACGCGGGTGGATCAGATCTACGCGATTCTGCCGGGCCTAACGCACCACCAATCGTAATGGGTACGAACATGGCGGAGCAACCCTTAAAGATCCTTGCGGTGAATGTGAATTCACTGATTAGGATCGAACGTAGAACCGTACTTTTCAAGTTGCTTGAGGACCAATCTCCCGATGTGCTTTTGGTTAGCGAAACTAAGCTATCCCAGAAGCACAAGTTGAGGCACAGTAGTTATAATATTATAAGAAGAGACCGACCCAACTCAGTACAAGGAGGAGGTGTTGCAATCTTCATTAGAAAAGAGTTACGTTATAAAGTAGTTTACTGCGGTGAAGTGCGTAGATTCCAGGAGCTGGAAGCATGTATCGTGTATATCCCTCTCCATAGTGGAAAGAGGATGTATATGGTCGCAGTCTATGCTCCTGAAGCTACTCAATCCACTTGTTTTATTTCAGAGCTCGAGACACTTTTTCGAATACTTAGGCTGGAGTCGGAAGAGAACTTTTACATTTTAGCCGGTGATTTAAACGCCAAACATAGAGATTGGGGAAATAGCATACCAAATTCTAGAGGGAACCTACTATTCAACTGGTGGGGTCGGTACAGTGTTGAGTATCGACTAGATTTAAAAGCGACGGATAGTCCGTCGTATCCTAGAAGCGGATCTTATCTGGATCTAATGCTGTTCGACGTACGGTTACAACTGACCGACATGGACCGACAAACGATAAACTGCTTACACACTTTTGTGTATGACAGTGACCATTGCGGACTCAGTGCCGAAATAACGATTCCCAACGAAATTGCGGAATTGGAGGAGTTTGTCCAATTGCACGCCTATAATTACAGTAGAACGCGTTGGACTCGCTTCTCCAGACAGTTGACGAGAGCACTCTCCTCGAACTTGCTCAACCTACCGTCTAATAGGAATCTGTCAAACGAGGAGATTGATAGATATCTAAAACAAATGGACGAGACTATAAAACGAACGATGGACAGTACGATACCTCGGTATCAACACACTGACAACGTGGACATATACCGCAATGCAACGATTGACGCACTGCACGAACATAAAAGTAGACTGCTGTCGAGATTAAAAACCTTGTACAGACAGTTTACTGACAGACAGAACTCGGAGGAGGTTAGGACGCTGAAATCGTTGATTAAAAACCTCTCGTAATTAATTAAAGAAAATTACAGACTTTCTGTAAATTTGCACTGGGACAGGAAAATTCGGGCTGTAAAATCCAACAACCCGAGTATGTTCCCCCAAATAAACAAGATCTTTCGGAGGAATAATCAAAACGATCTTCCGCGTCTTAAAATCCCCCGAACTGCGAACAATGTACAAATACTAGTGACAGCAGGTATAGATCCAGATAACGCAGCTGAGGATGACAATTTCTTTGTGATCGAAGATCCGCAGGAGAAGGTAGAGGCTATAGGAGCGACCTTCCAGGACGTGTATAAGGTGAATGATAGTGTTTGCCCGAACCACGACCTGGAGAATCGGGTCCTTGTGCACAACTTCTACCTTCTAAATGACATGGAGCACTGGCGATCTGAGAACACTGGTTTCACCGTGTTCAATGAAAGATATATGGCAAACAATGCCGTCGCCGATGAAAGGGTACATCCCCCGTTCATTTCGAAGGCAGAGCTCCAAGCGATCTTCGAATCACTGAGGAAAAAGAAATCCGTGGGAATCGATGGTATACCCAACATTGTGCTTAGACATCTTCCTCCAGAAGCGGTGAACATTTACACCATCCTGTTTAATAATGCAATGAATAATGCCCATTATCCAGCGCATTGGAAAACAGCGGTGGTGCAGCCCATTCCCAAAAGGGATAACGATAGTTCCAATCCGGGGAATCTCCGGTCGATAAGTCTACTTCCGAACATCAGCAAAGTATTCGAAAAAGTGATCCATAGAGCCCTGACTAAGTGGGTTGAGGACATGCACATAATTCCGGATAATCAATTCGGTTTCAAGGCGGGGCATGATACAATTCATGCGGCGTCTAAACTGGTATCGGATATCCAATGGAACAAAAGCAAGAAGCAATGCACGGGTGCCTGCCTGGTTGACTTGGAGAAGGCCTTCGATACCGTATGGTTAGAGGGACTCTTTTACAAGTTGAGCAGGCTAGGCATAAGTAAACCACTGCTGTACATACTTTATGACATGCTCACCGGTAAGAAGTTCATTGTGAAGAATGGCAATGTGACGTCTGCTGGAATTTTTGAAGTAAAAAATGGTCTGCAACAGGGCGCGGTTAATTCGCCGATCCTTTTCAATATTTACACGAGCGATCTCATAGGTTCACTTCACCATGCCATAGCGTACGCAGACGATTTGGTCGCGTATAGATCAGGGCCTAAGATTGAGGTAATTGCAATACTCTTGCAGCGTGACTTCGATAAGATCAAGAGATACTGCGACGACTGGAAGTTGAAGATTAACTTTCAGAAGTCGGAGACCATCCTGTTCAGAACGCAGTTGTCTGGGGCCTCTAGGGACACCAGAAAGAGTTGGCGAAAGTTCTCTATCGTGGGACAGCACGGACAGCCACTTGCGAGTCGAAGTGTAGTCAGATACCTTGGGGTCTGGCTAGATCAATATCTATATTTTAACAAACATATAGATGCTGCTCTGGCCAGAGCCAAAGTTGCTTTCGCTCTTACAAAGAGACTGTTTTATAGCAGCCAACTCGATGCAAGGGTGAAGGTAATCTGCTACATGGCCCTCATTCGGCCTATGCTCGCATATGGATGTCCCGTGCGGGGCCAAGCTTATTGGAAAAGATGCGGGTGTTTGAGAGGGCTTGCCTTAGGGCTTGCCTTCATTTGTACAGAACACCCGAGTCTGAGTACATAAAATTCTATCCTAATAAGGTCCTGTACAACAGGGCGAATCTGATCAGAGTGGATAATTTCTTGATCAAGATGATTCGAAGGCACATTGCAAGGGCAATGACTTCGATGAATAGCCTGATCTTTGGGGCTTATTACCCCAACAATCTCTATCACGAGAGTGTGCGCCTGAACGGCTTTATCCCACCAGAAGCGTTCCTATACCTTGATCAGAGAGGTCTGATCCAGGATAAGTTAGCGGTGCCGCTAATCTTCCACGTCGCCAGAACAGCTGTGGATAGGCGACTCAACTACGACCGAGACGTCGCACAGAGTAGTGTAGAGCGTCTCCGGTACAGTAGGGCGGTTTCCAACCGCGACATTGAAGACGTTAGTAGGCAGCATGACCAATTTTGGTGGCTTAGAGAAGAAGAGGGAACGCCGTCGTCGTTTCCCTCTAATCCGGGATAGCCTGTAACGGGACAGAGCGGGTCGTCTTTATTATATTATTTTGATATAATAGCCATGGCCGGCTTACATAGTTTTTAAGGTAGTCTTTAAAAAAAAAAAAAAAAAATAAAAATAGCACAGCACTTGGCTAAAAAAAAAAAACAAAAAACAAAAAATAAAGCACAGCACTTGGCTAAAAAAAAAAAGAGTGTATTTAATTACACTTCGTAGATAAGTTAGCATAAGTTTATTTTTAAGTTAGTTTATAGGTTTTATCTAATAGTTAATAATACAAAAAACAGTCCATATACTAAGTTTTTATAAAACAACATTTTTTTTTCTTAGTTCTTAATTTGTTAATTAGTTAAGTAGTAATAAATAAATTTAGTTAGGTTACGTCGAAAGACATAGGTTAAGAGTTAAGTTTAGCTTAGAGCGCCCGCATGGGGCCAGTAAGTTAGAATAAGATAGTTAAGTTAATTAAGCTAGTTTTAAGCGTTTTTGTTAGCACGTAAGAAATAATGAATTGAATTAATAAAATGCATTAAAAATGAATGAAATGAACATGGGTGAGGGGCTTGGGTTTGTGGTATAATTCATTTGATGGGTTAGTGAACCATTTGAGTGATCTTTTAATTTGCTGGTATTAGTCATACTTGCAATAGCAGTATTTAAGTTTTGAGTGGGATTCAAGTTAATAGAAGTGATTTGCGTGAGAGAGAGGTTCGAATCGTTTGCAATTGGTTGGACGTTAAGCTTATTATTTGGTGGTTCATTTGTGGTAAGAGAGGATAGATTAGTTGTTTGTGTTTTATCGGCGTGTTTGTTGCTAGCTTGAGTGATTTTGTTTTAGTTAGTTAGTTAGTTAGTTAAAGGTACTTTATTTTCCAATTCATTTTCCAAATTACAATAAAAATAGTACAATTTAAGCAATGGCTTCGCCGTCTGCCGTGGATTGGCAATTGAATAATTTGACTACATAATTGTCAATTGTGTCTATAAATTATTATTAACATGTCTATTTATTACTTTGATTAAAATTAAAAGTTTTCTTCCATAATTCTGTTTCTATAATTATATGCTACCTGACAGTATGCTACTAGGGAACTCCAGTTACTACCATTCAGCAGATTCTCAACCTCATTACTTTCAAGGCGTTCAACTCCCAGATGTAATCGTCTGATTTCCTTCAGAATTGGACAGGTGCCAATAAAGTGTGCAGTATCTTCTGGTTCCGCTGTGTTGCATAGGCTACAAATTGACGAAAGGTCAGTGCGATGTGGCATATAATTCAGCTTAAGTAGTTCTCCTCTCGCTCGCCAGATCAGTGAAATTTGGGAGATGCTGAGGTTGGCGTTCAGATAGGTAATGTCATCATGTATAAGTCTTTTATAAATTAATCGTGCACTTGAGTTTTTTGCTGATATTGCGTGGTCCCTTTTTATTGCCTGGCCGACATTATATATAAACTCATGTGAAGATCTTCTCCACTCTGAAAGGTTTGATTCCGTCATTCTAAAACTTGTGCTATGTTTAGACGCTAAATCCTCCCAGTTTCTATAAAATTGCGAACGATTTCTCAACGCTTTTGTTGCCAGAATTTTGGTAAGCCTCATCTCGTCTTCTCCACTCGTAACTTTAACTACATACTGCATGTTTAACTTCAATGTAAATAAGCATAACGGTGGAATTCCACTTTCGATATGCAACATGTAGTTAGGTGTGTTTGATGGCAGTCGGAACAGTTTCTTCAGGAAAAACCTAAGCAATTTTTCGACTTCATCATACGGTTTACTTCCCCATACTTGGGCTCCGTAACACATTACCGAACGCATAACAGCCTCGAACACTTTCACCTTCGCATGAATGTCGACTTTAGTATTAGACATTACATTTCTCCATGTAGCATTTGATTTGTTTTCTTGTATGTATGATGCTGAAGGCGCAGTTGTATTGCGCAGGTTTGATAGATTGTTTGGGGAGAGAGTGTTGTTGGATTCGGAGTTATTATGATGGGTTTATTTTTGTTTTATTTTCTTAATTTTGACTCCATTATACTTTTTTCATTTTTGGGATGCGTCGAAATGGAAGTAACGATATGTTTATTTTCGTTAATTATTTGTACAGTTGGCTGAACTTGTGTTGCATTTTTTGCAACTGCAGAGTATGTAGCGTGAGAAGAGGTCTTCGGATTTTGCTCCCGGAATATTTGTTTCCCTTCTGCCATGGTACATTTTCTTATGCATGTGATTTGGAGCGTTTCTTTGGCTTGAAGGTACCGTTTGCATACTTTGGAGGACGAAGGGTGTTCTTCAGAACAGTTAGCACAAGATACTCATGGGCATTCATTAGGGGGTGAGGCGGTAAATTACAGGTTTCGCAAGAGTTAATTCCCTTGCATCTCTTGGTGGTATGCCCAAGCATGTGGCAGTTCCGACAACGCATAGGATTAGGGAAATATTCCTTGACCCTAAGGTTATACCAACCAATGTTAAGGAGGACGGAAGAGGTCAAAAGTAAAGAGAACAAGTCCAATGGGACGTTGGATTCCGTCCACTGATTTTTTGAATTTGAACACCTCCGTGACTCCTTGTGCTTTCATCTCGTCAACAATTTCGGATTCGGGTACGTTGATAAGACATGGTGCAGAAACAGTCCTTTTGGACGAGTTTAGGTTGGTATGTAGAGATACTGATATTGGGCAAAGATTGGATAGAGACTTTTTGGGTAGGAATAGATCGGCTACACGTTGGGATTTCACCAGTATAAGCAGGAGTGGAATCCTCTTAGGTGATAGTTGATAGTCACACTTTTGATAGTCAGAGCTAATGATCACACTTTGTTAGCTCTACGTAAAACGATCACAAGGAATTATTTAAAACTTGGCAGTTCAGCTTTTTGAAATGTCATTTCCTTACTTCAGTGGTATCGTCGGTCGCAGCTGTAATTGTCTTATCACATTTGGTATATATGAAATATAGCATAACATTTATACTGTGGCTTCCACTTGGTATGTCCAACAATCGCAAGAAGTACATAAAAGCACAGATAATAAAGTTACATAGATATCGCATGCAGAGCAAAAAAAATATGTCACTTTTTCAGGCGAATGGGATTTACTACTACGTCCCAGTTTGATCGAACTCGTTCGAATCGTGCATAAGACATGATGTTCTTTTAAATTTGGTTGGAACAACAAATTGCTTGTTGCTTTTGCTTATTTCTCTTTGTGTCTTATTTTTCATTATTTCGGTTATTATTTCATGTACCTAGTGTGTTTGTTTTTGTATTTCAGATTCTGATTGTGATTCAATGGAAGGAATTTCTTGTTCAAGGTTATTTCCTTTTTTTTAAGAACAGTGAGAGGGGATTAGCAGGAAAGTATATTCTGCAATAGCAAGAATTTAAGGGGCAAGTGGATTATTAAATTATTTCATTTGCATACATATACGGAAGTCATAGATTGTATTCACCAGTGTGCGAAGGCCTTGAACTGAGCTTGTCTGAAATTTTTGGTAATGTCACATATGTAGGCCCTTCTTCCAGTTGCACCTTTAAGTAATAACAGGCAAGCATTAATTTCTTGGGATACTGCTTTTAAGTCTTGGGGTACTGGTTTATAGTGAGGTCCCGGTGCCTCTCACTCTTGGGGTGTTGGTTTATGGTGAGGTCCCGGTGCATCTCACTCTTGGGGTGCTGGTTTATAGTGAGGTCACCGTGCCTCTCACTCTTGGGGTGCTGGTTTATAGTGAGGTCCCCGTGCCTCTCACTCTGGCGGAGTTGGTCCAATTTCGCGATTGTTTTGCATTTGTTTTCCTGACAAAATTTGAATTTTTTGATTTTTACTGGTAATTCTTTTTTTGATTTTCCAGCACAATGTTTTCGCAAGAGAATAAGAAGTGCAAAGTAAAGAATTTGTCATGCTCAAAGCATTGGTTTTGCTCATCAAACCAGTTCAAGTCTCTAAGGTTTGTTATTCTCATGCATTCCAAGGCCATTCTCTCCCTTATATTTCTAATATGCGGACGATCTCTAAAAATTGTATGGAGTAGTTTGAAATGGAGCTTACAAATATTGAAAAATTCATCACTTGGTGCTAAGAGACTTCCAAAATCACTATTTTGGGAAAAAATTCTTAGGAAAAATGAAAAATTCTGACGGACATGTTATTATTTCGAACAATTTGCACACTTGTTTTTTAAAAGCATTTTAAATGCCAGATATCCTGTAAAATAACGCATTGCAGTCGTTTCCAATGAAATTCCATTTGTAATTTTGATTTCATTTATCACTTTTTCGAACAAAGTATTATCAAATACAGTTTCCTCGCGTGCTTCTCCTACATGACAACACACCTCGCCGTGGTGTAGGGGCCTAGTAATGATCAAGGATTCTCGGGTATTTCCCCAGATGAGACACGAAGCCAAGTTGTAGTCGTCCTAATCCCTCCCCTTCATATCCTATCCTTCCCTCTTTCCTCTCCGGTGGGCCGGATTAAGGTGTAATACGACCCGTGCCGAGGATCAGCCTGGCTGGGGGCCCACTTTAAATAATAGTCCAGTCGCAAACAGAGTATCCGGATACCTGGCGACCTCCGGATTAGCCTGCCTTGCCTGCACAATGCGGATCTCTGTGCAGGTCGACCTCCCATTCTCCGCCACTCGTGGGTCCAATTATGAATGAAAAACAAAAACATATAAAAAATATAAAAAAAATAAAGAAAGAGGACGGTCCTCTTAAAAAACCGTCTTCCAGCCTCCTGCGAGGCATACCCGCAAGCTCTGCTGTGGCAATCCCATCTAGCGCATTAGCCTTGAGGCTTAGCACTAGCGTTGCAAGCAGTTGCAAGCAGGTGGACGCCCCCAGAATTGGTGAACGCGCGTCTGGTACACTGGCGGATAGGACAGTGGTGTCAACACCTGGTCCCATCGTAAAGCCAGACCATGAAACGCGAGAGGGCAAACCCCTTAACATCTCTGCCCCTTCAGGGACAGTTCGGCCTCGAGCTTACAGCATGCTGTGCCCTCCACTTCGAAGGATCCACATCCCCTACTCAAATCTCTTTCGGGGGCGACGGACGGCTCGGCTTCGAGCTTGCCGAATGTCGCTCTCCCCAAGATCTCCTACCAAGATCGCCGGCTAACTTATAAGCGAATTCGCCGCATCCAGGTAATTCCTGAGCAGGACAGAACCCAGAAGCATAAGACTTCTCTAAGCTGGGCACTCAAATGTGTCCAGCTCCCCCCCCCGCCGACTCATCCAGCAAGGACTTGCCGTCCAAACGCCAGAGGTCTCAGGATGAGTCTCCCACCCTTGCCAAAAAGACCAAGGTAGTACCTTCCATCGCTACTACCAAGCCCTTCAACCAAGTGCTTAAGGCACACTTGGAGATTGTGGTCGTTGACCATAGCGATCCGAATGGCAGCATTACGGCGGATAAGTGGAGGAGCGTGGAGATTAAACTCGCCACCAACTGTCTCCAAATACTACGTGACCATCCCGGCCTTGATGTTTCCTGCAGGGATGGTGGCTGGCATCAAGGGCATGTCAAACTCATTGCCTGCGCTGACCAAAGATCGAAAGATCTCTATAAACTTGCTGTCTCCAGATTAGGACAGGTTTGGCCAGGTGCACAGTTGGAGGTCGTGGAAAAGGACCAGATTCCTAACCGACCAAGAACACGTGCTACCATTCCGGCTGAACCCTCTGATCCTAAAATCATCCTGGATATTCTGAAGGCTAACAACAGCTCCCTTCCTACCCATAATTGGAAGATTGCCGCGGTAATGGTATCTGTAGCGAGAAGTAGCCCCAATGCTGCGGATCCTACAGATTAACCTGCATCACTCCATCACGGCTTTGGCCTCCCTTATTCTCCGGCTCAGCAAATACGGGGAAGACTTAGTCTTGATCCAGGAACCATGGGTTGTTGGAAACCGGGTTTGTGGACTCAAGACTCCAAACTACAAACTAATCTACGCAAGAAAGGAAGGTAAACCGAGATCCTGTATCCTTGCGAAGACCCATCTACATATACTTTTACTCTCTAATTTCAGCAATCAAGACATAGTCGCTACCAACCTGGATTTGCGATCAAGAAATTACTGGTTGGTATCGGCTTATTTAGGTCACGATCTTGTGGGCCCACTCCCCCCGGACATCTTGGGGAGCTTGATTGCTGTAGCAGAGAGCCGAAACACTGGTCTCATCATTGGCTGTGATGCGAATGCCCATCACTCAATCTGGGGCAGTTCCGACATAAATGTAAGAGGTGAGCAACTTTTTGACTTTATCCTTAGTACTAAACTCCTAATCTGTAACAGGGGGTCCAAACCGACCTTCATTACTCGTAACCGACAAGAAGTCCTGGACATCACTCTTGTCTTCGATTATTTATATAACTCGGTTAAGGACTGGAGAGTCTCTCACCGTTACCTCCAATTTAGTCTTGATGACTATCTGCCTGATCAGAAGGCTTTTAGAAATTATAGGAAAACCAACTGGTCCCTTTATAGGAAACGTTTATTAACGCTTATTCCCTCTCACCTGCCTACTGAACCTTCTTGCACTGAAGACCACGACGATTTAGTCAACGCCCTCACATCGGCACTAAATGGTGCCATGGCCGAGGCCTGCCCACTCCGCAAACCTCGAGGTAAAATGAAACCTCTCTGGTGGAATGCAAATCTCAGTACTCTTAGGAAAGACAGTAGGCTCCTTTTTAATACTGGTAAAAGCTCCCGTGAGACGGCCGACTGGGACTCCTATAAACTGTCTCTCAGAAAATACAAAATCTCACTGAGGAAGGAGCAACGAGGCTCCTTGAGACTTTTCTGCGACAGCATTGAAGAGTCCTCGGAAGCTTCCAGGTTGCGGAAAATCCTCTCTAAAAGCCCTGCTACACCCAGCTTCCTTTTGCATCCGGATGGTTACTGGACCTCCTCTGCGGAGGAATCCATTGCCATCTTACTGGATACTCACTTCCCTGGTAGCTCCCCTGTTGCTATATCGCAAGAGGGAAATACTTAATCCTTACATTCGCTTGTGCGCACCATCGACAGATCATTGAGCATCAAAGCACACACCATGGTGGCTTTCCTTGACATTGAGGGAGCTTTTAACAATGTCAAACCAAAGGCAATTACCCACGCACTTGTAAATCTGAAAGTGGATACCTCGCTCGGAGTGTTGATCAATCAATTGCTTACATGCAGAATTATTAACACACAGCTGGGCGGAGCATCGGCCAGAAGAATTGCTCGCTGCGGTACACCTCAAGGTGGAGTCTTGTCACCTCTTCTGTGGAACCTGGTAGTTAATGAACTACTGCTGGACCTGGATACGTCAGGTTGTAGAGTGATCGCCTATGCTGATGACATTGCTATTGCTGCCTCCGGTAAACACCCAGACACTCTCAGGGATATCCTCCAATTTGCTCTCCTTCGGCTCACCAAATGGGCCTCCAAATGTGGACTGGGGGTTAACCCCCATAAAACGGAACTCGTTCTCTTCACGAGGAAATATAAAGTTCTCATAGACCCTCGTATGATAAATGGCACCAGTCTCACCTTCTCTGAAAACGCAAAATATCTGGGTCTTATTTTGGATAGAAAATTAAACTGGAAGGCCAATCTACTAGAGCGCGTCAAGAAAGCTAATGCAGCTCTCTATTCCTGTAAAAAGGCTATAGGTAGGAGCTGGGGTATCAAACCTCAAATCACTCATTGGCTATACGTGTCCGTTATCAGGCCTATACTACTATATGGCGTGATCGTATGGTGGCCTGCTCTCGACAGGGCTGTCCACCTCACTCAACTAGCTAAGGTGCAAAGATCTGCACGCATCTGCATCAGTGGTGCACTGAGGACTACTCCCTCCGCGGCACTGGACATTTTGTTCAACCTTCTACCTTTAGATATTTTCGGCAAACATTCCAGGCGGAAATCATGGCGATTAAGGAAGCCCTGTCTTGGATGAAACGTAATGTATTCTGTCAGGGATATTAGCATTTTCACTGACAGCCAAGCGGCAATCAAGTCCCTGGAATCGTGCTCCTTCACTTCAAAGGCTGCCTTAAACTGTTGTCTATCTCTTATGGAGATGACAGAGCAGTTCAACATTCACCTTTGCTGGGTGCCAGGCCATAGAAACATTCCAGGTAACTGCAGGGCTGACGACCTCGCCAGACAGGGTACCACTCTAAGGATTTTGCCTGAAAGGCAAACACTGGGTATGCCCCTCGCTACATGTAAGTATCTACTAAAGCTGAACGCTATTAGCAAGACCAACCTCAGATGGGGAAACGGCTCAACGTGTCACATTTCGAGACAGATCTGGCCTAAGCTGGATCAAATCCGTAGTGCCGACCTGATCAACCTAAGGCGTACACAAATCAGCTGCGTTGTCGGTGTTCTCACTGGACACTGTCTTATAGGCCAACACGCCAGAAGACTTGGTCTCTTCTCCAACGACTTCTGCAGGAGCTGTAGGGAGGAGGAGGAGGAGGAAACCATCCTTCACCTCCCATGCACATGTCCAGCCCTGTCACATAAAAGAATGCTCCATCTAGGGTCCCCCTTCCTTGACGATCTGGCGTCCCTGGACGTCATGAGCATCCATCGCTTTGTCAAAAACTCCGGTTGGTTTTGTTAGTACCTGAGTGGCCTAATGGGTTGATCCATGGTATCACAAAGGACCTTCACTGGTCTAAGTGTGTCTGCACTCTCGTGTGGACAGCCAACCTAACCTAACCTAACCTTCCTCGCGTGCTTCAGGTAATAAAAAAGTTCTTGATGTGTGCGATTGAGTCTGGGAGGTATCTAAATTCAAAAATTCTACATCGTCATCATTACAGTTACTATGAGGAGAGAAAGCAATTAGATTTAAGGACAGAATTTTTGACATCAAAACATTAAATTCGTACACAGAGGGATTTTTGTTATTACCGCCTTTACTGCGTACAATAGAAAATAAATTTTCAAAAATATCTTGATGAGTTCTCTTTGTAAGTAAATACTCAACTTTCCCGAATAAAGCACCACTTATATCTTCACTAAATAATAAAACCACGTTTATTGACTCTACCATTCCTTTAAGACGAAAGGTCCTTGGAAGATTAGTCGACTCTTGCATTGATCTTAAGTAAGACAAGAATTGTTTAAGCTCATTATAAGCTGGATTTCCGACCTGAACTCCACGCTTTAAAATATTTTTATCGTAATGAGACCCACTATCCATACAGCAATCGAAAGCATTATTCATTTTTAATGTAAACGCTTGTGCTGCTAGAGCTTGATTTGAACTATTTTTTAGGCAATTAAGTTGATGAGCAGTTTGTATTGATGCTGCCGTTGTCCTACTAAAGGTTTCCGTTGCCAAGCGAACACTCATTTTTTCAAATGCATTTGGGGCTATGTGTGAACTTGTAAATTTCAAGCATGTCTTAGCCACGTTATCTCTTTCTTAATTGAATATTTCTCTGAAAACATCAAAGGAAACATTACCATCGGGAGGTAGCATATCAGATTTGAGTAAAATATTACGCATGGAATTCAATAAATGAGGAAAATCATAAAAACAAAATATTTTTGCATTATTGGAAATAGTAAAAGGCCTTTCTTCTGTAACATCTAATAATTGGTAAGGTTTCCTGTTGTTCGGTCTTTGGTCGCAAACTATAGCGCACACTTTCAGACCAAGTTCTTGGCAAATTGTCAAATTATTTTCTAAAATAGACTTCAGGTTAACCCCTTTGACAGAGTTTGCTGAAACAAAATAATTTAAAATACTTTTCCAGCTATCAAAGAGGCCGTTTACCATGAAAACACAAATTTCGTTGCCGTACAATCTTTTTCGATCCACTCCTTGATCTTCAAATCCATCAATTAAGTCGTTTTTGATATTGTACGTGAGATTTGGACGAATTCTAATTTCATCAAATAACAGTACCACATTCCGTTCACGTTGGCTTAATGATGCAAACTTTGCTTTCAGAAAACAGTGGGTAAGTTGTAATCGCTGTATTACCTTATTAACAACTGTACCGACGGTGGTTGTGGTATGTGTATTTATACAAAATACAAGACCTTCTAGCATACGCTAGATATCGCTCGGGATGAATTGATGATCCTGGAATAATTGGGATATTGTGTGGAACAATTGTGGAACATCCGGTTAGGTGGGAATATTTGCTGCTAGCAGGTTCCAGTTTGGAACACAGTGTTTTTAGTTTGGTACACAAATCATGCAGTAGTGCGCATCTATGCTACACTGCTCCCCTCTTAAACTTGTTCGTCCCCAACAAGATCATCTGGATTACTGCCATGATAACGATGAAGACGATCCAGGTGGACAACTTTCATCTTGCCTCTTACTCCACGCTGGATTCGGAAGATGACGTCATTGATGCGTGTGGCATCGCCTCGCTTTTTGCCGGTGTGTGTTGTATAACCATACTAGGTCTCCCTCGTTGTTGCCTTTGTGTCGTACCTGGTTTTCATGCGGTCACTCGCTATCCTTATCCTCGTCCTGGTTCTCTGATGAATGTCTCGGATCCTTTCCCTCAGGTCTGCCACGTAGTCCTCCCCACATTTGGGCTCATCGTTAGGGGATCCAAACTTCACCTCACTAGGTAGCCGAAGTGCTCGACCAAACAAGATTTCAGATGGAGTATGTCCAGTAGTACTGTGCACTGCATTTCGGTAGGCCATCAAGAAAAGAGGAATTTGTCGATCCCAATTGCGCTGGTGGTCTTCTACGACCTTGGAGAGATGTTCGTTTAAGGTTCTGTTGAAGCACTCTATCATCCCGTCGGATTGTAGATGAAGCGGAGTGGCCCTCGTCTTTTTAATTCCTAGTTGTTGACATATGTACCTCTTGGAATATCTTCGATTCAAAATTTCGTCCCTGGTCAGAATGCAGTTCCATAGGCACGCCAAATCTGCTCACCCAGTTGTTGAGGATCTGTTCCACGATGGTCAAGCGAAGCGCTTCCGGCCATTTGCCGAAGTAGTCCATCACGACTAGGATGTAACAGTTGCCACTGTCAGTTTCCGGAAATGGAGCAGCGATGTCAGCGGCGATCCATTCAAAGGGTGCGCCCACGTTGTACTGGTGCGTCTTGCCTCGCGTGTTCGTTCTGGATTCCTTGCTGGCGGCACACACGACGCATTTTCGGCACCAACTCTCTACGTCTTCCCTTGCGTTGAGCCAATAGAAACGTTCTCGCACCTTCTCCAGCGTCTTGTTTGCACCCAAATGACCACCGGATGCTCCATCATGCATCTCCCGTAGCACCTCGTGTACTTTTGATCGTGGCAAGACAAGCTGCATTATGAAATCTTTTCCGTCCGGCCTTTTCCATTTCCTTTTCAGTACACCATCTTGCACATGAAGGGAGTCCCACTGAGCCCAGTATGCCTTGAGAGTGGGGCTCCTGTCCGAGATATCTTGTCCGTTTGGCTTTTCCATAAACTCCTTCCACGCTAATATCGGCTCGATGTCTGGGTCTTCTTTTTGAGCGTTGCGGATTTCCTCTGCACTCCAACCGGCGATAGGCTCAGCACCTACCCTTTGGATGGAAAGAAGGTTCTTCTCTTCCTGCCGCCCACAATGCTTGCAGTCGCCCTTACATGGTCGGCGGGATAAGGCATCCGCATTAGAATGAAGTTTCCCTTTACGATGCTGTATCTCGCAATCGTACATCTGCAGTCGTTCAATACATCTTGCGACCTGGCCCTCCAGATTCTTGAACTGCAGCAGCTATTTTAGAGCCGCGCAGTCTGTGCGCAAAATGAACTTTTGGCCGTAGAGGTATTTATGGAAGTGTTTTGTTGCCAGAAGTTCTCGCCTGGTCACGCAGTAGTTCCTTTCCGGCTGGGAGAGCACTTTGCTGAAGTATGCTACTACCTTCTCTTGGCCGTTGTGTACCTGCAAAAGAACCGCTCCGACACCGACGTTACTTGCATCTGCATCTACGATGAACATTTCTCCGGGAATGGGATATGCTAGTTTTGGTGCTTCGCATAGTTGTTGCTTAAGGTTCTTGAAGCTTTTGTCGCACTCACCTGAACACTTGAATTGCCTTCCTTTTTCTGCCAGTTGGTGCAAGGTCTTGGCGATTCCGGTAAAGTCCTTTACGAATCGTCGGTAGTACGTGGCGAGGCCCAAAAAGCTCATGAGTTGGTGTTGTCTTTTGGAACTGGCCGCTTTTTCACAGCTTCCACCTTGTCTGGATCGGTTCGCACTCCTTCCGATGAGATAACGCGGCCCAGGTACTTAACTTTGGATCTGAAGAGGTCACATTTCTTTGGGTTCAACTTCAGGTGAGCACTCCGAAGCCATTCTAGCAAATTCTTCAGGCTGTCGCGATGTTCCTCGAATGTTTTTCCTATCACGATCACACCGTCCAGATACACCAAGCAAGTTTTCCAGGTCAATCTACGCAGGACGTGTTCCATTAGGCGCTCGAAAGTAGCCGGAGCGTTGCACAATCCAAATGGCATTACCGTAAACTGCCACAGCCCATTTCCTGCAATGAACGCAGTTTTCTCTCGGTCTTTTGGATCGATCTGTACCTGCCACTAACCACTCTTCAAATCAAGGGTGGAAACCATCAAGCTCCGAGAGTGTGTCTAATATGTCATCGATCCGCGGCAGAGGGTAACTATCCTTTTTGGTGACGTCATTAAGTCTGCGACGGTCCACGCAGAATCGAGTGCTATCGTCTTTCTTCTTAACCAGTACAACAGGTGAAGCCCACGGACTTTTAAAACTTTCGATGAGCCCTTCCTTCTCCATCGTTGACACCATATCCGCAACCTCCATCTGTTTTGCCAATGGTAGTCGTCTGGCAGGCTGGCGAACTGGTCTGGCATCTCCAGGGTCTATGCGATGTTGCACCAGATGTGTTCGGCCATACTCTCCATCCTGTGAGGCAAATATATCAGCGTACTCACCGATTAGATTTTCTTTCATAGCTCGCTGATCCTGACCCAGTTCACACTGCTTGACGATCAGATCCCTTACTTCCACCAACCTGGCTGATGAAACGGGCCTCGCAGATTCCTTTTCAGTTATTGTCGAGATTGAACATATCGGAAAGCATTTACCAATGGCCTCCCCTTGTTTTAGTTTGCTGCTGTAAAAAAAAAAAAAAAAAAAAAAAAAAAAAAAAAAAAAAAAAAAAAAAAAAAAAAAAAAATTTAATTGTTTTGGGCGACATAAACATTGACATTTTGAACGATTCTGAGAAAGACGCTGAAAATTATTTGCTCCTTATGGCATCATATGGTTTAAAGAGTACTATTAATGTTCCAACCCGTGTGACCGATTCTTCTGCAAGTTGCATTGATCACATTTTCACTAGAGTGCAAAAAAATAATAGAATTATATTAAGTGGTGCAGTCTTCGATTACAAACTCTCAGATCATCATATGGTTGCCCTCAGTTCATTGACGAATACTGACCCAAAAACTAATCTTAATCCTCCAAGAAAGAAACACAATGTAGATTATAGCAGGTTAAAGGAGTGTTTGAAAAATGAATTCTGGGAATCGGTCTATTCGGAGAGTAATCCTTCTGTTGCTTTTGATTTGTTTTCTTCGATTTTACAAAATCATATTAAGTCTTGTACTACTGTCTCCCTGCATAATTCAAACAATAAAAGACATTTAAAGCCATGGATGACAAATATACTTTTAAAACAAGTAAAAAGAAAAAATAGTTTCGCAGTTAAATGCACCAAGCACCCACGAAATAGAAGATTAAGAAAGTACTATGTCAAATTATGTAAAAACATTCGTAAAAAGGTTGAAGAAACGCGTAATAATTATTATTTTGATTTGTTTCAAAAGACTAAGGGTAACAGTAAGGAGCAGTGGAGAGTTGTTGACAGCATTTTAGGGAAGCATAAGCAACCTTTAGAAATTAATGATCTAGAAGTTAACGGAATACATTTATCTGACGCCACCAGCATCTCTAATAAATTTAACAAATATTTTACTGAAATCTCAGAAAAATTAAAGCCGTCGGTTGGACCTTGTAATTCTTGCAACTGTACGTTATCCTCAGATGTAATTCCTGATAACATGCAAGCAAATAGTTTTGTGTTTAATGCAATTACAGCGGTTGAGCTCTACAAACTCATGATGTCTTTGAAAAACAAATATTCCTGCACTAGCGATGGCATAACAAGCATGTTACTGAAAAAAATTGCTTGGTATGTAGTTGACATCATGAGTTACTTGTTTAACCTAAGTGTGAATAATGGTTGTTTCCCACAATCCCTTAAATGTGCTGAAATAATTCCTCTTTTTAAAAAAGGAAATAGGAAAAATGTATCTAATTATAGACCTATATCTCTGCTTCCGACTTTTGCTAAACTTTTTGAGAAACTTATTTAAATCCGCATCCTATCATTTTTGGATTATAATCGCTTTTTCTCCGATAATCAATTTGGTTTTAGGTCTGGTATGTCAACAGAAGATGCTATTCTTAGGTTGTGCAGTCAGTTATATGAAGGTACAAACAATAAAAAATCAACTATGGCTCTGCTTATTGACATGACAAAAGCATTTGACATGGTCGACCATGAATTGTTACTAGACAAGTTATATAAAGCTGGATTTAGAGGAGTAATATTTGATTGGTTCAAAACGTATTTAAAAGGTAGGAAACAAAAAGTTAATATCAACGGAACCTTCAGTAACTTTCGTGTACTAAGAAATGGCGTCCCACAGGGTTCTGTGCTTGGACCTCTTCTATTTCTAATCTACATAAATTCTCTATTCACACAGGAATTTAATGGCATATCTACTGCATTTGCTGATGATATAGCTTTTACATATCAGTATCAAACCCTCTTTGATTGCGTAGTAAAGATTGGAGCAGATTTAGAGAGATTAAGACTGTGGTTTGCTGCTCATAAGTTGGTTATCAGTGAGAAAACGAAGCTGATGTCTATAAAAATATCGGGAAATGCCTTAAATGATTTTAATCTATGTTTTCATGCATATGACTGTGAAAGGTTTAGCTTACCCATACACACATGTGGTATTAACAATTTTTTCGATTACAACCAATGCTCTACTAATTGCTTTAAAATCGAGTCAGTGAAAAATTTTAAATATCTTGGAGTTTTAATCGATCATAACTTGAGCTGGAAGGACCATATCCGAGAAGTAAAATCCCATTTGATGCTGGTGGCTCGCAACCTTTACCTCATCAAACCATATTGCTCTGAGAAAGTTTTAGCTGAAATCTACTACGGTCTTGCACACTCAAAGTTGCAATATGGTATGACCAGCTGGGGAGGATCATACTCTACTACGTTGAGACCTTTATTGATGGCACAAAAGCACTTAATTCGGATAATTTCTAATCGTAATCGTTTCACTCATAGCTGGCCCTTGTTCAAAAAACTACGAATTTTACCACTAAGGCATCTGTACATATTTAAAGTACTCAGGGAGTTTTTCAAGCGAAGTGGTAACATTCCTAGTAGAAACTCACAAATTTATAGCTTACGCATAAATAACTTGGCTCTTGTCAACATACCAGTTGTGCATAAGACTCATTTTTCTCATTTTTACACCGTTACAGCCCCAACGTATTTCAATAAACTACCATATTTTGTCAGAATTACTTACAACGTTCACTTATTCCTAATAAAAGTAAAAAAGTGGCTATTTACCATTGACCATGCAAGCATTGAATCTTTGTTAAGCACCATATCTTAATCTTCAGCATAAGTAATACCACTTAAATCACATAAATATCTGTAAGATTTATATTTTTGAATTGTTTTTTTCTGGAAAAATTCTCTCTTTCCTCTGTGAATTCATTCTTTATAAATTCTATTTGTATTTTGGTTTATATCTATTGAATTGTTTTATTTATTTTTACACTTTTCTTTAATAGTACTGATTGTCACCCCACATCAGAACCCTATTATATTATTTAAATAAAATTGAAGTATCATTCAACACTAACTCAGGACATAACGTTCTAATAGTTATAGAATGTTCACTATTTATTCTCTTCCAGTATTTAGCTAACTACTATTGTTATTATTTTAGTTTTAAGTTGGAAATGAATAAAATTGTATCTATCTATCTATCTAGTTCTTTAAGTTCATGAGCCTTACTGGAACCAGGCTGTTCTTTGGCTCCACTAAAACTTTTCCCACAATGTAGTTGGGGAATTCCTTCCTAAGTCTGACTCTAACAGATAGAATCGCTGGCTCCCAGGATCACCCTCTAGTTTAGTCCAAATGATAGTCTCGGAAGATGGTGGTAAGACTTCGTCCTTGTCGAGAATTGTTCTTACATGTGCTGCATCCTCGTTCCTGTACACCATTGGAATCTCTACGTTCCGGTTCCGCAGAATTTGCATCCCGATGTCAATGATTACGTCATGTTCTTTCATGAAGCTCACTCCGATGATGCATTCATCACATACCATGTATGTATGTATGTATGTCGGCCACCAGGAAAACATGGGAAAAGGCCAACCCTGCTAGTTGTAACGTGAGGCGAACTTCTCCGTATACTTTCGCCGCTTCCCTTGTCCTAAGATAGTAGCAGTTGGTGTTGTGCAGCCATGACTTCCGGATGAGATCTCTTCTTACAATGGAAGCCGTGGCGCCTGTGTCGATGGTAGCCACGCACTTATTTTTGCCAATGAATGTTTCCAGTGTTAGACTTTTGTTGCATCGTTTGGTTTGAGAGACCTGGATGGTGGTCTTGGGGGCATCGATTCCAATAGCCAACTTCTGCCCTGCGAAGCTGGCTCTTAGGCGTTTCCCGACTCCTGATTTCGAGGAGCCTGGCCAACAGTGTGGATGTTGTCCCTATTGGATGGTTCTTCGTTGTCTCGCCTATTCGCACAATGTGGACAGTTCCGCGTCTGGGTGGATTTCTGCATTGCCGCTGTAGGTGTTCTATTTTGTTGCAGTTCCAGCAACGAATTTGTCATCCGCGAGCGTTGTTTCGGTCTTCGATGTTCATCCTCAGGCAAGAGCATTCGATGGCAGCTACTTCCCTCACGCGGTGGGTTCCCTGGCAGGCCTGGTCTGCCGCCTCCATTGTCAGAGCAAACACCAAAGCTTCGGCGAGCGTTTTCTTTGCAGCCATTCTTATCGCCATTTGTAGTTTCGCATCGGCTATGGCATGGGTAAACGCTCGTTAATGATCTCCTCGCCGGCGTTTGGATAGGACAAATGTGGCAGTCGCTCGATGTCCGCTTGCAATTGCTGGAGAGTTTCTCCTCTCACCTGAACTCTTCTGCGCAACTGGACCCTATATACTTGCTGCATGTGGTCATCCTCAAATCGCATCTCAATGGCTTTTACCAGACTATCGCAGTTGCGTTGTTTGTCCTCAGGAATAGTTTGCAGAAGCTCTACAGCTGATCCTCTAAGCGCAAGTGTGAGGGCAATGGACTTCTCTTCGTCGTCCCAGTTGTTCGTCATTGCCGCAGCTTCGAACTGCCTCTTATATATTTTTTTTTTTTTATAATTTGCTCGCACTCAAAGGGTTATGAATACCTTTAACATGTTTACACACAGTGCTTGCGTTGGAAAGGATGGATAGATGTCTGTCCATCGAAGGCGGGAGGCTGCATCTCTTTCCTTCTCGGGAAGTCGGTTGAATACTCCCGAACTTTTTGTTTCTTCACGTGTTCGAGTTCCTTTGCCATTTTCTCGAATCTTCCTTCAACAGTTTTGATTTTTGTTTGAACATTCTCGAAATTTGTTTCAACATTCTCGAACCTGTTGAAACAAATGTCTCAATTTTTGTCTCTACATTTCCAATCTTCTCGTTGATTTTCCCGAATCTTGTTTCCAAACTTCTATTTTGTTCATCAAATTTGCTTTCGATAACACTCCTTTGATCGAGTAGCTGTAGCTCTAAAGAACTCTTTTGTTCATCGAGCTTGGCGTCTAGAGAATTCTCAAATTGTTTATTCTGTTCCTCGAGCTTGGTATCTAGAAAATTCTTTGATCACCCAAGGAATTTTCTAGCATTTCCAACTTTTTCTTTTGCTCGTCTAAAGAATTGTTTAGCTTCTCGAATTTTTCGGAAAGTAATTTCATCAAGGCCGACATGTCATTTGTCGTACTTACTTGTTCTTCTTCGACGTCAAACAAAGCCGTAGCAGGATCTGTACCCTCGTCCGTCATTATTTTCCGCAACTTAATGATCATTTCTCTCTTCGTACCAGTCGTAGGGTGATTCCGCTGGCTCAGTACTTCCTTTAGTTGCGGCAATGACAAATCTTCTAGCAATTTCCGAACCTTTTTTTTTTTCACCTTACACAATATGCAATACACAAAATCTATTTTATTCCACTTTTCTGACACCAATGTAATATTCTTGCTGGGGTTCGTTTAAATAAAACTGTCCTTTGCATATTTTAATCGTTTATTTATTATCAAACACCAACTTTACTTTAACACAATATTCAATCACTTTATTCTTTATTTATTTCAAATTAAACTGTCGCTACAGATTTACTTTCACAATGTCGCTTGTTTTCACCACTGGTCGAATCTCTCTTGTAATCGCTGTATTATCTTATTAACAAATGTACCGACGGTGGTTGTGGTATGTGTATTTATACAAAATACAAGACCTTCTAGAATATGCTAGATGTCGCTCGGGATGAATTGATGATCCTGGAATAATAGGGATACTGTGTGGAACAATTATGGAACATCCGGTTAGGTGGGAATATTTGCTGCTAGCAGGTTACAGTTTGGAACACAGTGTTTTTAGTTTGGTACACAAACCATGCAGTAGTGTGCGTCTATGCTACAATATTTTTTTTCAATCCAAAACTTGTTTTCTCCTCTTGTGCGCATTTTTCTAATAATTTATTGCATCTAACGCAAGAAATATTTGAACTGCTAGAGGCCCTTCTCCGTTTTGGTAGCAAAGATGAAAGATTTTCTAAACTTAAGTCTAAATTTAAATTACAATTTAGGTTTAAGGAGGGAACAGCGTCCCTTTTAAGCAATAAATTTCGAAGAAAAATGATTTTGACAAACAAAATATTTTCCTTCGCTCTTAAAATCGCATGCCTGCCTACACAAATTACTCAAAATTTAATTTTTTTCATTTGAAGGACATGCAAACATTTTCAGATCGGGGAAATTTATTTTCGATTTTTTACAAATCGAACAAGAAACGCTAGACTTCCTTTTGCGTGTAACGCTGAAAAAATCGCTCAATCATAAACCAAAAACAGCCAAATCCCTCGAAAGTTGACGGCGAATGAAAATGAAATTGAAAAATAAAATCGAGCAAAAGCGACACTGACGTCCTTCTCAAAATATATACATATGTTTATGTACGATGTGCCTCCTCAATAAATATTTACACACAAACACACCACAGTGTAGCGATCCAGATAAACACCAGCGACACAGTCAGTCATTCGTATATGTTCGTTTGCAAGATCGATTGAGAGGTAAAACAAAATGAAGGGTTGCAGTAAAACGAAATATGAAAAAAATGTGTGTATATCGAAGTTAGAACACACTGGAGGATGGTTGAAATATACACGACTATACAACTTAAAATTCATACCGAATTGATGCAACAACCCTTAGGTTTGAGAATTTTATTGTCGTTGGAAAAGTGGTCATTTGTTTTTGCTCTGCATGCGATATCTATGTAACTTTATTATCTCTGAAAAAAGCTTCTTTTTGTCAATCGAAAATTTTTTTGATGATCACGCTGATGGTCACCTTAGAGAGAGCAAAATGGATAATTGTGATCGTCAACCATCAACTATCACCTTAGAGGATTCCAAAACAAAATCCTTTACTACCTCCAAATTATATCTGTCTATTGTGGCGATCTGTCCAAGACACCGATGTTGGGTGTCCTTTTTTGCAGACAGCATATATTTTGTTCTAGGCGAACCCCACATGCGGATCAGTAGAAATGCGGTGAAGTGGGAGGGTTGTGATCCCTTGTTTTCGGATCATAGCCTCGCTGATAAAAGGAAGAAGAAGAAGAAGCATATATTTTGTTCTGCTTTCATTGACCGCTAGACCCATCTTTGCTGCCTCGATCTCAATACTCGTAAATGCCCCATTGACTGCCCGCTGAGTTCTTCCGATTATGTCAATGTCATCGGCATAAGCGAGTTGTTGTACAGACTAGTAAAGGATTGTACCTCCGGTGTTGGCTTGTGAGTTTCGTACAATTCTCTCAAGTACTATGTCAAAGAGGTCGCATGATAATGCGTCACCTTGTCTAAGACCTTTCCTGATATCGAACTGTTCGGTGATGTTCTTACCGACTTTGATGGAGTAGCGAGAGTTCCCCATCGTCATTCTGCACAAACGGACGAGCTTGGCAGAGATGCCAAGACTAGACATGGCTCTGTATAACTTGTCTCTATACACGCTATTATAGACAACTTTGAAATCGATGAAGAGGTGGTGCGTGTCGATATTATATTCATGAGTCTTTTCCAAGATCTGCCGTAGTGTGATTATTTGGTCAATGGTGGACTTTCCCGGCCTGAAACCGCACTGATAAGTACCTATCAAGTTCTTGACGACCGGTTTTAGGCGTTCACATAATACGGCAGACAGGATCTTATATGCGATGTTGAGGAGACTTATACCTCTGTAGTTGGCGCAGTTCAGAGAGTCTCCTTTCTTCAGGATCGGGCAAACGATGCTGAGGTTCCATTCATCGGGCATACTTTCGTCCTGAGCTGGTCCTTACCAACTCATCTCCTCCTGCCTTGAAAAGTTCAGCAGCAAGGCCGTCGGCTCCAGCAGCTTTGTTGGATCTGAGTTTAGATATCGCTATCCTCACTTCATTCTGATCGGGTTGATGGGAATCTTGACTGTCATCGTCACTGTTGAATGGCTCATTTTGCCTGACAGCAGAACATTGGTCATCATCGCCGTTTATCAGTCTGCAGAAGTGTTCCTTCCATATCCTCAGCACAGACTGCGATTCTACTACTGTGTTTCCATTTTCATCCCTGCAGGCTTCTGTTCTGGCTTTAACACTCTGGCATGTTCTTTTTAGCTTTTGGTAAAATATTCGAACATCATTCCTGCAATAGAGTCTCTCAACCTCCCTGATCGAGCGCTTCTCATGCTCCTTTTTTTTCTTCCTGAGAAGACGATGTTCTTCTTTTCTCCTGCGCACGTAGAGCTCGTAAGCACCTCTAGTCCTTCTATGCAGCGCCGCTTTGTACGCCTCTTGTTTAGCTGCATATGATTGCCGGCATTCCTCATCAAGCCAGGGGTTTCGTTGTGGTGGCCGGGAAAAACCCAGTACATCAGAGGCGGCATCTCTGATGGCTTGTTGGCAACGCTGCCACTGGTCTTCCGCATTTGCTGCTGGCGGCATAGGACTTAGATTGAGATTAGAAGAAACACGATCGGCAAAGGTTCTGGCGGTCTCTTGCGATTGTAGCTTTTCGACGTCAAATTTCCTCACAGTATTTCGTTGATTTCGCTCCGTTCTGGATATCCGCATCCGTACCTTGGCTACAACTAGGTGATAATCCGAGTCCACGTTGGCTCCTCGGAAGGAGCCAGAATACTGGAAGAGTGCCTTGCGTCGATCGCAGTGTGATCGATTTGGTAGTTTTTCGATCAAAGGAGAGCCATGTTCCTTTGTAAATGTCTAGACGTGGGAACCGCGTACTAGCTACGACAAAGTTTCGCCCCGCCGCAAAGTCGATTAGCCTGAGTCCGTTGTCGGATGTGATGTCGTGCAAGCTGTGCTTTCCGACAACACTGCTAAAGACGTCCTCTCTTCCTAGCTTTGCGTTAAAATCACCTAGGATAATTTTAACGCCGTGGCTAGGGCATTGCTCATATGTCTTGTCCACGAGCCGGCAGACGTCAACCTTTGTCGCGTCGTCCTTCTCCTCGTGAGGGTCGTGTACACATATTAGGCTAATGTTGGCAAATTCAGCCTTGATACGGATAGTCATAAGGCGCTCGTTAACATGCCGGAATCTCAAGACTTCTTGCCTAAGCTTGCCTCCAATGATAAATCCGCACCCGGATAGACGCTGTCCTTTTTGTCTGTAGCAATCGCCGTAGTAGATGTCGCAGTTTTTTATACTCCTTTTGCCCGGCCCATCCCATCGCACTTCTTGGATGGCGGTAATGTCTGCTTTGAGACACTCTAGGGCCTCCGCAAGTTGTTCGGCTGCACGTGGTTTGTAGAGGGACCTAACATTCCACGTGCAGACACGAAGATCGTTGTCCTTTTTACGTTTGCTTGGGTCGTCAACAGTAAATTCATCCGTATCCGAGGCTGTTGGTTGCTTCGTAACCGAAGGTTTTTTACGTGTTTGGGAAGTTAATCCGACGGCACAACCCCCAACCTAGAGGACCAGATCCTCTTTTGTTGTTTACCCCTAGGAAAAGAGGCCGGATACACCGATGTCAGTAACCCACTTCGGGGATATGAGCGCTGCCGTTGGCCCATTAAGGGTTCATCCGCCACACTCTCTTGTTCAATACCCTGACGTAGTATTGAAAATCCTTACAGACCTCAGCTCCAAATATGTCAAAGTAGCTCGAGGAAGGTATCCACTGGCCTGTAGACGTCACCGTTGATTCAATCGAGAGAATTCATCCGCCGCACGTCCTCCTTCTGAAGAGCTCATGCTAGACTTCTGAGACGCGTATTTTGGCCAATCAGTTCAACAAGAGATGCCTCGTCCGGTTAAACATATGCGCGCTGAAGTTTACCCAGATGTGCTTACGCAGGTCTGAGTGTTCAGCTACACATATATCGTCAGACTTAGCATACGCTCATCGTTAGTTCACTATCAGACAGCTATCCAGCAGGCACCGCGAGGAGGTGATGATGCGAGTTTGCCACGCCCTGGCACGATTTACATTGATGTATATATGATTTTACATCTTGGTTAATGCTTGGCCAAAAGTATTTTTGTTTTATATTCTTCAGGGTCCGCGTTACGCCTTGGTGACCTCTGCAGGGTGAGTCGTGGTAATCGAAGAGTACTTTGAGGATACTTTCTTTATCCTCCAAAAAAATTCTGCCATCAGTAAATATGTAAATTTTATTATTTGGAGAGTGATTAATGGTTTTAATTCTTGTTTTGTTGAAGTTTTTCGATGCTTTATCCATTTGCGGTATTGCAATACCAATTGGGTCGTTATTCATGACACTATTGCTGACCGGAGTAAGAGACTTTTCGATAGTTTGTTTGTCGCTGGGACTTCTTATTGGGATTGGTAATGTGAGTACGTGAAGTACTTTCTCGTCGTTATACTCGAGATTAATAATTTTGCCAAGTTCGGGTTCAGTAAAATTAGAGAATAATTTGTTCAGGTATACTTCTTTCAGGGATTCGATTATCGGTAGCAGTATGATTTTGGAATTTTCCAGTTTGCTCGAGTGAATCGATACCTTTCCTTCCGACAACCTACCGGTTGTGGTTAGGATTATGCTTTTCTTGGTAGTTTCTGGCTCTACAGAATTTTTTGCCTGACTTCGCGTTGTGATTAATATTTTATGGTCGATTTCTTCATCATTTTTTACTCGACTAAGTGCGGCAGTTGGGCGCCGTGGCGTAAGAGGTTAGTATGTCGGATCACTACGCATGAGGTTCCAAGTTCGAGTCCCAGAAAAAAGCAAAAAAAGTTTTTTCACGGTCCCAACTCTCGCGAGCGTCTGACAAACAACCGAGACTATTGTTCTCACGAAAAAGGTTCTCAAATCGCCGTTCGGATACGGCACTAAACTGTAGGTCCCTTCCATTCGTGTGAAAAATATAACGTACACAACATGAGTGGTTGCGAGAAGCTAGGCCCTGGCACTTAAAGAGCTGTTGCGCAAAATATATATTTTTTTAAGTGCGTCGGCTTTTACATTGCATTTGCCCTGTTTGTGTACGATATTGGACTCGTATTCTTCCATTAGAATGCGCCAGCGTAACAATCTGGATGTAGGATTCTTCTGTCCTATTAGACGCAACAGATTATTATGATCTGTGTAGATCGTAAATTTTCGCCCATAGACGTAAGGTCTGAACTGTTTTAGGGCATATACTATGGCTAACAGTTCCTTTTCCGAGGTTGTATTCCGGGTTTCCGCGTCGTTAAGGGTACGACTTATGAATGAAATTGGTTTGTCGTCGCCTATTGGACCTTGGGAAAGAACTGCTCCTAAGCTATATCGCTAGCATCTGTGGTTATTATAAATTCTTTAGTGAAATCGGGGTATAATAATGTGGGGTTCTTGGCTCACCCTGTTCTAAACTCTTCACAACATAATGCTGAAAGCCAGCCCCAAGTCACTGAGGAGAGGACATGCTTTTATCAAGCGAGGCAGTCGAAGACGAACAGCGAAACGCGACGAACAACTAAGACGAGTTCAAACCGAGTTACCAAGACCCTTTAAACTTTTTCCCTTTCCCTTAATCTTTTTTTTGTATATTGAAATACTCTTTTGTACCTTTTGTTACCTATCAATAAACTGAATTATAACACTCTTAAATATCGAATTCTATATCGCTCGTCCGGGAACGTTATAATTATTCTTTCTGGTAATAAAATTCGATCCGAGGCAATTAATTTTCAATTAAAAACAAAAAAAAAAGATTCTCAAGTGTACCTATACCAAAAGCCCTTATCGAACAAGTGTCGAATAGCGGAGACTTTTTTGTCAATACGTGTCGGATAGACAATGGTGGGTAAACGATGTAAGTGGATGAATAGCACAGCATTGACATCAGCATAGGGGGCGGACTTTTCCGAAATGTTTGGTGCTCTCGTACAGCGGGAAGTCGACTTAAAGAAACGAGAAAAAGAATCAGAGATCTCTAAGAGCATGTGGTTGAAATCAGTGCAACGTGAAATGCTGAATTACCACGAAATGGCGCAGTGGACGAGGTTTTAGCAGGTGGTGGCCGAGGAACGACGAGTACAAAAGCGGGTGAAATACAAAGGCAGACACAAGGCGGTCAGGCAATGGGTAGTATGTGCGACGGAGGTGAGTTAGGTAATGCAAAGGCTCAGTGTCAGGAAGGGCAACAAGAGGTAAATCTGCAAACGGCGGGTGGAATTGTTGTTCCTAGTCCTGAATTGCAATTTTCATTGCTTCGAACGGAGGTTAACGAGTTAAAAGGGTTTGCTAACGGGACTAGAATTGTGCGAGTTTAAGGCCAGGGGCCCAAGATGCTTTAATTGTGAAAGCTTTGGTCATCTTGCATCGAATTGTCCATCGCGCAAAGACCATAAGGAAGTTGCTAAGGCTCTTAATGTAGTGAGGTTAGACGTCAGCAATTTGGAAGTGAAGAAAGTTTCGATGAATGGTGTTGAAATTTAAGCCAGAATTGACACGGGAAGCGACATGACAGTGATGGGTTCGGAGGAGTACTTTAGGATTGGATCACTTTTGCCATCGAACGACGGTCGGATTTTCCGTGGATTGTCTGAAGAGAGCACAAAACCATATGGGTATTTTAATGCTTCTATAAAAATAGATAACGTGACCTACTGTACTAATGTTTACGTAGTTTCCTTAAAGTCCTTAAAACATGCTCTTTTAGTTGGTAAGGACATTTTACAGGGAACGCGGATCACTCTTGGTAAGGGCGGCGTGCAAATTGAGCAACTAGAGTCTGATCTAAGGAATTGCTTCAAGGTTAGTGACGTGAGCGTTGAACTTTGTATAGGTAATGAGTTATACAAAGATGAGGTTAAAAGCATGGTTACTAATTATCAACACATGAAGGTCAACTAATGTCGAAATGAAAATCATTTTGAAAACAGAAGTTCCTATTGCGCAACGACCGGGAAGACTTGCTCCATTAGAGAAGGACATCGTCCAAAAGCAGATCGATGATTGGCTTCAGCAGGGAATCATTCAACCAGGCAACTCCGAATGCTCTTCGCCGATAGTGCTTGCGAATAAAAAGCGTGGAAGCAAACGATTGTGCGTCGACTATCGCTGTCTGTATAAGATAATCGTTCGTGATCGTTTTCCGATACCGCTTATAGGCGACCAAATTGACCAGCTCAGCTCGTTTAAAGTTTTTTCCACAATGGATTTGGAAAATGGGTTTTTTCATGTCACCGTGAACGAGGAAAGCCGCAAGTATACGTAGTTCGTTACGCCGGGAGGACAATACGAGTTCAATCGTGTACCTTTTGGACTTTGCACTTCGCCACCCGTGTTCCAACGCCATGTCAGTCGAGTGTTCCACGATTTGCTGCTTCAAATAATTATGCTGTTGTATATGGACGATATCGTGGTACTAGGTAAAGATTATGACCACGCAATGACGAATCTGAAGAGGTTGTTGGCAGTCGCCAGTGAATATGGGCTAATTTTTCGATCGAAAAAGGCCAATTTTTATGTAGCGCCATTGAGTACTTGGGATTTCGAATAGAAAGTGGATGCATCAAGCCGTCAGAGAAAAAGCTCAATGCGGTACGAAGGTTCCCACAGCCGACAAGTGTATTGAAGATACAAAGTTTTTTTGGGGTTGACAGGGTACTTTCAAAAATTCATCCAAGGATACTCGAGTATTGCGATGCCACTGACCAATTTGTTGAAAAAGGGTGAGAAATTTCGATTTGGACCCAAGGAAATCGCAGCTTTTGAGGAGCTAAAAAATATTTTGACGTCAGCGCCGGTGTTTAAGTTATATCGTCCAGATGCTGTAACAGAACTTCACACGGATGCTTCCAAATGGGGACTAGGTGCCATTCTATTACAAAAGGAAAACGATAGTTTTTTCCCCGTGTCTTACTATAGTAAGAAAACGCTTGCGGCAGAACAAAACTACAGCAGTTGTGAGCTGGAAGCTCTTGCTGTCGTGACAGCCTTGAAGAGATTCCGTCACTACCTGGTTGGTCTTCGTTTTAAAATCGTCACTGACTGTGCAGCGTTTAAAAGGACGATGGAAAGGAAGGAGTTCTCTTCGCGGATGCCCTGAGTAGAAACGCAGTAGCAGTTGTCAGAGGTAAATTCTTATCTAGAATTGTGAAAGCACAGGAGGATGATGAGAGCATTCGACTTATCAAGAATCTGCTGGAGTATGGCCCTTACGAGAATTTCATCAGCGAAAGAGGTGTTCTTTTTAATGTTGACAACGAGGGAAGAAAACGTTTGTACGTTCCTAAGAGGATGCAAGCGGAATTCCCATGTAATATGCACAGTGATGGACATTTTGCGACGAAGAAGATGGCAGAAATTGTTAAGCGCGATTACTAATTACCACATCCAACGAAGAAGCTGGATGAAACTCGAAATAATTGTATCGCCTACATTCTGGCGGAAAAGAAAGCGGGAAAGCAGGAGGGGTTTTTATCTCGCATCGATAAGGGGAGTGCGCCGCTTAGCACATACCACGTTGGTCATCTTGGACCACTTGATAAATCGACGAAGCAATACAGTTTCATATTTTGCATTGTGGACGCGTTTTCAAAATTTACATGGATTTATCCAACGAAAACAACGTCGGCGGCAGAAGTTATATTCAAGCTGGAGTTACAAAAAGCAACATTCGGGAATCCTGCTAGGATCATATCAGATCGGGGATCTGCTTTTACGAGTACGGGTTTCGAAGAATATTGCAAAGCCGAACACATTGAACATCTTTTAATTGCGACCGGCGTTCCAAGAGTGAACGGCCAAGTTGAGCGAATTAATCGCATAATTATTTCAGCTCTTTCCAAATTGGCATCAGAGGACTCGAAAAAATGGTATGTGCATTGTAGCAAACTCCAGAGATGCATCAACTCTACTTGGCAGCGCAGCATCAGAACTACACCTTTCGAGGTAATATTCGGTAATCGTATGAAGAACAACACGGACCTTGAACTGGGGGTTTGGTGATGGTTTCTTTAAGTGCCCGGAATGCTTCATCGCAAAAGGAGTCCCACTTGAACTCGACGTTTTTCCTCAAGAGTTTGGTCAGTGGTTTAGCTAAGTTAGCGAAATTGGGGATAATTTTCCGGTAGTATCCCACAAGACCCAAAAAGGATTTTATGTCCTTAGGTTTCTTAGGTGCTGGAAAAGTCCGTACCGCTTTGATTTTTTTCGGGATCGGGTTTTATCCCGTTCTCAGAAATTATGTGTCCTAGATACATCAATTCCCTTTTGATGAAATTGCACTTTTCAGACTGGAGTTTGAGATTGTGTTGTCGTAGGCGTTTTAAGACTCTAATGAGGTTGCTATTGTGGTTTTCGAGGTCATAACCATAGACGACGATGTCATCTACGTATACGAAACATTCGATACCTTGTAAACCCATCAGGACGTTATTCATTAGTCGCTGAAAAGTGACTTTGACTTTCTGGTAATCTGTAAGGCTTCAGAAATAAAGGGGGCTTATTTGCATCTGTTAATATGTCATGATGTATTGCCTCTATATAGGTGAGATGGTCCCCCTTCAAATAAAATAGGTCGTTATACTCTCTACAAATATTTGAGATAGATTTTTGTTCTTCTGAATTACAATGATTTATAATTTTGTTTAGCTCTTCCAACCGTTTTGGATTCGATTCTGATGACCGGTTGGTGAAATTATATTAAAGTTTTGAAGTTCGTCCCATTCTATATGAACTTGTTTGACATTGAAGTTCGTGTCTTTCTCTGAAGTGTTCATTAGGAGAACTTCAACCGTGAAGTTACTTGGTTTTACTATTGTTTCACCTAAATAAACCCCGGGGATAACCGGGGATAATTTGTTTCTTCCTAATAACAATGTCTTGGAATGCACTGTCGTAATGTCTGTCATGAAAGGGAATTTCTACAATCTGTTGCCTACGGCTTTTGAGCGTAATGAAGTTGCTTTCAGGCTTTGATGCTGGGATATTTTTATCCTCAGTCTTGTTATTATTATTTTTTGTTTCAAATTGAACCACAGTCTTACTTTTTTCTGGGTTTTCTCCTCACCTCGGAAATAGTTCAATAAGAAAATCCGTTACCAGGGGGACTCCCCAGGGAGACGTTATCTCACCCCTCTTCTGAGTTCTAGTCATCGATGGGATACTTAAAGAACTAAGCAATACAGGCATAAGCGTCACTGCTTACACGGATGACGTGGTGATTTTAGTTCAGGCTAAGTTCCTTGATACATTAAGTAAAGTGATGGAATCAGCTCTTAATAGTCGAAAAATGGGTTAGAGGGTGTCGACTACACGTCAACCTGGATAAAACTGAATTGCTACTCTTCAGTAGAAAATACAAAATACCACCCTTCAAACTGCCTAAGCTAGCAGGGGTGGAGCTTTCCCTTTCGGATCGCGCTAGATATCTTGGTATAAAGCTGGATAGGAAACTTAATTGGAAACTTAACATACAAGAAAGAGTCCGCAAAGCATATAATGCTCTCTTCATCTGTAAGCGGACCGCGGGAAAAAAATGGGGCCCAAAGCCCGCAATGATGCACTGGCTATACATCATGGTAGTCAGACCCATCCTTACGTATGGGGCTCTTGTGTGGTGGAAGGCAACGAATACGAAAAACACACGGGGTATGTTGCCCATGGTACAAAGAACAGCCTGCATTGCCATCACAGGTGCTCTACGTACAACACCTACGGCTGCACTCGAGATCTTACCATTAGACCTACAAATCAAATTTCAAGCGGGCAACAGTGCGCTTCGGCTCACTAACGTTGGTCTCTTCAGGACTAAAAACATAGGACACAGCTCCATTCTCAAGGAATCTTTTCCCGGAATCCCTGACGAATCGGACGATATACTTGGCACCTTAGACTTCGACACACCATACGAAGTACTGTATCCTATTAGAGAGGACTGGCGAAGGAAGACAGTCTCTGTCCATAACGAGGGCAGAGAGGACCAACGAGGGCACGGGGTCAGGTATTTACTCGAGAGATATGAACCTACAGGTGGCCCTGAGACTTCCGGACACGTGCAGTGTGTTCCAAGCAGAGGTTCTAGCTGTACTTAAAGCTGCGGAATTACTTGAGATGGGATCAATATCCGATAAGAATGTCGCCATCTACATTGACAGTCAGGCTGCGCTAAAGGCGCTAGAGTCTTACGTCACCAAATCTGAGATAAACAGGAATTGCCGCACAATGCATTATGTACGCAGAACCGAGTCAGATTATGTTGGGTACCTGGACACTGCGACATCGAAGGCAACGAGCAAGCCGACGCGCTGGCTAAAAGAGGAGCGGGGCTCCCACGCAGCGATATAATTGGTAGCATTAAACCACCAGGGTGCGTGGCTTAGGGAATTATCCGGGATAAAATCATTGACACGGCTAATCTAAGATGGTCAAACTTAAATGGTCACAGGGTGTCTAATGCCTTGTGGCCTGTGTTAGATCGCAGAAAATCTGGGGAGATAATTAAGTTAGATAGATCGAGGCTAAGAACAGCGATAGGAATACTCTCTGGCCACTGTATCCTAAGGAGGCATGCCATGAGACTAGGGTTATCCGATACGGATGTTTGCAGGTACTGCGATGACCTACATGTCTCAGAGGATATAACTCATATACTCTGTGAATGTCAAGGAATTGCCAGGATAAGGCCAAAGTACCTGGGTAGATACTTCTTCGATAACTTGAAGGAGGTGAGGTCCTTGAACCATAACAAGGATCTCTTCAAATTTTGTAGGGAGATTAATTGCTTGGAGGATTAGGTTTAGGTCTTTTGCCGTGAAGGTTTCCTAGGGATCACGATGGGCCCACTTTGGTGCCTAGCATTTTATGATGATCTCATAACCCTACCTAACCTACGGTTTGCTAGGGTATTTTCATCCTCAGTCTTACGGTTTGCTGGGCTTTTGTAATTTTTTTTTATTAAAAAAAAAAGAGATTTGCTTTGGTTATTATACCTGAGTATTTCTTTGTTTTTAGTTATTTTTTCTTCTTTGACTTGCTCGCGATGAATGTCTACAAGTTTCAGATTCTTCTTGGAAGAAGGTTCGCATTCCTTAAGCTTAAGGTTCGGCCTTAGGACGGATCTTTTCCTATCAAACGTTTTTTCTTCTTTTCCTTCCAGTTCATAATTCTTAGGCATCATAATTCTTTTAGGAGCGGTAGCGTTGTTGCTCTTTGTTGCCGTGTCGTTTCCAATTTCCATGTATGACTCGGTAATTTCTAGTAACTGATCTATATAGCTAACTAGGCATTTGTATTTGCTCAAGAAATCGTTACCTAGAATACCGTCATACGCTAGGTTCGTTTTATTAGGAAGTAGGTGGAAAGTGTGGTTTAAAGTGAAGATATGTTTATCTGTGGGAAGTACTAAAGTCCGCTGTTATAGTGGAGATTGTACAATTGTCAGTGCTTATATCTGCACCCGTGTCAATCAAGAATGTTGCCAATCTTTTAAAATATTTTTCTTAAAAAGGGTTAAAACACAAAATAAATAATACAAGAAATAGCATAGAAAAATAGAAATAGCAAAAAAAAAATAATATCTGGATCAATTCCTTGTCGTTGACTGTACTTGCTGTCATCCATCTATGTACTGCTTGCGGCTGTGGTATTGGTGTTCTCTTTTTGCACGTCCATTTTTCGCCGCCGTGGTTGATCTGTTATTTACTTTTCCTGGCGCGACCGGAGGGCGCTGAATATGTCTTTGTGTGTACTTACCGTCGCTTCTGCGCAAGTTGATTTCTTATATGCTGCTGCTGTTATGTTTTGAATGTCCTTGCACTTGAATTTTCTGTTTTTGGTTTATTTATTTTTTTATTTTTTGCACTGAAGATTTTTTGTATTTGTATTCAAATTTTTGCGTTTCTGCTCAATTTTGGGGTCACCAATTATGGAGGTTGGTTAGTGGCGGGGTTGCAGGATGCGTATTGGGTTTACCCTGCCCAGGACGGAGGGGAGATGGTCGCTCGGTAAGATAACCGTTATGGCGTCGCCGACCGTCTAGACACGCGCACTCAACGGGTTTAAAATAAACACTACTCCACAGTTTAAAGTTTACAATGTTTTATTAAGGTTTAAAAGTTTACACATTTTACGACTCTCTGAAGTGTTCATTAGGAGAACTTCAACCGTGAAGTTACTTGGTTTTACTATTGTTTCACCTAAATAAACCCCGGGGATAACCGGGGATAATTTGTTTCTTCCTAATAACAATGTCTTGGAATGCACTGTCGTAATGTCTGTCATGAAAGGGAATTTCTACAATCTGTTGCCTACGGCTTTTGAGCGTAATGAAGTTGCTTTCAGGCTTTGATGCTGGGATATTTTTATCCTCAGTCTTGTTATTATTATTTTTTGTTTCAAATTGAACCACAGTCTTACTTTTTTCTGGGTTTTCTCCTCACCTCGGAAATAGTTCAATAAGAAAATCCGTTACCAGGGGGACTCCCCAGGGAGACGTTATCTCACCCCTCTTCTGAGTTCTAGTCATCGATGGGATACTTAAAGAACTAAGCAATACAGGCATAAGCGTCACTGCTTACACGGATGACGTGGTGATTTTAGTTCAGGCTAAGTTCCTTGATACATTAAGTAAAGTGATGGAATCAGCTCTTAATAGTCGAAAAATGGGTTAGAGGGTGTCGACTACACGTCAACCTGGATAAAACTGAATTGCTACTCTTCAGTAGAAAATACAAAATACCACCCTTCAAACTGCCTAAGCTAGCAGGGGTGGAGCTTTCCCTTTCGGATCGCGCTAGATATCTTGGTATAAAGCTGGATAGGAAACTTAATTGGAAACTTAACATACAAGAAAGAGTCCGCAAAGCATATAATGCTCTCTTCATCTGTAAGCGGACCGCGGGAAAAAAATGGGGCCCAAAGCCCGCAATGATGCACTGGCTATACATCATGGTAGTCAGACCCATCCTTACGTATGGGGCTCTTGTGTGGTGGAAGGCAACGAATACGAAAAACACACGGGGTATGTTGCCCATGGTACAAAGAACAGCCTGCATTGCCATCACAGGTGCTCTACGTACAACACCTACGGCTGCACTCGAGATCTTACCATTAGACCTACAAATCAAATTTCAAGCGGGCAACAGTGCGCTTCGGCTCACTAACGTTGGTCTCTTCAGGACTAAAAACATAGGACACAGCTCCATTCTCAAGGAATCTTTTCCCGGAATCCCTGACGAATCGGACGATATACTTGGCACCTTAGACTTCGACACACCATACGAAGTACTGTATCCTATTAGAGAGGACTGGCGAAGGAAGACAGTCTCTGTCCATAACGAGGGCAGAGAGGACCAACGAGGGCACGGGGTCAGGTATTTACTCGAGAGATATGAACCTACAGGTGGCCCTGAGACTTCCGGACACGTGCAGTGTGTTCCAAGCAGAGGTTCTAGCTGTACTTAAAGCTGCGGAATTACTTGAGATGGGATCAATATCCGATAAGAATGTCGCCATCTACATTGACAGTCAGGCTGCGCTAAAGGCGCTAGAGTCTTACGTCACCAAATCTGAGATAAACAGGAATTGCCGCACAATGCATTATGTACGCAGAACCGAGTCAGATTATGTTGGGTACCTGGACACTGCGACATCGAAGGCAACGAGCAAGCCGACGCGCTGGCTAAAAGAGGAGCGGGGCTCCCACGCAGCGATATAATTGGTAGCATTAAACCACCAGGGTGCGTGGCTTAGGGAATTATCCGGGATAAAATCATTGACACGGCTAATCTAAGATGGTCAAACTTAAATGGTCACAGGGTGTCTAATGCCTTGTGGCCTGTGTTAGATCGCAGAAAATCTGGGGAGATAATTAAGTTAGATAGATCGAGGCTAAGAACAGCGATAGGAATACTCTCTGGCCACTGTATCCTAAGGAGGCATGCCATGAGACTAGGGTTATCCGATACGGATGTTTGCAGGTACTGCGATGACCTACATGTCTCAGAGGATATAACTCATATACTCTGTGAATGTCAAGGAATTGCCAGGATAAGGCCAAAGTACCTGGGTAGATACTTCTTCGATAACTTGAAGGAGGTGAGGTCCTTGAACCATAACAAGGATCTCTTCAAATTTTGTAGGGAGATTAATTGCTTGGAGGATTAGGTTTAGGTCTTTTGCCGTGAAGGTTTCCTAGGGATCACGATGGGCCCACTTTGGTGCCTAGCATTTTATGATGATCTCATAACCCTACCTAACCTACGGTTTGCTAGGGTATTTTCATCCTCAGTCTTACGGTTTGCTGGGCTTTTGTAATTTTTTTTTATTAAAAAAAAAAGAGATTTGCTTTGGTTATTATACCTGAGTATTTCTTTGTTTTTAGTTATTTTTTCTTCTTTGACTTGCTCGCGATGAATGTCTACAAGTTTCAGATTCTTCTTGGAAGAAGGTTCGCATTCCTTAAGCTTAAGGTTCGGCCTTAGGACGGATCTTTTCCTATCAAACGTTTTTTCTTCTTTTCCTTCCAGTTCATAATTCTTAGGCATCATAATTCTTTTAGGAGCGGTAGCGTTGTTGCTCTTTGTTGCCGTGTCGTTTCCAATTTCCATGTATGACTCGGTAATTTCTAGTAACTGATCTATATAGCTAACTAGGCATTTGTATTTGCTCAAGAAATCGTTACCTAGAATACCGTCATACGCTAGGTTCGTTTTATTAGGAAGTAGGTGGAAAGTGTGGTTTAAAGTGAAGATATGTTTATCTGTGGGAAGTACTAAAGTCCGCTGTTATAGTGGAGATTGTACAATTGTCAGTGCTTATATCTGCACCCGTGTCAATCAAGAATGTTGCCAATCTTTTAAAATATTTTTCTTAAAAAGGGTTAAAACACAAAATAAATAATACAAGAAATAGCATAGAAAAATAGAAATAGCAAAAAAAAAATAATATCTGGATCAATTCCTTGTCGTTGACTGTACTTGCTGTCATCCATCTATGTACTGCTTGCGGCTGTGGTATTGGTGTTCTCTTTTTGCACGTCCATTTTTCGCCGCCGTGGTTGATCTGTTATTTACTTTTCCTGGCGCGACCGGAGGGCGCTGAATATGTCTTTGTGTGTACTCACCGTCGCTTCTGCGCAAGTTGATTTCTTATATGCTGCTGCTGTTATGTTTTGAATGTCCTTGCACTTGAATTTTCTGTTTTTGGTTTATTTATTTTTTTATTTTTTGCACTGAAGATTTTTTGTATTTGTATTCAAATTTTTGCGTTTCTGCTCAATTTTGGGGTCACCAATTATGGAGGTTGGTTAGTGGCGGGGTTGCAGGATGCGTATTGGGTTTACCCTGCCCAGGACGGAGGGGAGATGGTCGTTCGGTAAGATAACCGTTATGGCGTCGCCGACCGTCTAGACACGCGCACTCAACGGGTTTAAAATAAACACTACTCCACAGTTTAAAGTTTACAATGTTTTATTAAGGTTTAAAAGTTTACACATTTTACGACTTGGGATAGACTCCCATCAAATACATTAATTTACTAACTTTTGAAAATAATTTCATTCCGCACCTATCAACGGATATGATCGTACGTTTTTTATGACTCGGGGCTGTTAGACAACTGACTCTTAGTTCTTCTTATGTTGGTTAAGTCGCATGTTGCGTTCGTTAAGTCATACGTTGCGTTGGTTGTGATATACGTTAAGTTGGTTGTGTTCCTGAAGTTAAGTCGCCACAGATCTTTTCTTTACAAAACCATGCAAAACAGATGGGAAAATACTTGATTTTGATGATAAATTGAACATGTGGCATAATATTCCATGCAATGGGATAGCACACATTTTTAAGAAACCAGAGTCAGGGCACCAAGGCCAGGATTAAAGTGGAGTTCCACTTCGACTAGGCTTTTTAGTACAATACAATACAAGTACAATACTATCGGGAGAAATCTCAATGTTATGGAACGCGAAATGAGGCGCATACCGAAGGTAACTAAAAAATGCATTGTCAATATTTGAGTCCACTTTTGAATAAACTGACCGGAAAAATGATGCAAACGAGTTGCAGATAGAAATAGGGATATCCATTGGCTGTCTGTTGAGTTAGGTCAGTTCATTCCAACTGCATCGAGTGACGATAAGCCAACGACCCAACACAATGGAAACCAGAAACCATTCATTCACCTCATTCATTACGGCCCACAACGGAAACCAGAAACCATCTATTCACCTTGAACTTAGCATGAATAATTGAATCGCCACTTTGTATTTTTTGTTATATTCTTATGCTGATACTTTTTGCACTGTCATCAATATTTTCATTCTTTTTGTTATTCTTTGCACTTTGAAATATTTTTCCCTTTTTTTATATTATTGTAAATAGCATTATCATCAATATTTGTATATTTGTTTACCTTTCTTTGTTATTCTTTTTAATATTGTAATAAGTGCTAAGTTAGCACTCCCCTATCTGACTGCACACCTCGCCGTGGTGTAGAGGCCTAGTAAAGGTCAAGGATTCTCGGGTACCTATCCCCAGATGAGACATGAAGCTAGGTTGCAGTCGTCCTTACCCCCCCCCCCCCCTGTCATATCCTATCCATTCCCCTCTCCCTTCCGGTGGGCCGGATTCAAGGTGTTACACGACCCGTGCCGAGGATCAGCCTGGCTGGGGCCCACTCTAAATAATAGCCCAGTCGCTAACGGAGTATCCGGATACCTGGCGACCTCCGGATTAGCCTGCCTTGCCTGCACAATGCGGATCTCTGTGCAGGTCGACCTTCCCATTCTCCGCCACTCGAGGGTCCTAGTATGAATAAAAAAAAAAACAAAACGACCAAAACAAGAAAAAAAAAACAAAAATAAATTTTAAAAAAGAGGACGGTCCTCTTGAAAAACCGTCTTCCAGCCTCCTGGAAAGCACACCTGCAAGCTCTGCTATTGCAACTCCTGCTGGCGCATTGGCTCTGAAGCCTAGCACTAGCTATGCGAGCAGTTGTAAGCAAGTGGTCGCTTCCATGATTGCTGAACGCGCGCCTGGTACGCTGGCGGATAGGACTGTGGTCTCAACACCTGGTCCCATCGTAAAGCCAGACCATGTAGCGCGTGGGGTCAACCCCACATTAGCTCTTTACCCTCAGGGACAGCTAACTGTTCGGCCTCGAGCTTACAGCACGCTGCTCCCTCCTCCTCGAAAGATCCACATCCCCTTCTTAAATCTCTCTCAGGGGCGACGGACAGCTCGGCTTCGAGCTCGCGGAACGTCGCTCCCTCCAAGATCTCTTACCAAGATCGACGGCTAGCCTACAAGCTAATTCGCCGCATTCAGGCTATCCCTGAAAGAGAGAGGACACAAAAACATAAAACGTCCTTAAGCTGGGCTACTAAACGTGTCCAGCTCCCCTCCGACTACTCCAACAAGGACTTATCGTCCAAACGACAAAGATCTCAGGATGAGTCTCCCACCTCAGCAAAAAAAACCAAGGTAGTACTTGCCAACACTACCTCCAAGCCCTTCAACCAAGTACTTAAGGCACACTTGGAGATCGCGGTCGTCGACCACAGCGATCCGGATGGTAGCATCACAGCTGACAAATGGAGGAAGGTGGAGATAAAGCTCGCCACCAATTGTCTCCAAGTCTTACGTGACCATCCCGGCCCTGATGTTTCTTGCAGAGATGCTGGCTGGTATCAAGGGCACGTAAAAATCATTGCCTGTGCTGATCAAAGATCTAAGGATCTTTACAAAATTGCTGTCTCCAGATTGGGGCAGGTTTGGCCAGGTGCACAGTTAGAGGTCGTGGAAAAAGACCAAACTCCTAATCGTCCTAGAACTCGTGCTACCATTCCGGTCGAACCCTCCGATCCTAGGGTGATCCTGGATATCCTCAGGATCAGCAACAGCTCTCTCCCTACTCACAACTGGAAGATTGCCAAAGTGGACGAGCCGCGAGGTGACATAAGAAGCGTCATAATTGTCATCAATGAAGAGTCCCTGGCCCCCTTGGCATCTTCAAAAGGAGTGATTAATTACGGCTTCAGCTCTATCACTCTTAAAGTTTATAAATGCGATGAGAAAGAGCCCGAGAGAGTCCCTCCCAAACTGGACGCTTCTTCCATACCAGTCGCGAGTTTCTCTCCTTCCGAGCCCATTCCCTCGCTCCCTTCGGAGCCCATTCCCTCGCTCCCCTCCGCTGTTCCACCCCTCTTGAGGGTCGACTCTTCGTCGACGGACACGGAAATGGTTGGCGCTCTTCTCAAACTGGACTTTTCCGGTCCCCCTTCTCCCTCACCATCTATCCGTGAGTCCGACTTCGGTTTGACGGACACGGAGATGGATAGCGATCCTAATGGCCCTTCTCTTGAGGATGACCTCCTGTCATCAGATTCAGAGGACGGCAACAATACCGTGATAATGGTATCTGAGCAGAGAAGTAGCTCCAATGCTGCGGATCCTTCAGATTAACCTGCATTACTCCATCTCGGCTTCGGCCTCCCTTATTCTCCGGCTTGCTAAAAACGGGGAAGACTTAGTCTTGATCCAGGAACCATGGGTTGTTGGAAACCGGGTTTGTGGCCTCAAGACTCCAAACTACAAACTAATCTACGCGAGGATGGAAGGTAAACCGACATCTTGTATCCTTGCGAAGACCCACCTTAACATCTTTTTACTCTCTAATTTCAGCAATCAAGACATAGTCGCTACCAACCTGGAATTGCATTCAAAAAATTACTGGCTGGTTTCGGCCTATTTGAGTCACGATCAAGTGGGCCCACTCCCTCCGGACATCTTGGGGAGCTTGATTGCGAAAGCAGAGAGCCTTAAGACTGGTCTCATCATTGGCTGTGACGCGAACGCTCATCACTCAATCTGGGGCCGTTCCGACATAAATGAAAGAGGTGAGCAACTTTTTGATTTTATCCTCAGTACTAATCTCCTTATTTGTAACCGAGGGTCTAAACCGACCTTTATTACTCGTAACCGACAAGAAGTCCTGGACATTACCCTTGTCTCTGATCATATTTATAACCTGGTAAAGGACTGGAGAGTCTCTGAAGAGCACTCTTTCTCAGACCATCGCTACCTCCAATTCAGTCTTGACGACCATCTACCTCATCAGAAAGTTTTTAGAAAAAACTAATTGGTCTCTATACAGGAAGCGCTTATTGACGCTTATTCCCTCCCTTCTGCCTACTGAACCTACTAGTACGGATGATCTTGACAGATTGGTCAACTCCTTTACATCGGCACTTAACGGTGCCTTGACTGTGGCGTGCCCTAACCGCACTCCTCGCACTCCTTAGGAAGGACAGCAGACTCCTCTTTAATATTGCTAAAAGCTCTCGCGAGACGGCCGATTGGGACACCTACAAACTGTCTCTCAGGAAATATAAAATCTCACTGAGGAAAGAGCAACGACGCTCCTGGAGACTTTTCTGCGACAGTATTGAAGAATCCTCGGAAGCCTCTAGGTTGCGGAAAATCCTCTCAAAAAGCCCTACAACACCTAGCTACCTCTTACATCCAGATGGTCACTGGACCATCTCTGCTAAGGAATCCATTGACATCCTACTGGATACTCACTTCCCTGGTAGCTCCCCTGTTGCTGTTTCATTATCGGGCATTACCCGTACTTGCTCTATACCGTGCAGCAGCTCCCTGGTTATAGTAACTACAGAAAAGATCCGCTGGGCCATGCGCAGCTTCAAGCCCTTCAAGTCCCCAGGACCTGACGGCATTATTCCTGCTGAATTTCAAAAATGTGAGGACATTGTGCTTCCATGGCTCAAGGTCATCTTATCGAGCTGTCTTAATCTGGTCTACATCCCCAAGGCGTGGACCGAGGTCGAAGTTGTCTTCATTCCTAAGGCAGGTAAGAGCTCGCATGTGGAACCAAAGGATCTCCGACCTATCAGTCTATCGTCCTTTCTACTGAAAACGCTGGAAAGGCTGATTGATATTCACCTCCGTCAGAGCATTAGCCCGTCTTTGCTCTCGCCGTCCCAACATGCGTACTGCAAAGGCAAATCCGTCGAAACAGCCTTACACTCGCTTGTGCGCATCATTGAAAAATCTCTGAGCATCAAAGAATATACCATGGTGGCTTTCCTTGACATTGAGGGAGCTTTTAACAATGTCAAACCAAAGGCAATCACAGACGCACTTGCAAATTTGAAGGTGGATACTTCGCTCGGAGTGTTGATCAATCAATTGCTAACACGCAGGATTATCAACACACAGCTGGGTGGAGCATCGGCCAGAAGACTTGCCTGCTGCGGAACCCCCCAAGGTGGTGTTTTGTCCCCCCTCCTGTGGAATCTTGTAGTGAATGAGCTACTAGTAGACCTGGACAGGTCAGGCTGTAGGGTGATTGCCTATGCTGATGACATTGCGATTGCTGCGTCTGGCAAGCACCCAGACACTCTCAAGGAAATCCTCCAATATGCTCTCTTTCGGCTCTCTAGGTGGGCCTCCAATTGTGGATTGGGGGTTAACCCTCATAAAACGGAACTTGTTCTCTTCACAAGGAAATATAAAGACCCTCCTATGATTAATGGCACCAGTCTCACCTTCACTGTTAATGAAAAATACCTGGGTCTTATTCTGGACAGAAAACTGAACTGGAAAGCCAATCTATTAGAACGCGTAAGGAAAGCCAATGTAGCTCTCTATTCCTGTAAAAAGGCTATAGGTAGGAGCTGGGGTATGAAACCTGAAATCACTCGCTGGCTTTACGTGTCTGTTGTCAGGCCCATACTACTCTATGGCGTGATCGTTTGAAGGCCTGCCCTTGACATGGCTGTTCACCTCTCTCAGGTAGCTAAAGTGCAACGATCCGCTTGCATGTGCATCAGTGGTGCACTAAGAACTACCCCCTCTGCGGCACTGAACATTATGTTCAACCTGTTACCCCTGGATATCCTTGGCAGACAGACTGCTGCCAGTGCGGCTATTCGTCTTAAAGCCTCCTCTCAGTGGTCTAGTTATCACATTGGCCACTCCTCGATCCTTGATCTTCTCAACTTCACACATGAAAACACGGACTACACCCCACCGAAACTGAGATTTGACCGACACTTCCGTACGAGTATCCCTGAACGGGATGAGTGGGATGGCTCTCCCCCTGATGATGGAAAGTCGGTGCACTTCTACACAGATGGCTCTAAGACCGAAGGTGGGGTGGGCTGTGGTGTTTTCTCTGATAAGCTCAACCTGAGCATCTCGTTTCGCCTCCCTGATCATTGTAGCGTTTTTCAGGCGGAAATCATGGCGATTAAGGAAGCCCTGTCTTGGCTGAAATGTAATGTACTATCTGTCAGCGATATTAGCATTTTCACTGACAGTCAAGCTGCTATCAAGTCCCTGGAATCGTGCTCCTTTACTTCAAAGACCGTCTTAGACTGCCGTTCATCTCTTACAGAGATGACAGAGCAGTTCAACATTCACCTATGCTGGGTGCCAGGTCACAGTGACATTCCAGGAAACTGTAGGGCGGTTGAACTCGCTAGACAGGGTACTACCCTAAGGATTCTGCCAGATAGGCAAGCCCTAGGTATGCCCTTAGCTACATGTAAGCATCTACTGAAGCTGAACGCTATTAGTAAGACCAACCTTAAGTGGGATAGTGGCTCTACGTGTCTTATTTCGAGGCAGATCTGGCCTAAGCTGGACCAGAAACGTAGTGCCGAGTTGGTTAAACTGAAGCTATCACAGATCAGCTGCGTTATCGGTGTCATCACCGGACACTGTCTAATCGGCCAACATGCCAAAAGACTTGGCCTCTTTTCCAATGACTTCTGCAGGAGCTGTAGGGACGAGGAGGAGGAGGAAACCATTCTTCACTTCCTATGCACATGTCCTGCTCTATCACGCAAAAGAATGCTCCATCTAGGAGCTCCCTTCCTTGACGACCTCAGCGATTTGGCGTCCTTAGACGTCATGAACATCCATCGCTTCATCAAAAGCTCCGGTTGGTTTTATTAGTGAGTGGTCTAATGGTAGATCCTTGGTATCACAATGGACCTTTACTGGTCTAAGTGTGTCTGCATCGTGGTGCAGACAGCCAATCTAACCTAACCTAACCTAAGTTAGCAATGTTTGTGTATAAAAACTGTCAAATAAATTTCTTTTGTCACTTGTTTCTGAACAGTCAATCAAGACTTTTATTTTACTTTTCCAAGTGAGTCTGCTTGGAAGCTGTTCTTGTGTTTCAGTTTATGTACTGGCAATACCAATCTTAGAAACGGTACAAGAACCGTAATCTATTCAGCTCAATACAGTAAAAGAACTGTATTCATTTTTGGTGACCCCGACGTGATTTGTTTCCCCCCACCAGGGGTAAGGAGCAAATCACAAATTCACGTTAAGAAGCAAATTCAGCGTGCGCCAGGGCTAAAACACTGGTGAGGCCATCAAGGTCTGCAATTCTTTCAATAAGGGCGTCGACAGGGCCATACACTGTTTGCAACGTATTCTTTAACGGCTGCACATCTAGTTCGTACATATCACCATGGACGAGATGGAAGTATTCGCCTTAGTAGCACGTCAAAGGCTACTAACCGAACAATTGAAAAGGCTGTTAACAAATACTTAGAAAGATGGCCCATCCAGAAAAACCCAGCAATAAAAGGAAGATAAGTTGCATATCGTTGACACCATCTGGGGGAAATTCGTCAACAATCACGATCTCCTCAAAGGCACTATTAAGCCCGACACTCCTTACATGCAAGGAGACATGTTTGGAAGAACTAAAACCAGTTACGAAGTATTAAGGGATTTACTGCTAGCAATCATACCCTCAGCTGAGGATGAGGAAAAGGCATCATCAGATGCTGTGACTGCTAAGCCATCATCTGCTTCCAGGAATCATCCGGGAGAAGCATCATCAGATGCTGTGACTTCTAAGCCATTGCCTGCCTCCAGGAATCATCCGGAAGATGGAATTAACTCCAAGGCAAACTTCGAGGTGGAAATTGACCACATCAAGACTCCAGGTGCTGATCACATCCGGAGACAGCGCCGGAGACAGCAGGCACTCATAGCCACTGTTCGGAGAATCTTGTCAGCATTGGACTCAGCTAGCAAGGACAAAGAGTCCAAACATCATTATCAAGTACAATACTCCACATTGGAAAGGCATTGGGACGAAATAGACAGCTTGCATCATGCAATATGCGAGCATCATGATGACCCCAGCCAATAAATTACGACGTAAATCAATTCATCAATATTGAAGCCAGCGCTCAAGAGGGATTGGCCAAACTACAACAGCTAATCCACACAAACGTAGATGCTGCTGACACAACAACTACAACAACTTCCATTCAGTTGCCCAAAATATCGCTACCCAGGTTTGATGGAACATATTCCAATTGGAAGCGATTCCATGATCTGCTTGTGCAAATGATCCACACCCAGCATATTGGAGCTGCACAAAAGATGTGGTATTTGAAAACAAATAGCAGTGGCGAAGCACTCCGACTAATCAGCCACCTTCCAATAAGCGACGCCAATTATTACGCAGCCTGGAGCATCCTAAAGGGGCGGTTTGAGAATGAGCGGTTATAAGTAGCCTCATTCGTAGAGAAGTTGTTAGCGCAACCCCAATTAGCGGTTGACACAGCTTCAGCATTAAAAAACATTCATGACACTACCACTGAGTACATGCAAGGATTAAACAGTCTTGGCATAGACACACATAATTGGGATCCGCTGCTACTACATACTCTCATCAAGAAACTGGACAAAAACACGCATACATCATGGGAGCAGTCACTCAAGGATCCAAGGGTACTTCAATCACTAGACGCCTTTCTCAAATTCATTGAAACCAGGTTCCAGGCATTGGAAGCGTTGGGCAAAAAGGCATCATCCAGTGAGTTCAACTGTTCAACAATCGTCGACCACCGAGTACACATAAATCACCCACAACTATAGCACAGACAACACCTCATTGCTTGTGTTTCAAGGGCAATCATCAAGTATTCCAGTGCCAAAAATGTCTGCAATTATCTTCCTCTCAACGGCTCAATATGGTCAAGGGATCAAAAACATGCATAAATTGTTTGAAGGACGGACATTCCTCAAGTAAGTGCCCGGCTGGAGGATGCCGAACCTGCTCAAAGAGACACAACACATTGCTGCTCCTAGAGTTCTCTACAGGCAATTCAAATTCACACAATTCAAAGGTAGCATCAGCAAGCACAAACAAACCTAAGTATCTCATCTGACAACCCATCGTCTGGTTCATCAATGTCCCTAACCACGAAAGGGACGTATACAAATAGGGGCTACGTGTTCCTGTCATCTGCTATTATCAGGCTAACCAACCGTCAAGGACAATCCGTTGAGTGCAAGGCAATACTGGATTCCGATTCACAACTCAACTTCATCACAGAAGAAATCGTACGGAAACTTGGCCTCACGACAATGCCGCTGATAACGACCATTGAAGGTATTGGTCGACATATGCAACGAGCATCCCGAAGGGTGAACATTGAGTTGAGATCACGTATCAACTCTTTCTACACAAACGTTGAAGCTCATGTATTACCCAAGATAACATCAAATCAACCTGGGAGAATGTTCGACACATCAAAATTGAAAATACCAACCAACATTCCATTGGCTGACCCTGAATTCAACACTCCTAGTTCAATAGACTGTTTAATTGGCGCCGAGATATTCCACTCACTATTATCTGTCGGTCAAATAAGGTTAGGAGAGTCTTTGCCCATACTTCAAAACACAGTCCTGGGTTGGACAGTTGCCGGAAAAATAAAGGATGCAGGAACTACACAAGCGATATGCGGAATATGCAGCGCTGACGAAGCCTTAGATTAGCAAATAGAAAGGTTTTGGAAATTGGAGGATCCTGAAACACAAGAGAAAGGTATGACAGCTGCGGAAAGACGTTGTGACACTGATTTTAACCAAACTGTGTCACGGAATTCCGATGGAAGATTTATAGTTAGCCTACCATTTGTGGAACAACCAAATGTCTTAGGAGAATCAAAGGATATAGCCTTCCAAAGGTTCATGTCGCTGGAACGAAGGCTTGCTAACTCAAAGGATCTCAAGAAGCAATATGTTGCATTTATGCAAGAATATCGCCGCCTTGGGCATATGGAAGAGATAAATCACAAACAGTTGGACAAACCCTATTATTTTCTACCACACCATTGTGTCACAAAGAATGACAGTAGTACAACAAAACTTAGAGTTGTCTTTGATGGATCTGCAAAAACTACCAACAATCTTTTATTAAACGACATACTACCGGCAGGCCCAACCATTCAAGATTATGTCTTCTCCATACTGGTAAGATTCCGCATGCCAAGGTTCGTCTTCACAGCAGATATAGAAAAAATGTACCGGCAAGTTCTCATACATGAAAACGACACAAAATATCAACTTATCTGGTGGAGGGATAGCCCCAGCGAACCACTGAAATACTTCAAGCTTAACACAGTTACGTATGGAACAAGGTCAGCACCATATCTTGCAACGAAGTGTCTGCAAAAACTAGCAAGGGATACTCAGCAACAATTTCCCCTAGGCTCCAAGGTGCTATTGAGAGACTTTTATGTTGATGATGTAATGACAAGATCGGATAGCTTGACAACGGTCCAAGGGATGCAATCAGAGCTACAAGGATTATTGGCAGGTGCTGGTTTTAGACTCCGAAAATGGTGTACTAATCATGAATCACTTATCAGAAACATACCTTTCGACGACAGAGAAACAAAGTTGGACTTCACCAACAATATCGAAGAATGACTTGGCTACCAAAATCTGACTCTCTGTGCATAAAAACATCATGGATCGAAAGTAAAAGAGTAACGAAGAGGAGCGCTTATTCAGATATTGCCCACCTATTCGATCCATTAGGAATCATGGCACCAGTCATAGTAACCGCGAAATTATTTCTACAACAACCATGGGAAATAAAATACGACTGGGATGCCGCACTGCCCCAAGACATGCAAACAACATGGTATATCGAGAAGATCTGAAGTCACTATATGACATTAAGATACCAAGACATGTTTTCTCTAACAAGGTTCCAAAAATCATTCAATACCACATATTCGCAGACGCTTTGGAAAAGGCATATGGGGCAGCAACATATGTGAGAGCCGTGAATATCAACAATGAGATTACAGTACGTCTACTCTGCGCCAAATCAAGAGTAGCTCCATCAAAGAAAACAAAGTTATCACTTCAAACGACAATTCCAAGGTTGGAATTATGTGCAGCCAAGCTGGCATCTGAGCTGATGTTCCGTCTACAAACTGATCTAGATATTCAGACTGACAATATATTTCTACGGACGGACTCAACAATAGTCCTCAACTGGATAACAATTGGAAGCGAATCTCCTTTGGTTTTACGGGAATCTCCTTTGCATGGCGCTGAAGCTATATGGCCACCTAAATTCGAAAGATCACCAGATCATCCAACCGCCAAAGCAACAGCCGACATCTCTTTATCAGCGACTACTGAACATTTTCAGCCTTCAGAATGCAACATCCTGGACACAATCCACCACAAAAACTCATTTCAAAGGGCGATACGCATCGTCGCATACATGCTTCGATTCAAGAGACTTAAGAACGATCAATGCAAGTCCGACAAGGTCAATATACAGGATGCATTTCTCAACAGCAGTGAACTTGATCAAGCTCGAAGAACTGTGATTAGACTGATGCAGAAGGCAGAGTTCCAAGACGACATAACTCATCTCAAAAAACACAATGAAGTATCCAAGAAGAGTCTCTTAACAACTCTAACTCCGTTTCTCGATCAGGAAGGAATCATTTGTGTTGGTGGACGATTGGAATCATCCGCATTGCAATACGATGCCAAGCATCCAATATTGATGCCCTATTCCCACCCATTTACAAAATTATTGATGATGGAAGTTCATCAGGAAAAGAGGCATGCAGGACCTCAAACTATCTTGCCAATCGCTCGGCAAAAGTACTGGAGAGGAGATTGTGACCTCTTGTATAAGGAAGGGGTGCGACTTCAATTTTATACCTCCACGATCACCACACTTCGGGGGATTGTGGGAAGCTGCTGTCAAATCAGCTAAGCATCTGCTGCAACATATCTTGGCTTCAGTATCGTTAACCTATGAAGAACTTAAAACCGTCATAATAGAAGTCGAGGCTATACTCAATTCTCGACGGATAACTCCAATGTCATCATCTCCAAATGACTTCGCTGCTCTTACCCCAGGACACTTTCTCATTGGAGAACCAATCACCAGTACCATCGATCGTACAGCGAAACCCGAAAAATCATCACTGCTTACTCGATGGAAGCTAGTCACCCATGTTAAGAACGAATTCTGGAGACGTTGGTCGAGCGAGTATTTGAATCAACTACAGCATAGATATAAATGGAAAGAAAGATGTCAAAATATTGAGCCAGGAATGATGGTCACACTGAAGGAAGATAAGCAACCAAGCCTCAAATGGCCTCTAGGCCGTATTATTGGTGTCCTCAAGGGACAAGATGGGCTAGTAAGAGTAGCGGATGTCCAAAAACCGAATGGCGTGTTCCGTCGGGCCATACACAAGCTAGCACCGATTCCAATACAGAAACAATCACAATCCTCTGATAAAACTTCAACTGATCATCTAAAACGTCACAGTAAGGATGGGGACAAGTCAGCTGATCCATCGCTAAACAACATACCTAGAGACAGACCTCATGAGGATGCCCCCACACCACGTAAACGGAAGGGAGGTCTATCTCTTGGTACAACATTAGTCACCTTGTTCATCGCTTGCGCAATGACAACTACAATAAACGCAAAGGAAATTGAAATCAGCGCATTTGACTCCCGACCTGGGATTTACTTCGACAATGTAGGAACATCGAACCTAGTAACCCATACATGGGACCTAGTCATCTATTATGATCTAGCGCCATACTGGAGCAAGTTGCAGGCAATTGGAAATAGCACCAAAATATTGCAGCATCTTTGTGAAAGGTTACGACAAAAAACATTGTGTACCCACGTAACCAACCTCATTCACCACACTCACCAGGATCTATATGAAGACAGCATTACCTTTGAAAATCCAACCCTACGACGTCCGAAGAGAGGAGCATTCAATATAATTGGAAATATGGCGAATTCCTTGTTTGGAGTCCTTGACTCTCAGTATGCAGAAAAGATGTCCGAAATAATTGAAGGGGTACAAGCCAATGAAGATTATTTGCTAGCCCTCTCAAAAAACCATACATCGATAGTAGAGTCCACAATCAACATAATCAAGCAAAACCAAGAAACCCTGGATCAACGACATGCGATATTGCAAGCTCAGCTGAATGAAGTGATTAACCGAATCAACAACAACACGGACGAATCATATCAACTCAAGATTCAACAACTCTTTTCGTCATGGTCCTTATATACCAAATTGCTTATATCAAACGTTCAACGCACATACTCAGCAATAACAAGTGCGTTATCAGACATCCAGGAAGGAAAAATAAGTCATTTGCTAATTTCACCAACACCAAATGAAACAACCAGCTATTGTTATAAGGAACAGCCTATCATCTACATATCGCCTGCCAGTACCACCTGACAATATATTGGAGCTTTATAGAATCATGGTGACTGCTGGCCAGATAACGAACGACTATGTTATCTTTCAAATAAAATTTCCATTAATAAACTCTGACGATCTTGAGTTATACAGACTAGTTCCGATCCCAGCGGTAGTAAATGAGACAATACTACTCATACAACCATCATCTACATTCTTAGCAGTCAACCATCATCATGACCAGTACTACCCGTTAACAGATCTTGAACTATCAACTTGCATCATTGTAGAAAAAACAAGGTATCTCTGCACGCAAATACATCCGATTTATCATAGAGGAGCTGCAATAAACAAATGTGAAATGCACAAACTCAATAAAATAAGGGACCTATCAACATGTCAAATGAAACTGTGGAGATCGGGTTGGATGGCTAATGAAAATATCTTTTTCAATAATTCACGTTTAACAAAATAGGGATTCGAATGAAACGGGGGAGGAGGCGACCGATCGATTTGGATGTTAGACGTACTCTGATACATTAAACTTAATAGTAACTGACATATCGTACAGTAGTAAGTTGTACAGTAATTATATATGTAATAGAGATGTGATAATGCAAGTAAATGCCTAATACAATAGTGGTTAATACTTAGTAGTTAGTACAAAGTATGCAGTACACTGTAAGAATAAATGAATCGCCACAATACTCCCCTCCTAGTTAACAAGTTAACGAATAAAAAAAAATTAAAATTATAAATATGCGGTGCTAATTTGATACCTATTCGGGATTCGAACTCTTCTTCCAGATCGAGTTGTGCAACTAGATTGTTGTTTACTGGTGGTAGCCGTCTTCGTAAACGAAGGTGGTAGATGTTGTTGTGGCTGGTTTGTACATGGTGAGGTTACTGGTGTTGATTTTGTTGAATCGTCCTTGTGCACGAAGGCTGTCTTCAAACGATCAATTGAAATTTTTGCTGTTCGATTGTGCAACTTAATTTTGAAATACTTTTCGCTTCTTTCGAGAACCTCATATGGACCCTCATAAGGCTGTTGGAGCGGCGATTTGACAGCATCATTACGAATGTAAACATGTGTCGCCGTTTTAATATCTGGCTGCAAGAAAACCTTGATGTCGTCATGAGGAGGCACTGTTGTAGAAGCTACTTTTGCCATGGAACGTCGCAAGCCTTTTACAAACTCTGACTCGATGTATGTGGTCTGCTGGGAACCAAAAATCTCACCAGGAAGCCTTAAGGAAGTGCCGTAAAGCATTTCGGCTGGAGTTGCCTTGAGGTCTTCCTTGTACGTCGATCGCAGACCAAGAAGTACCGATGGCAAAACTTCGCACCAGTCTTGCGTTTGGTAACATCGGATGGCAGTTTTAAGCGTACGATGCCACCTCTCTATCATTCCATTAGCTTGGGGATGGTAGGGAGTTGTCTTCAGATGCTTGATTCCGAGAAGTCGTGTTAGCTCCCTAAAGATGGTACTTTCAAACTGTCTACCCAAGTCTGTTGTAATTCGCAATGGAACTCCAAATCGCGAAATCCATCCAGATACCAGTGCCCTTGACACGGTTTCGGCTGTGATATCTGGCAAGGGAAAAGCCTCCGGCCAGCGGGAAAACCTGTCGATGCATGTAAGGAGATAGCGGTTACCTTGTGATGATGGTAGTGGACCAAAGAGGTCCACGTTTATGTGCTCAAATCGACCTTCAGGCTGGGTATATACTGCCAGTGGTGCACGGTTGTGCCTCTGAATTTTATTTTTTTGACAGCATAGACAGGAGCGTACGAAGGTAGAGATATCCTCCCGCATGCTTGGCCAAACGTAACGCTCGCTGATGACTCGTGCCGTTGCCCTTACTCCTGGGTGTGATAAGCTGTGCATAGACTGCATGACCGCATGACGCAAGGTTTTCGGAACAATTGGCCGAATTCTGCTCGTTGACACATCACAATAAACAGGTGATTTGGATTCTGGAAGATTAAGTAGCTTAACGGTTAGTGAATTCGAAACAAATTTACCTGCGTTGACTTCTTCTTGAAGCTGCTTGTCTCTAATTTGCCCAGAAGCGATAGCATCCAAGTCAATAGCTTGTGGGCTGAGTTCTTCCACTCGTGACAGGGAATCAGCTACGTTGTTGTCCGCACCTTTGATGAAACGAATGTCGGTGCTAAACTGAGCGATGAAATCAAGTTGACGGACTTGGCGTGGCGAAGACTTCTCGTGTTTTTGCTTAAAAGCAAAGACGAGCGGTTTGTGGTCCGTTTTTATGCTGAATTGTCTGCCCTCAATCAAATGTCGAAAGTGCTTTACGCCCAAATAAATCGCTAGAACCTCTTCAGTTCTTTGGCTTTCGTCGGCTTTTCAAAGTCCTGAATAACCTTCACCTTTTCCTCCAGTGGCTTGATTCCCTCACTGCTGATTTTGTGGCCCAGGAATCGTATTTCGGTCTTCCCTAGTATGCACTTGGAAGCATTGATTGTGAGGCCATGAGAACTCAACCTTTGCAACACCAATCGAAGATGAGCCTCGTGTTCGCTATTGTCGCGTGATGCCACACAAATATCGTCCAGGTAGGAAAATGCGAAATCTTCTAGGCCTCGAAGTACCTCGTGCATATGACGCTGGAATGTTTGCGCAGCGTTACGCAATCCGAATGTCATATATAGAAATTCGTAGAGGCCGAACGGCGTACTGATAGCCGTCTTCGGAATATCGGAAGGCTCGATGGGGATCTGGTGGTACGCCCTCTGGAGGTCGATCGTCGAAAAGATTTTCCGTCCATGCAGGATATTTGAAACGTCTTGGATAAAAGGGATGGGGTAACGATCGGGCTTTGTCATGGAATTAAGAGCCCTGTAGTCCCCACATGGTCTCCAATCTCCATTTGATTTTCGAACCAGGTGCAGAGGACTCGCCCAATTGCTTTTCGAGGGTCGGCAAATCCCCTGCTCCATCAAATAGCGGAACTCATCTTGAGCTGCCTTGAGTTTAGCAGCATCCAATCTTCGTGGCCGGGCGAATACAGGTGGACCAGTCGTGTCTATGTGATGAGTCGTCATAGTACCGGAAACTAACTTTTTGGCATTGAACTGTGTAAGATGTTTGTACTCTGTAAAAATGGCAGCAAATGGGTTATTAATGTTAAACGTACTAATTCTTACATCGTTCCCAGTGACGGCCGTTGCTTGCGCTCCAACATGCGTGCTGCTGTCAATTAACTGGTTCTTTTTCAAGTCGATCAAGAGTCCGAAATGTCTGATAAAGTCTGCCCCGATGATTGGCCTGGATACATCTGCTATCACGAACGTCCAAGTGTAAGCACGCCGAAGTCCCAAGTCTATTGTCAAACGCCTGTTACCGAATGTTTTTATCGCGCTGCCGTTCGCTGCAAACAGTGTTGATTTGGAAGATGAAAAGCGGTCGTTGTAATTTGGAGGAAGCACAGAAACATCTGCTCCACTGTCGATTAAAAAAGTCTGCTTCGATGATCTGTCGTGAACAACTAACCTGCAAATACATTGGCCGACGTGTTGTTCACTTTTATTGTCGCCGACCAATGCGCCGCGATTTAGTTTTTTGATGTGGAGCATTTAAAGCTGCAGGGCTCGCGACAATTTCTTGCTTTCACTCCAAACTGCTGATGAAACCAACAATAATCCCCGTTTGTTTGAGAACGACGACGATGTGATTTGGAAACACTCCTGCGGCTGTGACTGCGACTTCGGTGAGTTTGTTTACTCTTCGTTTGTCTCATCAATTCATTTAATTGACAAGAGATTTGGTGAATCTGATCTTGCAGTGACATCTCAGCAGCCATTGTAGGTGGTGGTTGGTGTCTTTGCTGTGGAGAGTTGACAGCCATAATGTTCTTAAAGTCTCCAACTTCCATCACTTTGTCGGCCAGTTTGGCAAGGGCTGTAAGCTCTTGGCTAGATGCTTGCAAAATTGCGCGCACTTGCGCTGGTAGTCTTTGCAGCCACAATGATTTCAGGAAGTCAGCATTAATTTGTGTTTCAGCCAAGCTTCGAAGCTCATTAAGCAGCTGCGAAGGTCGTTTATCGCCCAAGTCCACTTCCGAGAGGAGCTTCTTGATCTTTCGCTGGTCAGAGTCATCGAACTGCTCAATAATCACTTTTTTCAAGTTTTCGTACTTGTCAGTCGTGGGTGGTGAAAGCACTGCATCCGATATTTGCGTAAGCACCTTTGATTCGATAGCACTGACGACAGTATTAAACTTTGAAGAATCGCGATAAATTCGTGCTATCTCGAATTGCGCCTCGATTTGCGCGAACCACATTTCTGGTTTCTCATGCCAAAACGGAGGTATTTTTACAGCAATTCTGGAAACAGTTTCGACAGAATCGACGTCTTGGCTACCCGTTAGTGTCCTCCCGTTACCCGCTGTATCATGACCGCTACCGCTACCGCTTGGGTCATCATGCTTTTCGTCGCCTTTACCCATTATTGCGAAAAGAAATTTAATTTAAATAAAATTACTTTTGTCTCTTGGCTTTTCGAAAGCGAAACGTGAATTTGTTAACCGACGGAACTCAACACTCTCTCACACTCTTCGACAAAAATATACCAATTACGCAATTGTGCGTCGGGGTCACCAATTGTGGAGATCGGGTTGGATGGCTAATGAAAAGATCTTTTTCAATAATTCACGTTTATTACTTAAAACTAACAAAATAGGGATTCGAATGAAACGGGGGAGGAGGCGACCGATCGATTTGGATGTTAGACGTACTCTGACACATTAAACTTAATAGTAACTGACATATCGTACAGTAGTAAGTTGTACAGTAATTATATATGTAATAGAGATGTGATAATGCAAGTAAATGCCTAATACAATAGTGGTTAATACTTAGTAGTTAGTACAAAGTATGCAGTACACTGTAAGAATAAATGAATCGCCACAAAACTAATACATAATAACCCAGTATAGACCGAGTTCTTGCACACCAATCAGTGGATATATGCTGTAACTTCAAAAACATCACTAAATATAGCATGCAAGGATACGGCGACATTAGCTAGGATTGAGGGATCTGGCATCTTAAAGTTGCAACCCAATTGCGTCACTAAGGGAAACTTCATAACTCTACGGGCTCACGGCAACCATTCCCACACCTTCCGTTCATCCATCACGAGACTCAGTGAGATGCCGAATGAGACGCTTTTCGAGCATATAAGCAATCAGTTGGAACCGACATACCAGTATCCAATTCGGTTTGACGAACAAGAAATAAAGTTAAAAAAGCTAGCAGCACAGATAGACTCTACTCATCTGAAGTTACCAGCCATTATCCAGCGACACGCAATACCACACACCATTATAAGCACGACCGGCCTATTCATCATCATCGCCATAGTAATTTTACTATGTTAGAAATTCCGAGTATTTACCTGCAATAACAGACCGGCAGATCATCCGGTTGTTGCTCCAAGATCATACCAACCAACGGCAACCATCATCACAGCATTGAACTAAATTCAATGCAACAACAACAACAACATTGAACTCAGTTCAACGGGGTCAGTTCATTCCAACTGCATCGAGTGACGACATGCCAACGACCCAACACAACGGAAACCAGAAACCATTCATTCACCTCATTCATTACGGCCCACAACGGAAACCAGAAACCATCTATTCACCTTGAACTTAGCATGAATAATTGAATCGCCACTTTGTATTTTTTGTTATATTCTCATGCTGATACTTTTTGCACTGTAATCAATATTTTCATTCTTTTTGTTATTCTTTGCACTTTGAAATATTTGTACCTTTTTTTTGTATTATTGTAAATAGCATTATCATCAATATTTGTATATTTTTTACCTTTCTTTGTTATTCTTTTTAATATTGTAATTAGTGCTAAGTTAGCAATGTTTGTGTATAAATACTGTCAAATAAATTTCTTTTGTCACTTGTTTCTGAACAGTCAATCAGACTTTTATTTTACTTTTCCAAGTGAGTCTGCTTGGAAGCTGTTCTTGTGTTTCAGTTTATGTACTGGCAATACCAATCTTAGATACGGTACAAGAACCGTAATCTATTCAGCACAATACAGTAAAAGAACAGTATTCACTGTCCATTAAATAAAAGTGCGGCAAGGTAACCGTCACTTTTGTTTTTAGAATTTATGAATTGCCACAATTTTTTAGAACTCGATTTAAAAGAGTTTTGCATTTCATTTAAATAAATCAAATACGAATTGTGTAAAGAAATTTTAAATTCGGATTTTAGTCTTCTGTATAACATCTACATCTACATCCATCCTACTCTTCTGCGCTCTTTCCGAGTAAATAGAAAACAGCATTTGTCCAGCCCGTCCCTAAAAAAGGCGAATCTTCCTCCCCGTCTCCCAATTACCGACCCATCGCACTTAAGTCCTTTCTTTCCAAGGTCATGGAAACGCTGACAAATCGTCAGCTTATGAAATATCTTGATTCGCGAAAGCTCCTCCATGACCGGCAGTATGGATTTCGTAGCAACAGGTCCACTGGGGATTTGATGGCATATCTCACCGAGAAGTGGAACTAATCTCTCCATCACATATTCGAAGTCGCCGAAAATGCTGCAAAATGTGTAGGATTCCTTAAGCGTTGCAAAAAATATTTTACCCCTACTGATCTGGCCTCCATCTATAAGCCATTCATCCGCCCAAAGCTGGAACATAACTCCCACATCTGGATTGGTGCACCCAAGACCGTTCTGCACATTCTAGATAGGTTACAGAATCGCGCGATAAGACTTATAGGTGATAGAGACATTATAAACTACATATGTAGTCTCACTCGAACATCGTAGAAATGTCTCGTGTCTTTCCCTATTTTATCGCTTCTTTATAAAAAAAATGCTGCAGCGAAATAGCCAGTTGCACTCCTCCCCTTCAAAACTTCACCCGCAATACGCGTCATGCTTCGAGTGCACATGAGTTCACCCGAAAGCTCAACTTCAAACGTACTGTCAAGTACAGGGATTCGTTTATAAGCCGAACAAGACGTTTGTGGAACGATCTACCAGGCTCTGTATTTCCTAATCATTACAGGCTACAAACATTTAAAGCCAACGCAAACCGACATCTCATCCGTTCTTCTCCCCCTTTTTCCCATCCGTCCGAGACCTGACCATCAATGGTATTAATAATCCCTTCGGCGTCCGCAAATTATAAAAAAAAAATAAAAAAAATTAAAGTTAAAGGAAAATGAAGTGAATAAACAAGCATGAAAATAAAGCTTATCTGATTGCGCTTTAAGCAAAAGCTTTTTCTCGGTTAATTGTTGTCGATTGGTATAGAAAATGGACTCACATTTTTGTATGGGCATGCGACATCTGTAGGTTTTTTATCTGTGCTACAACTAAGTATTATATATATATATATATATCTTCTTCTTCCTTTTATCAGCGAGGCCATGATCCGAAAACAAGGGATCACAACCCTCCCACTTCACCGCATTTCTACTGATCCGCATGTGGGGTTCGCTATTATATATATATATATAATGACGTTTTGTAGGTACCTTCCCATTAGAAGTTCCTGCTAGCTCCGCAGTTTAAAAGCAGTTACTTATCGCGCTAAGTCTAAAGGCTCTTTGTAGACGGCGTAGTAAATTTCTTTCATCCAAAACTTGAAGGACTGTAATATTAACGTGACTTTCTAGTCGACTTTTATGCTTTTTCGCGTAGTTTTTGATTTCGTCTTCGATTGTTTTAATGCCAAGATCTCTTTGGATATCACTATTTCTGATATACCATGGCGCATTAACAATACGTCTTAGCACTCTGATTTCAAAAGTTAGAAAACTTTCAATATTAATTATTTTGGTACAACCCCAGAGTTGTATACCATATGTCCATACAGGCATTAGCACTTGCTTATATAAAAGCAGTTTGTTGTCTATACTGAGCTTGGAATATTTTCCAAGTAACCAATACATTTCTCTATATTTATTATCTAGTTCTTTGCGTTTTTTCTTTACATGCGCTTTCCATTTCAGCTTTGCATCAAGTGTCATTCCAAGATACTTAGCCTCATTTGCAAACTGAATTTGAACCGAGTTTGAAAAGATCGGCAAATTATTTATTTTCTTATAAGTAAAATTTACATGAACAGATTTGGTCTCGTTGAGTGCGATTCTTCAAACATTTGTCCATTCTTTTACTCTATCCAAAGCTTCTTACAGTTTTTCTGTAGTATCTCCGACCGTTTTGCCTACTGCCAAGAGAACAGTGTCGTCGCCAAATGTAGTAGCTCAGTGCCTTCTACTTGCGGTATATCACGAGTGTATAATAGATATAAGACTGGACCAAGTACGCTTCCTTGCGGCACCCCCACCCAAGCCATTATTTCTTTAAAATCTGAATATTCGTTTCAACATTTGACGCGGAATAGTCTATTCGTAAGGTAGTTCTTCAAAATATTGTATAGGTGCTCTGGCAAAAATACAAATATTTGGCGCAACAGCTCTTTAAAGTGCCAGGGCCTAGCTTCTCGCAACCAATCATGTTGTGTGCGTTATATTTTTCACACGAATGGAAGGGACCTACAGTTTAATGCCGACTCCGAACGGCGATTTGAGAAGCTTTTTCATGACAACAATTCTCTCGGATGTTTGTCAGACGCTCGCGAGAGGTGGGACCGTGAAAAAACTTTTTGGTATTTTCTGGGATTCGAACTTGGAACCTCATGCGTAGTGATCCGACACACTAACCACTTACGCCACGGCGCCCACAGTGCTCTGGCACGTCAAGGAACACGCTTGAACAAATCTTTTTTTCTTCAAGAGAAGAAGTGTTATTCTATGCACTTGTTCAGAATGCTTACTTTTGAATCCGAATTGATGATCCGATGATGAATGAGGTTTCTTTCTTCTATAACCGGCTGTATTCGCCTAATCAATATTCTCTCGAACACTTTGGATATAATTTGAAGAAGCGAAATCGGTCTATAAGACGTTTTTCCATTCGGCGGTTTTCCGGGCTTAAGGATCATTATGACTTCGGCAACTTTCCATTGACTGGGAACATATTCTAGTCTAAGCGTGGCGTTTATAATGAACAGAGGCTTAATTGGAGCTTTTCTTGGTAGTGCTTTAAGAAACTCTCCCGTGATTAGGTCGTATCCAGGAGCCTTCTTAGGTTTAAGTTTCTTTATTTCTTTCTTAAGTTCGGTTAGTGATGCATTTCTTATTGTACTATTGGCTATATACGGCGTATTCATATCTTCAATAAGAGCTTGACCGTAAAACGGTTCAAAAGTTTCTTCCAGATGGGTGGCAAAATCTGGCGCTTTCTCTTTATCATGCCTGGCCCATTTGTCTTGAATTTTCCGAATTGGGGCGGCTTGGATTTAAGGTTTTTTAATACCTTTTATAGCCTTCCAAAGCGAGTGATTAGAATTTTTTCTGCCGTTCAACTTTCGAAGATGTCAAGATATAAACTATAAGGTCATTCCACTGGTCGATACGGCGGGCGTTTCAATTTCCTCAGACTCGTTAGGTGGTTATTGGTCTTGTCCATAAGGTTTCTGAGTTCAACAGCAGTTGGTTTATTGATCCTTGGGAGATTGAACATGCGATGCAGATGCTTCTGAGCGATGACACGTTTGTTCTCAAAGCGTTGTTTAAGTTTTCGCAATGCCTCGTCATAGTTTCCTCCGAAAATTTTTAAGCCTTCGATTGACGATCTCGCTGCTTCATCTAATTTGCTGACGAGGTGATGGAATTTGGACAAATTGTTCAAGTGAGGGTCTCAAACCATGGCATCCAAGTTGTTATATCACTCGTGAAGATGGAAAGCTCTATTTTTGGTAATTTTATGGGATCAAACCTGTTATCCGATTCATTTGGTGCTGGTGAGTCCGAAGGGGAATTTTCTATTTTGCCTAACATTACCTGTACGTCTTATGATAATGAGTAATACGATTCCTCGTTGTCGGACAGCGTGGGAGTTTTAACCTCACTAGGGCCCCCTTCTTCGATCTTCAGCTGGACCTTTGTGAAACCTCAATATGCATCATCTAGTGCCTTCAAGCATAGGTAAAGTTCAGGAATTGAGGTTAGCGCTAGGTCTGCTTGTACCTTTGACACGAATTCACTGCAGTGTTTTATTTGTTCGACATGAACGACTTGACGAGTTCGTAGTGATTCTATTTGCTTCTGAGGCTTCTTTTCCGCTGATGAACTTGCTTTCCTTCATGTTTCTGTTTTTCTGAATCTTCTTCGGAACCCATGTGGTTGCAGTGAGGTTGTGCTCGAAATTTCGATTTAAATGTGAAATTAATGACGTGAAATCACGTCGGGGTCACCAATTGTTTACGTGAAAATTAAGCCTTTTAATTTTCGAATTATGGTAAATGAAACGTGAAACTATTTCCTCAAAAATAACAATTTTTTATTTCAATAAATCCGGTCTATATAAGTTCACTTGATGCTTATGTCCTTTAACCCCTCGGGGGGCATAGGGCGTCAACCACGCCTGCGCGCCATCGTGTTCGGAGTTCTGCAACGCGTTTGAGCTGCCTCCAACTCATTCCTAAAGAGCTCGATTCCTCCTCAACTGTTCTGCGCCACGTTTGCCTAGGGCGTCCCGCTATTCTGCCTGCCTGGGTGAGCGGATTCCACTGCATAGCGTATTTCGCAATGGAGTTGTCTTCGCGCCGTAGGGTGTGTCCAATCCATTGCCACTTTCTTCTTCGTATAGTAATGCTTATAGGTTCTTGGCCCGTTCTCAGATAAAGTTGTTCGTTGGAGATGCGGTTCGGCCAAAAAATCCTCAAGATGATTCTTAAGCATTTGTTTACGAAGACTTGCAGCTTGCGTGTGTTAATGGTGTCCACCTTCCAGGTACTGCACCCATAAAGCAGCACTGATTCTACGTTGGAGCGGAACAGTCGTAGCTTGGTTCTTAAGCTAATAACATTGCTTCTCCAGATTTTGGACAGCATTCCGAACGCAGCTTTAGCCTTCCCGATTCTGCTGCACACATCCAGTTCGGTGCCACCGCGATTAGCCGAGACGACACTTCCTAAATATAGAAAGTTATCAACTTTCTCGACTTGCTTTCCGGCAATGTTAAGTTGAGCGCGGGTATTGGAAGTACTCAGGGCTTTTGTTTTGGCTGTGTTTATTTTTAGCCCCACTTTGTTTGCCTCAGCTTCTAGATTTTGGGCCATCAAATGAAGATCCATTATCCGATGTGAAAGTAGACAAACATCGTCAGCGTAATCTAGGTGTTTAAGGTAAGATGTCATAGTCCAACGAATTCCAGAATTAGCTTCCGTTAATGCTGCACGGAGTACATCGCTGATAACCACCAAGAACAATAGTGGGGACAGTATGCACCCTTGACGTACTCCACTTTGGACTTCAAAGTCCTCCGACACCTTACCATTGTGCACGACGTGACACTTGCCGCCCTCATATGTAGCCTTGATAATAGCTATAAGCTTTTCTGGAATGCCTCTTCTGCGCAAAGCCAGCCAGATAGCATCTCGATTCAAGCTGTCGAAAGCCTTCTCGAAGTCGATAAACAGTAAATGTAGCGGAGACCTATACTCAACGCATTGTTCGATTATGATCCGTAAGGTGTTTATGTGGTCGATGCAGGAGGATCCAGCGCGAAAGCCTGCCTGTTCGACATCGAGAGTTGAATCTAAATGATCTTTAATTCGTTCTAGAATTATTCTAGCTATTATTTTGGCTACAGCTGGAAGAACACATATACCTCTCCAGTTACCGCACTCCATCAAGTTACCCTTCTATGGAAGCTTAATGATCATCCCCCTTTTCCACTCCTGTGGAAATTGTTCACTATCCCAAGCTCTCCGTATTAGCGGATGCAGCAAATCTGCCGATGTATTTGGCGCCGCTTGAAATAGCTCGGCAGGGATACCATCAATACCCACCGCTTTGTTTTTCTTGAGGGACTTGATTGCTGATGAGGTTATAGAATAGAATGAACAACTTCAGGAAAAATATGATATGTTGGTGCAAATCACGAATGAGGCTAGTCTCCTTCGTTTATCTGCATAATAAACAATCAACGTGACTGGGATGTGCGGATGGGGTAACTTAAATATTTATTCCCATCCATACAATCCACCCACGGCTAACAAAGCGCACACCCCATGAGGACAAGACGACGTAAACGGGCCTCGGATATTGCCAAACCTGGTAAGCCAGGACATCCTTTGGAGTGAGGCCTGAAGGATGTCAGTATGCGAGCGCCTGGTGGTCGGCCTATCCCGCTCGGCAGCCGGCCGGGTCAAACCCGAAATGGCTACGAGCTTCCTGTCAATGGTATCGCGAACTATTTCGGGGGTCAAGGGGTGAGCGCGCTGTGCACCGATAGGGTCACAGATGGACTCTCTGAGATTCGACAACGGCATCGACTTAGGATAGGCACATGGAACGTCTCATCGCTCACAGGGAAGGATCTTGAGCTTATTGTGGAGGCTGTTAAAAGTCGACTAGATATAGTTGGCGTCTCTTCAACAAAGCAGGGTGGGTGGAAGCTCTTCCTGTCAGGAGTCGCACCCTCAATGTCTGCTCGGGCGGGAGTGGAGATACTCACAAGTCCCAGGTTGACAGACAGAGTATTGGAGTGGATACCATTGGGATGGGAGAGTTGCGATCTTAAAGCTCAAGCTTGAAAGATCAACTCTGGCATTGGTGCAGGTGTATGCACCGAACCTTCAGTCAGAGTACGCAGCTTTCTTAGATGAAGTTGATGTTGTCATTGAAAAGGTTGCAGATATGGATTCATTTGTCCTGATGGGTGACTTCAATGCTCATGTGGGTGTAGATATTATGACATGGGGGAGTGTGATTGGGAGGAACGGTGATCCTGATCAAAACGCGAACGGAGAGAGGTTGTTGAATTTTTGTTGTGAAAATGGCTTATCCATCATGAACACTATCTTTCCACACAAAGACATTCACAAATACACGTGGTACCGTCAGAGTCCTCAGCAGAAATCGCTGATCGATTTCTTTGTGGTACCATCGTGTCTGAAGAGAATGGTTTGTGAGGTTCGCGTATTGAGAGGGGCCGAACTGTCAACTGATCATCACTTAGGGCTGTGCAAATTGTATCTTAGCGAGAGAGTGCCTCCCCTACCAAAGCGTAAACCAAGGATGGTTACACGCATACGATGGGAGAGGTTACAGGACGATGAGATACGGGAGACATTTGCGCGGCAAATATCTGAGAGGTTTGAACGAATTCCAACTGTTCCATCAAATGTAGAGGAAGAATGGCAACTGTTTTGAACAGCGGTTATTGCCTCTGCGGGAGATGTTTGTGGAGTGAAGCGGCTTGGTGTGGCGGCTGGTGGTGAGAAAAGGACTGCTTGGTTTAAAACGCCCGGAGTTCAAGAAGCCATCAGAGAGAAGAAGAAAGCCTTCAAGATGTGAATTCACTTGGGGAATTCCGATTCTCGATATCGGTACACTGAGGCGCGAAGAACTTACAAATTAGCTGTGAAAACAGCGAAAGAACAGTCTTGGAAGGAGTTTGGCGAGATATTGGAACGTGACCACAGATCTGCAAATAAGATTTTCTGACAGACCGTCCGTCGACTCAGAGGAAAAAAGTTGAATATCGTTGGAGGAGTCAAATCCAAAGACGGTAGACTTCTTTCTAATGAGGAGGACATCTTACGCAGATGGACCTAACACTTTTCAGAATTACTCAATCCCGAAAAGGCCACCGAAGATGACAGACCTATGGTCGAGAGTAGGGCGGAAAGTAGTCATACGGTAGAGGAAGTAACTTTGGCGATCAAAGCGCTAAAAGTTGGCAAATCTGCTGGTGTGGATGAAATTCGGCCAGAAATGCTCAAGGCTTTAGGTAAAGAGGGAGTTCAATGGCTCTCGCGTGTCATTAAAGTGGCCTGAGAATGTGGTGAAACACCTGGTGATTGGCAAATGGGGGTGATAGTTCCTCTTTTTAAAAAGGGGGACAAACGAGATTGCGCCAACTATAGGGGTATATCTCTTTTTAATTCCCTGGAAAAGTCTTCGCTAAGGTGCTAGAAACGCGTTCCAGAGCTGTGGTTGAGGACAGTTTAGGGGATGAGCAGTGCGGTTTTCGTCCCGGTAGAAGCACTACCGACCAGTTGTTCTCTCTCAGAATGGTTCTTGAGAAGGCCTGGGAGTATGCCAAACCTATCTACACTTGTTTTGTGGATTTGGAAAAAGCATATGATAGGGTTCCTCGAGGCAAACTCTGGAGTGTTCTGCAGGAGTATGGGATTGCTGGTTCCCTGTTAAGGGCGATTCAGTCTTTATATACAAACTGTAGAAGCTGTGTTCGGATAAACGGTGTTAAATCAATACTTTTCACTGTGGGCGTTGAACTCCGCCAAGGGTGCGTTTTGTCACCTCCTCTCTTCATTGTATATATGGATTGGATGTTACAGCGCAGCCGTGGCGGAGAATGTTTCAAAGTGGGAGGCCTAAGGATTAGTCATCTGCTCTTTGCGGATGATTTGGTCATCCTTAGGTTCTCTCAATCCGAACTTCAGCACGCACTCGAAAGGTTTGTAGCCGTTTGTGATGATGCTGGAATGAAGATCAACGTGAACAAGTCAGAAGTAATGGTCGTTTCCAAAAAAAAAACCCATTCAGTGCACTCTGCATGTTAGTGGAGTTCCACTGAAGCAGGTAGATAAGTTTAAGTACCTCGGGGTCTTATTCACGAGTGATGGGAAGAGCAATGCCGAGTTATCCTGTAGAATTGGTCAGGCTAGATCAATTTTGAGAGAGCTTGGCCAATCTGTTATAAGAAAGGCTGAACTTAGTGTTGAAGCTATCGGTTTTTAACTCGGTGTATGTTCCAACTCTCACCTATGGTCATGAAATTTGTGTAGTGACCGAAAGAATAAGATCGCGGATACAAGCTGCCGAAATGAGGTTCCCTCGCGGTGTTGCTAGAATAACTCGTAGGGATCGAGTGCGCAACACCAGAGTACTCGAGGCGCTCAATGTTGAGCAGCTACTTCTCCGAACGGAACGATCTATGCTTCGATGGTTTGGTCACGTATTGCGTATGCCTCCAGACCGGCTTCCAAGATGCACCATGGTTGCCGTGCCATCAGGTAGGCGACTTTGCGGAAGGCCTAGAAATAGATGGTTCGACCAAGTCCGACATCTCTCCTGGAGCCGCTTAGGGATTCCTCCTGATGAATTGGCGTCAATGGTGGAGGATCGAGAAGGATGGAGAGTCCACCTGAGCATCCTACCCCCCACCCTCATGAAGGATTAGCGGACCATTGAAAATGTATGTATGAACAATCTAATTACCCTTTATTTCATTCCAGTCAATTGCTGTGCCGTACATATTAAAAATCTCACTAGCTGATCCTACAACCTTGGTTTTTATGGCCCTTACAATAATTCGTTCATACGTGGTACCTGCTATGTGCGGCATAAGATTCAGTATTTCTTCCACGTTACTAATGAAATCAAATAAGCAACGCGGGTGGCCATCAAAGCTTGGGAGGTCCTTAACAGCGTCAGGAATCCTGAGGCAATTAAAGACATCCATTGCATTCGCTTCGTGACTCATATCGTTTGCGTCAACTAATTGTATATTACATACTTTTTTCTTAAAAACCCCTTTTATAACTTTTCCCGAATCAGCTTCGAACGAATGACAACTTTTGGTATTAAGGAAGGAACTAGCTTTATTTTGTTGAATTTTAGATATTTTAAGGACTGGGGCCATAAGGAAGAACTGATGTAAGAAAAGAAAATTTTGGACTCAATTCAATTTGCTTTGAACTTTTGAATTCCAGTTAATTATCAGCAGAACTCGATCAGCTTCGCTTCAGCTCCATTAGATTACCAGGAACACAAAAATGTTTTAAGTTTTTAGCATTGTATTTTTTGTTTTAATATTTCAATTTGCTTTTAATTTTAACGCCTTTTTTTTATTAACCATAGTTTTTTTTCATTTTTTTGTTTTGCTTTTGGTTTTACTACTGTTTTTTTTTTTTTTTTTAATTTATTTTATTATTAATTCACTTTTATTTTTACCTTTGTTTTTTTTTTTTTTCAGTGTATATTTTTCTTTTGTATTATGCCGATGATTGTATCCGTCGGATTAATTGCGGAGTGATTTCATTCGATCCGCACCTATTCCCCATCATTGATAACTCCGGCTAGCAAGTGAACGAATGTCGGTAAGGAAGTGACAGAAAGTAAGCATTATTGAAACCGTAAACGATTCGCACTCCATACAAAGTCAGACGGTTTCAATACGCATCAAAAAAGCTGCGGATTACGGTACCAACAATTGGTAATTATTCCATTAACAGATACGTATTTGAATCTAGGTTTGGTCGGATCACAAGTCATCCTTACGAACGAAATTGGGCCATAATAAACGTGAGTTGAAAGCTACAGGTGGTGAGGAAAACAATGAAGTTCATTTTACTCCTTTCGAGGACGATATCATTAAACTCATGTGCTTGAAAGACTGCGTGAAGGGTTTGTTTGAGACAAAGAGTTATGGTACACCAATAAAAACCATTACCTGTAGTATGCCACAAGATATGGATATGTCTATTGCGTGTGAAATGAACTTGCTGACTGAAACATCTGATGACAAAAGCAATACGTCCATATGCTTAGAAAATGACCAGAACACTTGCAATACTATATCACCTAAGAAACCAGATGAACCGCCGAGAAAAAACCAAAGCCATTACAACTACTTGAAAAGCAGATAAATTTCCAAGAACAAATGTATGAAAAAATATCTGAACTGCTTTCAACTGTTAAAGAACAATCCGGGGAAACAAATTCTTGTTTGAAAAAAGTCTACCGGTCAATAGATGACTACCAAAGACAAGAGAATGCAATCCAACCGTCACTGCTTGAAGAAATAAAAAGCACAATGAACAAATTCTGATAAGCCTGCTATCGATTTCCTCTTCCAGATTATTATAAAATCCTATTGTATCCATTATTTTCAAAATATTTCGCCTGTTTTGAATTAGTATTTGTTGAGGAATATTTTCATTTGACAGAAAGAGGGGTGAATTCGGAGTCGTTAATAATGTGCTTTTGTGGACCGACAATGTAGTTCATCCGGCGGTTTCTATAATGGGATCACACAGAGAAAATGAATAGGTGCGGATCGGAGGAGCTCCCTCTGCAATCAATCTGCCGGATTCAATAATCGGCATGATTATTTTCCCTGAGGTTTCTTTACGTAACTGAAGGATTCAAATCCATCACTAGCATAGCATATAGCATATCGACTATCGTAGTGTGTTACTTGTCTAGTCCACCAATCTTCTTTCAGCTACTCGTGACGAAATAAACCCGACTTCACTGCCTGATGCGGGATTCAACAACTGACTGCGCCAGTTAAATACCTACTATACTAAATACTAAATAAATGAAACACAATCTCTTGTAATTTTTATATAAGTATTTTTATCACTTTTCGCGATGTGTTTTTCTCAAACCTCTGTACACAACAACGCTGCCAAAATTAGGCGTGTTGTATTTATTTAGCAGCTGGACTTGCTTACAAGCCAAGTCTTTATAGAAGTAGTTTGGCTAAACATGTTCCCGTAAGATGTATTTTGACATAAACAACTTCCCGTAAGATTTAGCATAAACAAGTTCTTGTAAGGTTGGCATAAACATGTTCGTAAGAAGTTTGGCGTAAACAAGTTCCCGTTAGATACATTATGCATGTTGGTAACATGGTCTGCGATGAAGCTTGATGATGATGATGATGATGATGATGATGATGATGGCAGGTGAAATGTGCAGACATGTAACTTGCGCACATAACGCCAGACAACGCTGAGCTCCTTTTTCCTTACTTTTTTGAATAGTCGTAACGTAGTCTTATCAGTTAGGCTCCAGGATCAAATATTAGAATCAAGAAATTTGAAAATTCACAGAGGTGTGTCGAAACCCCTTCCAATCTTTTTGAACCAATCGTTCTTATGTGCTGATTTTGCTCTCATACGTATGTGAGCTAAATCATTTTCGACCTCGATATTTAAAAGAAGTTATAGACTTAACTGAGAAACTGGGCAACTAGTCACCAATAATCTACCCTAAGCTCGAAAATAGTTGACAAGTGTTCATCAACATGGTTTTTCAAGGGTAGACCTACAACAAAAAATTTATCTTATTACACATCACACATTTTCTTGAAGATATGGATAAGTTACCAAATTGAGCTTATATTTCTGGGAAGCATTCAACAAAGTGACCATGGTTTTCTAGCTTCTAATAAAATAACACTAACATTCGTGGTAATCTGTTGAAGTGGTTTACGTCTTATATGCCTAAAAGAACTAAATTTTTCGTTTCTCGTCCAATAAATGTGACAACTAGGTCACCCCACAGTAATCATCTGGGTCCCATGTATAGGTACAATACATATCTTTACTCGTACATAAGTTCGACGTTTCATTAGAAGTTGGAAAGAACATCTCGCATAGTGTTCGGTGTTTCTAATTCAATGTTCTTTTATGAGCCGTGGAATATGTTTTATTTGTTGTATATTCAGTAGCCAGACGCATTCCATAAGATAGGCCAATTAGTGCTAAATAACCGAACGTGTACTGTTTGTAGATATGTATATATGTACATAAGTTTGAAATTTTTGTTTGGCTATCATGTAGCTGAATATAAAAATCATGCTTCTGTTTAATACGTCTTTCTTCTTCTTCCTTTTATCAGCGAGGTTATGATCCGAAAATAAGGGATCACAACCCTCCCACTTCACCGCATTTCTACTGATCCGCCTGTGGGGTTCGCCTGTTTAATACGTCTTTATACATACATACATTTATGTTACATTTGTCGGCTCTAATATTAGTAACATACGTTTATACTTTTCGTATTGGACTCCAAGTACGCTTATGGAAGTTTTTATTGAAGTTTATAACATCAGAAAGATATAAAATAACTTCAAACTCGGATGCACATGCTGCTAATATTTTAATTAGTGAAGAAATGCACAGTGTATACGAATTATGTAATGTAGAAACGTGTTTTTATTTGTCTCTTTTGAAGTGGGTTATAGATAAAAAGAATAGAAAAAAATACTTATTTGATTAAAATGGTCAGACGATTTTTGGTTAGCAGTTCGAATACGGTTTGACTCGGCATGCACCACAGTCACCAATATTCTCACTGTTCCCCTGGTTATTTGTCTCCGAACTAGCAATAGACAGTCCAATGGATGAATTAACGATCACGTAGGTCTTGACTATTGCCAGCATGAAGAGTTCCTTACCTCGTCGCTGCCGGAATCAGAGTAACTTTGCATCGAAGGAACATTTCCTTTTATACAATTTTTCAGGTGCAAAGATCAACTCCACTTAAAACTAAGCCACACCCCATATTGTGCACGAAAATTTGCAATCCAAAAAAAAAGTGCTACAATGTGTGTGTATGTGCTTTAGAAAAAAAAAACAAAATTTCAAATTACAAAAGGATCCGGAAATTTACAATTTGCTAATGCAAGACAGGACACATGTTAAATTAATTATCGAAATAAAAGTTGTATTAATTACTGACTTGTTTCTATAATATAATAAATGTAATAAATACAATGATACGAGTAATATAATAATGTAACGATATGAAAATGAGACTGCTACAGTAATGAATAAAGTTATTAACGAAACTGTATAGTAATTTTAAATGAGGGTCTGTATTAAAATTAAATTTCCTATCTAGGCGCACAGAGTGCACTAGACGAAGTTCTCACAAAACCAACCGCGTGGGCACTGTTCAATATTAACACAGACCACTTAGAGCCTTTTTTGCCCCCCTCTATCTCCGAAACTAGTCACGTTACAGGACGATTGCAGTACGTCTAGGTGGAATAGTTTGCGAATATCCTGTATTGTAATTTCAAAGAAAAACATTTTTTTATAGTATTATTAACTTCCTCTCAACATTTTTTTATGCTTTTAAAAGGCCTCCTTCCTACACTAATTAAAAAAAATTCTAAAATTCCTATTTGGAAACCTCAGCCCAAAAAGTTGTAAAAATAAGGATAGAGAGGAAAACGAAAACAGGTTCAATTAAAAAAAAATCGAACAAAATCTTTCTGAAGCGATCTCTTGAATAATTAAAACCTAAATGTCTATTGGCTTGATTGAAATTCATAAGGGTCCCAGAGAATGGTTCATCCCGACCATTGTTTGTTACGAGTTCTAAGACGCCTTTCAGGAGCATAAATGCGTTTCCTGGATAAAAAGAAATTAATGTATATACGTGGATCGAAGAAATCTTTTGAATTCCTTTTAATAAATCCAACAAAAGAGTTAGCTTTAGCAATTATGTATTCAATGTAAGGAACAAAAGTTAGCTTATTGTTAATAATAACACCCAGATCCCTAATTTGATGTACTCTTCTTAAAGACGTCAATTCAAGGCAGCAGTCGTAAGAGTATTGCATATATGATCTTTAAAGGGAGATAGTCATGCATATTTCTACATGTAGCCGTAAGCAGTTATGAATACACCAATCATATAGATTATTCAGGTCGGACTGTGTCTTCGAACAGTCATTAAAGCTTCGTATCTTAAGGACAATCTTAAGGGCATCTGCATACATTATACATTAGTAGTGTTTTTTTGAAAGCTAGCTAGCCAGTCGTTCATTTAAACGATTTGCCAGCCAGCCAAAGCCAGCCGATTTCACACGAACATATCTCTAGGAACCAAGCAACTTCGTAGTGGCAACAACAACAAGTAACAAAAAACATTCGTTTTTGCACCGGCTGAAATTAGGCATAAATAAAAATTCGAATTCCCAGCCAGTCACATTCGGCTGGGGATTAAATCAAGAGTAGTAGCCAGCCGGTGTTTGTATTTGTTTTATGTGTAAAATTTGACTTTTCTAGCAACTACTGGCTGGCTAGGTTTAAAAAAAGACACGGCTATTGGCAGATTTGTATGCTTTGGACAATATCGTCAATAAAAATAATGAAAAGCAGTGGTCCTAAATGGCTTCCCTGTAAAAGTCCAAAAGTGCAGGAGATTACCATATTTTCGAGCAGCAGTTGTTTAGATAAACTTTTTGTGTCCGACCGACTAAAAATGATGAGATCAACCTTAGCATTGCAGAGTGAAATCCAAAATTTTCAAGTTTTCTTAGCAAAACTATATGATTCATAGAATAAAAGGCTTTACTAAAGCCCGTGTATATAACATCAACTTGGTATCCGCTTTCTACAGAGTTGATAACGTAATATGTGAAATTGGCCAAATTGGATGATATTGAACGACCAGAAACAAGCATGTAAGCAAGCAAGCATGAATTCAGATAAACAACATGCTGGAATTCAGATAAATGCTCTTTTACATGAAGTTCCAACTTATTTTCAACAACACTTTCAAAAAGATTTGGTATAACTGAAAACTTACACATTCTTGTGTAATTTTCAATGTCATTCTTAGATCCGGATTTCAAATTAGAGGCCAATCAGACATTTTTCCAATTTTCGAGAAAAATGTCTGATGGAAGATATGCATTAAACATTTTTAGCAAAGGTATACAAACAGAATTGCAACAGTTTTTTAATCTTTTTTTGCAACAATCGCCGAAATGCGATATGCTCCAGGCATAGAATTAGGTTTGAGACTGCGAGCAAGCAGACTGAACATCATGAACGTCTAAAACCAGAAATCCGAAATCAATCTTGGATATCGAATTCGGTACAAAACTGCTGGCTGTATTACTATAAGAAAAACAGATTCAACAAATTTCGCAAAATTAACTGTTGCAAGTACATCATTTGATTCAACATTTTTATAAAACATTGTATTCGGCAACCCAACAGAGCATTTGTTATGGCTTATAAATGTCCAAAAATGTTTCGAATCATATTTTAATTTTCTTTCAATAGTACTAATATATTGTATTTACAGTGTTATTCATAAAGCATAAGAAACTTCTTGAATCCCTCGGCGAAGCGCTTCATAATGTCCTTCACAAGCGGTGAACCATTCCTCAGCCCGCAGGGCATTGAATTTCTCACGCTCAAGGTGAAAGGCCAGAGTTTCATGCTCCATCAGATTAGAAAAATGGTCGGTGTAGCCATTGCCGTGGTCAGAGGAACAGTTGGATCTGCCGATGTCGCGCAGATTGGGTTCGGTGCTCTATCGGGTGCACTATGATCGTTATGGTGAGGATGGTATCCACAAACCACTCACTTGGGAAGAATTGGAACCGAAGATTGAGGAATTCGTCGAAAATTACATCTATTCCAACATCTATGCGACGGAACAGGACAAGTCAATATTGGAGTGGTTAGACACTCTCAAGAAGCATTCGTACGATGCAAGGGAAAACAAAGATGTGACAACTCAAACGTTACCCGTTATTATTAAGCAGATAGCCCAATTAAATTAGATTTATCTAAGAATACAGGTCCACTTGCATTTCTTTTTTTTCACACAAACAACCAAAGAGGAGGAGACTATCCAAACGGTTGGTAACAATAAAACTCAGACTTTTTAAGAATGCAAGTCAACTTTAATGTTTTTTTGTATAAAAGATGATTTAGCGTCTTTCCTTCGTCTTTTTGTTGTGTCCGCCTTTACGGTCCTGCTGACGGGATCCAGGTGTAACCTCTTAGTACACCGGAGTAACCGGAGAGTTCTTACTCAGATCGACATGTCACTGAAAGGAGAAATAAGTTAACGAATCTGAACGATGAGTTTATGAAAAAACCAACTAACTATTGATCTGCAGCTCCAGTGGACATTCCCTCTGAACCCTTGATGCTATCCTTCGCCCTGCGATCCCTCTTCTTTATGAAACCAGTTCTCTCATAGTTGGGCAGCCAGCGTTCTGGATCTTGTGGCACTTCAGCGTTGTAATTCTTTGGCAACTTATCCTTCCTCTTGCGATTGGTTTTCTTTTTCTTCTGCACATCTCCTGGCGTGCTTCGTGATTGTTCGATCTTGGCATCGCCAGACTTCTTGGCCGCCTTGGTACTCATGACCCAGTTTACTGCCTCCAAGGCGTCGATTTCGGAAGTTGTACTCAATGTTTCAAGTGTCGGTAGTTTCTTGCCGACTTCGACGGCCTTCTTCGGATTGATATGAGCATAAGCGATGACCAGCTGAGCGAGAACTTTCATGTCATGCGGTTTCAACTTAAGGAGCTCCTCGAGAGAACTTGCAGCAATGTCCGTGGCACCGCCACGCAAAACGAATTTAGCGGCTTGGCGCCACATGTCTGATAAATCGGCGCTGCTGACCTGAAATTAATGAGTGTAGGCGGTCGGAGAAGTCAGTAATTGATCCAACTTATGTTGTTCTTCTTGTACCAGCCCACTGCGGATTTGAGTAGAACCGAGGCGGCTTGTTTATTGTCGGTGACCAGATGGCCACTAAGGCCGATACAACACATGGCTTGTACTTGGACTCTCCAACGGACAGGAGAACTTCAATAGCTTCTTTACGGTTGCCCTATAAACAATCAAAATTAGGAGGAAATTCGGTGCAAGCAATAGCAGAACCAACCTGCAGCAGGAGCAATTGGATGATGGCAAACTTGGTTGCGAATAAGGTTTCCTCATTCTCAGCTGCATACTTGTTGAACACTTCCACCGCTTCCTTGTACTTCTTATCCTTGGCCAGTTGACTGCATTTTATGAGTACCTATAGCTCTCAATTCAGCTTCTCCATAGGCCTGGACCAATTCACTTTCGCGTGCAAAACAACACAAAAAAAAACTCATTAGCCACCAGAAGTGGTTTGTCACTTAAACGTCATAATTTTGACAAGCAGGCGAAAAGGTCTATGAAAAAATTATTTTCAGCTGTCACTTTCATTGAGCTTTAAATACTAAATTCGACATTTAATAAAGAGTTGATCAACATTGATTAACGATGAAAAATGTAATGAATGAGGAATAATGCATTAAAGGATAATTAAGCTAAAATGAAGGTTAATTTTTTGTTTATTATGCTTTATGAATAACACTGTAAATACAATTAATTAGTAGTATTGAAAGAAAATTAAAATATGATTCGAAACATTTTTGACATTTATAAGCCATAACAAATACTCTGGTGGGTTGCCGAATACAATGTTTTATAAAAATGTTGAATCAAACGATGTACTTGCAACAGTTAATCTATTTGCGAAATTTGTTGAATCTGTTTTTTCTTATAGTAATACAGCCAGCAGTTTTGTACCGAATTCGATATCCAAGATTGATTTCGGATTTCTGGTTTTAGACGTTCATGATGTTCAGTCTGCTTGATCGCAGTCTCAATCCTAATTCTATGCCTGGAGCATATCGTATTTCGGCGATTGTTGCAAAAAAAGATTAAAAAACTGTTGCAATTCTGTTTGTATACCTTTGCTAAATATGTTTAATGCATATCTTCCATCAGACATTTTTCTCGAAAATTGGAAAAATGTCTGATTGGCCTCTATTTTTAAATCTGGATCTAAGAATGACATTAAAAATTACACAAGAATGTGTTACACAAGTTTTCAGTTATACCAAATCTTTTTGAAAGTGTTGTTGAAAATAAGTTGGAACTTCATGTAAAAAAGCATTTATCTGAATTCCAGCATGTTGTTTATTTGAATTCCAGCATGCTTGTTTCTGGTCGTTCAATATCATCCAATTTGGCCAATTTCACATATTACGTCATCAACTCTGTAGAAAGCGGATACCAAGTTGATGTTATATACACGGGCGAAAACTTACCTGGTGTATCTGGACGACGTGATCCTGATAGGAAAAACATTCGAGGGACACCGAGATAACCTTGTGATGTAATAATGGCATGAGTCAAGTGAGGTGCACATTGATGTAATGTAATAATGGCACGGGAGAATTATGCCAAACAATTAGTCCAACAAATTTCAATCACCTTTGCGAGCATCAAATGACATGCACATCGGCAGCGGCATTAGTGTGTCACCGGTGTCATTTCCCAACATGCTATTGTTTATTCATGTTCTTCTTTGATAATAAGTTTCGTATAATAAATAATTCAGTTATTTGACTATTGTTTAGAATTAGGATAGAGTAAGCATAGTTTGTAAGTTTATAATTGTATAAATACCCAATAGTTTATCAATAAAAATTAGTCTTAGCAAATCTCTTGTTTTGACTCAATTGCGGCGATATCACCTCCGCATTCAGCGTGCTGCGCTTTGTAAGGCAAAAGTAGGAACCCCAAAGAAACCCCCAATTTCAGATGCTTAGATTACGTGACAACCCTGTCAGACTGGAACGGTACACGGACCATTACATGGCGATCCTGCCAGTACGCTGTCGCATCAGAAGGGATTTAGCGGTCCAACGCTTAATGTTCCATGCGCATACTTTGTTGGTTTGTAAGATGGTAGACCACTAGTCTAATAGAGTTTATAGTAGTGTATACATACAAAAAAGACAATTATAACGTCAAATAATGGTGACGTCACTGCGTGTGCTTATTGTAGTTGCCAAGTTAGCATTAGCATTAAGTTATATGCAAATTGTTAAGTATAGATATTTGATAGATAATTGTTAGTAAAGAACCAATTGAATTGTAAGCAAAGAGACATTGTATAGAATCAGTTATTTTGGGGTATTTCTTTGGGTTGACCCTGGTGCCGGCGAGCCCACCTCAGCTTTGGAGGAAAAGTACCCTCACAATTGGCGCCCGAGCAGGGACATCTACAAGAAGTACCACCGTGAAACCAGACCGATACCGAAGAGGACCCAGCCCAGTGTTGTCATTTGGAATTTGAAAAAGTGGTAGGTCAAACAAAAAATATGGTAGTTTTACAAAAAAAGTGGTAGAACATCCGGTCCATAATGTGCGTATGTGGGTTTTGTTCAACGCTCCCCACATGTTGCGAACGCCCCTGCAGAGTCCAGACCGCAATCCCATTGAGCACTTGTGGGATGAATTAGAACGCATGATCCGAACGCGTGAGATACGGAATAAACTGCAACTTAAGGTAGCCTTACCAGCAGAATGGAAAACTATTAGTAGTGCGAAACACAGCCACCAAGTCGGACGGGCTGGTGGGGCTAAGCTCAGGCAACTGTGGGGGTCACAGGTGGCGGATAGTGAACGGCCTGCAGAATTACAGGTTAACTGCGAATACCCAAATAAGCAGTCCCCGACCAAGAGCGGCAGAGAAGGAGGGCTTGGCTGAAAAGGTCAAAGGAACCCCTATGAACTTTCTGCGACAAGACGAATAAGCACCGTCTTCCATATAGGTGCACCCCACTCCACAAGGTGGTTACGAAGGATACAGTAAGGAGAAAATGGCGAGATCCGGACGTACCTGCCACAACGCGAAACACGCAGCTTCTTGTCTCGGAAAGATGTCTGCTACTACGGAAATATGAGTATATACAGTGCAATATATTGTAGTGCGCATTACTGTAATTAAAAAACTACAATACTCGTATGATGACTTTGTCATCAGTACCTTAAAGCATTAAGACTCAGCCCAGTAAGGTCTAAGTTATGGCATACTGGAAAACGAATTGGGATGACAGCTATGAGGGCTGACGTCTGAAGTATTCTGTTACCTGAGTAAGCTGGAGTTAAATCCGGTTGAAATGGCTTTCAGGCTAATGCTACAAGCGCCCCCGTCCCGTTTAAACTTTAGCAGGCCTCAAAGTGCGTTCAATGTTTCGTTACCATTAAGTTGATGGTGTAGGTACAGATGTAACATTCCTATTTAGCACCGATCTGGCTCTGACACAAGACCCCATAAGGGCTTATGCCAACCCTCGCATGGCCTCACTGCTTGCATAGACAACCATGAGATCCCTGGGTGACTACACATTCGGACATTGATAGCGGTTTTGAGTGGGGACTAGAGATTTCAATCCCGAAAATAATTTTCAATTTGGAAAAATGAATCCCGGGATTGGACAGAATATTTTCTTTTTTGTAAAAAAAAAAAAAAATCTAACCAAAAACCGATACACGGGTCAAAAAATTGATAAGTCATGTTTTTAACAAAAAAAAATCAACTTCCGATAATTGCTCACAAAAATGTAGAAATTATTTATAAGTGCCTTATCTTTTTAAATAAAAAACAGTATAATTATTATGCTCTGCATTTTTTTTTATTATTAAAATGAATCAAAAGGAAATAAAATCATCCATTTTCCGTTTAACCGGCGGTCCTCCCGTTTGCTTCTCTCTTGATTGTCGACTAGTCGAAACAATACTCAGTTCACCTCCCACTTTGGATTTATGGATGGCTAATAAGTGCGTGTGTAAGCATTTCGTTGAACCTCCCAAAGTCTTCAGGGCAGCCTTACATCTTTTACACTGTGCACTTTTTCCATCTTTGGATGTGTAAAAATGATGCCAAACTGATGGTGATGGGTCAGATTCACAATCTTTTTTATGGTTGGTAAAATGAGTTTCACTTGACATTTTTGAAATCACACAATAATTATAGGGACTAGTAGTTTATTTAAAACGCGTGCGAGAACACCACAAACACAATAGAAACTAAACCATAACTACACTTGTTTCTCGTACAGTATTTTTATGACGCACTTGCAACATCGCTCACTCTTGTTCGAAAATACTTGTTTCTCTCTCTCCTTTAAAGACGTTTTCATGTGTCTAGATAGTGGAAACCACTCTTAGTTGCATGCGCTGCGCCATCGCTGTAGGTATTGCCTGATTTTCAAAACGTGTTCCCCTTTCCTTGAATACTTTCTTCTTTTCTAAAAAACAGATTTTCGTGAGTCTAGGAAATGGTAATGGCGCCTTCGAAGTTCTAACATACACTTTAAGTTTGTATGCGCATGCGCAATAAAGATTTTTTTTTTTTTTGCAGGTGAAAAATCTTCCAAAGACACCATAAGGCCCGACCGCGCGTGCTTATGGTAGTGTGAGATTTTTACTCACTAAAAAAACACCTCTCCTCAAATAAAGATGAACGCATACCTTGATTTGCGCTTCAACAGCGCCAGATCTGTCAAGAACTACCGTAATCTAACCTATTCTAGATATGTTTCTTTTCTGTACATAATTTTTGGAAAACGGCAAGGCAACGGTTAATTTCGATCACAAAAAATTAATAATCTTAATTTTAAAAATCAAAAATTACTTAGGTATTTGCTTCAGAGACAGAGAGTATCAAATAAAATCAGCTTACAATCCCGAAAATCCCGGGATTGGTGACTGGCAATCCCGAAAATGCCAGTCACCAATCCCGGGATCGTTCAAGAGCAAAAAACGTCCGGGATCCCGGATTTACCTAGTGGGGACCCAAAAGAAATGAATTTAATAAAAACAAAAACCCCAAACAACAACAAAACAAGCAACAGTCAAACCAACGGTGAGTATGGAGGAGACCCGTTCCAGAGGAGCTCAGTGATGCTGAGGTCACCTGTGGGACAATCAGATGCAGCACTTCCGGGGGTATCGGAGGCGACGGTCGAAATAACAACTGATCGACCTGACTTCCACAAGCTGGGCATGCAGATTAGGGAACTAGTCGACATGCTCGATGATGTAAAGCGGCGCTCAATACATCAATCGATGAGAGACGCCATCGAAAGCATTCGGGCGTTGTATGAACTCTCGGCAATCCTGTTGCGGGATGAAAAGGCTAAAGAAGTGATAAGGAGAAATAAGGATTCTCAGACCTCCCCCTGGCTCACACCTGTCCAGGATGTAAAAAAGAAGAGACTGCCATCGGAGAACAGCACGCCGAAGCCAAAAAGTGAACGCAAGCAGAAGCGCCTCTCAGACGAGGAAAATAAGAAGAAAGAGCCAAAAAAAAAATCACAGAAACGGCTATGGTAAAGGTTAAACAAGCCGGTAACTCTGGTGGTAAGAAAAGTACCATGCAAGAAGAAGACAATGGTTGGTCAGCTGTTGAAAACAAGAAGGCCACCAAAAAGAAGCAGGTCCGAAAATCAAAACCTGATGCCATCGTCATCGAAGCGAAAGGGGAGGCTTCCTACGCCCAGGAAGCTGTGGGCAAGGCGGTATCCAGAATCAGGAGAACGAAAATAGGGGATCTTCTGATACAACTGAAGGAAGCAGGAGACAAAACGACGGATTACAAAAACGTCATTGGTGAAGCCCTAGGAGAACAGGCTGAAGTCAGAACGCTCACTCATCGTACCACGATCGAGGTCAGAGACATCGACGAGGTCACTACGTATGCGCGGTGATCAGAGCCCAATTCGATTTGGGCAGGGTCATGACTACTGACATAATTTCCTTGCAGAAGGCGTACGGTGAGACTCAAACGGCAATAATTAATCTCCCTGCAGAAAGCGCGAAAAAACTATTGGAAGCAGGACGCATCAAAATTGGCTGGGTAGTCTGCCGCATTCGTGAGCGGACGCTGCTACAGAAATGTTTTGAGTGCCTCGAATTGGGACATTTAGCCAAGCATTGTAAGAGCGAAGAAGACCGCTCCAAAATCTGTAGGAGATGCGGTAAAAGGGGACATATCGCGAGAGATTGCAACGAGGAACCATCCTGCATGTTCTGCAGGAAAGCCAACCCGGAAAATCCAAAGCACATAGCCAGCGGCAATAAATGCCCTGTCCTCAAGAAAGCGATCTGCAGCAAGAAACCATGAAAGTTATCCAAATTAACCTCAACCATTGTGAGACAGCTCAGAATATCCTGGCACAAACTATCAAGGACGAAAAAGCAGATGTAATCTAGATCAGCGAGACATATAAAATTCCGGACAACAGCAGCATCTGGCACAGTGATCGATCGAAGTGGGCCGCAATATGGTCATGTGCGAGACATGCGTTCCAGGATGCCAATGAAGAGTCAGAGGGCTTCGTTCGGGCCAAAGTCAACGGAATACACTTCTATAGTTGCTATGCTCGGCCCAGCTGGACTATAATTGAGTATCATGAGATGCTAGATAACCTCGTGGCCGATGCTCGGGAAAGAACTCCAGTGGTTATTGGCGAAGATTTCAATGCATGGGCCACGGAATGGGGCAGTAGATTTACCAACGCAAGGGGTCATGCCCTCCTGGAAACATTTGCAATTCTCAACGTAGGCATCACAAACGTAGGTAGGGCTAAAACCTTCCGCAGAGCAGGCATGGGCTCAATAATTGATATCACGCTAGCGAGTAACTCCATCCTGCAAGGAATTAAATGGAGGGTCAGTGAAGATTATACCCACAGTGACCACCAAGCTGTTATAATTGACATCGGTAATGCCAGAAGCACTCACCGCCCGAGATCGACTAGACCGAAATAGCAGGACAAGCTCTTCGACAAAGATACATTCGCAGAAATGGTTGACACCTTCACGCTAGTCCAAGGATCAGCAGAAAATTCAACTCGCCACCTCACCCAGTCCATCAATATGGCGTGCGATGCATCAATGCCAAGGAAGGCCCCAAGTAGAAGACGCCTGCCTTGCTACGGGTGGAACGACGAGATCAGGGTACTTAGAGCAGAGTGTCTACGGGCAAGACGCAAAGTATAAAGTTTCGAAACACACACACTTTCAGGAGTACCTATCGTCATTTAAGCTGGCGCGACAACAGTTGAGCAGAAGTTAGCTGTCAAGTGTATAACTGGAAAGTTGTTTTTTTTTGCTCTGAATTAAATATTGAATATCTTGTCCAAAACTAAAATTTATAATTGGAAAAGCACTCAGCTAAAAAAATCAGGAATCAGTAAAAATTTAAAGTTACGTGAGTTTTAGAACTGTAAGAACGCATTAACGTTGTGAAGATTAGAAGTGGTTCTTAACCTCTTCACCAGCTCACAGATGTTAAAAGAAAAAAGAAAACTACACCATACTTCTCCAGAAATTTTCAGTGCTTATAAAAAAAAACACACTTTAGATAGTAATATGACTCACTCGGCTGATGATAGTATCTGTTTCTAAGAGCTGGAAGAACTTCTGTGTGGTATCTTGGACAGAAAACGTATAGCCACAAAGAAGGATATTGAGGTGCTTCGCGAGGACACACGTCAGCTGATGATAAAAAAAGAAGCGCTGGTTAAGAGGGTATTTCACCTAGAAAACCACTGCGAAGCACTTGAGCGCAGAATTGAATCAATGCAAGCAATAAGTCTTCAGCGAAATCTTGTTGTACGCGTTCATGGCACCCATGAGACATTTAACACGGAACGAGTTAAAGGAATCTGTACGAATCTTCTAAGTAGCTCTCCAAGCGCCATCGTTGAACAGGTGCGGCAACTCTCCCCATCTACGTACACCGTTGAGCTCAACTCCAAAGAAAACGTCGTTATTGCACTAAAATCGGCAAAGACTCTGCGTGGTACTGGGATCGTGGCCCAAAAGGATTTACCTCCTACAATGCGGAAGAAGAGAGGCAAACTGTTAAATATGGTATTCCTAGAATCATTAAGCAACATTCCAACAATGCAAACACTGGTATCAGTGATGATCGTATGTACTTTGGGGGGGCAAATTATCACCTGGAACTTTGATAATGGGCTGAGATGTAAGGAGCTGGATGGATACGAGGTGTTAAATAGCTTACTTGCTAAGGAACGAATCCAACTGCAATTCCAGCTACATGAGGATGGAAAAGATGGATTTGTTGTTTTGAATCACGAGGAACATATCGCAGACTTATCAGCCCGTATTGTTACTGAAAACGTCAAAAATAGTCGTGAAGTTAGCAACGGAGTCAGTACCGATAGTCCTAAAAGTAGGCAACAGAAAAGCCGCACTGATCGAAATTAGGAAGTAGCCGTCTGCCATTTATCTGTTAGCAATTCGTTATGTTTAAATTTAACTAATTTTAAGATCTTAGCCTATAATGTTTATGGATTAAGTAATAAGCTTTTATTCCCCGATTTTTTCACCTTTATTAATGAATTCGAATTCGTATTTTTATTCGAAACTTTTGTGTTAGAGAAGGACTATTGTCAGCCCGAAAATAAATTTATAAATTACGTTTTCAACTGGTTACCCGCTATTAAAACAGTACAGTAGGGCGCACATCCGGAGGCTGTTACTAAGCGGTTAAAAAAACGGTTGCAACTGGTTTTAAATGTGAATTCGAAAGGGCTGATAATGGACTTACTTATCTACAAATGGAAATCAACTTAAAGCAGCTAATAACAGTACCAACTTACCTTAATTGCAACAAGTGGCAAAATGATTTCAATCTGCTAGAAGAATTTCTATATGCAAATCAAAACAACAACCTTATGATAATTGGTGATTTAAACGCCAGAATTGGTGATAGGAGTGGAGAAATAAACAGTGCCGAAGGAATTCAACGAAACTCAAAGGACCCAAAAATTAACACTCAAGGAAGGAAAGTTTTGGAACTGATGGACTCCATGGGTCTTAGGTTACTAAATGCGTGTAGTAAATCAGACATAAATGGTGAGTTTACCTTCGTAAGATCGAGTAGTGCATCCACTATCGATTACTGCTTCATCGGAGGATATTGGTGCTCGTTAATAACCGATTTTGAGGTTAAAGCTTCCCTTACTCTGATCACCTTCAAATCATCGCTTCAATAGGGCTAGATATGGTTGGAAGCGATCAAATGCAAGTCCTAAAACTTCTCCCAAAATACTTATGGAAGGAATCGATTGGAGTCACTTACAGGAGTAATCATCATTTGGCGGAGCTGCGTCCAAATGCTGAAACCACTTCAAGTGATTTGGAGAAAATAATAATTGCAACTATACCGAACCAGAAAAAAGACTCAAATTGAGAGTGCAAAAACATTCATTTTTCATTCATTCATTTTCAATGGCCCGCTAATCCTTCATGAGGGTCGCGGGGGTAGGATGCTCAGGTGGACTCTCCATCCTTCTCGATCCTCCGCCATTGACTCCAATTCATCAGGGGGAATCCCTAAGTGGCTCCAGGAGAGATGTCGGACTTGATCCAACCATCTATTTCTAGGCCTTCCGCGAAGTCGCCTACCTGTTGGCACGGCAACCATGGCGCGTCTTGGAAGCCGGTCTGGAGGCATACGCACTACGTGACCAAACCATCGAAGCATAGATCGTTCCGTTCGGAGAAGTAGCTGCTCAACGTTGAGCGCCTCGCGTACTCTGGTGTTGCGCTCTCGATCCCTACGAGTTATTCCAACAACACCGCGAGGGAACCTCATTTCGGCAGCTTGTATCCGCGATCTTATTCTTTCGGTCACTACACAAATTTCATGACCATAGGTGAGAGTTGGGACATACACCGAGTTAAAAATCGATAGCTTAGCTTGAACACTAAGTTCAGCCTTCCTTACAACAGATTGACCAAGCTCTCTCAAAATTGATCCAGCCTGACCAATTCTACAGGATAACTCGGCATTGCTCCTCCCATCACTCGTGAATAAAACCCCGAGGTACTTAAACTTCTCCACCTGCTTCAGTGGGACTCCACTAACATGCAGAGTGCCCTGAATGGGTTTTTGGAAACGACCATTACTTCCGATTTGTTCACGTTGATCTTCATTCCCGCATCATCACAAACGGCTACAAACCTTTCGAGTGCGTACTGAAGTTCGGTTTGAGAGGACCCAAGGATGACCAAATCATCCGCAAAGAGCAGATGACTTATCCTTAGGTCTCCCACTTTGAAATATTCCCCGCCACGGCTGCGCTGCAACATCCATTCCATATATACAATGAAGAGGAGAGGTGACAAAACGCACCCCTGGCGGAGTCCAACGCCCACAGTGAAAAGTATTGATTTAACACCGTTTATCCGAACACAGCTTCTACAGTTTGTATATAAAGACTGAATCGCCCTTAACAGGGAACCAGCAATCCCATACTCCTGCAGAACACTCCAGAGTTTGTCTCGAGGAACCCTATCATGCCTTTTCCAAAATCCACAAAACATTAGGAATAAAATTCCGTGGTTCGATTTAGTGTGTCTGAAAGTAGGAAGCGAGCATTTTCATTTCTTCGACTATTTAGAAGCTATAATGACGCCATATTCATAGAGCTTTATAGTGAAGTAAATGCCCTTTTCAAACAACTTTGTCACTTAAAAAGGTGTGAATACTATATAAATGAAAGCTAGGAAATTGTAGAATCTCGACAGACTTCTGGAAACCTGCAAGAATGGTGTCACTTCAAAAATAAGTAGAAACCTGACCGAAAACTGAAAACCTAAAAACTTTAAAAACTCATTTTGAAAGTCTTTTAAACACACCAACCGATATAATACCAATCTTATACGCAAGACCTTGTTTTTTGAATGGGATACTTGACAGCTCAATCTCTTTACAAGAAACCAAAGAAGCTATTTATAGATCCAAGAATTCTAAAGCGCCTGGATCAGACATGATTCCCGCTGAATTTTATAAATATAGTTCGAATAAATTTATGGCTGCCCTTACCTTGGTATTCAACAATATACTTGAGTCGGGAAATATTCCTGACAGTTTTAGGCAAGCTATAATATTTCCGATTTTTAAAAAAGGCGACTGTTCAAATCCCTCTAATTACCGTTGGATCTCATTTTTAAATGTCTCTGTGAAACTGTTTACCAGTGTTTTACAAACCCGGTTAATGCGGCGGATACATGAAGGTAGGCTTCTTAAGGAATTCCAGGCAGGTTTTCGACCAGGGTATTCTTCGGTTGACCACATCTTTTTGATGCGAAGTATAGCCAGAACATTCATCGAAAGGAAGGAAAAGCTACATGCATTTTTCATTGATTTCAGAGCTGCTTTCGATACAGTAGATCGCTCGAGACTGTTCTACAAACTGTATCAGCATGGAATGTCCTTTAAGTTTAGGAGAACCCTAGAAAACTTGTACACCAATACCAAAGCGACTGTTTGGAATGGAGATGAATTATCCGAGTAGTTTACTACAGCTGTTCGATAATGAAAGACACTGATCCTTTTTTTCTTTTAAACGATTGTAAATTTATTCAAGAAGATTGTGCACAAGAAAACGTGATGTGCTGTCGAAGGAAAAACGAAGAGAGAGACAGAGCCAGCCGAAAATGAGCGCCAGTACGAATATGAACTAGTTGCGTTCGATGAGATCCAGCGCGCATGTTGCGTTCATGGAGTTTCAGCACGTGTGTTGCATTCAATCAGAGCTGGCGCTGATTTAGGCTCGAACATCCCGCCCACCTTGAACTAACTGGAAGGTTAGTTCAAATGATTTGGTACGTCGCTGTTATTCTTGAATGTTAAAAGCGGAGAGATCTTAACGATTGGGCGCAGCAGCATTCCTTCAGAAGTTTTTATGGAGACAACTCGAACTCTGCCATCTGCACCAGTATGTACTTCCGCTACCCTTCCCATCTTCCACTTACTAGGGGAAATGTTGTCTTCACGCAAGACCACGAGATCTCCCACGGTGAAGTTAGGAGTTGGTTTCGTCCACTTGGCGCGTTGCGGCAATTGGACCAAGTACTCCCTGTTCCACCTTCTCCAGGAGTGTTGACGCAGCTGCGTAATTAGGCGCCAACGATTTCCTAATGAAACTTTGACATCACTGACATCGGGTTCTGATATAGTTTTAAGAGGCTCTCCTATCAGAAAATGCCCAGGTGTTAAGGCTTGAAGACCGTTTACATCAGTTGAAGCAGGGCAAAGAGGTCTAGAGTTGACACAGGCTTCTCTTTCGGTCAACAGGGTTGAGAATTGCTCGAACGTGAGCAAGTTATCACCCATTGTGCTTCGCAAATGAAACTTAACGCGCTTGACGGCAGCCTCCCAGTACCCGCCCATATGAGGTGCTGCTAGTGGGTTAGAGTGCCAAATTGTTCCATCGTCAGTAAGGTACTTTGATAGCCGTTCATCTGTCATAGCTTCACAGAGGAACTGCGTAAGCTCCTTGTCCGCACCGACAAAATTGGTTCCCTTGTCGCTGAACAAATCCTGGCAATGACCAGGACGAGACACGAAACGCTTGAAGACGGCGATAAAGGTGGATGATGAAAGGTCACTGGCAAGTTCCAGGTGCATAGCGCCCGTCGACATGCATATGAAGATGGCGATGTAACCTTTTACAGTCTCGAACCTCGTCCCTTAGAAAACCGGAGCATAATAGGTCCAGCGAAATCCACACCGCTGCGGAGAAATGGTCGGCAAGACTCCACCCTAGGCCTAGGCAAATCACTCATCAGCTGTTGTTGAACCGTATGCTGGTACCTTTGGCATTTCACGCAGGTTTTGTACGTTTTACGCAAAAGGTTGCGACCGTTGATTATCCAATAGCGTCCTCGTAGGATAGCCAGCATCGTTTGAGGACCCGCGTGAAGTGACATATGATGTACATCCTGACATATCAGCATTGTGAGCTGGGCAGCAGCAGGGAGCAGTATTGGATGCTTCTTATCCATATGCAAAGACGCGTTCTTGAGCCTTCCACCCACCCTGAGTAAACCGTCTTCGTCCAGCAATGGACATAACCTCAGCAGCTTGCTTGGCGTTTCAAGGACTTCTTCGATTGAAGCCAGTGAATGTCATCCTGGAAGTAGCATCTTTGAGTGAGTTTGAGCCAGAACTTTAGCGCGCGTTTAAGTTCGTCCAGGCTGGGACATCTAGTGGAATGGTAGAACGTTGACTTCCCACCCTTGCGACTTGCCACAGAATAACGAATGAGTGCGATTACTATTTTTAGCTTTAAGAGAGAAGAATACCAATTGCTGAGGTCCCAAATCTGGAATGTTTGTAGACTGGTTGGTAGGCTGATGTTCACTGTGAATGATTTCTGGTCAATAGCGGTGATGAACAGCTGTTGCGGTGGCCACGACTTTTCGTGTTGACTCAGCCATAGTGGACCATTCCACCGTAGTGTGAAGTTCTTCAATTCCTGCGGTGGTAAGCCCCTTGATGCACAGTCGGCTGGATTCTGCGCGGAAGGAACATGAAGCCAATTCTCAGGTGGTATGACTTCCTGAATCTGCGTTACGCGGTTAGCGACAAATGTACACCACTTGCTAGGGTGCTGGTGTATCCAAGCGATCGCCACGATAGAGTCGGTCCATCCGTATACTTTGCAAGTAGAGAAATCAAGCTTATTTCTCGCATGAGCCATTAGGCGTGCCAGCAGAGAAGCGGCACACAACTCCAGACAAGATATTGGCTTAATGGGAGCCACTCTGGTCTTAGCCGTAAACAATCGAACAGTAATACGGCCCCCAGAGCTAATAGTCCTAGCATAGATGACGGCAGTGTACGCGGATTGCGAAGAGTCTGCGAACCCGTGAAGCTCCGTGGTCGAACCTGGCTCGCCTGTGCCTACCCATCTTGGCACTTTGATAGCTTCAAGACTGGGAAGATCTTTTCGATACTGAAGCCACTTTGACTTTATCTCTGGCGGAACAGCTTCATCCCAATCAATCTTGGGCTTCCAGGGGCGTTGGAATATTATTTTTGGTATGACTGTTGTTGGACAGAGCAGCCCCAGCGGGTCAAATAACTTCGCAGCATCTGAAAGCAATACACGTTTAGTAAGATTTAAGGTATCGATATCATAAACCTGAACGCTGTATGCAAAAGCATCAGATAATGGTTGCCATTGGAGCCCTAAGGCTTTGATGCTTTCGGAATCAGTAAGGTCCAGGGATGACTTCATTTCACGTTGCTCGAGTTGGATGGAGTTGAGCACGGCTGCGGAATTTGAGGACAATTTTCTTAATTGAAAGCCACCTCGATTAAGCATACAGCCCAGTTACTTCTGTAGACTTTGTAGGAATTTCTCATCATAAGAGCCAGTTAGAAGATCGTTCATGTAGAAGTCGCGCTGAGCTATTTGAGAAGCTGCAGGGAAATCCTGTTCTTCATCAATAGCGGTTTGTTGCAACGCTTTCACAGCCAGGTGGGAAGCTGGTGCTACACCATATGTTACGGTCAGCAATCTATAATCCTTGATTGGCTCTGCAGGTGTTTGACGCCAGACGATGCGTTGAAAGTTAATGTGTGCTTTGTCGACACGTACCTGGCGGTACATTTTTGCAACGTCGGCGGTCATAGCAAATCTGTGAGTTCGAAAGCGGAGTAGCGTCGTGATGAGGTCTGGTTGAAGCTGCAACCAGCTGTGCGTCGTTGAGAGAAAATCCGGAGGTTGTTTTTGAGGAAGCGTTGAATACAACTCTCAGCTTGCTGGTGCTGCTGGACTCCTTAACGACTGCTTTATGTGGCATGTAATACTGCTGTCCTGGAGCTGGTACATCTTCTGCTTCTTCCATGTGCCCCAAGCTGATGAACTCCTGCATAAAGTCCACATAACGCGAGTGAAGCTGCTGATCCTTTGCAAATATCTTCTCCATGCGGCTTAGAGCTCGAACTGCTGCATCACGAGAGCTTCCTAATGGAACATCAGGTTTAAAAGGAAGCTTGACGACATAGCGTCCATCATCCTGGCGAAAGTGAGTTTTGGCGAACAGTTCTTCGCATCGCTGCTCCTCGTCAGTCAGATGCTTTGCCTCCGGTAGATCCTCCAAGTGCCAGAACTTAGCCACCGCATCCGTTAAGGAAGTATCCGAATGCCCCGCGATGGTTGTGGAAAATGCGATAGCCGTATCTTGCCCGATAACTCTTCCGACCAGTACCCATCCTAGTGCGGATTGCTGTGCAATAGGAGTATCTTTTGGGCCATGAACTAATCCGTCCATAAGAAAGCGTTCTAATTGATCACAACCTAATAAAGTGTCGAAGGAAGCTGGCACGTTGTAATTCGGGTCGGCTAGGTTGAGCCCGTCGATGTGCGGCCAAGAACATTTGTGTATGCGTCCAGGTGGTAAATGGTTAGTTATTTTCGGCAATATATTCGCGTGAATTGTTCCTGTGAAATTGCCATCTATCGCAGATAACGCGAACTGCACAATTCCTTTGGAGCGTCCGGCAGCAACAGCGCCTATCCCCTCGATCCTAGTTGTTGAAGGCATAGTCTTCAGTTGGAGTCTTTCGACACATGCTTGCGTAATAAAAGTTAGATGAGAAGCGTTATCAAATAAGATCCTTACCGTTTGAAAACGTTCAGAGCTGTCCTTGACTTTGGCAATGGCGGTGCCCAAAAGAAATTGCTGATGTGTGTTGGATACGTTAGACGAAGGTATGTTGGAAGCTAGCGCTTGCGGCTTATCGGAGTGCAACAGCGTATGGTGGCGGGATTGACACATACGGCAGGTATCCTTGCTGCGACATCCATCCAGAGAGTGCCTCTTTGATAGGCAATTGCTGCATAGAGATTTTTCCTTTACGATGGAAACTCGACTTTGTACTGAGAGGGCTCGGAACTGTTCGCAGGCGTATATCCTATGCTTCTCATTACAGAGATGACACTTGTCATAACTTTTCGAAATGGTGAATGCTGTGGTAGTCTTGGCCTTGGGTTTAGACTGAACAGCAGGTATGTTTACCGCGATTGCATCCAGACAACGACACCTTGATTCCAAGAAATCAGCCAGCTTTTCGAAAGTCTGCACCTTGTCATCTGTCTGGTTAAGCTCCCAGTAGCGATGCGTTTCAGGATCTAATTTGCTGACGGTGAGATGCACGAGCCAGTCATCCCAGTTGGCCACAGGTCTACCTAACGTCTTCAGCGATCGAAAATGCTCCTGCGTATTGTCTAACAGCGACCGAATTCCGGCCGGCGACTCGGAAGAGAGCTTTGGCAAAGAAAACAGTTCCCTAAAGTGGGAATCAACAATCACTCACTCGACATTGTACCACTTTGTAAGTAACTCCCAAGCTTCTTTGTAGTTCTCGTTAGTAATGCAAAACGCCTTGATTACCCTCAGCGCTTCCCCCTCCAGGCTGTATCGAAGATAGTACAGCTTTTGAGATTCCGTTAAAGAGGTCTCATTATGTATCAGCGATGTGAATGCATCGTGGAAATGCTTCCACTCGGACGGATCTCCAGCGAATCGTGGTAAGTCCATTCTCGGTAGCTTGATGTCAGCATGATGCGGTGCAGATACGTTGATTTTCTCGCTCTCCGACATTCCTTTGAGTTTTAGCTGCTGCCTGGTAAAGTTGGCCAATGCAACCCTGTACCATTCTTCCCCCTGTACTCGTTGGGCCTCCTCCGTCACAAGCGACGTTTCGCCGCATGTGCACTCTACCTCACTCTGGGCCTGGTCGAACTTTGACCACTGGTCACTTAGGAGTGCGAGAAATGATTGTAAATCTACCTCGTCGAAGGTTTCAGCCTTTTTGCTGGTCGCCACGAGGCGTTTGAACGAGTTTCTAAACACATCACGTTTAATTGCAGACATTTTGTTGTTAAATTATAGAAGATTATTATTATGCGGCACTGAAGGACCAAAAATGTTCAATAATGAAAGACACTGATTCTTTTTTTTCTTTTAAACGATTGTAAATTTATTCAAGAAGATTGTGCACAAGAAAACGTGATGTGTTGTCGAAGGAAAAACGAAGAGAGGGACAGAGCCAGCCGGAAATTAGCGCCAGTACGAACATGAACTAGTTGCGTTCGATGAGATCCAGCGCGCATGTTGCGTTCATGGAGTTTCAGCACGTGTGTTGCATTCAGTCAGAGCTAGCGCTGATTTAGGCTCGAACAACAGCAGTAGGAATAAGGCAAGGCTGCAATGCTAGCCCACCAATATTTGCTCTATATATTGAGCATATTATTGATTATTTACCTGGAGGAATCACATTTGCTGGTACACTCATTAAGGCTCTCGTATACGCCGACGACATTGTTCTTCTGGCACGATCTCCTAATCTTTGCAGCTTATAATTAACAAAATGCAAAAATTCTGTGAGTTTTGGAATTTACAGCTCAATTTAATAAATCCAAAATTATGATTTTTAAAAAAGGTGGAGGAAGGCGATCAAGAACGGAAAAATGGACCTATAATGGAGAGCTAATTGAAGTCGTGTCTCAATTTAAGTATCTGGGAGTGGTTTTATCTAGCAATCTGAACATGCAAGTTCATTTAAGCGAAAAACTGGTACCTGGGAAAACTGTTTTAAAAACCGCTCTGTATCGCATAGTGCGAAATACAGAGTATTTGAAGCGGTGTCAAGATCGATACTCTTTTACGGAGCGCAAGCCTGGCGTCATGCGTACTACGATACCGTGGAAAAGTTGCTAAGGTTTTGTCTTCGCAGAACATTTCGAATCCCAACAACAGCACCGAATTACATGCTCATGATCGAAACAGGACTTACGCCTCTGTTCCTACAAACGCTCAAGATGAGCATCGATTATTTTCTTGGATCCTTAAAAATGAGTGATGAGAGTTTGACAAAAAAGCCGTCAGATTTGCAGTAAATGATCGAAGTCTATGGTACAAGGATTTACTAGACCTAGCGGAGAGGTATCATTTTGAGCTAAGCCTGGAATGGCATGCACAGGATAATTGGAAACCAATGTTTGATGACTTCCTGTCCCACCTAGATGCACGATTTCGGACTGAATATATTGAGCAAGCGCAGGGGTCAACTCACAGGAAACTATATAAGACCTTAGAATTTAACCTAGGCTCTCGGAACTACTTCTATGATTCTAGCAGTATAAACTGTGTTTCTTTAATTTTTCGCGCGAGGGGTGAGGTGTTGCCGTTGAATTTTGTGCCGCACAGAAAAGATCTACATATTATTTGTTCTATGTGCAATCTATCGCAAAGGGAAAATATTACACATTTCCTAGGAATATGTCCCATCCTCCGAGGTACTAGAAGACATTGCTTTGAAAAACCTATTTTAAATAACAATGAAGTACAAGATTTTTTAAATGGAAAAAAACTGGAAAGCTGTTGTGTTGTATTGTGAATTAGCGTTAAAGTATAGAAAAAAAATAATTGAAGAAAACTTCTGAGTCAGTAGAAATCTCTGCAAAATTTTTCTAAGATATTTATAATTTGTATAAAGACAAATTGTATTTACGAACTGATAGCTTCTGGCAGACGGCTTTAAGTCATGTCATTAATACATTTTTGGAACTTTTTTTTTTGTATTGAAAAGCATAATTTGTTTTGTCTTAATAAAATGAATTACTACTACTACAGTTAAGCAGAGTTATCAAGGAGAGCAAGGCAAGGTGTTTCAGACAGCTCTGCGATGAAGCTAACGTAGACCCTTGGGGCACGGCGTATAGGATGGTGATGACAAAGCTTAAGGGTGGCCAGGTGCGAACGCAGAAAAAAATTTCGGGGGGGTTTTGAAAAACAAGTATTATTTTGTCATAAATAATGTCTTATTTTATTATTATATAATATAATATAATTATTATACTATATATAATATATATAATAATATAATATAATTTATAGCTGGAATATTTTACAAAATTATATCCATACGTCTTGGTACTTTAGCCATCATATCTATAGCCTCTTCGTATTTCATGTCAATATCTCTATACATGTTAAGCAACATCAAGCCATTTAACCGCTCCTCTCTAGTCTTGCTACGCAGATAAGTTTTCAATCTGCGAAGACAAGAAAAAGACCGTTTACTTGATGGCACAGATACGGGAAGTGCGGCACCGATCTGCATAAAGCGATGTATTGTTTGGTGCAACGCTGAATCGCAACAATTGAGAGCGTCTATAAAATTTGTTGGCCGTTTATCAATCGCAATATTTAAGCAATGTCTGCAACCATAGTTAATTTAACATTCAAACAGATATCAAGAAAATGAAAGAAAGAAATTTTTACCTGCGCCACATCGCCATTTCGCCTACAATATCATCAGTACATCTTTTGATGTCATTTGGGAATTCTTTTGAAAATACGTTGATAGTGCTACGTATTTCTGTTTCCAGCTTAGAACAATTTTCCGGTAGAACGTTTTGAATTTTAGAAAGGAGTTCTCGATGGCCAAGAAATCCGAAACAGACGTGGAGCTGACGTCGGACAAGAACGAGATCACCATCTCATGGTAGCTCATTTACGCCTTCGTACTGCATCCGTCAACAGCAACCGCTCAAACCTACTTAACATCACCAGGTTTAATATCGACAGGCTCAAGGTTCCCCAAGTGCGCCAACAGTTCAGGGACCATCTTGCCTTAGAAGCAGAAGCAATCAGCAGCATATTGCAAGAGAACATGGATGACCACTGGAGTTCCGTGAAAAATGTTTTGCGACTGGGGCGCGCACGTATGTTGGTAAAAAGCAGAAACACCACCGTACATGGCTTTCAGCAGACGCCTGGAGACGGATTGATGAGCGTACAGCAATTAAGGTTCGGATTGCAGCGGCCTCTGCAGTAAAGAGAACCGAGCTTGAAGCCCAATACCGTGCGAAGAAGAAAGAAGTGCAGCGTAGTGTGAGACGTGACAAACGTCAACATGTCAACTCACTGGCCTCAAGGGCTGAAGAAGCAGCGAGTAGGTGCGACAGTAGGACTGTTTACAACATCACTAAGGAGCTCATTGGTGGTCGGAACTCCAAACAACATCCAATGAAGAGTCTAGACGGTAACCTTCTGATTTTGGATGAGGATCAGCTGACTAGATGGAGAGAACATTTTGCTACAGTGCTAAATCAGTTAGACGATGGCGGTATGATATTGAATTCGAATGAGCAGTTCGAAGCAACAAATTCCCGAATTCGAAGAACAAGGCGGCGGGTATTGATGGCATCCCTGCCGAGCTATTTCAAGTGGCGCCAAATACATCAGCAGATTTGCTGCATCCGCTAATACGGAGAGTTTGGGATAGTGAACAATTTCCACACGAGTGGAAAAGGGGGATGATCATTAAGCTTTCAAAGAAGGGTAACTTGATGGAGTGCGGTAACTGGAGAGGTATATGTGTTCTTCCAGCTGTAGCCAAATTAATAGCTAGAATAATTCTAGAACGATTTAAAGAACATTTAGATTCAACTCTCGATGTCGAACAGGCAGGCTTTCGCGCTGGATCCTCCTGCATCGACCACATAAACACATTACGGACCATAATCGAACAATGCGTTGAGTATAGGTCTCCGCTACATTTACTGTTTATCGACTTCGATAAGGCTTTCGACAGCTTCAATCGAGATGCTATCTGGTTGGCCTTGCGCAGAAGAGGCATTCCAGAAAAACTTATAGCTACTATCAAGGCTACATACGAGGGCGGTAAGTGTAACGTCGTGCACAATGGTAAGGTGTCGGAGGATTTTGAAGTCCAAAGTGGAGTTCGTCAAGGGTGCATACTGTCCCCACTATTGGTCTTGGTGGTTATCAGCGATGTACTCCATGCAGCATTGACGGAAGCTAATTATAGAATTCGTTGGACGATGACATCTTACCTTGAACACCTAGATTACGCTGACGATGTTTGTCTACTTTCACATCGGATAATGGATCTTCATTTGATGGCCCAAAATCTAGAAGCTGATGGACCGACGGAAATATTCTTCAGGACCTCTTTCATAGTTGTCACGGTTCTTTTGTTTTACAACTTGCCGCGGGACTACTAGTTGAATATCCATTTTGTCTGCCATTTCTTCAGCTCCAGCAAATGTGTGACTGAATCTAACTTCGGAGTTTTGACGCATTTCATTTACTTCCTCATGTAAATAGTTTGCATATTCCATACAGCAGTTGAGATCACATTCTTTTTTTTTGTAAAAGTTCACTTACATTTTTCATTAGGCTGAAATTTGGCTTAATCGCTGTTAAGGATATTATAAAGGCGAACCCCACAGGCGGATCAGTAGAAATGCAGTGAAGTGGTAGGGTTATACTCCCTTATTTTCGGATCATAACCTTGCTGATAAAAGGAAGAAGAAGAAGGATATTATAAATTGGGAAGTTTGTATAGCAGCAAGTAGAACATGAGGTTTGACTCCTTCGGTTTTCATATGTTGTATATCCAGATACTCTAATGAGCAACAGATATATTCATAGACACCATAGAACAAATTGAGTGAATTCAAATGCTCAACCCAATGCGTTTCGCAAAATATTAAAAGACGCGTTTGTTTTGCTTTTGGGCAAGACGCATGAATTTTGTCTTTTAAAACTAGAGCTGCTTTATGTTATTAGATAATCGGAATAAATTAACAACCTCTTTAATGGTTCCTATGCAATTTCATATAGACGGTATTTTACAAGCGCGTGTAATGACCAAATTCGAATTATAATTAGCACAGTGGACGTAAATAGCTTCTGGATACAATGCTCTAACTTTGGCAGCACAGCCGTCGAATTTTCCGGTCATTAACCGGGCCCCATCATACCCTAAACATGTAATGTAATTTATTACCTAATCGGCCTAACTGACAGTTTTATTTACATAGATAGTGTGAATTATTGACACTCACCTTGCCCTCTCATATTAGCCAAATTTATGCCAATATTCTTTATCGTGGTCAGCAACGTACTGGCAAGTCCTTTTCCCTTAATGTCTTCAACAGGAACGAAAAACAAAAAGTCTTCCCGAATCGTATATTCGTTGTCAATTGTATCAACATAACGAACGCATATTGAAAACTGTTCAATGCACGGTTGCAGATATTTCGGTGGGGGGGGGGGGTGAACCCCCAGAACCCCCCGTGCGTTCGCGCCTGAGGGTGGCAACTCCCCGCAGATAACATGCCCGATAATGTTGAAGTCAATAGTAGAACATCTTTTTCCAAGGAGAGTATCTACTATGTGCGCAATCACCAGACAAAACTTTACAGAGCTAATTACAGTGATTACAACAGAGGAATTGACAATCGAATACAGAAAGATAGGTGACAGCAACACGCCCGAAACTGACGGCACCCCCAACAAAGCAGTGAAAGCCGCTGTTCAAAAAGGCCAGAGATCTTTATTGCAACAATGCAAAAGTGCTTAGATGAAGGAATTTTGCCTAATAAATGGAAACTGCAGCATCTCGTTTTACTGCCAAAAGGAAACAAACCCGCAGGAGACCCATTGTCGTATCGCCCGATATGCCTACTGGACACAATGGGAAAGATCCTAGAGCGAATCATTTACAACAGATTGCTCACAATAGCGGAGGAGAAAGGGGCTTTGTCCAACCACCAGTTCGGATTCCAAAAGTCTCGCTTAACAATTGACGCCATTAAAGCTGTAGTTAATATAGCAGCGGAAGCAATTGAAAGTGAAAGATGGCGACACGGCACCAAGGAATAGTGCGCAGTAGTGACGCTAGGTGTCAAAAACGCGTTTAATTCGGCAGACTGGCCGACTATAAGGAGATCTCTTGCTAGGATGGATACACCATCTTACTTGTTGCAGATAATGGCGAGCCACTTTACCAACAGAAAACTGAGGTATGATACCGACGAAGGAGTTGTAGTGCCCACACAACACCACTCCCATAACCGAATCGAATTATTATTTCATTTTCTCTTCCACACATTCTTCTACAAACTATTTGCAATACAACATGTACACATTTGTCTATACGGCACTCACCTACTGATCGTACGCTCGTGTTACAGCGAAAGGTCAATGTCAACATATGCTCGCAAACAAACAAAAAAAGAAAACAAATATTTGGCGCAACAGCTCTTTAAAGTGCCAGGGCCTAGCTTCTCGCAACCACTCATGTTGTGTGCGTTATATTTTCACACAAATGGAAGGGAACTACAGTTTAATGCCGAATCCAAACGGCGATTTGAGAAGCTTTTTCGTGACAACAATACTCTCGGATGTTTGTCAGACGAATACAGAATACAAGTAAATAAAATTGCGTCTTACTTAAATACATATACTATATACACACATACTGTAAGCAAGAGTTGCATTCACAAATTTTTTTTTTACCCTCACAATTTTAACGCGAAAAAATAAACTTACGGTAGAGCTCTTCGAGGCCCTACCCTTTTCTAACCACAAATCAGTAGAACCTTCCCCAAAAATGGTTGACTCGAAGATTACGCTCAATTAGATAAATATAATGGTCCCGGAATTCGACGGAAAACCGGAGAACCTTAATAAATTTGTTTCATGTGGCAACATATTGTTCTCACACATCAAGAACGACGATCTTCAGTACTCTATTTTTCTTGACGTAGTCAAAACGAGACTTCAGGGGCCCGCGTTCGAACTTATTCAATACAAGACCATCTCAAAATGGGCTGATCTTGTATCAGAATTAGAAACCAAGTACAAAGAGCAGATTTCGCAGTCCGCCGCATAGTACGAGCCTACTACCGCCAGACAAGGTAATAAGAAAAGCGTAAAAGAGTTTGGAGACCGACTGACTCAACTGCACCACCAACTTGATAGTGCTACGTACGACAACACCCCTGAACCAGTAATAAGGGACTACCTTATTAAAGAGAATCTAAAAAGTGCGGTACAATCCTTTGAGGATGGTTTGAGAAATCCAAACCTCAGATTATTGGTAAAATCCACCAACAGCGAAACACTGAAATCAAGGATCGCTTACGCTGTAGGTCAATCAGTACGTTTGGAAGACAACGGTCTTCCCTCGACTTCTCCACGAAGTCCAAAAATCATATGCCTAACCTGTAACCGAGTAGGACACACTTCAGCCACTTGTTACATGTCCGCAGGTCGAAATCGACCAACAATATGCCAAACATGTAACAAAACCGGGCATACTTCTGCGACCTGCTATCGCAACAACAATTTCCCTAGTTTCGCCCCACCACCACAAATAAAGCGGCAGGTACAACGCCTCCAATGTACGTACTGCAATAGGTACAACCATACGTACAACGAGTGTAGGACTAGACTAGCTCAGTCCAGACCCCCCGGGAATATAAATAACCGAAATCCTTTTAGAAATAATCCAGGGCCAAATCGTAGTTCCCCTAACTCGTTTTCACAAAACAGAAATCATTCGGGCAGTGGACAACGGCAATTCCTCCCCGGCACAGGCAACTGCCGTTGCACACCTTACCCCCATATAAATTTTAATACGGTACTATCATTCTGCCCTGAGTTTCAGGAGCCGTTGATACGTATCATGTTCAAAGCATCGGGTAAAGGGTACAGAACATTCCTCATCGACACAGGCGCTGATATCAGTTTGATAAAGGCGAGAATCTTGTCGATGGGAATAACTCAAGGCAAAACGCAATGCATTATCTCCACCATAGCAGGAGACTCATTTTATACGCTTGGAAAAATCGAAGAGAACTTGGAATTTGAAACAGATACTCACACCATCTCCCTCGATCACTCATTCCAAGTACTAAAGAATAACATAAATCTCCCATATGACGGTATTTTAGGTAACGACTTCCTAACTAAATTTCAAGGCAAAATAAATTATGAAACTTATGAATTACTAGAACTTAAGGTAATAAAGGGGAATAATGAAGAAGTTAAAAATAACGATAAGAATCAACAGGAAGAAGGAACAAAACGGGGAGAAGAAGACAATACCACATCTTGCGGGGTGTTGCCTACGGGTAATTATGGTATTGGAGGAAAAGCACCTTCCACTTAGGAGTAAAACCAGGCTGATCTTACTATACACTGGAAAACGGGTATACAAAAGGCAAATCAGATATGGGAATCAAATTCTGTTACCTATTGTCTACGGGCCGGAACAGAAGATTCAGCAAAACTCAATGCTGAGCAGGAAAAAGCAAAAACCCTACTTCCAATCTTCTGCAAGTTCCAAATTCTCAAAAAAAAAAACCATTTAGCAATAATTAATAAAGAACAATTACCAGCAGTAAATAAGACTGAGGCAAAGATCCCAGCAAACAATAAGCCCGGCGAAATAAAAACTAATAAAACAAAAGTAGAAATCCCAGCAAAAAGAACTGAGGAAGCTAAAAAATTATTAGAAAAAGAAACCCCAAATAAAATTAACAAAAAACAAAATCCCGTCATAATCAAGTCAAGGACAAGAAAAATAATAGATATCCCATTCAACAAAGAATCCAGTGATATCATTATTAAAAAGAAAGAAATGATGCCGGGTATATATACAGGTGACACAATCACCAAGCCAGAAAATTTTAGAGTCAAAGTACTCTTATTAAATTTATTAGATTCAAATCAAGAGCTACATCTAAACGATACAGACCTCGACTGGGAGAATTTAGACGAATCTAACATCGTTGAAGCAGATGGGCTAAAGGACCTAGTGAAAAACCGACTGAAGAAGTTGGAATCACATTTTAATTTTCAGCATTGCAATTCCGAAGAAAAGAGGTCTATTCTTGACATCTGCCGCGAATACAACAACTTATTTTATTTAGATGGTGACCATCTTACGCATACGAACGCTATGCAACACAAAATAGTTACAGAAGAAGGAACACCACCCCTGTACACGAGACCATACCGACTTCCTGACAGCTCAAAACAGGAAATACATAAGCAGGTAAACGAAATGTTGGAGGACGGTGTGGTACAGCCTAGCTACAGCCCTTGGAATTCACCATTACTTCTGGTCCCCAAGAAGGCAGGTCGGGATGGTACTAAAAAATGGAGAGTAGTCGTAGACCAGAAAATTAAATGAACTAACTGTCGGAGATGCCTACCCATTACCAAACTTAACAGACATTTTGGATCAACTGGGAAGAACAAAATATTTCAGTACTCTCGACCTAGCTAAAGGTTTCCCCCAAATCCTCATGGACGAAGAGGATAGGCACAAAACAGCCTTCAGTACCCCATTTGGATATTACGAGTACAATCGTATGCCATTCGGTCTAAAAACGCGCCTGCTACATTTCAGAGGCTCATGAACAATGCACTCATGGGTCTTCAAAGGATTGAATGTTTTGTTTATGTAGACTATATAGTCATCTACGGATACGCTCTTAACGATCACAATAATCGACTGATAAGGGTTCTCAATCGTTTAAAAGAACACAACCTCAAGCTTCAACCTGAGAAATGCCATTTCATCAAAATACAAATATTTGGCGCAACAGCTCTTTAAAGTGCCAGGGCCTAGCTTCTCGCAGCCACTCATGTTGTGTGCGTTATATTTTTCACACGAATGGAAGGGACCTACAGATTAATGCCGACTCCGAACGGCGATTTGAGAAGCTTTTTCGTGGCAACAATACTCTCGGATGTTTGTCAGACGCTCGCGAGAGGTGGGACCGTGAAAAAACTTTTTGGTGTTTTCTGGGATTCGAACTTGGAACCTCATGCGTAGTGATCCGACACACTAACCACTTACGCCACGGCGCCCACCATTTTAGCCATTTCATCAGGAGAGATCTAACTTATGTAGAGCATGTTATTTCAGAAAATGGAATAAAACTAGATCCAGAAAAAACAAAGGCAGTGAAAACATTTCCAGCACCAAAGAAACCGAAAGATATAAAATCTTTCTTAGGATTCGTAGGATACTATAGGAAATTTATCCCGAACTTTGCTGAACTGGCCAAACCACTGATAAAATTGCTAAAAAAAGAACGTACCTTTCCATTGGGATGCTTTTTGTGATTATGCATTTGGAGCTCTAAAGGAGAAGATTATCAGTCCACCAATCTTAGCATATCCCTATTTCTCTCAGGAATTTCTAGTCACTACTGATGCAAGCGATATTGCATTAGGGGATGTATTATCCCAAGGACCAATCGGTCAAGACAAGCCCATTTTCTTTGCTAGTCGTACGTTGAATGACGCAGAAACACGTTACACAACTTCCGAGAAAGAATTGCTAGCCATCGTATACGCGCTAACACAACTTCGACCATACATCTATGGAAAGAAGTTCACCATTGTTACCGACCACAGTTCACAATGGTTGATAGGTCGTAATAGGTCTTCCAAGAAGAAAGAAAATCAATATATTCAGATAAGTTACTCGAATGCAAAATAATAATACTCCCTTTGATAAACTCGATAGAGGAATAAATTTTAAAACAAAAAGTTCTCAATTATACAAAACCCCAGGTAGGACCAATCAATACATTTAGATTAAATAAAAAAGCAGAGATTCTAGTAACGACACTTCCAATGCCTTTCAGAAGTGAAAAGGACATACAAATTACAGAGACATGTTTATCTAATATAAAATATAAACTAATAAAACATAAATCGCTCGGTTTTGCTGTAGCAGCAATAGATTTCGAATCCAAGAAAACCTTTACACAGCTTCTTTAGAATTTTTTTCAAACTATAGACATTACAATACACCTCTTTACGGACGATAGAACATTTCTGACAAACAAAGAAGACATAGAGAAGATATTACATGAATATCACGACTCACCACTAGGAGGACACCAGGGAATAAAACGAACGGCAAAACGAATCAAGAAAACATACTACTGGCCGACAATAACTAAAGACACCACTACGTATATGAAAAATGCGAATCGTGTCAAAAGAACAAACTTGCTAGACACAGGAAAATACCTATGAAAATAACGACGACAAGTAGAACGCCATTTGAACGGATAGCACTAGACATAGTAGGACCACTACCAGTCAGCCATGAAGGAAACAAATACGTACTCACTTTCCAAGACGATTTGTCCAAATTCTCTGAGGCGATACCAGTACATAATGCTGAAGCCCAAACAATAGCCCGCATGCTGGTCGAACATTTAGTATGTCGATTCGGTATTCCGGACTCGATACTCACAGATCAAGGGACAAATTTCCTCAGCAACCTTTTAACCCTTCTGTCAATGAGTAGGTCTGGCCAGACCTTTTCCATTTTCGAAACCATTTTTTCTAATTGATTGTGTAGCTATCTTTACCAAATTTCCTGACTTTGTCAGCGTATATATTTTTAATGCTTTAGTTTGACAATAAATTGTAAATCTAAGTGGGTGAGAAAAAAAAAGTTTTTCTACGACAACCCCTAGAATCAATGGAATAGGTCTGGCCAGACCTTGCTACATATTATATGGAGAAACGTATTTATTTAACATTTCATCCGAAAAAAAACTGCTTTTACCTAAGTCCGTCAAGTAATTATTAGTTTTGTTTAGTGCATTATATATAAACAAAATAATTTATTACGGGCTGTGATCCCTTGTTTTCGGATCATAGCCTCGCTGATAAAAGGAAGAAGAAGAATTTATTACGGTATTTTACAAAAATGTGCAACTGCCTGGAGTTTTCCACTAATTACTTATGTTTATGACGTATGCAGGCCATTGGGTCGCTTGAATATTCCGTATTTGATTGTAAATCGTTTATTGTCTACGACTTCCAGATAATTAGATCATTAGTGAATTTTACAGTTAGTTATTTTTGTTCAGTTTGTGGGTATATATGAGTGAAGCAATTCTGTTTTACAACAAACATAAAGTTGGCGTCGACGACATGGATCAAATGTTGGGAGAATATACATGTAAGCGACAGACGAAGTGATGGCCATTGGCTTTTTTCTACAACATGTTGGATGGCGCAGCATAATGCACGTCGACAATTTTTGCATTCTTTGATTGAGCAGTTAGTGACCCCTCAGATCGAAGCAAGGATAATAGGAGTGTTTTCCGTTTGAAATGGCATCGAATCTTTCTTCGGAGCACCATTGCAAAATAGGATTCTACAGCCCAGCAGTAGCCAGACATCAACGGGCCAGAAAAAGTCGTATAGAATTTGCAGAATAAACGATAAAATACAAAGGAAAACCAGATTTGTATGCACTGCCTGCGAAGAGCCCGTCTGTTTACAACACAGTATTCAGTTACATAAATGCTATAAATGTGTAAATCAAGAAAATACTTCGTAATATTAATGTTATGTAAAAAAAAACTTTAAATTAAAAATAAAAATAATAACATGTCCAAAATAACAAAAAAACTTCAATTATTTCATTGAGTTCCATCAATTTTCATACAAAATGTATGAAGGTCCAGCCAGACCTATTCCATTGATGGGAAGGTTTTAAAACATCCATTGACAGAAGGGTTAAAGAAGTTTGCAAAATTATGAAGACTAAGAAGATCCGGACAACTCCGTACGCTCCACAAACAAACCGTGCACTGGAACGTAGTCACAGAACATTGGCAGAAAATCTCAGACACTATGTCAACAGAGACTCACTAACATGGAACATTTGGCTCCCCTACTCAATGTTTGTGTACAACACAACACCACATAGTGGCACTGCGTATTCGCTATATGAACTACTTTACGGATATCCCCCACGAATCCCGAGTTCCCTCAATTGAGAACCACAAATTTCCTACAATTACGACAACTACGCAAACGAATTACGGGCACGATTACAGCATGGCTACAAAATTGCCAGAGAAACAATAAACGAAAAGAAGAATTAAAGATAATAAAGCCAACGTGTAGGAAGAAATACAAGTTGTTAGAAAATATGGAACTTCGAAGATCATGCAGGCTTAAAAGTAAAGCATTGACTAAGTCGCAAACTGTAGAAAAAATGCCTGTGATCAATGAAGACCAATAAGCTGTAGTGTTATTGTGGTACTTCAAGTTTAAACTTATATTGCTTAATTTACAATAAGTAAAATACACAGTAATATTAAATTGTACTAGAACTTTATTTTATTTATTTGGTGGAAGATGTTACATCTTAACGAATATACCTATTAGACAGTTTAAATGTGCTCAACCATGTAGCACTATAATCTGCATTCTAACACTTTTCCATTATATAATATTTAGCATCACATCATTCCGCTTACATGTTATAACATTAAGTATACTGGCACAGTTATACCTACAATGTACTTAATTAGGCTACAGTAGTTTTTAAGCTCTCTCTCTTACTGTGACCACCGAACAATCAACATCGAATTAATAAATTATTTAGGAATAAGAACCATACTCTCTTTATTTCGGCATTCTCTCTGACCATCGTGAGGAACACAACACTTTATAGAGCCATGTCTAGTTTCGATATCCCTGCCAAACTTGTTCGTCAGTGCAGGCTGACGATGGAGAACGCTCGCTGCTCCATCAAGGTCGCTTATGACTTCAGCGAGACCTTTGATCTCAAAAAAGGTTTTAGACAAGGTGACGCGCTGTCATGTGACTTCTTTAATATTGTACTTGAACGGATGGTGCGGAACTCACAAGCCAACACCGGAGGCACAGTCTATTTCAAGTCTGTACAACTGCTTGCATACGCCGACGATATAGACATTATCGGAAGAACTCAGCGGGCTGTCACCGGTGCGTTTGCAAGCATTGAGGCGGAAGCGGCCAAAATGGGTTTAGCAATAAACGAGGGGCAAAACCAAGTATATGTTGTCAACAAGAAGGGACAATCAGCACCGACGAATTGGACAAAACGTCACAGTAGGCAGCTATAACCTCGACGTAGTAAGGGACTTTGTTTACCTTGGCTCTGCTATAAATTCTACAAACAACATCAGTGCAGAAATCAATCGAAGAATAACTCTTGCCAATCGCTGTTTTTTTTGGCGCTGTTTATAAGGCAATTCAACAGTAAAGCCCTACTATCTCGAACTACTAAGGAAACTCCGTATAATACCCTGATCATCCCAGTCCTGCTCTATGGCGCTGAAACATGGACTTTATTAAACGAGGATGAAGATATCCTTGGTCGCTTCGAGAGAAAAATTCTTCGTAAGATTTTCGGTCCCGTTTGCGTTGACGGGTTTTGGAGGAGAAGATTCAATCACGAACTATACGAGCTGTACAGCGACATCAAAATAAAAAAAAAAAAATGCGTATTGGACGTCTAAAATGGCTAGGACATGTAGAGCGAATGGACACCAACGCTCCGGCCCGCAAGACTTCGAATCTAATCCCGAGGGACGACGCAGTAGAGGAAATCATCGCCGTAGGTGGCGCGCACAAGTTCAAGGGGACCTCGACCAACTTCGAGTGCGCAACTGGAGGCTATTGGCCAAAGACCGAGCTAAATAGAGAGACTTTTTGGTTGGGGCCCAGGTTCACCCCGAACTGTAGCGCCACCTAAGTAAGTAAGTACATGACAGGGCGTCACCTTGTCTAAAACTTTTTTTGACATGAAGGGTCTCGGTGAGGTTATTACCAACCCTGATGGAGCAGCGAGAGTTCTCCGTCGTCACAGACGAACAAGTTTGGCTGGGATGTCGAAACTAGACATGGCTCTATAAAGCTCTTCTCTATAGATGCTGTCATAGGCGGCCTTGAAATCATTAAAGAGAGTGTGAGTATCGATTTGTGTTCCAGCAGTTAGATTGTTTTTTGTGTTGTTGTCTGGTGTTAATTCAGTCGGGTAACAAAATGAACAAAATTGTTACATATTTATATAGATGTCGAAACGTTGATCTTTTATTCAATGTACTTTATTAAATTCAGGTTTTTAGTACATGTTTTATTAATATTTATTACTTCAAAAATTTAAGAAATTTAGTTAAATATTAGGAAAACAATTTAATATAAAGAAACTTAGCAAATTAATTAGGAATCGTAGCAAAAAAAAGGAATTACAGTAAAGGTTAATACTTGGCGGGAACTTTTCTTCTTAACCTTGGGAAATCTGATAGTCTTCTCTTGACAGTTTCCACTATGGGGATGTTCGACAACATTTGACGTTCTAGAACTTTGGGTGTGTTAGATGACTTGAGATTACCTTTGAGTTCGTTCGGAGTTCTTTTATTGGCTTTATTAAGTTAAAGCCTCCTACAATCGGCCATCCTGATTTTCATCTGACCCAGATGAATTCCTTACGTTGTCGACATCATCTCATCTACTTCGACATCTTCATCATCTTCCTCATCTTCATCGTCATCTTCTTCACTTTTCGACGGTGTCATGAAATCTGCAGCTGATGATGTTCGGTTGGGACCCTCATGCACTCCAATATTCTCTACGTCGTAACGATTCTTGGCTTTTATTTTCGTAACTTTATATGGCCCGAGGAATTTCGGATACAGCTTTAATCCCGAGCCAAACTGTGTTTGTTGTACAGCAACGATGTCTACAACACCGTATTTCTTCGCAGCTTTTCGTTTACGGTCGTAGTGTTTCTTATTTTCCATTTGAATTTGTTCTATTTGCTTCTTTGCTTCCATTCTAAGTTCTTTTCTATCTTCTTCAAATTGTTGAATATGTTCTTCATCTAAAAGTTTTAGAAGTGCATAGTTTTCTGAGTTGTACATGGCTACCCCAAATAGAAGTTTGAAAGGCGTCTTATTAGTAGATCTGTGTAGAGTTGAATTCAGTACTCTTTGCAGGCGAGAAGCGTGCTTATACCATTGCTGTGGGCTCTCTATAGACATTTTTGTTAGCACTTCGATGATTGTTCTGTTCAGTCTTTCAACCTGACCATTTCCTCTAGGTACGCCAGTGGTAATCATTATGTGCTGAATCTTTTGAAATTGCAGTGTTCTTCGAATACGTTGGATGAAAAGGCGGTGCGGATTATCGAAAATGTTTCTTTGGAGTTCCAATTTGCGTAGCACTTCTTCGCTTGTAGTAGATTTCGCCAGATATAGCAATGAAAATTTTGCGAAAGCATCTATAATGACCAGTAGATATTTATAGTTTTTCGCAGTCGAAGCTGGTGGACCAAGGTGGTCAATATGATACGTATGTGGCGGAATTTCAACTTTCTCGATAGGATTTAACAAGCCTCCAGCTTTCCCACGTTTCTTACAGGCGAGGATGCATGCAACACAGTTGCCTAACTCTTGTTGAACTTTTTTGCTCAGGTTAGGTATAAAGTAATCTTGGCAAACTAGAATTTTAACTTTTCGGGCGTTGATATGCCCTTGCTCATGTACACTACGAATAATTTTACGACGAGTGCATTTTGGTACTACTAACAAGTAAGATCCTTCAACAAATTTGTAAAGAACGTTGCTTCTTCGTACATAGTTATCATATCCACCATCCTGATCGATTATTTTGAGCAAAAGTTTACACTTTTCGTCCTTCTGTTATGCCTTTGCGATTTGGTATACAATTCCATTTTCAATTTTAAAGAGATTCGGAAATCTGCTCAAAGCATCTACGTGACGCATTACTGTTCCTGCTCTATGGAGTACAGTGCAAGAAAATTCTTCAAGTAGAAGCGCCCACCGCGCAACCTTGCTACATAATTCTTTTTTTCTCATCATAAAATGAAAAGCTTTACAATCTGTATAGACAGCAAATTGAATACCAAGTAAATACGGCCTTAACTCTTTTAGCGTCTTGACGATTGCTAGTACTTCTTGTTCATAACTCGAATAATTATTTTCTGCCCTGCTAGCTTTAAAACTTAAGTATAGTACAGGATGCATTTGTTTATAATGTTTTTGGAGAAGAACAACTCCAAAACCAATCTTACTCGCATCAGTGTGCAGCTTAGTCCTTAGGTCAGGGTTGAACAGTTTTAATATAGGTTCCATGCACATTACTTCTTTCAGTGTGATAAATGATGATTGTTGACTAGGTTCAAAAGTAAACGGAACTTCCTTTTTCGTTAAGTCCGGGAGTGATTTTGCTATACTAGCATAATTTGGTATACATTTTCGGAAATACCATAGCTTGTCAACCCTAAGAAGCTTTTCACATGCTTAGCATTTTTCGGTAATCGGAACGCCGAAACAGCTCTTGTTTTGGTTGCGGACGGTTAAATAGTTCCGGTTTCTACTAAATATTCCAAAAATTCTATTGTTGTTTAAAGAAATCTACACTTGTGCCAGTTAATCAAGAGACCATTTCTCTTTGCAATGTCCAATACGATTTTTAACTTTTCTAAATTTTCAGCATTACTCTTGGCCGGTACGATTATATCATCCACGCATACCATCATTACATAGCTGTTTATTAGCTCTTGGAAGACCGTGTTAATAATCTTTGAAATACAGCAGGCGAGTTACAAAGGCCGAATGGGGCCTTGCGGAACTTCAATTGCCCATCAGGGGTAATGATGGCTGTATATTTTTGACTAGATTCTTCAATGTCCACATAAAAAAAGCCATTTTTCAAATCCAAGTTTGTAAAAACTTTAGAATTAAACAATTTGTTGACGATTTCGTCTATAAATGGAAGAGGAAAACCTTAACAATTTTGGCGTCAAACCTTCTGTAGTCTATACATAGTCTAGCACTGCCGTCTTCGGGCAAGTACTATTGGACGTGCAAAATCTGATCCGCTTTCTTTAGTAATTCCTTTCTGCAACCATTCTTCAGTTCCTCTCCCCTGGAGAAAGACGTCTGGTTTTTTGATACATCGGCATTTTATTTTCTGAAACTATACGCATCTCTAAGCACGACTTTTCAAGTTCATCTGGTTGGTACTTTTCTTTAAGACTAATCACTTCTTCGCGGTAAACTTCATTTCGAATCGTGTCAAAACTTTCCGAGTCATTTGATTCCGAAAACTGTATGGTGTTGATCTACTTTAAGAAATTTTCCGAATCATAACCCTCTGAAGAATCATTGTTTTTCTTTTTGCAAATGGTTACTATTCCATCTACCAGGAATAAATTTACATTGGCCAAAAAGTCTTTGCCGAGCAGAATTTCATCTGAAAACCATTCGTCGGGAACAACTTGAGCTACAACCGTATAACTATCGTTATCAATCAGCAGAGAAATTGAAATACTTCCAATCGACATCACAAGATGTTGTCCAAATCCAGCCAATAACATGCCAGCACCTGTCATTGCCCCAATGCATTTCTGAAGTTACTTACGAATAAGTGTAACATCGCTTCTCATGTCGATTAATGCATCGTAAACTATTTCTTTAATAGTAACCTTCTTGTTCAAGTCAGGCACTGAAATACGGTTTACATTAGCCCTCGCACAGCCTTTAATTGGGGGACAATTGTTAGCTAAGTGCCCGAATTCACCGCACTTAAAACATCGAAATCCTTTAGACTTATTTGGGCATGTGTTAGTTTGATGTGATAAAGCACCGCAAACGCGGATGGCAAACGACTAACAAAGGCCTCGTAGGGGCAGCATCTCCCGATAGGTGCTGGTCCGCTAAGTAACGAGTAGGAGCCACTGCAGCCGAAAACCTAGCAGCTCTGTTAGTAAGCCCTACTCCCACCTCCTCGTGGTGCCATCTGGGAATTTCTTTGGAAATTGCTAACGGGAGAGGACAAATGGCGAGCTTCCTGCGCCAAAAAACAGGATAAGTGTCGGTTGGTCTGTGGCCCAGCGAGCCGCAACCATAAAAAAAAATCATTGCTCCGAAACGGAAACATACGCCTCGGATACGGACTGATCATTTGTTGACGACCTTTGGCTATCGGACACGGACAACGATCGGATTCTGGAACGTTAAGACCCTCCTGGACTCACTCAAGGAAGGGCCCTATAACGCCAGATTCCTCCAATTGGAGCGCGAATTCGCACGGTATAAAATCGACATCTTAGGGCTGAGCGAGATAAGATGGTACGATGCTGGGGAATACATCTCCTCAACAAAAAGCACTGTCATGCTATACTCTGGTAAACCAGTTGGAAGTGCACGGAGTTCTGGCGTAGGACTCATGCTAACTCCAGCAGCACGTAGTAGCCTCATATCCTGGAAACCCCATAGTGACCGGATATTGACGGCTAGGTTCCAGAGTAGAGTTAGAAAAATTACCATCATACAGTGTTATGCTCCGACTCTAGACGCGACTGAGGATGAAAAGTATAATTTTTATAGCCACTTAGGCGCCGCCAAGGTGGGTAGCGACAACACCATGCTTAAGCACGTGATGGGAGTTCACGGCGTGGGAGACCGTAATGACAATGGTGAGCGGTTTGTGGACTTCTGCAATACCAACCGCCTAGTCATCGGAGGTACGCTGTTTAAGCATAACACCTGCCATAAGATCAGTTGGGTCTCTACTGATAGGCAACGAACATCCAACCAGATCGACCACATTGCGATCAGCCGCCGCTTTAGAAATTGTCTCCTGGACGTCCGAAACAGACGTGGAGCTGACGTTGGACAAGAACGAGATCACCATCTTATGGTAGCTCATTTACGCCTTCGTACTACATCCGTCAACAGCAAGCGCTCAAACCTGCTTAACATCACCAGGTTTAATATCGACAGGCTCAAGGTTCCCCAAGTGCGCCAACAGTTCAGGGACCATCTTGCCTTAGAAGCAGAAGCAATCAGCAGCATATTGCAAGAGAACATGGATGACCACTGGAGTGCTGTGAAAAATGCTTTTGCGACTGGGGCACGCACTTATGTCGGTAAAAAGCAGAAACACCACCGGACGGATCGATGAGCGTACAGCAATCAAGGCTCGGATTGCAGCGGCCTCAGCAGTAGAGAGAACCGAGCTTGAAGCCCAATACCGTGCGAAGAAGAAAGAAGTGCAGCGTAGTGTGAGACGTGACAAGCGTCAACATGTCAACTCACTGGCCTCAAGGGCTGAAGAAGCAGCGAGTAGGTGCGACAGTAGGACTGTTTACAACATCACTAAGGAGCTCATTGGTGGTCGAAACTCCAAACAACATCCAGTGAAGAGTCTAGACGGTAACCTTCTGATTTTGGATGAGGATCAGCTCACTAGATGGAGAGAGCATTTTGCTGCAGTGCTATATCACTTAGACGACGGCGGTATGATCTTGAATTCGAATGAGCAGTTCGAAGCAACAAATTCCCGAATTCGCACCGTACCTCCCAGTAAAGCTGAAATAATAACAGCAATCAAGTCCCTCAAGAAAAACAAAGCGGTGGGTATTGATGGCATCCCTGTCGAGCTATTTCAAGCGGCGCCAAATACATCGGCAGATTTGCTGCATCCGCTAATACGGAGAGCTTGGGATAGTGAACAATTTCCACAGGAGTGGAAAAGGGGGATGATCATTAAGCTTCCAAAGAAGGGTAACTTGATGGAGTGCGGTAACTGGAGAGGTATATGTGTTCTTCCAGCTGTAGCCAAAATAATAGCTAGAATAATTCTAGAACGAATTAAAGATCATTTAGATTCAACTCTCGATGTCGAACAGGCAGGCTTTCGCGCTGGATCCTCCTGCATCGACCACATAAACACCTTACGGATCATAATCGAACAATGCGTTGAGTATAGGTCTCCGCTACATTTACTGTTTATCGACTTCGAGAAGCCTGAATAGAGATGCTATCTGGTTGGCCTTGCGCAGGAGAGGCATTCCAGAAAAACTTATAACTATTATCAAGGCTACATATGAGGGCGGCAAGTGTCACGTCGTGCACAATGGTAAGGTGTCGGAGGACTTTGAAGTCCAAAGTGGAGTACGTCAAGGGTGCATACTGTCCCCACTATTGTTCTTGGTGGTTATCAGCGATGTACTCCGTGCAGCATTGACGGAAGCTAATTCTGGAATTCGTTGGACTATGACATCTTACCTTAAACACCTAGATTACGCTGACGATGTTTGTCTACTTTCACATCGGATAATGGATCTTCATTTGATGGCCCAAAATCTAGAAGCTGAGGCAAACAAAGTGGGGCTAAAAATAAACACAGCCAAAACAAAAGCACTGAGTACTTCCAATACTCGCGCTCAACTTAACATTGCCGGAAAGCAAGTCGAGAAAGTTGATAACTTTCTATATTTAGGAAGTGTCGTCTCGGCTAATCGCGGTAGCACCGAACTGGATGTGTGCAGCAGAATCGGGAAGGCTAAAGCTGCGTTCGGAATGCTGTCCAAAATCTGGAGAAGCAATGTTATTAGCTTAAGAACCAAGCTACGACTGTTCCGCTCCAACGTAGAATCAGTGCTGCTTTATGGGTGCAGTACCTGGAAGGTGGACACCATTAACACACGCAAGCTGCAAGACTTCGTAAACAAATGCTTAAGAATCATCTTGAGGATTTTTTGGCCGAACCGCATCTCCAACGAACAACTTTATCTGAGAACGGGCCAAGAACCTATAAGCATTACTATACGAAGAAGAAAGTGGCAATGGATTGGACACACCCTACGGCGCGAAGACAACTCCATTGCGAAATACGCTATGCAGTGGAATCCGCTCACCCAGGCAGGCAGAATAGCGGGACGCCCTAGGCAAACGTGGCGCAGAACAGTTGAGGAGGAATCGAGCTCTTTAGGAATGAGTTGGAGGCAGCTCAAACGCGTTGCAGAACTCCGAACACGATGGCGCGCAGGCGTGGTTGATGCCCTATGTTAAAGGACATAAGTAAGTAAGTAAGATAAAGCACCGCAATACTTACATCTTTGCGTCACATTGGTGTTTGTTCTATTGGCCATTTCTGGCTTATTCAACTGGTTTGTATATTTATTTTTAACATTTTTGAAACCTACTGGATTTTTCATATTTTGGTATACTTTTATCTTTTCCTTGAGCGTATCAAAACATTCAGCTTCATATAGTACAGTTATATTAATCGGTTCGTCTGAAATTCCTGATGCGATGTAAATGATAAGGGATTTGTCATCAATGTTTCCGCGTTTAGCTATTTATCTCATCTGATACACATATTCTAGTAGCGTTTCGTCTGGAAATTTTTTTCTGATTTCTAGCTTTCTGTACATACTTATGCTGGTTGGTTGCTGATCAAATTCTTTTCGCAGTGTTTTTTTAGTGCTTCCCAGCTATAGATATTTGAACCTGCCTCTATTGCCAGTTTTGCAGCTCCCGTTAGCAATCTCCTGACGCATAAGTATTTGTGTACATCGCTCCACCCACATGCTTCAGCATTATCCTCAAATTCCTTAAGCCAAATATCGACACCTTTTCTGCTTTCACCATTAAATTTTTCGAGGAACTCTTCAACGTCCTTGGAAACGAAATTATTTGTAGCCGCACTTTCCCCCTTCGGATAGGGGTTAGAATACCATATATCCGAGGTAGGCATGCCTGTCGTAAGAGGCGACTAAAATCCACAAAGCGGAGACTCCGCAAAACTTGGAAATAAAAAACAAATGACCCGGTCCTCCTGGCAGGGGGTTTGTGTGTAGAAATTACTGTACTACCCAATAAAACTAATACGGTTACAACAAATATGGCAATGAACAAAACAAATGATAGAAATACCCCAGGTGGCAGACCAGGTAAACTGGAAAATCCACCCTCCTTGGCGGTCGGTCCCATGGATTCTGGGGGGGACCATTTATTGCTACATAAACAAAACTCAAGAAGGAGTTCACTCACGCCGAGAACTCCACCAAAAACGATAGCGTCAAAAAGCCTTAGAGCCGAAGATAGCGTTATAATTGTAAGTATTCCGAAAATACAAAAACAGAAATCTGGAACTGAAACCAGTATAATTGAAAGTGAACCTAAAACAGATTCACAAGCGAAAACAAAAACAAACAACTATTACAATGAATGGCAAGCTGAACTTAAGGTAAGGAAAAATCTTGGAATTATAGTTGCAAGTTTGCAAAACCAAATAAGAGAGCTGGAAAAAACGGTCACCATTCTGGACTGCTCTACCAATTGTCCGGCCCAACCTGCCCAGCAAAATACAGAAAAGGAATACCTCACAGAGGAAGAGGAGCTCGCACTGGAAACAGACAGCCATCTAAAGAAAAACAAAGGGCCTACGGAAAAGCGCAAGGCAGAAGACAGTCCTGAATTATCTGCAAGAAGACAGGATGCTAAACTACGAGGTAAGACAAGTGATAAAAGGCTTGGGAAATTAACCACTGGTTTGAAAAAACAGCCATTACTACCACCAATAATGATCTCGGGAGTGGACAGATTTGGTGAGTTAAAAAAAGTAATGGAACAAAAACGAAAAAGGCTTGTAAATTCACATCCTATAATAACAATAAATGGAAAATAAATGTCGATGACAGTGACACATATAGAGAAATCACTGAAGAATTGACAAAAACAAAGTTCCAGTGGCACTTATATGAAAATAAAGCTACTAGACCAGTTAGAGTAGTAGCCAGAGGTCTTCACTTCTCGTGTGATGAACACGATATCATCGAAGACTTGAGTAATACAAAATTTAGGATTTTGGAAGCCAAAAACCTAATTAAAAAAGAAACCACACAAGGTAGTGATGGGCACCCAATGACAAGCAACAGAAAATTATATCTTTTTATGCTCCCTTTTCATAACACGGTGTCTCCACGAGCCATGCGTCATGCTTGGGCATATGTCTTGTCTTTAAAATGTCTCATGGAGACCGCATTATGTCTTCATGTTTGCATGCCCTGACATGTATGTTTAGATTTATCGCTTGCCATCCATGCCTGCCATGGAGTTGGGCATGAGCAGTCACTTTGAACGAAATTCGGTCACAACCGAGTGAAAAACGTAAGGATTTGCACAGAATCGACGCTTTCTTTGTTTTTGCTTTTTTTCTTGTTTATTTTGCAGTTGCTCTAAAGCTTTGATTGTAAAAATGAGCTCCAGCTTCAGTGAAATGTTCAGACATGAACTGCCCACCCATTCAAATATGGCAGCTGCCTGGGCATCGTCTGACAGATGTCGGGCATATGCCCAAGCATGACTCGTGGCTCGTGGAGACACGGTGTAATCAAGAAGAAGTCGAAAAGATATATAATGTAATATTCTTGCTGGGGTTCGTTTGAATAAATAGTTCCTTGTGTATTTTAATCGTTTTTTATTATTAAACACCAACTTTACTTCAACACAATATTCATTCACTTTATTCTTCATTTATTTCAAATTAAACTGTCGCTACAGATTTACTTTCCACAATGTCGCTTATTTTCACCATTGGTCTAATCTCCCTCTTGTAATCGCTGTATGCACTTATAAACAACTGTGTCGACGATGGTTGTGGTATGTGTATTTATATAAAATACAAGACCTTCTAGAGTATACTAGATGCCGCCAGGGATGAATTGATGATCCTGGAATAATTGGGATAATGTGTGGAACAATTGTGGAACGTAAGCTCATCAGGTGGGAATATTTACTGCTAGCAGGCAATAGATGTCGTTGTACACAGTACCTGACGATGTACTTGATACTACACTGCCCTCCTCTTAAACTTGTTCGTCCCGAATAAGATCATCTGGATTACTACCATGATAACGATGAAGACGATCCAGGTGGACAATTTTCAACTTGCCTCTTACTCCACGCTGGATCCGGAAGACGACGTCATTGATGCATGTGACCACTTTATAAGGGCCCTCCCAGTCTTGCTGCAGCTTAGGTGACTTCCCCTTTTGCCGGTGTGGGTTATACAACCATACTAGGTCTCCCTCGTGGGAGCTAGACGTTGTTGCCTTTGTGTCGTACCTGGTTTTCATGCGGTCACTCGCTATCCTTATCCTCGTCCTGGTCCTCTGATGTATGTCTCGGATCCTTTCCCTGAGGTCTGCCACATAGTCCTCTTCACATTTGGGCTCATCGTTAGGGGATCCAAACTTCACCTTACTAGGTAGGCGAACTGCTCGACCAAACAAGACTTATGATGGAGTATGTCCAGTAGTACTGTGCACTGCATTTCGGTAGGCCATCAAGAAGAGAGGAATTTGTCGATTCCAATCGCGCTGGTGGTCTTCTACGAACTTGGAGAGATTTCGTTTAAGGTTCTGTTGAAGCGCTCTACCATCCCGTCGGATTGTGGATGAAGTGGGGTAGTTCTCGTCTTTTTGATTCCTAGTTGTTGACATACCTCTTGGAATATTTTCGATTTAAAGTATCGTCCCTGGTCAGAATGCAGTTCCATGGGCACGCCAAATCTGCTCACCCAGTTGTTGACGATCTGTTCCACGATGGTCTTCGCTTCCTGGTTAGGGATGGCGAACGCTTCCGGCCATTTGCCGAAGTAGTCCATGACGACTAGGATGTAACGGTTGCCATTGCCGGTTTCTGGAAATGGACCAGCGATGTCAGCGGCAATCCGTTCAAAGGGTGCGCCCACGTTGTACTGGTGCATCTTGCCTCGCGTTTTCGTTGAGGGTCCCTTGCTGGCGGCACACACGACGCATTTTCGGCACCAACTCTCTACGTCTACCCTTGCGCTGAGCCAATAGAAACGTTCTCGCACTTTCTCCAGCGTCTTGTTTGCACTCAAATGACCTCCGGATGCTCCATCATGCATCTCCCGTAGCACCTCGTGTACTTTTGATCGTGGCAAGACAAGCTGCATTATGAAATCTTTCCCGCCCGGCCTTTTCCATTTCCTTTTCAGTACACCATCTTGCACATGAAGGGAGTCCCACTGAGCCCAGTATGCCTTGAGAGTGGGGCTCCTGTCCGAGATATCTTGTCCATTTGGCTTTTCCATAAACTCCTTCCACGCTAATATCGGCTCGATGTCTGGGTCTTCTTTTTGGGCGTTGCGGATTTCCTCTGCAATTCAGCCGGCGATAGGCTCAGCTCTTACCCTTTTGATTGAAAGAAGGTTCTTCTCTTCCTGCCGCACACAATGCTTGCAGTCGATCCCGCATGGTCGCCGGGATAAGGCATCTGCATTAGAATGGAGTTTGGTTCAGGGAACCTGGATGATGGTATTGGGGGCGTCGACTCCGACATCCGAGTTCCCCCCCGAGAAACTGGTTCTTGAGCGGTCTCCCCACTCCTGGTTTCGGGAAGCCTGACCAACAGAATGGATGTTATACCTGTTGGATGCTATTTCATTACGTCGCCAATTACCATAGTGTGGATAGTTTCCGCGGCTGGGTAGAATTCTGCATTGCCGTTGTAGGTGTCCTATTTTGTTGCAGTTACAGCAACGAATTTGTCCTCGGCGAGCGTAGTTTCGGACTTCGACGTCCATCCTCTGGCAAGAGCATTCGACGGCGGCTACTTCCCTTACACGGTGGATTCCCTGACACGCCTGGTCTGCCGCCTCCATCATCAGAGCAAACTCCAAAGCTTCGGCGAGCGTTTTCATTCCAGCCATTCTTACTGTCATTTGTAGTTTCGTATCGGCTATGGCATAGGTAAATGCTTCTGTTGCCATCTCGTTAATGATCTCCTCGCCGGCGCTTGGATAGGACAAATGTGCCAGCCACTCGATGTCTGCTTGTAACTGCTGGAGCGTCTCACCCTTCATCTGGGACCTTCTGCGCAACTAGACCCTATATACTTGTTGCATGTGGTCGTCCCCAAATCGCATCTCAATGGCTTTCACCAGACTGTAGTAGTTGCGTTGTTTGTCCTCGGGAATAGTTTGTAGTAGCTCTGCAGCTGATGCTCTAAGCGCAAGCGTGAGGGCAGTGGACTCTCTTCGTCGTCCCAGTTGTTCGTCATTGCCGCAGCTTCAAACTGCCTCTTGTATATCGGCCATGATGTCTGTCCATCGAAGACGGGAGGCTGCATCTCTTTCCTTCTCGGGCAGTCGGTTGAATACTCCCGAACTTTCTGTTTCTTCACGCATTTGAGTTCCTTTGCCGAATTCCCGAATCTTCCTTCAACAGCCTCGAATTTTGTTTCAACATTTCGAATCTTCCTTCAATTGCTGTTTCGAATGTCTCAATTTTTGCCTCTACATTTGCAATCTTCTCATCAATTGTTCCAAATCTTGTTTCCAAACTTTTATTTTGTTCATTGAATTTGCTTTCGAGAACACTCCTTTGATCGAATAGCTGTTGCTCTAGAGAGCTCTTTTGTTCGTCGAACTTAGCATCTATGGAATTCTTCTGCTCAGCTAAGGAATTCTCTAGTAGCTCGAACTTCTTGTTTTGCACATCCAGCTTGCTATCCAGAGAATTCTTCTGTTCATCGAGCTTTTTATTTTGCTTATCCAGAGAATTCTTTTGTTCATCGAGCTTTTTATTTTGCTCATCCAGAGAATTGTCTAGCTTCTCGAATTTTTCGGAAAGCAGTTTAATTAAGGCCGACATATCATTCGTCGTACTTACTTGTTCTTCTTTGACGTCAAACAAAGCTGTTTCAGGATTTGTACCCTCGTCCGTCGTTATTTTCCGCAACTTAGTGATCAATTCTCTCTTCGTACCAGTCGTAGGCTGATGCCGCTGGCCCAGTACTTCCTTTAGTTGCAGCAATGACAAATCTTCTAACAATTTCCGAACCATTTTTTTTCACTTGCACAATAAGTAATACACAAAAAATATTTTATTCCACTTTTCTGACACCAATGTAATATTCTTGTTGGGGTTCGTTTAAATAAAACCGTCTTTTGTGTATTTTAATCGTTTATTTATTATCAAACACCAACTTTAATTTAACACAATAGTCAATCACTTTATTATTTATTTATTTCAAATCAAACGGTCGCTACAGATTTATTTTCAATATGTCGTTTGTTTTCACAACTGGTCGAATATCTCTTGTATTCGCTGTATTCACTTATTAACAACTGTGTCGACAGTGGTTGTGGTATGGGTATTTATATAAAATACAAGTCCTTCTAGAGTATACTAGATGTCGCTAGGGATGAATTGATGATCCTCGAATAATTGGGATATTGTGTGGAACAATTGTGGAACGTAAGCTCATCAGGTTGGAATATTTACTCCTAGCAGGTTTTGCAATAGATGTCGTTGCTACAGTTTGAGATATAGTGTTTTAGTTTTTTGGTACACAAACCATCCTGTAGTCAATGCTGCAATATGTTACTTTACTAACAATTTTGAAAACTTTAGTGGGAATCCATTTAATCATATTAACATAATGATTTCTATATAGTACATCTTCTCCCACCTTAAATTTAGGCGTTACTACAATTTTATAAACTGTTTTGTTCATTTTGTGTCTTATTTTAAATTTATTCTTATCTTTTTAGTACATCTATTATAATTATGTCTTAAGTTTTTTAAAAGAATTCTAGGTTTAAAATTAAATATCATTTCTGAAGGAGATCTGGAGGTTACTGTCGACGCAGTGTTGCGATAATTAAAAAGAAATTCGTTTACTTTCTCTAATAACGACATTGTATTGTTATTTTCCGAGCACAACTTTTTTTAATTGGACTTTACCGTTTGTACCCCCCTTTCAGCTAATCCATTCGATTGTGGGTGGTACGGGGGTGATTTCATTATATTAATGCCTTTGCATTTACAAAATTTTATCAAAACACTAGAGTTAAATGGTGGGCCATTGTCCGACATCATGCAACCCGGGTAACCAAAAATCAAAAATAATTTTGACATTTCTGTGATCAGTGATTGTACAGTGATAGTATGCATTAATTTTACATCACAGTATTTTGAAAACGCATCCATCACAATTAAAAATGTTTTGCCCGCGAAATAAAAAAATCCAAATGTATGCGTTCGAACGGAAATTTCGCTAGGTCCCATTTCGTTTCAACTTTTTCTCGTGAAAACCTTTGTGTCTTCTCACAAACTTCGCACTTTTTTACGAATATACTTACAGCGGTGTCAATTGATGGCCACCATACGAACGATCGCGCTATCATTTTCATACGCACCACCCCAGCATGGTTTTTATGAAGTAACTCTAGAATCTTTTCTTTTAATGCCGACGACACCACTACTCTATGTCCATATAGCACACAACCATCTTCTATTGATAAGCTAGCTCTTTTAAAAAAACATTTCAACTCATTTGGTATATAGTTTGGCCAACCTATCCGTAAGTATTCATAGACACGTTTAAGTACTGAATCGCTTTGAGTACTTTGACGAACTTTTTCCGTATCTACTAATTTCTCTTCGACTTGAAAATAATTTATTGGTATCTTTTCAATTTCAGAAGAATTATCGCCTAGGGGTAATCGGGAAAGGCAATCAACATGTCCCATCTTTGAGCCTTTCCTAAGTGAAATTTTGTAGCTATACTGAGATAAGATGATAGCCCAACTTTGTAACCGAGCAGCAGCCACTGCCGAATTCCCTTTATTGGGGTGAAAAATTTCCTCCAGGGCCTGGTGATCCGAGCAGATCGTTAATTCATGCCCATACAAATAGTTGTGGTACTTCTTCACTGCAAAAATTAAAGCTAGTGCCTCGCGATGTAGCTGTGAATAATTACGTTCAGCAGGTGAAAGAGTACACGATGAAAAATAAACAGGCCTTTCTTCACCATCAACAATATGGCATAGAATGGCTCCGATCCCGTACGGACTGGCATCGGTTACAACTACTATTGACTTGTTGGGATCATACAACTCTAAAATCTGGTTCTTCAAAAGTAATCTTTTACTTTCTTCAAAATCCTTTTGACTTTCTACTGTCCATCGAAAATGTACCCCTTTTTGTAGTAACTTATATAATGGTTGAATCTTTGATGCTAAATTAGGAAGAAATTTATTATAATAGTTCAGAAGACCGAGAAAAGATTGCAATTGTTGAAGATTTTGTGGTAATGGGGCCTTTACAATGGTCTCTACTTTCCTTTGATTAGGGCTTATCCCCTTTGAACATAGTGTGTGACCCAGATAATCTACCGTGTCACAAACGAATTTACATTTGTCCAAATTAATATGGATATTGTGAGTTTCTAGACGATTTAGAACTTCAAACAAGTTTTGTTCACACTCAGCAGCAGTAGAGCCACCCACTAATATGTCATCTAAATAGCAAGAGACAAGTTTTAGTCCTCGAAGAATCTAATCCATTACGGATTGAAATATTGCAGGGGCACTACTGATCCCGAACACAAGGCGTGTATATGCAAAAAGACCCTTAAAGGTATTAATCACTAACAGTTGTTCAGAATCTTCTGTAACAGAAAGTTGCTGATAAGTGCCCTTCAAATCAATGATGGAAAAATAAGAACATCCTGCTAAGCCTGCGAAAATGTTCTCTATTCTAGGTAAGCGGTAATATTGCATTTCTACACATTTGTTCAAGATGACCTTACAGTCCATACAGATTCGTATATTTCCATCACTTTTGGGTACAATCACAATTGGGCTCATTTACTTAATTCAACTGGGACTATAACTTTTTCGCGAACTTACTTATCCAATACTTGTTCTACCTTCTCCCTAAGCTTATTAGGAACGCGATAAGCAGCATGAAAAATCGGTGTTTGACTTTCTTTTAATACTATTTCCGCCTCATAACCCACAATCGAATGAACTAACTCTGGCTCCGTTATCTTTTGAAACGTCGACTTAACTTTAACTAAAAACTGTGCTTGGTTACTTACATTACATATGTATGATGCTTTAAACTGTTGTCTCCAATCTGGATGTGTCCATCCAAGTCCGCCACATGATACTTTGGCATTTCTCCCCCAACAACAATAATCGGCAACTTCCAAGACCGACCTCCAGATCTGACCTCAACCTCTAAACTACCCAGCTCTCGTAATCGAACACCTGTGACCGAACAAAGATTATAGCAAGTTTTTAATAATGAATACTCTTCGAACTTATCTAAATAATCTCGTTCACTCATGATGGATGTTGTGGCTCCCGTATCAATCTCCATTGAAATCAATTTCCCATTCACCATTACTTCAACTTCTTCGGTTTTGTTCGGAATGCTGACACTGTTAATATTACGAACACCTGATCTTAGCCGACACTTGCTGGCCATATGACCCTTTTTAATGCATACGAAACACTGCCATTCCCTCGCTGGACATCCCATTTCCTTATGAGCGGAGCTCCCACACCAAAAACAACCCTGTTTATCACGTTTTGACCATTTTTGTGAAACACTATAACTTTTTTCCGTGTACGCCCGTGGTGATTTTTCGTTGCTGGCAATTTTATTACGATTGAATTTTTTCTCGGGTGATTATACACTGCGTTTTGTGTCACCGGCTGTATAGCACGTGAAGCCTTATATGACGCTTCCACATTTAGTGCTTGCTGACACACCTTCTCGAATGTCAAAGCATCATCTCGAAGAAGCATTTCTTGTATTTTCTCACTTCTAACTCCCACAATAAATCTATCCGCCAAGGCTTCACCAAAAATAAGGGATTTATATTTGGCCACCTTTACGTCGTCCTTGACTTCTTCCATGAAGTCTCCAAATCTGCACGTCTGCGCTGCCGCCTTCAAACGAACTACAAACTCACTCAAAGACTCTCCCCTTCTTGATAGATTTTGTGAACTTGTACCTTTCCGCACGTTTGTTCTCCTTTGGGGCGAATTGGTCTCGAAGTAAACTTATCAGCTCGCCAAAAGTTTTTTCGCTGGGCAGTTTGGGAATCGTTAAAGACATCAAAATTTCATAGATTTCTGCACCAACCACCGTTATAAAAAGCGATGTTTCTGCCTCAGGTTGAATGTTATTCACTTTGTAATACTGTTTCAAGCTATCCTCATACGCTTTAAAATTACTTCCTGGAACAAAGGGCTCAATATGTCCCACAAGCCGCGACATTATTATCATAATTTTTTTTTTTTTGTAAGTCAGTTGGCTTTGTACACACGTAAATTCAACAATCCTCGTCGCCAATGTTGTGTTTCTCACGATGGTCAGAGAGAATCCCGAAATAAAACGAAAGTATGGTTCTTATTCCTAAATAATTTATTAATTCGATGTTGATTGTTCGGTGTTCACAGTAAGAGAGAGAGCTTAAAAACTACTGTAGCCTAATTAAGTACATTGTAGGTATAACTGTGCTACGATGCTGATATTCCATTCATCAGGCATACACTCGTCTGACCAAATCTTAGAGGTGAGTTGGTGTATGCACTCTACCAATTCATCCCCAGCTGCCTTGAAAAGTTCGGCCGGTAAGCCGTCAGGTCCAGCAGCCTTGTTGGATTTTAGCTTGGATATTGCTATCCTCACTTCGTTTTGGTCAGGTGGACGGAAATTTTGACTATCATCGTCTATGTTGAATGGTTCATTCTGCCTGACAGCGGGATGTTGGTCTTCGTCGCCGTTATACAGTCTGCAGAAGTAGTTTTTCCATATTCTCAGCACCGACTGTGATTCTACTATGTGGTTTCTATTTTCATCTCTACAGGTTTCTGTACGGGCATTGCTTGTCTGCGCTTTCTTTTTACCTTTTGGTAAAACTTCCATACATTGTTCCTGGAGTATAAACTCTCGATATTCTCGAACGCGCGCTTCTCATGCTCTTTCTTCTTCTTTTGGAGAAGCCGATGTTCTTCCCGTCTCTTTTGCTCGTAGAGCTCACGAGCAGCTCTCGTCTTCCTTTGCAGCGCCGCCTTGTATGCCTCTTGTTTTGCTGCATGCACTCGCCGGCATTCTTCGTGAAACCAGGGGTTTTGCGGTGGTAGGCGAGCGAGACCCAGCACATCAGCCACGGCGTTTCTGATGGCATGTTGGCATCGTTGCCACTGGTCTTCGGCACTTGATGCTGGCGGCATAGTGATTGAGAGATTTCGGGATACGCGTTCAGCGAAGAGTCTGGCGGTCTCTTGCGATTGTAGCTTTTCGACGTTAAATTTTCTCACAGTCATTCTTCTTTGTTTCTTAGTTTGGGATATCCGCATTCGTACCTTGGCTACAACAAGGTAATGATCTGAGTCTATGTTGGCCGCTCGGAAGGTCCGGACATCCAGAATACTGGTGTTGAAAAATATAATGAAAATGGAACGCCAGAGTGTTCTCACTCACACTAATGTACTTACTGAAATCCATTGTAAGATTTTAAGTTGAATAAACAGTTGAAGTTTAGAATTCAAGCGGTTCACTTGTTTCGATCTTGTTCGCTGACATTGGGCCGGGTTTTCCAGCTTTGGAATATTATCGAGTTTCTATATTCTTTTTTACATGGTGCCGAAACCCGGGAACAAGGTGTACAGAAACTAAATCTTTAGGAAAGAACTCTAAATTTCGACAATGGAGCTTGCATCAAGAACGGCCTATCGCAGTCAAGTCACGGAAATTGTGAAAAGTGCGAAGGAGTACCTCGCATCCAGTGACTCCCAACTCGACTCTGAAAACTTGGACCTCATCGAGGAGGAGCTGCAAACACTACTCCAACGCTTAACGTCTGCTTACGCAAGCCTTAACGTCATGGATAAAGAGGTAATTGCCAAGTGTCTATCCAAGACTGATGATCTCGACAAGGAAAAGGAAAAGGTAGCTGAATACCAGGACATGGCGGTCGAGATGTTGGCTCGGATTAGTTCGCGTCTGCAGAAAGTGCGCCGAAAGCAAACCCCATTTCAGAAGCTGTAGACATCAACAGTAGCCGATTATCCAATCGTAATGATGCATGTCCACCCAAGTTGCCAAAACTCCCGCTCAAAAGGTTTGATGGTAACATTCAAGAATGGCTTCCCTTTTGGGAGCAATTTAAAACAGCAGTTCATGAAAACAACGGGCTATCATCATCCGACAAATTCTGTTATCTCGAATCCGTTCTTGTGGGAAAAGCAAAAAAGGTAATTGAAGGGTTCACCACATCTGGAACCTGCTATGAAGCAGCCGTCTCTCTTTTGCGCGAACAATTTGGTGACCCTGAACGTTTGGTAGACAAACGCATGCAACAACTCGTCTCTCTTCGTCCAGTACAGACACGCACAGATGCCGTAGGTTTACGCACTCTTTATAACGCTGTTACTTCATGTTGTCGCACTCTAACTGCACTGCAGATTCCATCACACCAATATCATGTTATGTTAAAGTCTGTACTTATTCGTTGCCTTCCAGTTGACCTCCGTGTCGACTACTATCGTTCCACCGAGAGAGAGGATAATCAAACGCAAGTAAACGAGACAACAACAGAAGCGGACGACAGTACATCTACTCTCTTACAAGTGGGTGATAAACAGGTAGAAAGTGTAATGCGTTTTTTGAAGCGGGAAGTCGAATCTCTGGAAAAGAGCGAAATAACATCGAATTCTTCTACAAACGTCAAACGTCTCGCTTCAACCCTGACTACTGCAACCAATTTGATGTCTCTGAACGACAGAAACAGCTGTGTTTTTTGTAACTCCGATCGGCATGTGACGAAAGAGTTCGACAGCAAATTGTCAATTGAACAGAAGAAAGAAATTCTGCGAAAGGAAAATCGTTGCTACCGGTGTGCAAAACGTGGGCATCCGTCAAAGAATTGCAGAAGTGCCAAATATATCTCGTGTGCCAAATGTAAAGGAAAACACCTTACATCTCTGTGCAATCCCAAGGTTGAAACAATGCTTCAAAGTGGCGCTACAATGTGTGCCTGCGATTCATCGCATCTATTAAATGTTTTTTTGAATACAGGTCGGGGAATTGTCGCCGCCTCGACCAAATCCAAACGACTACTTATTCGCTTCCTCATAGACGGCGGCAGCCAGTGTTCCTACATTCGCGAGGATTTAGTAAAGAAACTAAACATACCTACTATTAATCAAGTCAATTTGTCTCTGATGCCATTTGGGTCCAGGAATCAAACTCCATCAAGGCTGTTCCACAAGGTGAGGATTTTTCTTGCAAGTCAGTACAGCAACCAACGCGTGGACATAGAAGCAGTGGTGGTGCCACACATTTGTATCGATGTTCTACCCCCGCCGGATTTGTTGTGCGCATCGATCAAAAATCTTCTTATGGCTGATGTTCATCATGCAAATATCGATGCAGAAGAAGGATTGGGTCTACTCATCGGATCCGACAAGTATTGGTCAATAGTCACTGGGAAACAGCGGTTCATTTCACCCTCCTTAAGAGCAGTGGAGACCATCTTTGGGTGGACTCTACAAGGCAAATATTTGTTCGGTAAGACCATTTTTTCCAACGAAAATTCTCCCCCTAATTGCACAACCGCTTTATGCCTTTCGTCGTTGGAGGACGATTGCGCCGCATTCTGGTCCCTTGAAAACATCGGCATCCATCCAGAAAAGGTGGAAAACGAACTGCTGGCAGAGGATCTAATTGCCCAATGTATAACTAGAAAGGGGAGGCGTTACGAAGCTGTTCTGCCATGGAAAGATGCCGATGCTACGCTCCGAAGCAACAAAGAACAAGCATTGAAACGATTACAGCCGCTGATGGTGCGGCTTTCCAAGAACCCAACACTTTTTCGCGAATATGATGCAGCCATTCAAAACTTGGTATCCGAGGGTTTTGCTGAATGTATCCCTTCAGCAGGGAAGTGTCAACCAAAACGCGTGTACTACCTCCCACACCACCCAGTGTTCAAAGCTGATAGTACCACCACGAAGATGAGAATTGTGTTTGATGCATCTGCTCGCAGTCCAGACTCAACTTCACTCAACGAAGTGCTACACGTGGGTGCTAATATGCTACCTGACGTTCTCAAGGTCTTGCTAAACTTCAGGCTTGGCCGTTATGGTGTGGTAGCTGATGTGGAAAAGGCATTCTTGCAGGTTCTGCTCAACAAAAACGACCGTGATACCCATCGCTTTCTGTGGTTCGCTCCAGGAGCTCTTTCTCATCAGATGATGCACTATATGGACTACCGCATGACCAGAGTTACTTTTGGCGTCAACTGCAGCCCATTTTTGTTAACAGCAACCATCAGACAGCATTTAAACCACGAAGAAGAACATTTTCCTGCAACGTGCCATCTATTGCGGAAAAGTTTTTACATGGATGACGTCGCTATGTCGCTAGATTCAGAAGAAGACGCAATTCGAGTAAGTCAGGAGGCTATGAAGATTATGAGTAACGCCAACTTAAGGAAATGGAACTCAAATAGCAGTCGCGTACGAGAAGCTTTGGGATCGGGTCATACTGCCGTAAATCAGAAAGTGCTTGGGCTGAATTGGTTTGTGCTGGCCGACGAGATTGGTGTCGCAACAAATTCGATGGAAGAATCGATTAGTCGTGGGGGAGCCAGTAAAAGAGTTGTTCTAAGTGCCATTGCGAGAGTTTTTGATCCTTTGGGAATGCTTAGTCCTGTTTTCGTAAGGGTGAAGGTACTGTTTCAATCCATCTGGAAGGAAAAGATCTCTTGGGACGAGCCACTAATAGGAGATCTATTAGCTGAATGGGAACAATGTGTTAAGAGCTTGTCACAGCTCAGCGAGGTAACTATACCGCGAGCAGCTCTGACATTTTGCGCGTCGGTCACAAAGGATGTCCACATTTTGTCGATGCCAGCCTCAAGGCGTTTGGGGCTGTAGCCTACATCACAAGCATCGACCCGTTAGGGGAAAGGACGTCTTCATTTTTATGTGCGAAGTGTCGGGTCGCTCCGTTAAAGGACAACGGCCTCACATTGCCAAAATTGGAACTAACTGCTGCTTTGGTTGCTGCACGGCTTTGTACATATTTGAAACGGTCGCTCGAGACTTCGATCCGTAGCTTTTACTTATGGACCGACTCAAAAATAGCGATGAACTGGATCCAAGGAGAAAAGGGCAAGTGGAAACCTTACGTGCTGAGCAGGGTGGAGGAGATAAAGCGATACACCCAGGTGGCAGAGTGGCGGCATTGTAGTGGGGGGGAAAATCCGGCTGATCTAGTGACGAGAGGCGTCAGTACCGATATTCTTCAATCTTCTTCTCTCTGGAAAAGTGGACCCTCCTGGCTTAAGAATGGTGATTTTCCAGTTCAAAGCTTCGGCCAGGTAGATAGTGTTGCTTTGATCGTGGAGGCTGCTGCTGAACCTGAATTAAGACCGTCGTCTCCTTTGATCCCATAGGAGAGTGTGGGCACATGGAAACATCTTATTCGAGTTACGGCTTATATACAGCGTTTTGTCAGGGCCTGCGAAAGAAAGAATGGTTCTGCATCTAAACACTTAACTGCAGAAGAGATCGATGCTGCAGAAATTTACTGGATCAGGTATATTCAGTCTATTTGTTTTACTAAAGAAATTTGCTCTTTGCAGGAAGGGATGCCAATATCAAAGACGTCGACAATTTGGCAATTGCTTCCTTTTCTGAATAGTAACGGTCTTTTGAGGGTAAAGGGTCGTCTTCAGTGCCTTGACGACTCTTCAGATGTACGGTATCCCATAATATTACCCACAGAGTCCCACGCCACGGGGCTTATTATAGACGACTTTCATCAACGTACCATGCATGGTGGAACCAATATTGTGCTGTCTCAAATGAGAACAAGGTTTTGGATACCAAAAGGACGTCAATGCATCCAAAAACGAATAAAGACATGCGTAGTATGCCGAAAGTTGTTTGGGAGAGCATCTTCAGCGCCGTATGGAGCCTTACCTGCCGACCGACTCAAATTGATTAGACCTTTCGATGTCGTTGGTGTCGATTTCGCCGGTCCGCTCTATTCTTTTGATGAATCAGATAATATGAATAAGCTCTACATGATGGTTTTTACTTGTGCAGCCGTTCGAGCTGTGCATCTCGAGATGCTGACGAGCTTATCGACGGATAGCTGCATAACAGGTCTCAAGCGTTTTATCGCTCGAAGAGGAGTTCCTTCTGTCATATATTCCGATAATGCTAAGACATTCCGCAGAGCCGCCTTTGAGATGAATGCCGTGGAGTTTGAAGATGGAATGTTTCAAGATTTCCTAGCGCATAAACGTATCAAGTGGAAGTTTTCAGTCGAGCGAGCTCCCTGGTGGGGCGGGTTCTGAGAACGTCTCATCAGAACTATAACAAATGTTCTAAAGGTGGTAATAGGAAAGGCTAAGCTCACTTCCGAGCAGCTGATGACCCTTTTGATCAAGACCGAAGGGGTGGTCAATTCGCGTCCCTTAACGTACGTGGGCAACCATCCATCTGATGCAGAACCTTTGAAACCGGCTCACTTCCTGGGTATCCAATATGGACCTAGCATACCTCGCGGTATATACGATAGTGCTAATGGGATTCGAGCTTTATGGACACGTCGCCAGAAGTACACTAACAAACTGTGGAGGCGATGGAGGATGGAGTACTTGCAACTCCTGCGTTCATTTCATCACAATAAGGTATGTTCATCTCCCACATTTAAAATGGGCGATGTCGTATTGGTAGCAGATTCTGGGAAGCCGCGATTGAAGTGGAACTTGGCTACTATAGAGGACGTCTTCTCTGGTCGAGACGGGCATACACGAGCCTGCGAAGTACGGTATTCCAGCGGTTTCAGAACTCGACGACCTGTTCAATTGTTACACAACCTGGAGATTCCTGCATGATCGCCGCCCGGAGGATGTTGAAAAATATAATGAAAATGGAACACCAGAGTGTTCTCACTCACACTAATGTACTTACTGATGTCCATTGTAAGATTTTAAGTTGAATAAACAGTTGAAGTTTAGAATTCAAGCGGTTCACTTGTTTCGATCTTGTTCGCTGACATTGGGCCGGGTTTTCCAACTCTGGAATATTATCGAGTTTCTATATTCTTTTTTACAACTGGAGGCTTGCCTTGCGTCGATCGCAATATGATCAATTTGGTTGATCGTTACATGGTCATTGGACCATTATTTCTGCTTATGAATATCGAGATGAGGAAACCATGTGCTTGCTATGATGACATTTCGCACCACAGCGAAATCAATTATTATCGAGTTTCTATATTCTTTTTTACAACTGGAGGCTTGCCTTGCGTCGATCGCAATATGATGAATTTGGTTGATCGTTACATGATCATGGGACCATTATTTCTGCTTATGAATATCGAGATGAGGAAACCAAGTGCTTGCTATGATGACATTTCGCACCACAGCGAAATCAATTAGCCTTAGTCCGTTATCAGACGTGGTGTCGTGTAGACTATGCTTACCGACTGCCCTACCAAAGACGTCCTCCTTTCCTATTTTGGTGTTAAAATCGCCCAATACGAAGCTTGTCGGAAGCTTAAGACTTCTTGCCTAAGTCTGCCGGGTATGACAAATCCGCATCCGAATAAGCGTTGCCCGTTGCCTCTGTAGCAATCACCGTAGTAGATGTCACAGTTTTTCACCATCTTTTTGCCCGGCCCATCTCATCGCACTTTATGGATGGTGGTAATATCTGCTTTATAGCAGTCTAGGGCCTCTGCTAGTTGTTCGGCTGCACGTGGTCTGTTAAGGGACAGAACATTCCACGTACAGATCCGAAGGTCGTTGTCCTTATTTCGTTTGCTGGGGTCGTCATTAGTTGAGTCATCCTCATCCGAGGGTGTTGGTTGTTTCGGAACAATAGATTTTTCACGTGGTAGAGAAGTTACCCCGACGACACAACCCCCAACCTGGAGGGCCAGTTCCTTAATTATTCCCCTAGGACGAGGATCTGGATACACCGGTGCCAGTAGTCCACTACGGGAGTATGAGCGCTGCCGTTGGCCCATTAAGGGCTCCTCCGCCACCATCTCTATTCCAATGTCCTGACCAACATTGGAAATTCCTTACCGACCTGTGATCCGAATACGTCGAAGCAGCTCGCGCAAGGTATTCACTAAGTTCAACCTAACTGGAACTATAGACGCCACCGTTGACTCCATCTAAGAAATTCGTCCGCTGCCGCCTGGAACAGGAATACGTGCTCTAGTGGGAAAGCACTCTTCCCCCCCTCACTCCTCTGCTGCCCCCCAGAATCCTCCAAACGGGGTTGGTCACCCATTTCTTGGATTAAGGTACTGGGCACCCGGCTGTCACAGCGTGAAGGTTGAGAGTAGGAGTCGGTAGGCCTCAGCAGAGTGAAAACGCTTGTGTTTTCATATGATCGCACGCAATACCGTTTGACCAGCCAGCACTGTCATGTGATTTCTTTAATATTGTACTTGAACGGATTGTGGGGAACTCGCACGCCAACACCGGAGGCACAATCTATCACAAGTCTGTACAACTGTTTGCATACGCCGACGATATTGACATTATTGGAAGAACTCAGGGGGCTGTCACCGGTGCGTTTACAAGCATTGAAGTGGAAGCGGCCAAAATGGGTTTATCGATAAACCGGGGCAAAACCAAGTATATGCTGTCAGCAAGAAGGGACAATCAACTCCAATGAATCGGAGAGAACATCACAGTTTGCAGCTATAACTTCGAGATAGTAACGGACTTTGTCTACTTTGGTTTGGCTCTGCTATAAGCTCTAAAAACAGAGTCAGCGCAGAAATCAGGCGAAGGGGGCTTATAAGGCAATTCTATGGACAGACAATTTGATGAGGACCTTTGGCTGTCGAACATGGATAACGATCGGATTCTGGAAAGTTAAGACTCTCCTGGACTAACTACAGGGGCCTCACTCTGTATTGCTACTCTAAAGTAAAATTATTCGAATTCGCAGAATTGGCACCCTGTAATTCGAATCGCAAATCCAATTTCACGAGAATCGAACAAACTTTCGTTGCCAACTTCAATGTCAATTTGTTTTCGCAAATCTAGCACTCTGTATTGCTAAACGAAATGTCAAAAAAGCTCGAATTCGTGTCCCTTTGTTCTATTGCTATTTGGTTTGCGGATGCTGAAATAAGCAATTGTGCTTGACTTAAAATGTGAGTATTTTATGATATAAAATAATATTTTTAGCTTAAAATAAAATGAGAGTGGTATAGATAATATAATTTTGTGAAATTACTTCATTAAAATGTGTTTTATAATAAATATATGAAGGGAGTCCACAAAAAATCCAAATACAAAACCAGCGCAATTCGAAATACTTGTGGATTACATGGTTGCTCACCCAGAAGTTTCGAGAGGCCGCCGAAGCAAGGAGAAAATCTACAAATCTTTGGGAGAACTTAGCCCAAGAGTTAAATGCCGAAGGACCCCCTATGCGCAACGGAATCGGATGGAAGAAGGTGAGAAAAGGAAATACTTATAAATAAACAGTGTGAAATAAAGTAATATAAATGTGGTAATCAATTATTGTATTATTACTCCTTTAGGTGTGGGCCGATTTCAAGATTCATACCAAGGCAAAAATGCGCAAAAACAAAATAAGCATATCTGGAACTGGAGGTGGTCCCAGTAAATTGTCCACCTTAACATCTCTTGAGGAGAAAGTGATAGATTTGCTGGATCTCACCGAAGCGGTGGATGGAATGAGTAATACTCTCAGTTTCGGGTTGAACCAACCATCGACTTCGAAGAATATTAGTGAAATTTCACCTCAACCTGTTAACTGCGAGTCCTATGAGAATGAACCACCTTCATCTCCTGAAATAGGTGCAGGTATGACCCAGGTTGATGAAACCAGTCTGCCCTTGCATCGAACACGTGTAACACCAAGAAATCGAAGATGTCTGCTTGAAAAACAAGTAAACAATCAAATTACTTATCAGACTAACTCCTATAAAATGCTACGAGAAATTAATCAAAATTTAAAAGGAATTTTAAAGTATGAAAGAAGAAGCTGTGATATTAGAGAGAACCAGTATAAGCTTGACAAAGAGAAATTTAAGTTCAAAAAAGAAAATGCAATCCAAAAATCGAAAGATAGAATTGCAAAACTGGAATTAAAAAGGGAGATTTTAAAACTCAAACAACAATTTAAAACTGTGTCATATATTGAGACTGAGACTAACGAGTAGACTGATTTTATTACGCTAATTGACTAATAAAATAAGTACAAGCGTATGTATGTATATATATTTTGTTTATGAATTCAATTCACTTATTTATCTATTTACATGTTACCTTTAGAAGTAAGTTAAAATGAAGTACAAATTTGTTTCCATTTATTTGTCATCCAGCATTAGAATGAAGTAATATAATAAGCCTTGAGTTATAGTATTTGTTGTTTATTTACATACATATGCATATAATATGGGTATACATATACACACAATTGCTATGCTAGTAGGTTATTCCTAATTTGATCCCTTGTTGCTCTAGCAATAGTAGACAAATCGAAATTTTCCATAACTAGCTGAGTATTGTAAGGCATGACATCTTGTTCCATATGAATTTGGCTTGAAGCTGGCATCTCAACTTTGTATTGCAGGCAGATATTATGTAGAGCGCAGCACACATTTAAAATGTTCGTTGCTTTTTCTGGTGAACAATGAAGCTCTCTTGCAGAGAGGAGACATCGGAATCTTCCCTTTAAAACTCCAAATGTGCGTTCTATCGTTGATCTTGCAATGGAAAATCTATCATTAAAATGAGATTCGGCTGAGTGTTCAGGTGCGGTCCGGTAAGGTGTCAAAAGCCATGGTTCTAAAGGATATCCGGAATCTCCTGCAATCAAAAGGATTACGCAAATAACATATCGCAATTAAGTTCGGCATATGTACCTATAATCCAGGATGACTTGTCTCCGTTTTCAAAATTCTGTTTTAAAAAGTCCCGTACGTTGCTTATTTTCCAAATATGAGAATCATGGGATGCTCCCCCGTACCGGCCATTCACAGATCTGATTGTCATAGAGTGATCACAAACCTAAGAGTAAACATATTTTACAAATTGAAACTTGCATTTTTCGATTTTAAATTACCACCATTGCATTTCTACTATGTTTTAACTTCCTATTGAAAAACAGATGTTCATTTTTATTCGGGCGTAATAGTTGAATATGAGTACCATCTACTACCCCAATTATACCTGGAATGCCCGATTTCTCCCAAAAATGTTTCTTGCAGCTTTTCTTCTCATTGTTTGTCATAATGAAATTAATATGTTTTGGGCACATAATTTTTTTTATTACACGACAAACATCACATATTATTGTAGACATTGTTTGCTGTGCAAGTCCTGTGTGCCTGTCTTCTCCTATCTGATGTTGATACCCCCCAGTTGCAAGAAACTTTAAAGTGGCAGATAACTTAATTATGTTTGGTACTGCTGTTCGCCTACAAGGAATCTTCAATTTTGGCTCTATGGTATTAAGAAGATATAAGAATGCTTCTTTCGAAAGTCTAAAGTGTTGAAGGAAGCTGCAACAAAAAAAAAAGGTTTAACTAAAAGTAAATAACACTGCTTTCTTTGTCTACCTTTTATCACTTAGCTCCATTATGTTCGATCTATCTCTAATGCGCCTGCGTGCGATTCTTTCTCCTTGTGTGTCATCTTCATGGAACCACAATTCGACGGCATCCAATTCCATTTTTATAATACTATATTTAACTTCCCTTTCCAAATAAAAACAAAACACAAACTTCTTTGCAACCAGAGTTTCTTCAAAGTGACATTTCAGCATTCGATACTCGAAACTATATTCGCACATTTCATAGCTCCAGTTGGCAACACTTCCATCCGATTCTATTTTCTTACAGAGTGCTGTCTAAAGTTAGAATCGCAAAGCACTTTCGCAAACATTTGACTTTCGAGTAGCAATACAGAGTGAGGCCCCAGGAAGGGCTATGTAACGCCAGATTAATCCAAGTGGAAAGAGAATTCGCACGCTATAAAATAGACATCCTAGGGTTGAGCGAGATAAGATGGTTCGATGCTGGGAAATGCATCTTCCCAACGAAAATAACTATCATGCTCTACTCTGATAAACCAGCTATAAATGCACGGACCGTCGGAGTAGGACTGGTGCTAAATCCAGCAGAACGAGGAAGCCTCATATCTTGGATACCTCATTTTCATTTCATTTGTAACGCATTTTTATATTTTAATTATTTTATTAATGCTAACAAAAACGCTTAAAACTAGCGTAATTAACTTAACTATATTATTCTAACTTATTGGCCCCATGCGGGCGCTTTAAGCTAATCTTAGCTCGTAACCTATGTCTTTCGACGTAACCTAACTAAACTTATTCATTATAAACTAATTAACAAATTGAAAGCTAAGAAAAATGTTTTTATATATAGAAAAAACTTAGTGTCTGGACTGATTTTTGTATGTAATAAAATAAAACTTACAAACTACCTTAAAATAATCTTAAGCTAATTTAACTACTTTACTTACTTACTTACTTAGGTGGCGCTACAGTTAGGGGTGAACCTGGGCCTCAACCAACAAGCCTCTCCATTTAGCTCGGTCTTTAGCCAATTGTCTTCAGTTGCGCACTCCAAGTTGGTCGAATTCCCCTAGAACTTGTGCGCGCCACCTACGGCGATGATTCCCTCTACTGCGTCGTCCCTCGGGATTAGATTCGAAGACTCTGCGGGCCGCAGCGTTGGTGTTCATTCGCTCTACATGTCCTAGCCATCTCAGACGTCCAATACGCAGTTTTTTGACTAGGTCGATGTCGCTCTACAGCTCGTATAGTTCGTGATTGAATCTTCTCCTCCAAAACCTGTCAACGCAAACGGGACCGAAAATCTTACGAAGAATTTTTCTCTCGAAGCGACCAAGGATATCTTCATCCTCGTTTAATAAAGTCCATGTTTCAGCGCCATAGAGCAGGACTGGGATGATCAGGGTCTTATACAAAGTCTTCTTAGTAGTTCGAGATAGGGCTTTACTGTTGAATTGCCTTATAAACAGCGCCCAAAAAAACTGCGATTGGCAAGAGTTATTCTTCGATTGATTTCTGCGCTGATGTCGTTTGTAGAATTTATAGCAGAGCCAAGGTAGACAAAGTCCCTTACTACGTCGAAGTTATAGCTGCCGACTGTGACGTTTTGTCCAATTCGTCGGTGCTGATTGTCCCTTCTTGTTGTCAACATATACTTGGGTTTGCCCTCGTTTATCGCTGAACCCATTTTGGTCGCTTCCGCCTCAATGCTTGCAAACGCAGCGGTGACAGCCCGCTGAATTCTTCCGCTAATGTCTATATCGTCGGCGTATGCAAGCAGTTGTACAGACTTGTAATAGATTGTACCTCCGGTATTGGCTTGTGAGTTCCGCACAATCCGTTCAAGTACAATATTAAAGAAGTCACATGACAGCGCGTCACATTGTCTAAAACCTTTTTTGACATCAAAGGTTTCGGTGAGGTTATTACCGACCTTGATGGAGCAACGAGCGTTCTCCATCGTGAGCCTGCACAGACGGACAAGTTTGGCAGGGATGTCAAAACTAGACATGGCTCTATAAAGCTCTTCTCTATGGATGCTGTCATAGGCGGCCTTGAAATCGATAAAGAGGTGGTGAGTATTGGAATTCTTGGGTTTTCTCCAGGATCTGCCGAAGTGCGAAGATTTGATCGATGGTGGACTTTCCTGGCCTGAAACCGCACTGATAGGGTCCAATCAGGCTGTTGATAAAAGGTTTCAGGCGTTCACACAATATCGCAGAAAAGATCTTGTATGCGATGTTGAGGAGACTGATGCCTCTATAATTGGCGCAGTAGAGGGGGTCTCCTTTCTTAAGGATCGGGCAAACGATGCTGCTACTTTACTACTATGTGTAATTAAAAACACACTCTTTTTTTTGCAAAGTGCTGTGCGATTTTTGATATATATATTTTTTTTTTTTTAGCCAAGTGCTGTGCTTTTTTTTTGTTACCTTTATCTTAAGACTACCTTGAACTATGTAAGCCGGCCATGTCTATATACAGTAGCAACGACCCGCTTTGCCCCGTTAGATGCTACCCCGGATTAGGGGGAAACGATGACAGCGTTCCCTCTTTTTCAAAAAGCCACAAAAATTGGTGGTGCTGCCTACTCACGTTTTCAATGTCGCGGTAGGAAACGGCCCTACTGTACCGGAGACGGTCTACACTACTCTGTGTGACGTCTCGGTCGTAGTTGAGTCGCCTATCCACAGCTTTTCGGGCGATGTGGAAGATTATCGGCACCGCTAACTTATCCTGGATCAGACTTCTTTGGTCGAGGAACGCTTCAGGTGGGATAAAGCCGTTAAGGCGCACACTCTCGTGATAGAGATTGTTGGCGTAATAAGCCCCAAAGATCAGGCTATTCATCGAGGTCATTGCTCTTTCAATGTGCCTTCGAATCATCTTGATCAAGAAATTATCCACTCTGATCAGATTCGCCCTGTTGTACAGGACCTCATTACGATAGAATTTTATGTACTCCGACTCACTTGTTCTGTACAAACGAAGGCAGACCCTCTCAAACACCCTCATCTTTTCCAACAAGCTTGGCCCCACGTTGAACCACACAGGACATCCATATGCGAGCATAGGCCGAATGAGGGCCAAATAGCAGGTTACCCTCACCCTCGCATCGTGCAGTCTCCGACTTCTGAAAGTGAATCTTCTACTTCCAGTCGTCGCAGTATCTCTTGATCTTATCGAAGTCATGCTGCAAGAGTATTGCAATTACCTCGATCTTAGGCCCTGATCTGTACGCGACCAAATCATCTGCGTACGCTATGGCATGGTGAAGTGAACCTATGAGATCGTTTGTGTAAATATTGAATAGGATCGGCGAATTAACCGCCCCCTCTTGCAGACCATTTTTTACTTCGAAAGTTCCAGCAGGCGTCACATTGTCATTCTTCACAATGAACTTCTTACTGGTGAGCATGTCATAAAGAATGTACAGCCTAGTCCCTCTAACCATACGGTATCGAAAGACCGGAGATTCTCCGGATTGGAACTATCTTTATTTTTTTTTCGCAATAGGCTGCATCACCGCTGTTTTCCAATGCGCTGGATAATGGGCATTATTCATTGCATTATTAAACAGGATAATGTAAATGTTTACCGCTTCTGGAGGAAGATGTCTAAGTACAATGTTGGGTATACCATCGATTCCGACGGATTTCTTTTCCTCAGTGATTTGAAGATCGCTTGGAGTTCTGCCTTCGAAATGAACGGGGAATGTACCCTTTCATCGGCGGCGGCATTGTTTGCCATATTTCTGTCATTGAACACGGACAAACCAGTGTTCTCAGAACGCCAATGCTCCATGTCATTTCGAAGGTAGAAGTTGTGCACAAGGACTCGATTTTTCAACACTTTCATTCACCTTATACACGTCCTGGAAAGTCGCTCCTATAGCCTCTACCTTCTCCTGCGGATCTTCGATTACAAAGAAATCGTCATCCTCAGCTGCGTTATCTGGATCTGTACCTGCTGACACTAAAGTTTGGCATTGTTCGTAGTTCGGGGGATTTTAAGACGCTGAAGATCGTTTTGATTATTCATCCGAAAGATCTTGTTTATTTGTGGGAACATACTCGGGTTGTTGGATTTTACAGGCCGAATTTTTCTGTCCCAGTGCAAATTTACAGAAAGTCTGTAATTTTCTTTAGTTAATATCGAGAGGTTTCTAATCAGCGATTTCAACGTCCTGACCTCCTCCGAGTTCTGTCTGTCAGTAAACTATCTGTACAAGATTTTTAATGTCAACAGCAGTCTACTTTTATGTTCATGCAGTGCGTCAATCGTTGTATTGTGGTATATGTCCACGTTGTCAGTGTATTGATACCGAGGTATCGTACTGTCCATCGTTCGTTTTATTGTCTCGTCCATTTCTTTTAGGTATCTATCAATCTCCTCGTTTGACAGATTCCTATTAGACGATAAGCCGAGCAAGTTCGCGGAGAGTGCTCTCGTCAACTGTCTGGAGAAGCGAGTCCAATGCGTTCTACTGTAATTATAGGCGTGCAATTGTACAAACTCCTCCAATTCCGCAATTTCGTTGGGAATCGTTACTTCGGCACTGAGTCAATGGTCACTGTCGTACACAAAAATGTCCAGGCAGTTTATCGTTTGTCGGTCCATGTCGGTTAGTTGTAACCGTATGTCGCATAAGATCCATATAAGATCCGCTTCTGAGATACGACGGACTATCCGTCGCTTTTAGGTCATGTCGATAATCAACACTGTGCTGACCCCACCAATTGAATAGTAGGTTCCCTCTAGAATTTGGTGTGTTATTTCCCCAATCTCTATGTTTAGCGTTTAAATCGCCGGCTATAATGAAAAAATTCTCCTCCGATTCCAGCCTTAGTATTCGAAAAAGTGTCTCGAGCTCTGAAATAAAACAAGTGGATTGAGTAGGTTCAGGAACATAGACCGCGACCATATGCATCCTCTTTCTACTACGGAGGGGGATATACACGATACATGCTTCCAGCTCCTGGAATCTACGCACTTCACCGCAGTACACTACTTTATGACGCAACTCTTTTCTAATAAAGATCGCGACACCTTCTCCTTGTACAGAGTTGGGTCGGACTCTTCTTATAATATTATAACTACAGTGCCTCAACTTGTGTTTCTGAGATAACTTAGTTTCGCTAACCAAAACCACATCGGGAGAATGGTCCTCAAGCAACTTGAAAAGAACGCTCTTCCTTCGATCCTAATCAGTGAATTCACATTCACCGCAAGGATCTTTAAGGGTTGCTCCGCCATGTTCGTACCCATTACGATTGGTGGTGCGTTAGGCCCGGCAGAATCGCGTAGATCTGGTCCACCCGCGTCGCCTGCTCCTGAATTTGTCGCTGAAGTCCCTTGATAGAGAGCAAGATAGCCAACAAATCAGGTTCAGCTCCGGTGCTCTCGGCTTTGGGGCCTGCGAAACCACCTTCGGCTGCGACTGTACCGTATTCCCCCGGCCTGACGCCATTTGGGCGTAGGTCACTTGGGGAGTGACGGATTGTGTAGGAACACTTGGAACGGGCGGACGCTTCACTTCCACCTTCTGCTGACGAGCCAGATTTACTTTTTTAATGTATTGGAACTTGGGGCAGCCCCATTAGTTTGCGGTGTGCCCCGTGTTCCTACACCATGCGCAGGAGAGCTGACTTTTTTCAGTCGCGCCGTCCCTACCTAGCGCGCATTCCTCTGCTTTGTGGTCTTTTCCACATTTCACGCATCGCGGCTGCATATCGCAGTTCGACGCGGCGTGTCCAAACCTTTGGCAGCGAACGCATTGTATCATGCCTTCACTCCGCTTTACTTTTTCCCAGGTGATAACCTGGTAGTCCAGGACTTTGATACTCCTTAGGCCATCCAGTTTGCTGTTGGGTGACAGCTGAACCAGGAAGAACGGTAATTTCCACTTCTCCCTTTTGGCCTTAGCTGTGATGAATGGCTTGACGCCTACGAATTTGAGCTCATCGCACTCTTTCTCCTTGAGCAGCTTTAAGAGCTCCTCCGGTGCGGTAGACGGTTCCACGCCCTTCAGTAGCATGGTTTGCAACTTTTCCCCCTTCGGGATGAAGGAGAAGAACTCCGTCGTCGATTCCCTCAACAAATCTTTAATCATATCATATTGCTCCACTGTATTGCAGTGGATAGCATGCCTATCTGAACTAAGTCGCTTATTGTAAAAGTTACTACCTATGGCCGACTTACATAGTTGTATGGTGTACTTAAGATCCATTTTGAATGTTTTAATTGGTGGCACCCTTTGCTGAGGCTGTTGTTGCTGCTGCTGTTGTTCCTGCTATTGTTGTTGCTGCTAATGTTCTTTCTGCTGCTGTTGTTTTTGCTGCTGCTGTTGTAGTTGCAGCTTTTGTAGTTGCTGTGGCTGTTTTGTCTTGTGCTGCCGTTGGGCTTTTGGCTGTAGTTGCTGTTGTTTACGTTGCTGGTGTTGTGCTAGCTGCTGTTTTTGCAGCCGTTGTGGTTGCTGCTGCTGCCGTTGCTGTTTCAGCCTTGGCTGCTGTGGTTATTGCTGCTTCTCCGTTTGCAACTGGCTTCGTGAGGGCTGCTGCTCTTGTTGTTCCTGGTGAGCCTGGTTTAGTTCCAGCTGTCGCTCCATCTCACGTCTGGCCATTTGTTTGGCCTTAATAACGTTCATTCTTTCTTGGAACTGCCTGATGCTGCTGTTTAAACACTCCATTTCGTCCTCCTCATCTTCTGACTCGGAGGAAACCAGTAAGACGAAGCTGTTGCTGTCTACCAAGTAGCGACCTTCCCCGTCGTCGGAGACATATTTCACTTTGTCAGTTTTAGGCTGACGTTGTTTTTTAACTGCCACTGTGCTTTTCGTTGGCGCCTCCCCCTCACTCCACTCGGCAGCTTTTTAACTGGAGCTGATAGAGAGAGGCGCGTGACTGGGTTGGGAGTCGGCCTCAGCTTCCTCCTCCCCTTCGTTGTGCCGTCTGCGGCCTCCGTTGCTGGGCCAGATTCCATAGCCTCGTCATCGGCTGATGTTGTTTCGTCCGCTGTTCCCGCTACTGGGAGCGCGGACCGCTCGTCACATTTCATCACCTGATATTTACCACTTCTGTGCACTTTATATTTGTTTATCGTATTTGATTTTACTTAAACAAAAAAAAAAAAAAACAACGAACCAAGCTTTTCCCCGGGTGGGACTCGAACCAGCGGTGCTGGTTTAAGGGCGGACTACTACTACAACGGGGCTATTTCGCCTCTCGTGCATTCACTGTCCAATTCGTTTCTTGAAACTTAAACACTATTTCAAGAAAAGCCGAAGCACGTAGGTCTACCGCGGAGGTCTGTGAACGACTCCCTTGGATACCTCACAGTGACTGGATATAGACGACTAGGTTCTACAGTAGAGTAGGAAAAATTACCAATATACAGTGTTATGCTTCGACTCAAGACGCGACTGAGAATGAAAAGAACTGCTTTTATAGACAGTTAGGCGTCGGCTACAACTAAATGCCTAATGGGGACATTGTAATGGTTGTGGGGGATCCCAATGGCAAGTGAGGTAGCGACAACACTATGCTTAAACACGTGATGGGGGTTCACGGACTTGGAGACCGTCATGATAACTGTGAGCGGTTTGCGAACTTCTGCAATACCAATCGCTCAGTCATTGGGGGTACGCTGTTTAAGCATAACACCTGCCACAAAATCAGTTTGGTCTCTACTGACAGGCAGCGAACATTCAACCAGATCGACCACATTGCGATCAGCCGTCGCTTTAGAAATTGTCTCCTGGACGTCCGAAACTTCGTACTGCATCCGTCAAGAGCATCCGTTCAATGTCACTTGACATCAAGAAGTTCGACAGGCTCAAGGTGCCCCAAGTGCGCCAACAGTTTAGGGACCACCTTGCCTTAAAAGCAATCAGCAACACAATGCAGGAGACCATCGATGACTCTTATGGCTGGGCACGCACCTATGCCGATAAAAGGCAGAAAAACCATCGCACATGGCTATATGCCAACACCTGGAGACGGATCGATGAGCATACAGCAATGAAGGCCCGGATTGCAGCAGCCCTATCAGTAGAGAGAACCGAGCTAGAAGCCCAATACCATGCGAAGAAGAAAGAAGTGCAGCGTAGTGTGAAGTGTGACAAATGTCGGCACATCAACTCACTGGCTTGAAGCCCTTGAAGAAGCAGCGAGTAGGTGCGACAGTAGGACTGTCTATAGTATCACTAAGGAACTCACTGGTGGTCGGAACTCCAAACAACATCCAGTGAAGAGATTAAACGGTAACCTTCTGATCTCGGATGAGGACCAGCTCACTAGATGGATGAGAAAATATTTTGCTACAGTGCTAAACCACTTAGATGATAGCGGTATGATCTCGAATTCAAATGAGCAGGTCGAAGCAACAAATGCCCGAATTCGCACCGTACCTCCCAGTAAAACTGAAATAATAACAGTAACCAAGTCCCTCAAGAATAACAAAGCGGTGGGTTTGATAGCATCCCTGTCGAACTATTTCAAGCGATGCTAAATACATCGGCAGACTTGCTGCACCCTCTAATGTGGAGAGCTTGGGATGGTGAACAATTTCCACAGGAGTGGAAAAGGGGGATGATCATTAAGCTTCTGAAAAAAATAAACTTCCGGAATACGGAAACTGGAGAGGTATTTGCGTTCTTCCAGCCGTAGCCAAAATAATAGCTAGAATAATTCTGGAACGAATCAAAGAGCATTTGGATTCACCTCTCGACGTCCAACAAACAGGCTTTCGTACTGGATCCTCCTGAATCGACCACATAAAAGCCTTACAGATCATAATCAAACAACGCGTTGAGTACAGGTCTCCGCTACATTGGCTGTCTATCGATTCGAGAAGGCTTCCGACAGCTTGAATCAAGATGCTATCTGGTTGGCCTTGCGCAGGAGAGGCATTCCAGAAAAACGTATAGCTATTATCAAGGCTACATACGAGGGCGGTAAGTGTCACGTCTTACACAATGGTAAGGTGTCGAAGGATTTTGAAGTCCAAAGTGGAGTACGTCAAGGGTGCATACTGTCACCACTATTGTTCTTGGTGGTTATCAGCAATATACTCCGTGCAGCATTGACGGAAGGCAGCTATGGAATTCGCTGGACTATAACATCTTACATTAATCACCTAGATTACGCTGACGATGTTTGTCTACTTTCACATTGGATAATGGATCTTAATTTGATGGCCCTCAATCTAGGAGCTGAGGTAAACCAAGTGGGGCTAAAAATAAACACAGCCAAAACAAAAGCCATATAACTCGTTATGTAACTTTTAAGACTATCATCGTCCAAACAATAGAAGGCGAACACCACAGGCGGATCAGTAGAAATGCGGTGAAGTTGAAGGGTTGTAATCCCTTGTTTTCGGATCATAGCCTCGCTGATAAAAGGAACAAGAAGAAGATCGTCTAAGCAATAGTAATGAACGCAATCGTCTGTAGTTTGCTCCATGTAACTCCACTACTATCGTCTAAAGTTTGAGCCTTTAGTAGCTTCAACCGACTGCAAACTGACGCAAGACATACGATAAAATGACAGTAGACTTTTTCGCCTGTTTGTCACAATTATGACGTTTAAGAGACAAACCACTTCTGGTGGCCAATTGGTTTCTTTTTTGTGTTATTTTAGGCGAAATAAATTTTTAAACTCGATTAATCTTTTTCTTATAACTTTATTTATAAGTTCTATTATATTAATCGTTTCCTGTTTTAAATTTATATTGATAGAACGGCCGCTGTTAAGCAGATCTGCACCATTTTTATCGTTTTGAGAGTTGTTGAAAACTGCTTTTAAAAACTGGCGGGATGTCAGAAGAAGGTTCATTGTCCAGAAATATTTCAACACAGTTCACCACTAACTTGCGTGCATTTTTATTCTTCAAGAGGTCGACCGAATGCATTGGTTTCATTTATTTACACTATTTCTCAATAGGTTAACCAAATGCATTGGTTTACTTCCTTTGTTTATGTTCTTTGGTCGTCGTCACTTTTATGGGACCAAATGCATTGGGTTCATTTATTTACACTATTACTCAGTAGGTTAACCAAATGCATTGGTTTACTTTCTTTGCTTATGTTCTTCGGTCGTCCTCACTTTTATGGGTCAACATAAAATTGATGACGATAATATTTTACTTTATGAATAAGAGGAATGTAAACACTATCAAGTATGGTGATACATTGTATGGTTTGTTTATGACCAATACTTAACTCCTCCTTCGTTAGAGAAAATTTTCTCCTGGAAATTATTAGGACTTGAGGACTTCGTTTGTGTTTTTCCTTGTTCTTCTGTTAAATGGTTAATTTTGATTTTAATTTTATCGGTTCTTTTAAAATTTTTGCAAAATTACAAAAGTTATGATTATTATTGTGATTAATATTAGTTCAAGTGTACTTGAAATTACATACATATGTTTTGTTTTTGTTGTATTGCACCAATTCTATGACATGTCTTTTATCCATTTCTTCTGACTCTTTAACTTTTTCAAATATTGTATTAAATGTTACATTTTCGTTAATTATCTCTTCATAATAAAATTGAAAGGTATAATTTGTTTCTTTGTTCTTAATTATTGTCATTGCCATTGATTTTAATATTATAATCCTGAATATTAACAATAAAATTTCTAACAAGAGTTAAATTTCTAGAGTCACAATTATTTTGTACGGTTATGTTTTTAGCGTTTTTAATAATATAAGTTCTTTCGTTCAGATTAATAATTTCAAAACTATTATTAATTCGCATTAAACAATTTTGCTTACTAATACAATCATTTCTCTCTTTCAGTTCATTAACATTAATTTTTTTCCTGGTTATATTTATACTCTTTTCTTTCGTATAGAATTAGAACTTCTTGTCTTTCTCGATTTGGTATTGGTACAATTATTTTAATTGGGCGTTTTGCGATCTCTTCAGATCTCTTCAGGGATTTTTAAAGCTATAATAATGGCATCATCTGCGTATTTCATTACTCCTGACTTAATATTTCTTAATTTGGTCCAATTCATATCTGTCATGATAAATTCATCTTAGCTAATTCATAGTAATCTAGGGTGGGTTATTCATATTTTCGCTGTAGCTATCGTGTCTAACAAATTATCAATTACTTTTTCTAACATCTGTAATCTAGTAAGTATTTCGGTCCGTTGCAGGCGTTTAAGTATCGTCTTTTGTAGCCGCTGGCTTTCATTCTGATAGCGTTCTATTTCTTCCCTATCTGTTAAAACTAAGTCTCTTATATTTTTTATGTTTTCGTCTAATTGAGTGTTAATTTTTGTTTGTTTGTTTAGTTCCTGAATTGCATTCTGATTGTTGGTGTCTGTAGCTTTTAGATGTTCTTCTATTTCTTCCCTGTCTGAGATGTCCATAGTACCGAACAGCCATTTCTGACCCGTTCCTATTATATTTACAAGCCCTCTCCTTGATCTTGACTTATGAGGCATGATACTACGTATTTTTTGTAAAAATTGCATTACACTCTTTTCTTATTTCGGGGTCTTGCCCTACAATTTGGAATTTTTTTATTTCCTGTAAGGTCTCTATCAATTTATTTACTTTTACAATGTGGATGACGGTTTGTGTTTGTTTGATGATTTCTCCTTCCCCCATACTTATCGTTGTAAATCCATTGTCACTTTCGATTGGTGTTATTACAAGTGCTGCTTGTACCAGGTTGATTGTCGTCATTAGAAGGATTAGCATCAGTGAGAGAACCTGCAAATTTTCTTCGTCGTTTAATATTCGTTGTATGTACCCTATCTAAGTTTTTCAATCTGAAATTAGGTTCATTCTTATGACTTACATGTTTGTAATTTTTGATATACCCTAATTGCCTGGTTTCTTTCTATTTATAACTTTTGTTTTTTCTGTTTTTAAGTCTTGTTATTACTTCATCTATATTCGTAGGTTGGACCTGTTCTGGGGACATACCGATCGTAGTGTGGTATCTTTTGTTGTAAATTTGAAATGCTTTAAACATTTTCGCATTTACCGATTCTTCCCTGTCCACGGTCAATAGAATCTCTGCTATGGTACTGTGTACTATGTCGGCGTTGCCTGTATGTGAGCTTGGTTTCGTAAAATGTACCTCTATATTCCTGTCTCTGAAGAATTCTTTGATGTACATGGTATTGAATTCGTTGTCGGTTATTATTTTCCTAGGTTGGCCTTCCTTAGTTAAATGCTCTGTGATAGCGTCTATCTTATGCAAATGATTCTTATATTCCAGTCTGTATACGTATGCTTTTTTCGTCAATTTGTCTATCATTGTCAAGAAGATATGTTTGTGAAAGTGGTAGATCTCTAAATGGACTATTTCGTTTGGTATACTTGGTGTTTCTGTTAATTTAAACTTTTCAAGAATGGGTTTCCTTTCGTACTTGGCTTTTCAACATACATCGCAATTGTTTATGACTTGTACAATTATATGGGTCAGTTTGGATGGCAAACGAATAACAAAGGCCTCGTAGGGGCAGCATCTCCCGATAGGTGTTGGTCCGCTAAGTAACGAGAAAGAGCCACTGCAGCCGAAAACCTAGCAGCTCTGTTAGTAAACCCTACTTCCACCTCCTCGTGGTACCATCTGGGGATTTCTCCGGAAATTGCTAACGGGAGAGGACGAATGGCGAGCTTCTTGCGCCAAAAAACAGGATAAGTGTCGGGTGGTCTGTGGCCCAGCGAGCCGCAACCGTAAAAACAAATCTTGCTCCGAAACGCAAACCAACGCCTCGGATACGGACGGATAATTTGATGACGACCTTTGGCTATCGGACACGGACAACGATCGGATTCTGGAACGTTAAGACCCTCCTGGACTCACTCAAGGAAGGGCCTTATAACGCCAGATTCCTCCAATTAGAACGCGAATTCGCACGGTATAAAATCGACATCTTAGGGCTGAGCGAGATAAGATGGTTCGATGCTGGGGAATTCATCTCCCCAACAAAAAGCACTGTGATGCTCTACTCTGGTAAACCAGCTGGAAGTGCACGGAGTTCCGGAGTAGGACTCATGCTAACTCCAGCTGCACGTAGTAGCCTCATATCCTGGAAACCCCATAGTGACCGGATATTGACGGCTAGGTTCCAGAGTAGAGTTAGGAAAATTACCATCATACAGTGTTATGCTCCGACTCTAGACGCGACTGAGGATGAAAATGATGATTTTTATAGCCACTTAGGCGCCGCCTATAACCAAACGCCTAATGGGGACATCGTAATGGTGATGGGAGATTTCTATGCCAAGGTGGGTAGCGACAACGCCATGCTTAAGCACGTGATGGGAGTTCACGGCGTAGGAGACCGTAATGATGACGGTGAGCGGTTTGTGGACTTCTGCAATACCAACCGCCTAGTCATCGGAGGTACGCTGTTTAAGTATAACAATTGCCACAAAATCAGTTGGGTCTGTACTGATAGGCAACCAACATCCAACCAGATCGACCACATTGCGATCAGTCGCCGCTTTAGAAATTGTCTCCTGGACGTCCGAAACAGACGTGGAGCTGACGTCGGATAAGAACGAGATCACCATCTTATGGTAGCTCATTTACGCCTTCGTACTGCATCCGTCAACAGCAACCGCTCAAACCTACTTAACATCACCAGGTTTAATATCGACAGGTTCCCCAAGTGCGCCAACAGTTTAGGGACCATCTTGCCTTAGAAGCAGAAGCAATCAGCAGCATAGAGAACATGGATGACCACTGGAGTGCCGTGAAAAATGCTTTTGCGACTGGGGCACGCACTTATGTCGGTAAAAAGCAGAAACACCACCGTACATGGCTTTCTACAGACACCTGGAGACGGATCGATGAGCGTACAGCAATCAAGGCTCGGATTGCAGCGGCCTCAGTAGTAGAGAGAACCGAGCTAGAAACCCAATACCGTGCGAAGAAGAAAGAAGTGTGTGAGACGTGACAAACGTCAATATGTCAACTCACTGGCCTCAAGTGCTGAAGAAGCAGCGAGTAGGTGCGACAGTAGGACTGTTTATAGCATCACTAAGGAGCTCATCGGTGGTCGAAACTCCAAACAACATCCAGTGAAGAGTCTAGACGGTAACCTTCTGATTACGGACTATGACATCTTACCTTAAACACCTAGATTACGCCGACGATGTTTGTCTACTTTCACATCGGATAATGGATCTTCATCTGATGGCCCAAAATCAAGAAGCTGGGGCAAACAAATTGGGGCTAAAAATAAACACAGCCAAAATAAAAGCCCTGAGCACTTCTTCTAACAACCGCGCTCAACTTTGAATTGCCGGACAGGAAGTCGAGAAAGTTGATAACTTTCTTTATTTAGGAAGTGTGGTCTCGGCTAATCGCGGTGACACCGAACTGGATGTGTGCAGCAGAATCGGGAAGGCTAAAGCTGCGTTCGGAATGCTATCTAAAATCTGGAGAAGCAATGTTATCAGCTTAAGAACCAAGCTGCGACTGTTCCGCTCCAACGTAGAATCAGTGCTGCTTTATGGGTGCAGTACTTGGAAGGTGGACACCATTAACACACGAAAGCTGCAAGTCTTCGTAAACAAATGCTTAAGAATCATCTTGAGGATTTTTTGGCCGAACCGCATCTCTAACGAACAACTTTATCTGAAAACGGGCTAAGAACCTATAAGCATTACTATACGAGGAAGAAAGTGGCAATGGATTGGACACACCCTTCGGCGCGAAGACAACTCCATTGCGAAATACACCATGCAGTGGAATCCGCTCACTCAGGCAGGCAGAATAGCGGGACGCCCTAGACAAACGTGGCGCAGAACAGTTGAGGAGGAATCGAGCTCTTTAGGAATGAGTTGGAGGCAGCTCAAACACGTTGCAGAACTCCGAACAAGATGGCGCGCAGGCAAGGTTGACGCCCTGTGCCCTCGAGGGGTTAAAGGATCTAAGTAAAAGTAAGTTTAGGATAATAAATCTGTTGTTTCAACGTATTGTAAGTGTCGATAATTCCTGAGTGTTGACTTTCCCTAATATGACAGATAGAAATCTGCTACCTAGCTTCCTCCTCCGTCCTTAAATCTCTAACTCCCCATGTTAGTTTAATAAACTTTACCTTCCTGTTTCCTGAATGCATATTAATAATAACCTGTTGAATTTTGATATAGTCAACTTAGCTGGTCAAACGGTAGTGCATGCGATCATATGAAAACACAAGCGTTTTTATTCAGCTGAAGCCTACCAACCCCTACTCTCAACCTCCACGCGGTGACAGCCGGGTGCCTAGTACCTTAATCCAAGAAATGGGTAACCTACCCCGTTTGGAGGATTCTTGGCAGCAGCAGATGAGAGAGGGGGGAAGAGTGTTCTCTCACTAGAGCACTTCTTCCTGTTCCAGGCGGCAGCGGACGAATTCCCTAGACGGAGTCAATGGTGGCGTCTATAGTTCCAGCTAGGTTGAACTTAGTGAATACCTTGCGCAAGCTGCTTCGACGTATTCGAATCACAGGTCGGTAAGGAATTTCCAATGTTGGTCAGGACATTGGAAAAGAGATGGTGGCGGAGGAGCCCTTAATGGGATAACGGCAGCGCTCATACTCCCGTAGTGGACTACTGGCACCGGTGTATCCGGATCCTCGTCCTAGGGGAATAATTAAGGAACTGGCCCTACTCAACTAATGACGACCCCAGCAAACGAAATAAGGACAACGACCTTCGGATCTGTACGTGGAATGTTCTGTCTCTTTACAGACCACGTGCAGCCAAACAACTAGCAGAGGCCCTAGACTACTAAAAGGCAGACATTACCACCATCCATAAAGTGCGATGAGATGGGCCGGGCAAAAAGATGGTGAAAAACTGTGACATCTACTACGGTGATTGCTACAGAGGCAACGGGCAACGCTTATTCGGATGCAGATTTATCATACGCGACAGACTTAGGCAAGAAGTCTTAAGCTTCCGACACGTAAGCGAGCGTATTATGGCTATCTGGATCAAGGCTAAATTCGGTAACAAAAGCCTTATATGTGTTCATGCCCCCACGGAAGAAAAGGACCGTGCCACCAAAGAATGTTTCTACGAGCTACTCGACAAAACATATGAGCAATGTCCTAAATACGACGTTAAAATCGTATTGGGCGATTTTAACACCAAAATAGGAAAGGAGGACGTCTTTGGTAGGGCAGTCGGTAAGCATAGTCTACACGACACCACGTCTGATAACGGACTAAGGCTAATTGATTTCGCTGTGGAGCGAAATGTCATCATAGCAAGCACATGGTTTCCTCATCTCGATATTCATAAGCAGAAATGAGGGTCCAATGATCATGTAACGATCAACCAAATTGATCATATTGCGATCGACGCAAGGCATGCCTCAAGTATTCTGGATGTCCGGACCTTCCGAGCGGCCAACATAGACTCAGATCATTACCTTGTTGTAGCCAAGGTACGAATGCGGATATCCCAAACTGAGAAACAGAGAAGAATGACTGTGAGAAAATTTAACGTCGAAAAGCTACAATCGCAAGAGACCGCCAGACTCTTCGCTGAACGCGTATCCCGAAATCTCTCAATCACCCCTATGCCGCCAGCATCAAGTGCCGAAGGCCAGAAACGCCGTGGCTGATGTGCTGGGTCTCGCTCGCCTACCACCGCAAAACCCCTGGTTTCACGAAGAATGCCCGCGAGTGCATGCAGCAAACAAGAGGCATACAAGGCGGTGCTGCAAAGGAAGACGAGAGCTGCTCGTGAGCTCTACGAGCAAAAGAGACGGGAAGAACATCGGCTTCTCCAAAAGAAGAAGAAAGAGCATGAGAAGCGCGCGTTCGAGAATATCGAGAGTTTATACTCCAGGAACAATGTATGGAAGTTTTACCAAAAGGTAAAAAGAACACGTGGGCGCCGTGGCGTAAGTGGCTAGTATGTCGGATCACTACGCATGAGGTTCCAAGTTCGAATCCCAGAAAACACCAAAAAGTTTTTTCACGGTCCCACCTCTCGCGAGCGTCTGACAAATATCCGAGAGTATTGTTGTCACGAATAAGCTTCTCAAATCGCCGTTCGGATTCGGCATTAAACTGTAGGTCCCTTCCATTCGTGTGAAAAATATAACGCACACAACACGAGTGGTTGCGAGAAGCTAGGCCCTGGCACTTTAAAGAGCTGTTGCGCCAAATATTTGTATTTTTTTTTTTTAAGAACGCGCAACGCGCAGAGGAGCAATACCCGTACAGAAACCTGTACTCACAAAAAAATCCTATTAAATGAATTATTTTTCCTATTAATTTCACAGTTTTTTACTATTAAAATTAGTCAATGGGATTTGTACCATAAAAATAATACTTTCAAAACCATTGTAGCAATACTCTATACTTTCTCTTTTTTCAATAGGATTTCCACTTAATATTTATATTGCATCCTATTAATCTTTAATAGTATACAGCATTACTTTTAATATATCTCCTATTAATTTAAGTTCACTTATGTAGCCAACATTCCACTGTCTACATATGAAGTAAAGATCTGACTTACATACAAGCATAATATGTTCTATTTCATAGAGTGAAATTGATTTCATATAAGTTTTTGTAAAACAAAAAAAATGTTTCTAATAAAATTTTACTTTACATTTTATTTTATGAGCACAGCAAATTTCCAGTAGACTTATACCTATTATATTATTATTAAGTACGGCATCTAACAAGCTAACATCATACGTATATATTCATTGACATTGTTAGATTGTTATTAGAATAGCTATCTACTATAATAGATGTCAAAGCATTCTTGTGATACTCATCAAGATATTATATTTTTCATTTCATTTATTTATTTACTTCCAGACTTAAAGATAACTAACAAAAAAATGCTTAATAATGGCGGAATTAAATAACAGTGATCATTCTGTAACTTAAAAAGTTAGTGTGGAATGACACAAGAATTCATATTTCATCATATTTCTTCTCATCATAAAATTTAAAAATTTGAACACCTAGTTGAAGAAATTTGAAATTGTTGATTGTAGAAATTGTGCTGGCCTAGCCACAAAAAGAAAATAAAATAATTTTTTATTTATATTAAAAACTAAAAAAGGAAATACGTCTTCCCTCCATAAGCTTAAATGGAACTTAAAGTTAGCTCTTAGTTCTGATTCCGGTGCAACAAGAAGGTTTTCAATGTCAAAATCATTTTTTTTATTGTCCTACCAGCGACTCGTTTATACATTATTTCGTTGCAAATTAGTTGTTCTAATCATCCTCTTTCGTTTCTAAATTTTGGATCACCACAAAAGCAGAAGCAGAAGGTTCCTCCACGACCCTTATGATTTCTTGAGATGGGGTGAAGGCTTCTGTCCGTCTCCAAACTGCTTATTATTTCATTACACAGATCAATTACACTTTGTTTTATTGTTTGCTTCCACTTCAACATTTGGGACGCATTCTAATAATCTGTCCATAATATTAATAAAAGAAGAATTGCCTTCGCCAATTTTTTTATAAAACTATCGTGACTTTCCATTATATTTCTAGAAAAAAAAATTACAAAAAGATAATGCAAGGGGGGAAATCAAAAGCGAAATACGGTAAATATTGTACATAAAAACAAAAGCACTGTTCAAGTTTCAAGTTTATTTTATTACAATTACATGATGATACAATGAATATTACGATAAACATTTTTTTAGTGTACAATAAAATAAAAGAATTAGACTGTGGCATTGCCGTCTATCTGATTGACTCGGAATAAAATTAATATCTTCAATATAGGGAAAAACAAAAGCACTGATAAATTTTAAATAATTTAATATTCAAAATGCACTTCTTCGCAACAGTTTTTTGCTTCCACAATTTTACCACTTGAATTTTAGACGCCGAATGCGAAATGTTTACGAAATGCTGTAGACCAGGAATTTCCAAACTATGTTGGGCAAGAGACGCCTTTTCCAAAATGAACTGAAACCTCAGACCCCCATAGCCAAATTACTTTAAAAATCCTATCTTTGTTTTTTTCCTAATGATACAAAATACTTACCAATTTAAAAACTCTGCGGTTGGTTAAGTGAGTGAACTTGGCATCATTTTCTCATCAAAATTTAACAAAATAAATAGACATAAAATTCAGTAAGTATCAAGTGTAATTAATAATTATTAATACAAATTAAGTAAAAATACTTCAGAAGGTATGTAATTATTTTTTGAAAAAACATTAAAATAGTAAAGTAAAAAAAAATATAAAAAAAATCAGTGTGATGGATGAACCTGGTGACTTTCTACCAATCTAGCTAAATCCGGTTCAATATTGGTGAGTTGCAGTCTTAAATCTCCGCGTTCGTTGATTTTCAAACGGTTTCTTTGTTTTGTCAAAATGTTTGTAACCACACTGAAGCCTTTTTCGACTATAAAAGCGATAAGGTATTTTTCAGCAATGTTCTACAATGCAGGATACTGTGTTTCAATGTTGCGTTGCAACCAAAACTTCTGATAGCCTTGGTTGTCTTCTGCTTAAGCTCCTCGCCTGTGCTGATGGTAATCAACTCTTCTTGGATTATTACATTGGCTTCTTCCATGGCTGTGATATTGTACGGATTTATTATCCATTGAGGAATTTGTAAATTTAAGAGATCCTCAAACATTTTAGTAAAATCCTTGTGTAATGCATCCAAGTGATGATAAAATAACAACGTCTTGAAGTATTTCTGGTAATATTGACAAATGCGGAAGCTGTGAATATTTTTTTCTGCTTAAATTTTGTTTATAAGAGATGATTTTACCCACAAAGGCCGATATTATTGATTTTGTTTTAATCAAGTTGAGATTGTCACCCTGCAGCTGCAAATTAACTTTGTTGAACATACCATAGATATCAGTCAAGTAATAAATATCTGTTTTACAATTGTTCAGATTTTCTTTAAAATTCGGCTCTTTTTCTTGTAAAAACTCCAACACAGATTCAAAAATAGCTGAAAATCTTGCTAAGCAAGAGCCTCTTGATAGCCAGTGCGGAAGTAACCGAGTAAAGACTTCGTCGTTTTCCTCACATAGCTGAGCAAATAACCGAGAGTTCAAAGAACTGCTTCTAATCTTGTTGACAGCATTTATAACATATTGTAAAGACTGATGTAATCTAGGACTCCGATTTTTTGCTACTAAATGCTGTCTGTGAATCACGCAGTGAATGACCAGTACCTCAGGAAGTTGTCGCTTTAAGTGGGCTCTAAAACCACGATGACGACCAACCGTAGATGGTGCACCATCAGTCGCAACAGAAACAATGTTCTTCCATGGAATAGCTTTGTCGATAAAACAAAAACGTTGCATGGCCTGAAAAATCGATTCTTTTCTGGTATCAGTCACTAAATATGTAGAAAAAAGCAGTTCTTGGCACATATTTTCATCTTTAATATATCGAACATATCCTAACAAGAGAGCTTCATTGCCGGGTAATATAGACTCGTCCAACTGGAGAGAGAATCTGTTGGTCTATAAGAAATTGCATACAATTTCTTCCACGTCGTGACCCATCTCGTCTATTCGTCTCTGAACGGTCATCATGTGCGGGCTTGTGCAATACATTGTTGAGGACCTCCGCTGGTCCTCCTAGCTGGTAAAATAAGCTGCTCTCTAATTGTGTGCGATTTCTCCGACTTCGCTATTAGTAAAGATATATTATAGGACGCTCGTAAACCATCGACGTCTTGCATAGATGATGGATAGTCTTTTCTCTAGTTTTTCTTTAAGTGCTTTAAAGAAGAACAAGGGCTTACTTTTTTTTGTCAGCATGTACTCTTGATAAGTGCTCCTCCATTTTTGAAGGCTTCATGGCATCGTTACTGAATACTTTTTCGTATATGAGACACATCGGCAAGTGTTGATTTGATAGAGATGAAGTATATCGAAACTTCAAGTAGTCCAAACTGTATTGTTACTTTTTCATAAACTGCAGAAATGTATGGTTACGTTATTAACCCTCGTCGGTAACTAAGGATTTTGTAAAAAAAATTTTAATTACTTTATTTAGCTATGTAATCACTTTGTAATCTCTTGAAATAAATTAGTAGATGAGTGTATTATCATTGATATTCAAGTTCCAACGAATTTCAAAACGCAAATGAACTTTCAAGTAAAATATCAGGAGCATGTTTGGACTTGAACTTGATCATGATTTCGTTCGTGTTAAATCGCGTATATGCGTCGAATACGTACGCTCGAACACATTATCTTGCACGAACTTGTCCAGTGTTTTATCTTGTTCGAACTTGTGCCGAGTTTTTTATCTTGATCCAACTTGTGCACGCTTATCGACTTCTTGAGTTTTTTAAAAGTACAACAATGATACTTCCTACTCAAATATTAGTCATTCTTATAACAAGTTGGTACAGGTAATACAACTTATACAGTATCTTGAACGTTTGAAATAAGAACTTCCGTTAATTAATAGGGGTCAATTTTCAGACCTCGTCGACCCCCAAAATCAGTTTTCGTTTATGTTGACCCCTAGGAAACCGATTTCGACACCAAGGGGTAGATATCAACCACTTTGGGAACCCCTGCTGTAGACGGAATGACAGAAGAAAGGTTTCTAATAGGAAAGCCTTTTACTTCAATAGTATGATCACATAAAATTGAATGTATATCTGATTAAAAACAAGGAAAAATATGATATTATAGTGTATATACTATTAAACCAATATGATATCTAGATTTCTCCCATTAAAACATTAATATGATGGTACTATTAATAATTTACTACTTCAGACTGTTAGAATAATAGGATGATCTATTTATTTCAATAAGAGAAATAATATCAGATCTATAGTATTTCTATTTGTATTAATTCTGTACACCATTAAAATAATAAAAATGTCTGCACTATTAAATCAATAATGCACACACCGGCCGGAAAAGACCGGCCTCGGATAATGCCAAGCCGGTAAGCCAGGGCATCCTTTGGAGCCAGGCCTGAAGTGTGTCAGTATGCGAGCGTCTGGTGGTCGGTAGATATAGTTGGCGTCTCTTCAACAAAGCAGAGAGGTTCTAAAACTGTGGACCTTTCGGGTGGGTGGAAGCTCTTCCTGTCAGGAGTCGCACCCTCAATGTCTGCTCGGGGGGGAGTGGGGATACTCACAAGTCCCAGGTTGACAGACAGAGTATTGGAGTGGATACCATTAGGAGGGAGAGTTGCGATCTTAAAGCTCAAGCTTGATAGATCAACTCTGGCATTGGTGCAGGTGTATGCACCGAACCTTCAATCAGAGTACGCAGCTTTCTTAGATGAAGTTGATGTTGCCTTTGAAAAGGTTGCAGATATGGATTTTTTTGTCCTGACGGGTGACTTCAATGCTCATGTGGGTGTAGATATTATGACATGGGGGAGCGTGATTGGGAGGAACGGTGATCCTGATCAAAACGCGAACGAAGAGAGGCTGTTGGATTTTTGTTGTGAAAATGGCTTATCCATCATGAACACTATCTTTCCGCACAAAGACATTCACAAATACACGTGGTACCGTCAGAGTCTTCAGCAGAAGTCGCTGATCGATTTCTTTGTGGTACCATCGTGTCTGAAGAGAATGGTTTGTGATGTTCGCGTATTAAGAGGGGCTGAACTGTCAACTGATCATCACTTAGTGCTGTGCAAATTGTATCTTGACGAGAGAGTGCCTCCCCTACCAAAGCGTAAACCAAGGATGGTTACACGCATACGATGGGAGAGGTTACAGGACGATGAGATACGGGAGACATTTGCGCGGCAAATATCTGAGAGGTTTGTACGAATTCCAACTGTTCCATCAACTGTAGGCGTGGGCGCCGTAGTGTAAGTGGTTAGTGTGTCGGATCACTACGCGTGAGGTTCCAAGTTCGAATCCTACAAAACATCAAAAAGTTTTTTCACGGTCCCACCTCTCGCGAGCGTCTGACAAACATCCAAGAGCATTGTTGTCTCGAAAAAGCTTCTCAAATCGCCGTTCGGATACGGCACTAAACTGTAGGTCCCTTCCATTCGTGTGAAAAATATAACGCACACAACATGAGTGGTTGCGAGAAGCTAGGCCCTGGCACTCAAAGAGCTGTTGCGCCAAGTATTTTTATTTTTTTTTTTTTTTCATCAACAGTAGAGGAAGAATGGCAACTGTTTTCAACAGCGGTTATTGCCTTTGCGGGAGATGTTTGTGGAGTGAAGCGGCTTGGTGTGGCGGCTGGTGGTGAGAAAAGAACTGCTTGGTGTAAAACGCCCGGAGTTCAAGAAGCCATCAGAGAGATGAAGAGAGCCTTTAAGGTGTGGATTCACTTGGGGAACTCCGATTCTCGAAATCGGTACACTGAGGCGCGAAGAACTTGCAAATTAGCTGTGAAAACAGCGAAAGAACAGTCTTGGAAGGAGTTAGGCGAGAAATTGGAACGTGACCACAGATCTGCAAATAAGATGTTCTGGCAGACCGTCCGCCGACTCAGAGGAAAAAAGTTGAATATCGTTGAAGGAGTCAAATCCAAAGACGGTATTCTTCTTCCCAATGAGGAGGACATCTTACGCAGGTGGAGCGAGCACTTTTCAGAATTGCTCAATCCCGAACAGGGCACTGAAGATGACAGACCTATGGTCGAGAGTTGGGCGAAAAGTAGCCCTACGGTAGAGGAAGTAACTTTGGCGATCAAAGCGCTAAAAGTTGGCAAATCTGCTGGTGTGGATGAAATTCGGCCAGAAATGCTCAAGGCTTTAGGTAAAGAGGGAGTTCAATGGCTCTCGCGTGTTATTAAAGTGGCCTGGGAATGCGGTGAAACACCTGGTGATTGGCAAATGGGGGTGATAGTTCCTCTTTTTAAAAAGGGGGACAAAAGAGATTGCGCCAACTACAGGGGTATAACTCTTTTAAGACTCCCTGGAAAAGTCTTCGCTAAGGTGCTACAAAAGCGTTCCAGAGCTGTGGTTGAGGACAGTTTGGGGGATGAGCAGTGCGGTTTTCGTCCCGGTACAAGCACAACCGACCAGTTGTTCACTCTCAGAATGGTTCTTGAGAAGGCCTGGGAATATGCCAAATCTGTCTACACTTGTTTTGTGGATTTGGAAAAAGCATATGATAGGGTTCCTCGAGGCAAACTCTGGAGTGTTCTGCAGGAGTATGGGATTGCTAGTTCCCTGTTAAGAGCGATTCAGTCTTTATATACAAACTGTAGAAGCTGTGTTCGGATAAACGCTGTTAAATTAAATTAATTAAAACCTTTCACTGGGGGCGTTGGACTCCGCCAAGGGATCGTTTTATCAGCTCTCCTCTTCATTGTATATATGGATTGGATGTTACAGCGCAGCCGTGGCGGGGAATGTTTCAAAGTGGGAGACTTAGGGATTAGTCATCTGCTCTTTGCGGATAATTTGGTCATCCTTGGGTCCTCTCAAACCGAACTTCAGCGCGCACTCGAAAGGTTTGTAGCCGTTTGTGATGATGCTGGAATGAAGATCAACGTGAACAAATCGGAAGTAATGGTCGTTTCCAAAAAACCCATTCAGCGCACTCTGCATGTTAGTGGAGTCGCACTGAAGCAGGTTTAAGTACCTCGGGGTTTTATTCACGAGTGATGGGAGGAGCAATGCCAAGTTATCCTATAGAATTGGTCAGGCTGGATCAATTTTGAGAGAGCTCAGCCAATCTGTTATAAGGAAGGCCGAACTTAGTGTTCATGCTAAGCAATCGGTTTTGAACTCTGTGTATGTTCTAACTCTCACCTATGGTCATGAAATTTGGGTAGTGACCGAAAGAATAAGATCGCGGATACAAGCGGTGTTGTTCGAATAACTCGTAGGGATCGAGTGCGCAACACCAGAGTACGCGAGGCCCTCAACGTTGAGCAGCTACTTCTCCGATGGTTTGGTCACGTAGTGCGTATGCCCCCAGACCGGCTTTCAAGACGCGCCATGGTTGCCGTGCCATCAGGATGGTTGGATCAAGTCCGACATCTCTCCTGGAGCCGCTTAGGGATTCCTCCTGATGAATTGGAGAGAATGGCGGAGGATCGAGAAGGATGGGGAGTCCACCTGAGCATCCTACCCCCGCGACCCTCATGAAGGATTAGCGGGCCATTGAAAATGAATGAATGAATGAATGAATACACACACTTTTAATTCAATTAGAAAACTATTAAATGTATAGGAAAAAGTGAAACCTCGTAGTAGAATCACAGTCGGTGCTGAGAATATGGAAAAACTACTTCTGCAGACTGTATAACGGCGACGAAGACCAACATCCCGCTATCAGGCAGAATGAGCCATTCAACATAGACGATGATAGTCAAAATCTCCGTCCACCTGACCAAAACGAAGTGAGGATAGCAATATCCAAGCTAAAATCCAACAAGGCTGCTGGACCTGACGGCTTACCGGCCGAACTTTTGGTGGAGTGCATACACCAACTCATCTCTAAGATTTGGTCAGACGAGTGTATGCCTGATGAATGGAATCTCAGCATCGTTTGACCGGTCCACAAGAAAGGAGACCACCTCAACTGCGCCAATTATAGAGGCATCAGTCTCCTCAACATCGCATACAAGATCTTTTCTGCGATTTTGTGTGAACGCCTGAAACCTTTTATCAACAGCCTGATTGGACCCTATCAGTGCGGTTTCAGGCCAGGAAAGTCCACCGTCGATCAAATCTTCACACTTCGGCAGATCCTGGAGGAAAACCCAAGAATTCCAAATCGATACTCACCACCTCTCTATCGATTTCAAGGCCGCCTATGACAGCATCTATAGAGAAGATCTTTATAGAGCCATGTCTAGTTTTGACATCCCTACCAAACTTGTCCGTCTGTGCAGGCTGACGATGGAGAACGCTCGCTGCTCCATCAAGGTCGGTAATGACCTCACCGAGACATTTGATGTCAAAAAAGGTTTTAGACAATGTGACGCGCTGTCACGTGACTTCTTTAACATTGTACTTGAACGGATTGTGCGGAACTCACAAGCCAACACCGGAGGCACAATCTATTACAAGTCTGTACAACTGCTTGCATACGCCGACGATATAGACATTATCGGAAGAACTCAGTGGGCTGTCACCGGTGCGTTTGCAAGCATTGAGGCGGCATTGAAGCATTGAAGCGACCAAAATGGGTTTAGCGATAAACGAGGGCAAAACCAAGTATATGCTGTCAACAAGAAGGGAAAGCCAACACCGACGAATTGGACAAAACGTCACAGTTGTTGTGAGCAAGGGTAGGGCCACGGAGGCAACTTCGGTGCAGGTAAGGGGGGCGGCGGTATGGTCGCGGTTGCTCGGCTCAGCTCGTCGGACGGGGTGGTTCTTGCCAACCGCACCATACACCACCTACTTAACAAACAAAAAATCATGTCGAGATGAAACTAAACCTAAGAGTAGAGAAAGCTAAACCCTAATCAGACTTCGGACGGACAAAAGAAAAAATAGGAAAGAAGAAAGAAAACCATGTCGAAGAACTTGTGCCTATACCCGAGAGAAAGTGTGGAAACGAAAACGCGAACTAACCCTAACTAGCCTAGACTAAACCTAAACTAACCTAAAACTTAAAATGAACCCTAAAACTACCCCTAAACTACCTTAAAACTACTCTACGTTACCCTATCGCGCAACGCCTCATTTCCACGGTCTCTCTCAGGTAGAGGTTCGTCAAGAACCCATGGCATGCCAGATGTTAATGGCAAAGGTTGGCCGGCCCACCCTTAACGTCTTCCGACGCAAACCAAATGCTATCTCTCTGGGCCGATTTTTGTGAGAAATAGCCCCTCGAAGTCCCTCCCGATCACTGCTCTACATTTGTGTCAGTTCATGTCGTCAGCATTCGTAATTGTCCCGTTATGTCATTTTCCGTCCATAGAAGGACGGCAGGACCCGTCACCCACACATCACTAGCAAAAACAACTTCAGCCGCGCATATCTCTACAATTACTTAAACCCACTGAATTTAACTTCAATATGTAAACCATTTTATTATATCAACTTAAGCAAAAACTAAAACTCTTTCTGCCCTTAACACTAATAATCTAAAAAAAAAAAATTCAAAATAAACTTAAGGTTAACTTAAACTACTCACGGTTTTACTCTGGGAATCCCCTGTCGTTCTGCCGGCAGCACAAGGAAGGATCCTTGTTTCCTTTTTTCCTGGAATCGCGCACTAAAACTAGTATTAACAACAGAAAGGTTAAGCCCTAACCTTAACAAAAAAATTAATCTAAACTAATCTAACCTTAACACTATATTCACTTAAAAATTCACTTCTTAATTCAAAAATAAAAAAAAATATTATAGCACTTTTTGCGTCCCACGGAGCGCCTCTGGGCGTTGTGTGTAGATCCAGGGACACCCTTGGGGCCCTGTAGTGGTGGAGCACCCAGGCTCTCCTCTTGTCCGTTGAATGTTTTCCTGTCGCATGTAATATGTTTGTAGTTTGTGTCCTTTGCGTTGTCGATTCGATGTTCTTTGTTGTAAATGCGTCGGCTTGTCTTTGGTTTTGTTCGTGTATATAAAGGCAAATGGTAAACCGTACCACTACCCGCTTTTCTGATACCTCGGCTCCACCGCTATAAGACGTTCCCGCTTCTTAGCCTCCTCCGACCAGGTCCGTTACGGATGGCGCATTAATGTGGGGAAGCGGAGTCCCGACACGCTATCTCGCTAGCTCTCTGTAGACGGAATCAAATTAGGGGACACCGAGTTCCCTACTAGCAGTTTCACCTACTTCTGAACAGCCAATATACCACCTACATGTACGCTGCAGTACTGCCTTTGGGAATAAATCTTGGGGAAACCGAGGTATCTAAAATAAAAATATGAAAAACCTGCCTATCTGATCATAGTGCCAACTCACCCTGCAATTAGAGTTGAAATCACTTAGAAATTAGATTTAACTCACTGTTTCACAGCGTCAAAAAAATGTTTCTACTCTGTGGGTGTTTGCCTTAGGGCATCGACCGCTCGCTCGATTTGAAAAAAAACTGCAAGTGAATTGCCGGTCAATGCTCTTTGGCCCACTTTCTGTTCTTCTTTTCCTCAACCCGTTTATCTTATTTTTTCTTTGTTCTAATTCTCTCACCTCTTTTTTCTCTCATTCGGAACATTGAAACCATCTCCACCTTCCAATACCCCTTTTATCCTATGTCCGTTCACAATGACTACTCTTGTTTGTTTTGAATTATAACTACTTCACCTGATACATAAATAAACTTACACTACGTCAATAACGTCTTGTCGAACAATAAATCTAATAATACGTAAATATACAACATAATTAACATAATAATAAAGGGAATAAACATACATATATAACACAAAGTCGTTAAATTTTCCGGGGAATTTTAAAGCTCGCAATTGTGAACGGAGTAAAATAATATCCTAAAGTAAAACAAAAAGGAAATATTTTTGCCAGTAAGTTAATGGGGAACAGAGATCGCCATATTGCCGTGGGGTTGCCCCGGGTGTAAGAGCAGCATAGCACCAGCCTGAACCTACCCCAACTGTCAAATGACATGTCCTTACACTTACCCTAAAAAACACGTACCTACAAAAAGAAAATACAGTTAGCTCACATCGCTCACCTAGTCGCGAATACCAGACGGATGAAGAAGAGCTAACACGCGAAACGAATTGGGTCGAAAAGAAACGACCAAGCAAAAAACGAAAAGCTGGTTCCTCACCGGAAGTCGAGCCACAAAAAGATGAAAAGCGCAAGGAGATGCAAGAAAAGCAACCACAACCAAAATTACGTCCTCCTCCACCGATAAACGTCGTTGGAATTACGGACTATAATAAGTTGCATTGCCTCCTTAAAGGAACTCTGGCTTCGAAGTTTAAAGTGACATCTCTGCGAAACAATACGTGGAAAATCAATGTCGATGATGCCGACGGTTACCGATCAGTATCTAAAAAATTGAATGCCGAAAAGATTCAGTGGTATACTTATGAAAATAAGTTAGAAAGACCACTGCGTGTTGTAGCAAGAGGACTCCACCCCTCGTGCACTAAAGAAGATGTAATGCACGACCTTCAAGACAAAGGCTTTAAAATTCTTGATGCCGTCAATATTATCAAGAAGGAGAAACAACAGTCGGAGGGAGATCATGAAAAATTGGTAAAGCGCGGTCTTCCACTATTCATGCTTAGTTTTGATAAAGACGAAAATAAAGATATTATATATGGTATCAAGACTATTCTAAACATCGTGATCAAAATCGAACCCATGCGTAAGACCTCCAGATCGATCCCGCAGTGTAAGCGCTGTCAAGGCTTCAATCACACCCAGACTTACTGTCAGAAAGAGCCGCGATGCGTCAAATGCGCAGGTAAACATCTCTCGGAAGAGTGTCACCTAAACAAGCAAACCCCAGCCACTTGTATAAATTGCAAAGGAAAACATCCTGCGAACTATCGAGGTTGCGAAGTGGCGAAAGAGCTTCAAAAACGCCGCGATACGCTAAAAAATTCGATGCGTCCGAATATGAAACCAATCAAGAACAGACCCAAAATAGCTACGAAAAAAGCAGCGAAAGATAGAAAGTCCGTCAATATTAACTTAAGATCGGTTAATGATAAAAAATCCGAAAGTAATAGAGATAAGGTAACAGAAGCAAAATCTCCGAATATTGGCGTGCAGTCTTATGCTCAAGCGGCGAAGACAGTTAAGGGTACATACACGACCGACAACTCACGGGAGATCAAAGCAAGAAACCGTCCAAACTTTAATGTAAAAACTCCTTCTCAAGTTGCGACATTGAAAAATAGTGATAGAGGTAGTTCAGAAGATCTTGTATCCAATGTTTTTTCCCTAATTCTTGCGAAACTTGAAGAGCAATGCAAAACAAATAAACTAATCTTTGAGAGACTAGTTGCACTAGAAAACAACATTCATAACACGCGCACTTCAACCAGAATATGAAAGAAACGCTTAAAATTCTTACTTGGAACGCTAACGGGCTCATACAAAGACTCGACGAGTTAGAAATATTTATGCGAGAGAAAGATATTGATATATGCTTGGTCTGTGAAACTCATCTGAAAAAGCAATCGAATATTAAGATAAGGGGATATAGCGGATATCACGCCTTTCACCCATCGGAAAGAGCCAGAGGCGGATCATCTTTGTTTATAAAAGAAAATATCGAACACTCAGCGGAAATAAAAATTGAATTAGAAGCAATGCAAGTAAGCACGGTACGCGTTAGAAATAGACATTTTGCTTCCAACATTTCGTCTATATATTGTCCACTGCGATGTAAACTTGAAGAAAGTGATTTCACAAACATCTTCAACTTCCTTAAACCAAATTTTATTATTGGTGGTGACTTCAACGCGAAACACCCCTTCTGGGGCTCAAGATACGCCTCTCAGAAAGGTAGAAAGCTTTATAATGCGGGTATGCAATTCAGTTGTGATTTTTACTCGACGGGTAAACCAACATATTGGCCAACTGATAGAAATAAGATACCAGATCTGATTGATTTCTTTGTTGTTAAAGGAATATCTAGCAACTGTATAAAAGTTGAAGAAAGCTTTGATCTCTCCTCTGATCATTCTCCAATCATTATGACGATAAGCGAAGCTTTGATTAAAAAAGTAGGACCGGCCAGATTAACTGGTGCGAAAACTAATTGGGACGGCTTTAAAAAAGATATTGAAGCAAATATTGAGCTGAGCGTATCACTTAAAACGCCCTATGAACTTGAAGTTGAAGTAGATCGCTTCGTCGAAATCTTACAGGATGCCGCGTGGAAGAATACTCCCAAACTAAAGAGAACCCCGGCCAGTTAAATTAAAATTTATCCGCAGGAAATAAAAGAGATGATTAAGGAGAAGAGAAAAGCGCGTAAAAGATGGCAACAAACTCGGGCTCCGCAACATAAAGCACATCTTAACCGTTTGTGCAACTCACTAAAACGATCTATTAAAGACCTTAAGAATAATGAAATACAAACTTACCTAGAAAGCTTAACGGCAGAAAAAGATTCTAACTATTCGCTTTGGAAGGCTATAAAAGGTATTAAAAAACCTCAAATTCAAGCCGCGCCAATTAGGAAAAATCAAGACGAATAGGCCAGGCATGATAAAGAAAAAGCGCAAGTTTTCGCCGCCCACCTGGAAGAAACTTTCAAACCGTTTGATGGACAAGCACTTATTGAAAATATAAATACGTCGTATATAGACAATAGCGTAATAAGAAATGCAACGCTTACCGAACTTAAGGAAGAAATAAAGAAACTTAAACCTAAGAAAGCTCCTGGATACGACCTAATTACGGGAGAGGTTCTGAAAGCACTACCAAGAAAAGCTCTAATTAAGCTTCTGTTCATTTTAAACGCCGCGATTAGACTAGAATATGTTCCAGTCAATGGAAAGTCGCCGAAGTTATAATGGTCCTTAAGCCTGGAAAACCGCCGAATGAAAAAACCTCTTATAGACCGATTTCGCTTCTTCCAATTATATCCAAAGTGTTCGAGAGAATATTGGTTAGGCGAATACAGCCGGTTATAGAAGAAGGGCATCTCATCCCTGATCATCAATTCGGATTTAGAAGTAAGCATTCTACAGTTAAACAAGTACATCGAATAACACATGTAATCGAAAAATCACTTGAAGAAAAAAAGATTTGTTCAAGCGTATTCCTTGACGTTTCTCAAGCCTTTGACAAGGTCTGGCACGAAGGCTTAAAGTTTAAATTACGACAAGTTCTGCCAGAGCACCTATATAATATTTTGAAGAACTACCTTACGAATAGGCTATTCCGCGTCAAATATGGAAACGAATATTCAGATTTTAAGGAAATAATGGCTGGGGTGCCGCAAAGAAGCGTTCTTGGTCCAGTCTTATATCTATTATACACTCGTGATATACCGCAAGTAGAAGGCACTGAGCTAGCTACATTTGCCGACGACACTGCTATCTTGACAGTAGGTAAAACGGTCGAAGATACTACAGAAAAACTGCAAGAAGCTTTGAATAGAGTAAATGAATGGACAAAGATTTGGCGAATCGCACTCAACGAGACCAAATCTGTTCATGTAAATTTTACTTATAAAAAAATAAATAATTTGCCGATCTTTTCAAACTCGGTTCAAATCCCGTTTGCAAACGAGGCTTAGTATCTTGGAATGACACTTGATACAAAGCTGAAATGGAAAACGCACGTTAAGAAAAAACGCAAAGAACTAGATAACAAATATCGAGAAATGTATTGGTTACTTGGAAAATATTCCAAGCTTAATATATATAACAAACTGCTTTTATATAAGCAAGTGCTAAAGCCTGTATGGACATATGGTATATCTTCCAGATTGGTGCCAGGAATCATTCCTCGATTCCTGGCTTACCAACAGGCTCCCGTAACACAGTCGGCAGCTATAACTTCGAGGTAGTAAGGGACTTTGTCTACCTTGGCTCTGCTATAAATTCTACAAACAACATCAGCGCAGAAATCAAGCGAAGAATAACTCTTGCCAATCGCTGTTTTTTTGGGCGCTGTTTATAAGGCAATTCAACAGTAAAGCCCTATCTCGACCTACTAAGAAGACTTTGTATAAGACCCTGATCATCCCAGTCCTGCTTTATGGCGCTGAAACATGGACTTTATTAAACGAGGATGAAGATATCCTTGGTCGCTTCGAGAGAAAAATTCTTCGTAAGATTTTCGGACCCATTTGCGTTGACGGGTTTTGGAAGAGAAGATTCAATCACGAACTATACGAGCTGTACAGCGACATCGACCTAGTCAAAAAACTGCGTATTGGACGTCTGAGATGGCTAGGACATGTAGAGCGAATGGACACCAACGCTGCGGCCCGCAGAGTCTTCGAATCTAATCCCGAGGGACGACGCAGTAGAGGGAATCATCGCCGTAGGTGGCGCGCACAAGTTCTAGGGGAATTCGACCAACTTGGAGTGCGCAACTGGAGACAATTGGCTAAAGACCGAACTAAATGGAGAGGCTTGTTGGTTGAGGCCCAGGTTCACCCCGAACTGTAGCGCCACCTAAGTAAGTAAGTAAGTAAGTAACTTCCTGTACCTCATCGTAAATGCCGACAACTCCATGGACCAGTTCTTTAAGTTGCTTTCTTATCGTATCTATCGTAAAATTCTTTTACCATTAAGTATTTCTAATTTCGGTTCTTTATCGTAACTTAGAATGATCAGTTGTTTGTATTGTAATATTCTTGCTGGGGTTCGTTTAAATAAAACCATCTTTTATATACACTAAAATACTACACTAAGATTACGACAGTATGTATTGCAATACCTTCTTTAATAGGTGTGGTCACTTTGTTCTTCAGCTCCCGAATGTATTGTTCCGTTGTCTGAAATTTGATTCACTTTCCTATTTTCTTTCTCAATCCTGTTAAGAAAATCAGCGACTTTATTTTCTTGGCCTTTGAGATATTCTATATCATAATCAAACTCTTGTAATTTAAGTAGCCATCGTTGGTTGCGTTGAGAGAACTCTGCACGATTATATTATTTATTCAAATATTTTATGGGGAGGTGATCGGTTGTAATCTTGAATTTGTTTCCCCACAGGTAGGGTCTTAATTTAAACACACTCCATACAATGGCTAGAAATTCCTTATCTGTTACGGAATAATTCCTTTCATGCTCGCTAAGAGTCCTCGAAATATAATAGACCGGTTGCTTGTCTTGTGTAAGGACAGCTCCTATGGCAAAATTACTAGCGGCTGTATATAAATGGAATGGTTTTTCGAAGTCTGGAAATTTTAAGATTGGTTGTGTTATCAGCTTGAGTTTGAGTGTTTCAAACGCATTCGCATATTCAGGGTCGTTAGGGTTTATTTTTGTGTCCTTTTTGAGATACCTGGTCATTGGATATGCAATTTTCGCCTAGTCCTGGTTGAACTTCCTATAGTATCCAAATGCTCCTAAAAAACTTCTAAGTTGTTTCTCGGTGTGGGGTAGTGGCAGATTTTTGATTGCACTGACTTTATTACCATTAGGCATTATTCCCGCTTCCTGTTACTATGTGACCTAGGAGCTCAGTTTCCTTCTTGAGGAATGAACATTTGCTAATTTGTAGCTTTAAATTATGTTTACGTAAAATTGTTAGAATGTCTCTTAAATTTTTCATATGTTCCTTTAGCGATGTGGAAAATATTAAAATGTCGTCTAAATAGACAACACAGGTTTTGTTTATATATTCCCTTAGTATGTGATTCATTAATCGTTGAAACGTGGCTGGTGCGTTTTTAAGTCCAAACAACCATTCCTAGAAGTATCGTATAGTTTTTATTTTCTAAAGCCTGAGCGTAAGCTTTAATAAAAGTATTATCGCGTGTGACATAATCCACCACAACAGAAGCGATCATCCACACTCTACGCACACCTCACTAAACACCTAATGCGGAGGCCGCCATCTGTTGGCAGGTAGCGAAACAGCCAATATTCTCCGAATCCTCAGTCAAACAAGAGGAAACGGAGGAAAAGGAGAATAGTACAACATGAGAAAAAGTAAATACAAAGGTCGCAGACGAAAATGTGGAGGAAATTTTGCATTGGCTCAAGATTCAGATTCTCGTCTTGCAGGATTTATCCATAAAGGAGAGTGGATCAGAGTCAGTCGGGAGAGTCTGCTCAAGCGTGCTAGTACCAATCCAGTGTACTTTTGACAGCCTCTCTCGGAATTGGTCTTACGACTTTCCACCGAATTTTCTGCCTTCATCTCGGTGATTGGGTAATAATCCACGGGTCTGCTACTAGCTATAGTCGGCCCGTCCGATAGGTTTCTCCCCTGAGAGAAACAAACCGAGTTAACTACAGCGGATTTTCCGCCCTTTGTTAAGCTACTTCCCAAGCCTGCCCTTAGTGCGGACTGGGTCACAGCACGCCTGCCCTCAGTGCGGACGGCTACTTTCCAAGCCTGCCCTAAGTGCGGACTGGATCCTTCCCAAGCCTGCCCTAAGTGCGGACTGGGTCACAGCACGCCTGCCCTAAGTGCGGACGGCTACTTTCCAAGCCTGCCCTAAGTGCGGACTGGATCCTTCCCAAGCCTGCCCTAAGTGAGGACTGGGTCACAGCACGCCTGCCCTATGTGCGGACGGCTACATTCCAAGCCTGCCCTAAGTGCGGACTGGATCCTTCCTAAGCCTGCCCTAAGTGCGGACTGGGTCACAGCACGCCTGCCCTAAGTGCGGACGGCTACTTTCCAAGCCTGCCCTAAGTGCGGACTGGATCCTTCCTAAGCCTGCCCTAAGTGCGGACTGGGTCACAGCACGCCTGCCCTAAGTGCGGACGGCTACTTTCTAAGCCTGCCCTAAGTGCGGACTGGATCCCTCCTAAGCCTGCCCTAAGTGCGGACTGGGTCATCGCAAGCCTGCCCTAATTGCGGACTGCGACCTTCGAAGCCTGCCCTAAGTGCAGACTGAAACTCCTTCCAGACGACGTACCGAACCGAGCCAGACAAAAGGACGCATAACCCCGGCCCGTACCACAACCAGCAGCATTACGACGATAGTTGTAAGCGTATTAAGTGCTATTATTACTGAGTATAAAAATTGTTAAGAAATTGATAAAACCGTATTAGCATTGTTAAAAAAAAAAAACTATTGTGAAACCATTCCGTAAAATAAAGTACCTCTTTCCCAAAGTCTAGGGTATTCCTTTGGGTTAACCCTGGGGCCGGGGAGCCCACCTCGGCCTTTGAAGAAAGATACCCTTACACGCGGTAACCGAATTCTTTTGGTACTGGAAACTGAATTACTTGAGTGTTTCTGATTATGCTGCTATTAATATTCTTTATCTGTAATTGTCGAGTGTCTAAAATTTTATACGGTGTCATGTCGAGTTTATTAGTATTTATGATAGTCATAGCACTACCAGTGTCGACTAAAATGTAGTGCCGTTAGTTCTGTATTTCAGTGGCTACTGTTATTAATTGTCCGCGGCTCAGTTCAGAAAAACCGGCTGTTCTACTGAGTTAATGTCCTGGCGGATCGGTTCCTGACTTGTTTGGATATTATTGGTATCCATTGGTTCTAGTCTGCTCTTTCTGTTTGGTGTGAAGTGGTTCTGGAATACCGGGGGTCGTTGCGAAATAGTATGATTTTGACGATAAACATTTTGTCTAGAGTTTCCTGAATGTCTTTGTCCATCAGAATTATTATTGTAACTGTTATTAGAACTGGGTCTTTGTTGCTTATCGAGGGGGTTAAACTTATGATTTCTGTTTTGGTTATTGTGATTTGATATGGGTCTATTCATTTCATTATTCCTTAAGTTTCCATTATCATAGCAGATCATATAAAATCCTAAATTCTCGAGCTAGATTCTCTATTGTTAGTTCTCGAATTTTATTTATTATAATATTATAGTACAATAGATTGTCACAAAATACTACAATACATATGTATTTACTTTGCTTAAAAGGTATTATAGCTTATTGGTTAAGTCATTTATTGGACTCACTTTCATATTATTGGTCTCCCTCATTAGATCCCTGCCGGTGATGATGGGTCGATAATGTTGCTTAAATAGTTCCTTCGCCTGTTCCCACGACGTGACTCCATTGATGATCAATATGTCCATAGCCCGGCCTTTGATTTTAACCTGCTGTATAATATTCCAGGTGGCTTGATAATCTCCTATCGTGTTCCGAAGGTGATTCTCGATCATGACGATGAAGTGTATAAGGGACTTGCTATCTCCATCAAACTCGGGTAGATATTGGATTTCCCGTAACACATTACTACCATGACTTGGTTGTGGTATTCTTGCCACTATAGCCATTAAACTGTTGAGGATATCTCGGTTAGATACCTCAGGAACGATGTTTGGATTTTGTTCTGCCATAAGTCACTGCACTCTATACTTTTCGTGTAAGTCAATAACACTTTTACTGCTGTTTTAAGCGGGTTTTACTGTAACACAATTTTTCCCGTTCTTATACGGGCTTTGCGGTTAAGGCGTTTTTTTTTTGTGCGATTTGTACTTTCACGTTTTGGATCAGGATAGTTGTACCTGATCCTACCGACTGCGCCAAATAAATTTTTAAGCTTGATTAATCTATTTTTTATAACTTTATTTATAAATTCTATTACCTTAATCGTTTGTAGTTTTAAATTTATATTGACAGAACGGCCGCTGTTAAGCAGATCTGCACCGTTGTTAACGTTTTGAGAGTTGTTGAAAAACTAGCGGGATGTCAGAATGTTGAAAAAGTTAACGATGGCAACACAGACCATTCATTTCTCTTTCCAATATCCAGTGCATTGTCCTTTATTTACTTGCTAATGTATTATGTTTTTGTCGCTTACTCCTCACATCCACAAACACACACATAACTTGTATCTTGTACTGATTTACTAAATAAAGAAACTCATTCTGTTCTGAACCTCCAACACAGAAAAAGGTTCATTGTCCAGAAATATTTCAACACAGTTCACCATTAACTTGCTTGCATTTTCATTCTTCAAGAGGTCGACCAAATGCTTTGGGTTCATTTATTTACACTATTACTCAATAGGTTAACCAAATGCATTGGTTTACTTTCTTTGGTTATGTTCTTCGGTCGTCGTCAGTTTTATGGGTCAAAAAAATTGATGACGATAATATTTTACTAACTCGCGCGAAATAAGTTGAAAGTGAGAAAATTCTTCCAAAACACGAGATTTCAAGAATGTTTTTGCATTTGGTGCGTGTAAATATTAATAGCACATGAACTCACTATTTTTCTATACGAAAAATGAATACTTTAAGTGTAAAATGCCAGAAGAGATGTCGGACTTGGTCCAACCATCTATTTCTAGCCTTACCGCGGGGTCACCGTCTAGGGATTCCTCCTGATGATTTGGAGTCAATAGCGGAGGATCGAGAAGTATGGAGAGTCCACCTGAGCATCCTACCCCCGCAACCTTCATGAAGGATTAGCGGGCCACTTGAAAATGTATGTGTGTATGTTTGTGTAAAATGCCGGCAAAGTGTTGTGTTGTGAGTTGTAGCAACCGGCATGAAAGGGATGAAAACAGAGTACGGTTCTTTAGATTTCCAAGAGACCGGAGGTCTAAGGAACTTGCGGAGATCACCAATACAAGGCAAGTTGCCTGGATAAATGCTATTAAAAGGATGGGAAGGAGTCCTCTTTGAAATATACCCGTATTTGCTATGAACATTTTATCACAGGTTTGTCAAATGAAATGGTAATCACACAATATCTTAAGTAACGTGCCCATTTTTACAGGACGTCCTGCACATCCTAAGGACAAACTGCATCCAGATCGGGTTCCTAATAAAAACATGGGATACAAAACTAGGACCATGATTTCAACGAGGTATCAAGGGCTGAAGAATCGGGAGTTTGTAAGTTGCAAATGCTTGCATCTCCAATGGTACAAATATACCGAGTACATCAGTCGAAGGTGTCTCAGAAATTTCTGAGATAGATAAACTGAGGCAAGAACTGGCGGAAAGAGACCTGCTTATACTTAAATATAAAGAAGACCACGTAAAAGCGTTTTTGCTTTTATGTAAAATGAATGCATTTAACAAATCACGTAACTTTGTCCTAGATGTTCAATTGTTATGAGGAAATATTAAAGCAGAAGGATGGCACCATTGAGAGCGGATGTGAATTCCTCGAGAATATCTAGTGTGGGGACATCATTCTATCCGACCGCGGAATACTCATCAACCAAGTTGTTATAGAAAAAGGGGAAGACCAAATGGATCTAGAAGACCTGGAACGGACACGAAAACTGGCAGGAGTACGTAAACATGTTGAGCATGTGATAGTTGTCTTGAGACAAAGTACCTCATCTTAAATAATCGGCTGCCAATTACTGCAATTTAAAAAAAAAAATTATTCGTTAACATAGTAAAACTTTGCTGTGGCTTAGTCAATGTTTGCCCCTCAATTACACCACTGACCAGTAACAAATAAAAAACGGTTTTGTAAATGAATTAAATGTTTTATTTTTTTAACGGATAAAATACATATTTTATTAAAACAAGGTAATAATTTTTAAATACAAAAGTTTGTATAAAAAAGGAAAGGAAGGAATTTTCCGAAGGACAGCCCGCCATGGATTGCACCCAACCTCCATCGTACATCTTCTCACCTTCCAAACCCTTGGTGGAATTAAAAGAAGTCTTCGTCCTCGTATTCCTGGAATGCAATAAATAATTTATTATTTTTAAATATGTAACATTCAAAAGCAACTACTTATCCTGGTATGTGAGGAGAAAAGGATCCTTGTGCGCAATTTTCCATATTTTCTCCATATAATATTGTCGATTGACTTCAGTTACATAGCTGCTGCGCATACTTGGAGATTTCCGTAGTTCACATGAAATTGTAAAGAAAAGTACAATATATCAACAAATTTACTTTACTCGTAAGATAGTCAGCCTTATTGTGAGTTTCACCCGAAAAATATTTCACGTGGAAATTTTTGTTCGCCCGGATTTTTTTTAGCTATTGTGAATTTCACGTGAACAAAATTTCACTTCGAATCAGCTGCGACATTTCGAACATAGATTGTGGTGCTTTGACAGTAGGTAAATAAAGAAGTTGAGAAAGAAATGTGGGTGCAAAAAGTAACATTAAACAAATTAAAAAGTGAATATGTAATAAAATAGAAATAAAAATGAACTCTATAGCGCTACAAATATTATGTCAAGAAGAAGAACTACCGAGTAAATAAACCAGCATTTAAATATTTACTGGACGTGCTCACCAACTCCTTGTCCCCAGCAAAACAAAAGCTTGCAATACCACCAATTGTAAAGCTGGCCGCTTGTTTGAGTTTTTCTGCAGAGGGCGTGTACCAAAAGGGAGTTGGCAAGGACTACGAAGTTGGTTTTGCACAATCGTCTTTTAGCCAAGTGCTTGCTCAAGTTGTAGAAGTTTTTGAACAGGTGCTTTGCGTACAATGGATAACTTGGCCAACACAAGATGAACAACGAAGAATGGCTCATGATTTTTATTCCAAATAGAAGCTACTTGGCGTTATAGGCTGTATTAATGAAACACATGTAAATATTGTGTACCCTTCAACAAATAAACATGTGTTCTATAACAGAAAGAGAAAGTGTAGTTTAAATGTTTAACTTGTAAGTTACAAACTAAATAAATGATATGTTCTTAAATTAATAAGATATTATTTTTAAGGTGGACCCGCTTTTGCTTGGTGGACCCGCGCTGTTTAGCTCCGAGCTAAGTTTTCTCCAAAACTCTGCCACTTTCTCCCTATTTTCTTTTACAAATCCCCTAGCAATATCTGGTTTTTCAATCATTTTGTTTAACAAAATATCACTTTGTTGCTTATTTAGAGTTTTGCTCCTGAAATAAAATTATGCATAATTGATCTCCACTTTTTTGCTTTCAAACAACTTTCATTTTCCGCTTTGTTGTTCTCTCTTTCGCCTACAAAAATCAAGTTCCATGCGAATAGCGTCATATTCCACGCGAAATAAAAATTCACAATAAGGGGAATTTTTCGAAGATGAACAAATTTTCGCCCGAAACTCATGATAGGGGAAAAGTGAAAAGGGAATTTTTTCACGTGAAATGCTGTTCGGGTGAAACTCACAATAAGGCTGAGTATTTAATTTAAAAAAATGTATTTTCCCGCAATTTTCGGCACTAATCGTATGTCAGTTGGCTGCCAGAACATTTTGACAGCATAGAAGTCAAACCGTGAAAAGGTGTATGGGCTACAGTGAGCTACGCTCACGGAATGTTCCAATTGCAGTCGCTTCCAAACTCTAGAATATTTAATAAATGGAAAATCTATTTCTATTGCTAGATACTATTCTGTATTTGAAAATTGTTGACTTTGAAATTCACAAAAAAAAGTTTAATTTGTTTGCAAAATATACAAACCAATGCAAGACGATACCTCTTTAGCTATCGTGCAGACGATGTCCTCTTGTCAATAGAGTTTGACAGGTTTTGGGGTTACGCGAAGAAAAAGTTGAATCGCCAAAACGATATCGTCTAGAAGATAGTGGTTTTTAATGCTACGTGAAGCACAACTATCATTAAAACAATATCGTCAGACAATTGTCGTCATACGTAACCAGAGTCCTGGGCACTTCTAATGCCCGCGCTCAATTTAACATTGCCGGACAGGAAGTCAAGAAAGTTGATAACGTTCTTTATATTATAACGTGGCGCAGAACAGTTGAGGAGGAATCGAGCTCTTTAGGAATGCGTTGGAGGCAGCTCAAACGCGTTGCAGAACTTCGAACAAGATGGCGCACAGGCGTGGTTGACGCCATATGCCCACGAAGGGGTTAAAGGATCTGTATTGGTCACTCTCTGAGTCCAAAAATATTACATCTGTTAGGTACTCTCAGGATTTGCATAATAAGATCGTATAAGATCGTAAATCATCTCTCTGCACTAGCCCACCTTCGTATAAAACAGTCAAGTAGTTAGTCATCTATGATGAGTCGTCTGATCGCCTCCTTGTAAGGTTAATCTTAAGTGAAAAACAAAGACCATTTATATTTGTGTATATGTTATTAATTTTTGAATAAATTGGATTTTAGTGAAGTGATTAGAAACAGTTTGTCTTATTTCCAAGAACACATCAATTGGTGACCCCGAAAAGTTCACGCAAATCAGATTAAAACCAACAATCAAAGTGTTTAGTCGCGAAGGTTTTAAAAAAATCCGCAACTTCAACGTTCAAAATTATTAAAAATATACACATACATTTTCCTACGCAAAAGTGCAACCATCCCTTTTTCATAAAAAGCCCATACATAAATGGTGATATTTCGGACAGTTTAAAATCATTCAAACATCCGTTTAAAATCATCGGCTTACGTTACCGCAAAAAGTACTTCTATCGAAACAAGTACTTCTATCGAAACATCGGAATCGAAACGCGGACACCACCACCTACAGGCTTACGATCACCATATGTGCACGATCGCCCCTCTTCGCAGCATCAGCTCACCGACATATCGCCCATCACATACGAACATCATTTCAACAATCATCTTCCACGGAACAGACCAGCAAGCGCAAGTACATGATCGATAATTGCGCAAAGCAGTTTTGAAAAAATCAAATAAGCGATTTTGTTTTTTTTATTTTTTTAATGTCCCAATTTATTTAACCATCTGCTCAAATATTTGAGCAACAAGACATTTTTTTTAAAGAAAACATTTAAGATGGACTTGAAACTATTCATAAGACCAGTGTCTTTGAATACATATATTTTACAATTTTTACAAAAAACGGTTACGTATAATTATTGGAAGTTCTTATTTTCATACTATTAAATCAAGTGGTCTTAGTCTTTTTAATCTTCGAGTATTGTTGAATTCTAAAAGTGGTAGGCAGTTTATTTGGTTATTGTTGTGTTGAGATATTCGCTGTTGGTATTTTATGGTATTGCTTTTTTCTTTATTTCTTCACTTATGGTCTGCATGCCAAGATCTGGATGAATATCGTCGTTTGTTAAGCACCAGTCTGCATTTGTTATTGTTCGAAGGATTTTTGATTGTAGTCTTTGTATGATTTGCAGGCTTGATTTGCAAGCAACCCCCCAGATTTCGATACCGTACGTCCAGATAGGTTTGATTATGGTTTTATATATCAAAAGTTTGTTTTGAAGTGATAGTTGTGAATTTTTGTTAAGGAGCCAGTAAAGTCGTCCGAATTTAAGTTTAATTTGGTTTCGCTTCCGGATTATATGGTTTCTCCAGGTAAGTTTTTGGTCGATGTGGATTCCCAGGTATCTAGCACTGTTTTCAATTTTTATTATCTTATTGTTAAGTGTAAGTGAGTAGTGGTCTTTGATTTGGCGTGTAGTGTATATTACATGTACTGTCTTTTCTTCGTTGATTTTGATGCTCCAGGTGTTAGACCATATGGATAAGTGGGCCCAAAACGCTTCCCTGAGGTACTCCAGCATCCATTTGACTCAACATGGAATATTCGTCGTCAAATTTTACATAAAAGTATCTTTTAGAAATATAGCTTCTCATAAGCATGTAGAAATCGGAAGGTAATTGTCTTTTTAGTTTATGTAGGAGACCTTCATGCCAGACTTGGTCGAATGCTTTGGCAATGTCGAGAAAAACTGCTAGGCTGTAGTTTTTGTTTTCGATGTCTGCTGCGATTCGATTTGTAACCCTATGCTCTTGTTGTTGAGTATGGGTTCTAGTCGTTTGAAGATTAATTTTTCCAATATCTTTGATAATAATGGGAGTAGGCTTATAGGTCGGTAAGAAGACATTTGTGTTTCGTCCTTTCCTGGTTTCGGAATTGCTGTTATTTGTGCTACTTTCCATACTGCCGGAAAGTATTTCAGTCTGATTATTGAGTTGAATATGTTTCTTATATATACAAAGGCGTTATTGGGAAGTTGTTTTAGTAGTTCAGCTGTTATTAGGTCATATCCAGATGACTTTTTGTTTTTTGTATTTTTTTGAATCATGTTAATGATTTCGTTTGTGGTAATTTTTTTAATAGGTCTATTAATTAATACTGGTTCACTTTCAAGAGGTAGATGGGAGTTGTGTTTGTTATTTGAGAATGTGTTTTTAAAATGATCACAGAGTAATTGTGCCTTTTCAGCATTAGTTCTGGCCCAGGTGTTGTTTGTTTTCTTTGTTGGTGGTCTGTGTGTTTTTGCTTTAGTTAGGTTTTTAGTAGTTTTCCACAAATCGTAATTTGTCGATTCGGTAGCTGAAAGGTTTTTTAGGTAGGTGTCAATTCTTTTTTGTTCGCTCTTCTTCAATACATTTTAATGTCTTTGGTTAATTTGTTTAGCTTTCTTTTAAAATCCGGATGTCTATATGTTTGCCATAATTTTCTTATTTTAATTCTTTCAATAATTTTGTCTTGAATATTTTTAGGGGTAAAATGCAGGCCTTTCATTTTTTTATTTGCTCTAATTGCTGCGTCGTGTATGGAGTCGTTAAGATATGCTATGGCGCTGTCGATTTCATTTGGTGTCTTAAGTTATATATTTAGGTTTAATCTTTGTTGCAGTATTTCCATGTATGTGTCCCAATCGGTTCTGTTATTTTACAATATATTTTTGGTATAATAGTTAATGGGGTTGGTAAGTTGGAATAATCAATCAGTAACGGTGAATGGTCTGAGGATAATTCATATTTTGATTTGATATTAATGTTGTCTTTTTTTTTATATAATTTGCGCGTGCCAAAGGGATTATTAATACCCTTATACTCGTTCTCAGGGCACGGGCGGTTGGGAAAAGGGGGGAAAGAGGCAGAGGAGATACCGGTTTACGTTGGCTTTAAATGTTTGTTAAAATATTTATTTTAATATAAAAAATAAATTAATAATGATATAATTAGTATATTATTTTTGTTAAATTATGTATTTATATGATAAGTTTATGTAAAGAATTCGGCAAAATTAGTATTCGCCTGTTTAACAAAAACATGTCTTTTAGAAATTAATTTAAAGTCTGACCTGCCCACTGATTTTTTTAAATGGCCGCAGTATTTTGACTGTGCAAAGGTAGCATAAGTCTTTTAATTGAAGGCTGGAATGAATGGTTGGACGAAATATTAACTGTTTCATTTAAAATTATAATAAATAATAATAATTTTATTTTTTAGTCAAAAAGCTATAATTTATTTAAAAGACGAGAAGACCCTATAAATCTTTATATATATATATAATTTTAATTTTAAAGATTTATTTAATTATTATGATATTAATATATTTTATTGGGGTGATATTAAAATTTAATTAACTTTTAAAATTTAAATCATTAATATATGAATAATTGATCCATTTTTAATGATTAAAAAATTAAGTTACTTTAGGGATAACAGCGTAATTTTTTTGGAGAGTTCATGTTGATAAAAAAGATTGCGACCTCGATGTTGGATTAAGATATAATTTTAGGTGCAGCCGTTTAAATTTAAAGTCTGTTCGACTTTTAAAATCTTACATGATGTCAGTTTAAACCGGTGTAAGCCAGGTTGGATTCTATCTTTAATTAATTTATATATTTTAGTACGAAAGGATTTGATATATAAATAATATTTTATAAATTAGAATATAATTAATATTTATATAAACTATTTTGGCAGATTAATGTAATAAATTTAGAATTTATAAATGTAATTTATATTACAAATAGTACTTGTTTTATGTAGAAATTATTTTGTTTTTAGTTATAAGTTTAATATTAATTATTTGTGTTTTAGTTAGAGTTGCTTTATATTCTTTATTATACAAAAATCCATTATGTCCAGTATTTTGTTTTTAAAGTTTCATTTTTATTTTCAATCAATTATAGTTTTAGGTTTTTTTAAAATATTCATTTTCAATAAATTATACTCGTAATTATAAAACTGTTAAATTATATTTACAGTTAAAACAAAAATTTCAATAGCCTTATATGATATTATTGTTTTCTTTGATTCATTACATTGCCATAATTAAATGTACATTTAGTTTGGCATTGCATAGCTAGACGAAGAATCATCATCGATAAGTTCATAACACTTGGTTGCGACAATTTGAGTTGTACCTAAGCTTGTGTGCATGCGCAAATTGCAGAAAAGTTTCGCTCATTTAAACAAATCAAACAGTATACGTTTTTTTTTTTTTTCTCCAAATATACATACAATTTTTAACCCTTTCAAAATGGTAAATGAGGATCAGGTTGTTTCAAAGCGTGATCCACACACTGCTTCTGGTTCTAACGCGAGAAATGGTGATAACGACAGTGTTAATGCAATTTCGGTTAAGTTACAGCCATTTTGGCCAAAGTCTTCAGCGGTTTGGTTGATACAGGCAGAAGCGCAGTTCTCAGTCAAATTAAGAAATATATTACGAAATATAATTATGTTCTTGGAGCCTTGCCTCAAGACGTACTTGAAACAGTTCTCGATTGTATTCAATCCCCTCCGGCAGTTAACATTTACGAAAAATTCAAAGAAACTCTTATACAACGGCATTTGCTTAGCGAAGAGCGACGTATAGAGAAGCTGTTATCAAGCGAACAACTAGGTGACAGAAAACCATCGGAATTTCTAAGAGTTTTAAAACAACTGGTAGGTGTTTCAGGTATAATTAGCGACGATCTAATTAGAAAACTGTGGCTTCGACGACTTCTTCAAGTGATTAACATTGCCCTCATTTCGCAAGAAGGCAAATCGGAAGCCGAGTTAACTTGTCTGGCAGATAAAATTTCGGGTTCAGTAGCAGGTATTTCCGAAATACATTCTAACACGCGAAATACTGGTAACTTTTCTGAAGACCACGCTCAACTGAAATCTGAATTAAATGAATTGAAGTCTATGGTACAGCAACTAACAAGTAGGTTCAGCAGACAAAGCTTACGTTCTCAGGGACGGAATTCAATTAGAAGCAATTCAAGGACGAGGCATAGGTCACGTAGCAGATCAGATACCTGCTGGTTTCATTCAAAGTTTGGATCCAATGCGCGGAATTGCTCCAGTCCATGCAATTTTAATAAAGACTTGTCTTCAAACAACGAAGACAGAAATAAAAAAACTAAATAGCCCAGCTGTTTTGACGGCGCACAGCTCGGTTCACTCTTTACCAAGCCGTCTTTTCATTCGCGATCCCGATAACAATCTCACTTTTCTTATTGACACTGGCGCGGATTTATCAGTTCTTCCAAGCATGCTCTTTCACACTAGACAAACGAACCCCTCTTTCTTTCTCTGTGCAGCTAATGGCACAACCATCAGTACGTTTGGTACAAAGCTAATGAAGATTAATTTGGGTCTTTGAAGACAGTTCGTTCATGAATTCACAGTAGCAGCAGTAAACCGTCCATTAATAGGAGCTGACTTCCTTAACTAATTTGGTGTTTTAGTCGATATTAAAAATCGTCGACTTATCGATTCAGTAACCAAATTGCATATTAGCGCTGTTAAAGCTTTAGTGGATACTCCATCACCGAAACATCCATCTATCAACAACGCTTATGGAGAAATCTTGAAAGAGTTTCCAGCCCTTACTGCCCCTCCTGATTTTAATAAACCAGTTCTTCATACTGTTCAACACTATATTATTACAAAAGGTTGATTACCTTTTGCAAAACCACGACGCCTAAATGTGAAGCAACATAAAGTGACGCTATTAGAGTTTCAAAACATGATTAGTCTAGGTATTTGCAGACCATCATCATCACCCGTCTCTTCATCCCTTCATATGGTAGCTAAGAAAGGCAGCGATACAAACGCTTATCTTAACAAGCCTACATCAAACTCGACATATGGACTATATTGTTACGTGCAAATGTCGCACGAAATCCTTGGTCCCCTCCATCCTACCAATTCTCACCCGTCCACCATTTTTGGCCTTTCATTTTTATTCCGTTGTCCTCTTGAAGCAGTGGTCTCGTTAAGCGTTCCTGGATGGTTCCGCAATTCAGTGCTTATTCCTTTCCACACGCTTCAAGGGGGCAACAAAAGCAGGTACTCCGTGAAACAGAGCCCAACGGTCGGTTGGCAACCCTCTGATGCGGATGGACCGTCCGCCAACGAAGTAAATTAAATCAGCAACGAGTGAGACGAGCGACGATGAAGAAGAGGGTGGACTGCCCTAATATCTTGCCCACACCACCAGGGCATATGTATCTACAACATAAACGACGAGTACACAACAAGATACATCACGAACATCACACATTTACCCAAACATCCCAAATACACCAAACACAAACAACACAACTTGTACGACCATGAGCAGCGGTCAATGGACTGAAGCAGGTACAGTCCAAATTCATCGATGGCCGAGAGCCCGACGTTTATATTTTATTATTTGTATGGGGTGGCACGTCATCGGCTAGTCCTTTTTCCCCAAATCTGCGTGAGATTCCACCGGGATAGCTAGCTTTCGCGGATTTATCAAAATAATAGGAATACGAGTGGGTACTCGGGCTTCTTCCTCCTCAGGAGTGTCCAACGCAAGGCGTTGTTTGACACATTTGCATTTTAGAGTCAATAACCTCTTTTCTTCCAGGCTAGGTCCAACGCCAAGCGTTGTTTGACAAATTTCCTTTTTCGTCTCATATTCCTTCGCTTTTATATTGTATTTTTCGCGATATTGTTTCGAGTATTTAATTTTGCGTTCACTAGCCCCTCAATTGCTAGCGCTCACGGTGAACGAGGCACCAAGGTAAAGAGCGAACCCCGGGAATGCGTAACCCGACCCTCTGAACTGCCAGTTGGAGGCGATATTACAGAGAGAGAGAGCCTTTGGAAAAATGGAAAGAGCTGCTAGATAGCGGCGTTCAAGGAACGGTTGCATGCTTCAGCAAAAGAGCGGAGTACTGCACATGAAGCCGTCCCTGAACTTTTGAATGGCTGAATAAGCGGTAGGCCAATTTACAGAGAGAGGCTCTCTGTCGGTTAAGCAAAGTGCTGGGGCGAGTTCAGCACTTCTTGATTGACCACGAGAGTGTGCGGAAGAATGCTAAAGTGATTGAGGAGTTTTTTTTTAGCAGTGAGCAAGTTTTGTTAACAAGCGAAAAAGTCCAGAAGAGGACTAAAGTCAAAATATAGAAGGGAAGGAGAAGGAGCAAATAGGAGCATTTGAGGAAGATTCGAGAAGGAACCCTTTCGAGACGAGGAGAAAAAGACAGATTACCCACTCAGGAAAAGCCCGACAAGTTGCATTATATTTTGCATTCCTTTTTTTCGGTTAGTGTAGAAATTTGTGTGTTGTAAATCCCGGTAGGGTCTCATACCGTATATTTCCCGGTGAAAGCGGGACGCGCGACCTAATTCCATTCTAACGCTTGAAGTTTCGGGGCCGGTGATAGCGTTCCACCCCAACGGCTTGATAAACGTGAATACGGTTGAATACAACCTTTGTTCTTTTTTTTTAAATACGGTTGAATACAACCCTTGTTTTTTTCTATCTTTTATCATTTCCTTCTTGTGGAAAAACTTTTCGAAAATAAATTAGCCGTACTCATAAAGGGTGTTATAACGCACGTTCGTTGTTCCTTTTTTTCTTCTTGGCATAATTTCAGGATTCCCACCCCATTCACTTTCCCAAAAAGGTTTCCCGATCTCTTTCAAAGATCTGGTGGCGCTCATTCCACGAGTAAACAGCCAGACGTCCGTGTAAACGGAATTCCAGCGAACTCACCCCAGCTGAGTAACCGGGAGAGCAGCATCCCACAGGCTGCTGTTGTTGCGATTTCCCGATCCTCTTTACATCATCTGTGGCTAGCTGTCAGTTTCGCTCTATTCCCTCGCGTGCACGGCGGTCTTAGTTTTTTTCTGTTTGTTTTTTTTTTTTTAATTAAATTTCGGGAGAATTTATTGCGACAATATATCGCAATTTACCAGTGATATTCGTCACATCCGTGGTAAAGAGAACGTGGTAGCTGACCTCCTTTCACGTAGTGGAAATGATAGCTCTGCAGAGACTAATTCAGTAGTTTTCGATGTCAAACAAATTTCGAAGTTGCAGAAAGATGACAAAGAGTTAAAGTCATTGCTTTCTGGTGACTCCGGACGCACTTCTAATATTAAATTAGATATCGTAAAAATGCCTATTACCAACGAACAGATCTGGTGCGAAACAAGCACTGGTACCAATCGTCCATTTGTTCCTCAAAATCTGCGCATGGTGATTGTTGCGAGTAATGAGATTTCTATTCTCCATTAGAGGTCACTGCCGGCTACAAGGATCCTGACGTCTATCAACACTGTTTGGCATGACATCATCATCGCTGTCGTCCAGTTGCCGGCTCGAGACGTAGACCTTCATTTTTGCCATTCTATTTTAATATTGTATTTCTTTCCCTGTTATTCAAATATCTTACCCTAATAAACAACAAGTACTTGCAATTAGACTATCAGGTTTATCGTGAATAAATTTTCCCTCGGAATTTTTCCCCCGAACAAAAATTAGGTGTCTTCAAAAAAGATTGAATAATTCAGCGGAAAAGAAATAGATATCATGAATAACAATTCAGGAGAATTTTCAACGCAATCGCGATATTTAATTCTTCCCCGATGAATTTTGTCCCTGTTTTTGAAGGTACCTAATTTTTGTTCGGGGGAAAAGTTCCGAGGGAAAATTTATTCGCGATAACCCTGTATTTACTTTTGTATGATCCTGCGATCTTTGCAACCCGGCCACCTAGGATCATAACAAATTGGCGACGAGGATTTTGGATTTGTGGTGAGACACTAATTGCGCATTTCATTAATCTTTCGAGAACTTTTTTGCCCAAGAAAATGGCGACAGAGGCGAAACTTCTAGAGCTCATGGAAGTTCAAGCAAAAATACTAACAGCTCTTACAGAGGGAAACATTTCAACGTTGAGGCCAGAGAAGATAATGGATTCTCTAGCAAACAGCATGTCAGAGTTTTGCTATGATCCTGTTAATGGACTCACGTTTGATTCCTGGTTTGGTCGATTCGAAGATGTTTTCACCGTCGATGGGAAGGATCTCGATGACGCATCCAAAGTGCGACTGTTGATGCGTAAAATAAGTCCACTCGCACATGCGAAGTACACGTCATATATATTACCAAAAAACATACGGGATTTGGACTTCAAGAAAACCATCGAAATTCTTAAAAACATGTTTGGCGCAACAGAATCTCTCTTCAGTGCACGTTTTCGATGCCTGCAAATAGTCAAAAATGCAGAGGAGGATTTCACGAGCTATGCAGCGAGGGTCAATAAATGCTGTGAAGATTTCAAGTTGAATGGACTAACTGCAGATCAGTTCAAATGTCTGGTGTGTGTTACTGGATTACAATCACCTGCAGATGGAGACATTCGTACGAAGTTACTGTCATCCCTGGAAGATGAGCCGACTTTAGATTTGAGTAAGCTGTTGTCGGGTGTTCAAAAATATACAAACCTTAAAAAAGATACAGCGCTTATAGAGCATACGGCACTTTCACCAGCTTCAGTCAATGCTGTCAAACGGGAGAAGCATGTAACAACGCAGTACACACCCAAACACCAAATAAATCAACACAAGGATTTGCCAAGATCTCCGTGTTGGAGTTGTGGTGAAATGCATTTTTCACGCCATTGCACTTTTCTCAACCACAAATGTGCACAATGCAACCGGGTTGGTCACAAGGAAGGATATTGCAACTGCTTTTCATTCAATAAGCAGAAACAGGAAAAATTCGAAGAAAAGGGAAAACGTCACAGCCGCAAGAAAAAGTTTTCACCCCGAAACAAGGCAAGCCATTCACGAATTAACGCTATCAGTCATGCAAAGCGAAGAAAATTCATATCAGTCAACATTCGTCCCAGCGCACACCAAAAAACTCACACAGTCAAACTTCAAGTCGACACTGGATCTGACATCAGCTTGGTTGACATTTCTACCTGTAAAAAGTTGGGTCAACCAGGGAAATTGCTTGAAGGGAGTAAAGCAAAAAGCGCATCGTTGGACGACATCAAACTGATTGCTTCATTTTCATGTGAAGTTTAGTTTAACGGGGAAGTCAAAACTTGTAATTTTTTTGTTTCGAAGATTGATTCCTTAAACATTCTAGGTACAGATTTGTGTGAAACATTCAATCTATGGAATCAGCCGCTTAGCAGAATTTGCAGACGGATTGCAAAGGCAAGCACCGACGAAATTAGTGCAGCCATTGCCAGCATTAAGCAACAGTACGCTGAATTATTTAAAGAGGACTCTTCGGTATGCATCAAGACAGAAGTACAGCTTCATCTCAAACCAGATGCAAAGCCGGTTTTCAGAGCCAAGAGACCAGTGGCGTATGCAGTTCTACCACTCATAGAACAGGAGCTTCAACGTCTTCAAGAACGCAACATAATCAGTCCAGTTGACTATTCCGACTGGGCAGCACCAATTGTTGTCGTGAGGAAAGCGTCAGGAGGAGTACGTATCTGTGGGGACTACTCTTCGGGCTTAAATCAATCATTAGAGTCACATCAGTATCCGCTTCCTCTACCCGAAGATATTTTCGCGAAAATAGCTAACAGTCCATATTATACCCACATCGATCTAGCAGATGCTTATCTACATGTTGCTGTCACACCAGAAGCGAGGAAATTGCTTACCATCAATACCCATAAAGGGTTATTTTCATTCAATAGGCTAGCGCCTGGTGTCAAATCTGCCCCAGGAGCCTTTCAACAGCTGATGGACGCTATGCTTGCTGGTATTGAAGGAGTCGCAGCATATATGGATGATATCATCGTAAGTGGAAAAGACTGGAAGGATCACATGCGGAATCTCAACCAAGTACTTCAACGCCTCTTGGAATACAATTTTCGCGTTAAAATGGAGAAATGTTCATTTTTTGTACCCCAAGTCAAGTATCTGGGTCACATCATTGATAAAGATGGTTTGAGACCAAACCCAAACAAGATTGATCGGATCAACAACATGCCAGCGCCAACAAACATCACAGAGCTGAGATCGTTTCTCGGAGCCGTAAATTATTATGGCAAGTTTGTCAAGCAAATGCGAGAAATTCGAGCACCATTGGACAACCTGTTACGAGACAACGTTAAGTTTGAGTGGTCTAAAGCTTGTCAACATTCATTTCAAAAATTGAAATCGATTTTAACATCAGATGCCATGGTCACTCATTACAATCCGAAGCTACCTATAAAAGTTGCAGCAGACGCATCTAATGTTGGAATAGGAGCGTGCATCATTCACGTATTTCCAGATGGATCGGAAAAAGTCATCTCACATGCAGCAAGGTCATTGACTTCAGCCGAAACGAGGTATAGTCAGATTGAGAAGGAAGCAGCAGCCCTCATTTTCGCTGTTAAGAAGTTCCATAGAATGATATTTGGACGCAAATTTCAAGCTCAAGATTCAGATTCTCGTCTTGCAGGATTTATCCATAAAGGAGAGTGGATCAGAGTCAGTCGGGAGAGTCTGCTCAAGCGTGCTAGTACCAATCCAGTGTACTTTTGACAGCCTCTCTCGGAATTGGTCTTACGACTTTCCACCGAATTTTCTGCCTTCATCTCGGTGATTGGGTAATAATCCACGGGTCTGCTACTAGCTATAGTCGGCCCGTTCGATAGGTTCCTCCCCTGAGAGAAACAAACCGAGTTAACTACAGCGGATTTTCCGCCCTTTGTTAAGCTACTTCCCAAGCCTGCCCTAAGTACGGACTGGGTCACAGCACGCCTGCCCTCAGTGCGGACGGCTACTTTCCAAGCCTGCCCTAAGTGCGGACTGGATCCTTCCCAAGCCTGCCCTAAGTGAGGACTGGGTCACAGCACGCCTGCCCTATGTGCGGACGGCTACATTCCAAGCCTGCCCTAAGTGCGGACTGGATCCTTCCTAAGCCTGCCCTAAGTGCGGTCTGGGTCACAGCACGCCTGCCCTAAGTGCGGGCGGCTACTTTTCAAGCCTGCCCTAAGTGCGGACTGGATCCTTCCTAAGCCTGCCCTAAGTGCGGACTGGGTCACAGCACGCCTGCCCTAAGTGCGGACGGCTACTTTCTAAGCCTGCCCTAAGTGCGGACTGGATCCCTCCTAAGCCTGCCCTAAGTGCGGACTGGGTCATCGCAAGCCTGCCCTAATTGCGGACTGCGACCTTCGAAGCCTGCCCTAAGTGCAGACTGAAACTCCTTCCAGACGACGTACCGAACCGAGCCAGACAAAAGGACGCATAACCCCGGCCCGTACCACAACCAGCAGCATTACGACGATAGTTGTAAGCGTATTAAGTGCTATTATTACTAAGTATAAAAATTGTTAAGAAATTGATAAAACCGTATTAGCATTGTTAAAAAAAAAAAAACTATTGTGAAACCATTCCGTAAAATAAAGTACCTCTTTCCCAAAGTCTAGGGTATTCCTTTGGGTTAACCCTGGGGCCGGGGAGCCCACCTCGGCCTTTGAAGAAAGATACCCTCACACGCGGTAACCGAATTCTTTTGGTACTGGAAACTGAATTACTTGAGTGTTTCTGATTATGCTGCTATTAATATCCTTTATCTGTAATTGTCGAGTGTCTAAAATTTTATACGGTGTCATGTCGAGTTTATTAGTATTTATGATAGTCATAGCACTACCAGTGTCGACTAAAATGTAGTGCCGTTGGTTCTGTATTTCAGTGGCTACTGTTATTAATTGTCCGCGGCTCAGTTCAGAAAAACCGGCGGTTCTACTGAGTTAATGTCCTGGCGGATCGGTTCCTGACTTGTTTGGATATTATTGGTATCCATTGGTTCTAGTCTGCTCTTTCTGTTTGGTGTGAAGTGGTTCTGGAATACCGGGGGTCGTTGCGAAATAGTATGATTTTGACGATAAACATTTTGTCTAGAGTTTCCTGAATGTCTTTGTCCATCAGAATTATTATTGTAACTGTTATTAGAACTGGGTCTTTGTTGCTTATCGAGGGGGTTAAACTTATGATTTCTGTTTTGGTTATTGTGATTTGATATGGGTCTATTCATTTCATTATTCCTTAAGTTTCCATTATCATAGCCTATGTAGGAGAACAAAATACTTTTTATTTCATGCAGATCGTATAAAATCCTAAATTCTCGAGCTAGATTCCCTATTGTTAGTTCTCGAATTTTATTTATTATGATATTATAGTACAATAGATTGTCACAAAATACTACAATACATATGTATTTACTTTGCTTAAAAGGTATTATAGCTTATTAGTTAAGTCATTTATTGGACTCACTTTCATATTATTGGTCTCCTCATTAGATCCCTGCCGGTGATGATGGGTCGATAATGTTGCTTAAATAGTTCCTTCGCCTGTTCCCACGACGTGACTCCATTGATGATCAATATGTCCATAGCCCGGCCTTTGATTTTAACCTGCTGTATAATATTCCAGGTGGCTTGATAATCTCCTATCGTGTTCCGAAGGTGATTCTCGATCATGACGATGAAGTGTATAAGGGACTTGCTATCTCCATCAAACTCGGGTAGATATTGGATTTCCCGTAACACATTACTACCATGACTTGGTTGTGGTATTCTTGCCACTATAGCCATTAAACTGTTGAGGATATCTCGGTTAGATACCTCAGGAACGATGTTTGGATTTTGTTCTGCCATAAGTCACTGCACTCTATACTTTTCGTGTAAGTCAATAACACTTTTACTGCTGTTTTAAGCGGGTTTTACTGTAACACAATTTTTCCCGTTCTTATACGGGCTTTGCGGTTAAGGCGTTTTTTTTTGTGCGATTTGTACTTTCACGTTTTGGATCAGGATAGTTGTACCTGATCCTACCGACTGCGCCAAATAAATTTTTAAGCTTGATTAATCTATTTTTTATAACTTTATTTATAAATTCTATTACCTTAATCGTTTGTAGTTTTAAATTTATATTGACAGAACGGCCGCTGTTAAGCAGATCTGCACCGTTGTTAACGTTTTGAGAGTTGTTGAAAAACTAGCGGGATGTCAGAATGTTGAAAAAGTTAACGATGGCAACACAGACCATTCATTTCTCTTTCCAATATCCAGTGCATTGTCCTTTATTTACTTGCTAATGTATTATGTTTTTGTCGCTTACTCCTCACATCCACAAACACACACATAACTTGTATCTTGTACTGATTTACTAAATAAAGAAACTCATTCTGTTCTGAACCTCCAACACAGAAAAAGGTTCATTGTTCAGAAATATTTCAACACAGTTCACCATTAACTTGCTTGCATTTTCATTCTTCAAGAGGTCGACCAAATGCTTTGGGTTCATTTATTTACACTATTACTCAATAGGTTAAATGCATTGGTTTACTTTCTTTGGTTATGTTCTTCGGTCGTCGTCAGTTTTATGGGTCAAAAAAATTTATGACGATAATATTTTACTAACTCGCGCGAAATAAGTTGAAAGTGAGAAAATTCTTCCAAAACACGAGATTTCAAGAATGTTTTTGCATTTGGTGCGTGTAAATATTAATAGCACATGAACTCACTATTTTTCTATACGAAAAATGAATACTTTAAGTGTAAAATGCCAGAAGAGATGTCGGACTTGGTCCAACCATCTATTTCTAGCCTTACCGCGGGGTCACCGTCTAGGGATTCCTCCTGATGATTTGGAGTCAATAGCGGAGGATCGAGAAGTATGGAGAGTCCACCTGAGCATCCTACCCCCGCAACCTTCATGAAGGATTAGCGGGCCACTTGAAAATGTATGTGTGTATGTTTGTGTAAAATGCCGGCAAAGTGTTGTGTTGTGAGTTGTAGCAACCGGCATGAAAGGGATGAAAACAGAGTACGGTTCTTTAGATTTCCAAGAGACCGGAGGTCTAAGGAACTTGCGGAGATCACCAATACAAGGCAAGTTGCCTGGATAAATGCTATTAAAAGGATGGGAAGGAGTCCTCTTTGAAATATACCCGTATTTGCTATGAACATTTTATCACAGGTTTGTCAAATGAAATGGTAATCACACAATATCTTAAGTAACGTGCCCATTTTTACAGGACGTCCTGCACATCCTAAGGACAAACTGCATCCAGATCGGGTTCCTAATAAAAACATGGGATACAAAACTAGGACCATGATTTCAACGAGGTATCAAGGGCTGAAGAATCGGGAGTTTGTAAGTTGCAAATGCTTGCATCTCAAATGGTACAAATATACCGAGTACATCAGTCGAAGGTGTCTCAGAAATTTCTGAGATAGATAAACTGAGGCAAGAACTGGCGGAAAGAGACCTGCTTATACTTAAATATAAAGAAGACCACGTAAAAGCGTTTTTGCTTTTATGTAAAATGAATGCATTTAACAAATCACGTAACTTTGTCCTAGATGTTCAATTGTTATGAGGAAATATTAAAGCAGAAGGATGGCACCATTGAGAGCGGATGTGAATTCCTCGAGAATATCTAGTGTGGGGACATCATTCTATCCGACCGCGGAATACTCATCAACCAAGTTGTTATAGAAAAAGGGGAAGACCAAATGGATCTAGAAGACCTGGAACGGACACGAAAACTGGCAGGAGTACGTAAACATGTTGAGCATGTGATAGTTGTCTTGAGACAAAGTACCTCATCTTAAATAATCGGCTGCCAATTACTGCAATTTAAAAAAAAAAATTATTCGTTAACATAGTAAAACTTTGCTGTGGCTTAGTCAATGTTTGCCCCTCAATTACACCACTGACCAGTAACAAATAAAAAACGGTTTTGTAAATGAATTAAATGTTTTATTTTTTAACGGATAAAATACATATTTTATTAAAACAAGGTAATAATTTTTAAATACAAAAGTTTGTATAAAAAAGGAAAGGAAGGAATTTTCCGAAGGACAGCCCGCCATGGATTGCACCCAACCTCCATCGTACATCTTCTCACCTTCCAAACCCTTGGTGGAATTAAAAGAAGTCTTCGTCCTCGTATTCCTGGAATGCAATAAATAATTTATTATTTTTAAATATGTAACATTCAAAAGCAACTACTTATCCTGGTATGTGAGGAGAAAAGGATCCTTGTGCGCAATTTTCCATATTTTCTCCATATAATATTGTCGATTGACTTCAGTTACATAGCTGCTGCGCATACTTGGAGATTTCCGTAGTTCACATGAAATTGTAAAGAAAAGAACAATATATCAACAAATTTACTTTACTCGTAAGATAGTCAGCCTTATTGTGAGTTTCACCCGAAAAATATTTCACGTGGAAATTTTTGTTCGCCCGGATTTTTTTTAGCTATTGTGAATTTCACGTGAACAAAATTTCACTTCGAATCAGCTGCGACATTTCGAACATAGATTGTGGTGCTTTGACAGTAGGTAAATAAAGAAGTTGAGAAAGAAATGTGGGTGCAAAAAGTAACATTAAACAAATTAAAAAGTGAATATGTAATAAAATAGAAATAAAAATGAACTCTATAGCGCTACAAATATTATGTCAAGAAGAAGAACTACCGAGTAAATAAACCAGCATTTAAATATTTACTGGACGTGCTCACCAACTCCTTGTCCCCAGCAAAACAAAAGCTTGCAATACCACCAATTGTAAAGCTGGCCGCTTGTTTGAGTTTTTCTGCAGAGGGCGTGTACCAAAAGGGAGTTGGCAAGGACTACGAAGTTGGTTTTGCACAATCGTCTTTTAGCCAAGTGCTTGCTCAAGTTGTAGAAGTTTTTGAACAGGTGCTTTGCGTACAATGGATAACTTGGCCAACACAAGATGAACAACGAAGAATTGCTGATGATTTTTATTCCAAATAGAAGCTACTTGGCGTTATAGGCTGTATTAATGAAACACATGTAAATATTGTGTACCCTTCAACAAATAAACATGTGTTCTATAACAGAAAGAGAAAGTGTAGTTTAAATGTTTAACTTGTAAGTTACAAACTAAATAAATGATATGTTCTTAAATTAATAAGATATTATTTTTAAGGTGGACCCGCTTTTGCTTGGTGGACCCGCGCTGTTTAGCTCCGAGCTAAGTTTTCTCCAAAACTCTGCCACTTTCTCCCTATTTTCTTTTACAAATCCCCTAGCAATATCTGGTTTTTCAATCATTTTGTTTAACAAAATATCACTTTGTTGCTTATTTAGAGTTTTGCTCCTGAAATAAAATTATGCATAATTGATCTCCACTTTTTTGCTTTTAAACAACTTTCATTTTCCGCTTTGTTGTTCTCTCTTTCGCCTACAAAAATCAAGTTCCATGCGAATAGCGTCATATTCCACGCGAAATAAAAATTCACAATAAGAGGCATTTTTCGAAGATGAACAAATTTTCGCCCGAAACTCATGATAGGGGAAAAGTGAAAAGGGAATTTTTTCACGTGAAATGCTGTTCGGGTGAAACTCACAATAAGGCTGAGTATTTAATTTAAAAAAATGTATTTTCCCGCAATTTTCGGCACTAATCGTATGTCAGTTGGCTGCCAGAACATTTTGACAGCATAGAAGTCAAACCGTGAAAAGGTATACGGGCTACAGTGAGCTACGCTCACGGAATGTTCCAATTGCAGTCGCTTCCAAACTCTAGAATATTTAATAAATGGAAAATCTATTTCTATTGCTAGATACTATTCTGTATTTGAAAATTGTTGACTTTGAAATTCACAAAAAAAAGTTTAATTTGTTTGCAAAATATACAAACCAATGCAAGACGATACCTCTTTAGCTATCGTGCAGACGATGTCCTCTTGTCAATAGAGTTTGACAGGTTTTGGGGTTACGCGAAGAAAAAGTTGAATCGCCAAAACGATATCGTCTAGACGATAGTGGTTTTTAATGCTGCGTGAAGCACAACTATCATTAAAACAATATCGTCAGACAATTGTCGTCATACGTAACCAGAGTCCTGGGCACTTCTAATGCCCGCGCTCAATTTAACATTGCCGGACAGGAAGTCAAGAAAGTTGATAACGTTCTTTATATTATAACGTGGCGCAGAACAGTTGAGGAGGAATCGAGCTCTTTAGGAATGCGTTGGAGGCAGCTCAAACGCGTTGCAGAACTTCGAACAAGATGGCGCACAGGCGTGGTTGACGCCATATGCCCACGGAGGGGTTAAAGGATCTGTATTGGTCACTCTCTGAGTCCAAAAATATTACATCTGTTATGTACTCTCAGGATTTGCATAATAAGATCGTATAAGATCGTAAATCATCTCTCTGCACAAGCCCACCTTCGTATAAAACAGTCAAGTAGTTAGTCATCTATGATGATTCGTCCGATCGCCTCCTTGTAAGGTTAATCTTAAGTGAAAAACAAAGACCATTTATATTTGTGTATATGTTATTAATTTTTGAATAAATTGGATTTTAGTGAAGTGATTAGAAACAGTTTGTTTTATTTCCAAGAACAAAGAACACATCATTTGGTGACCCCGAAAAGTTCACGCAAATCAGATTAAAACCAACAATCAAAGTGTTTAGTCGCGAAGGTGTTAAAAAAATCCGCAACTTCAACGTTCAAAATTATTAAAAATATACACATACATTTTCCTACGCAAAAGTGCAACCATCCCTTTTTCATAAAAAGCCCATACATAAATGGTGATATTTCGGACAGTTTAAAATCATTCAAACATCCGTTTAAAATCATCGGCTTACGTTACCGCAAAAAGTACTTCTATCGAAACAAGTACTTCTATCGAAACATCGGAATCGAAACGCGGACACCACCACCTACAGGCTTACGATCACCATATGTGCACGATCGCCCCTCTTCGCAGCATCAGGTCACCGACATATCGCCCATCACATACGAACATCATTTCAACAATCATCTTCCAAGGAAAAGACCAGCAAGCGCAAGTACATGATCGATAATTGCGCAAAGCAGTTTTGAAAAAATCAAATAAGCGATTTTGTTTTTTTTATTTTTTTAATGTCCCAATTTATTTAACCACCTGCTCAAATATTTGAGCAACAAGACATTTTTTTTAAAGAAAACATTTAAGATGGACTTGAAACTATTCATAAGACCAGTGTCTTTGAATACATATATTTTACAATTTTTACAAAAAACGGTTACGTATAATTATTGGAAGTTCTTATTTTCATACTATTAAATCAAGTGGTCTTAGTCTTTTTAATCTTCGAGTATTGTTGAATTCTAAAAGTGGTAGGCAGTTTATTTGGTTATTGTTGTGTTGAGATATTCGCTGTTGGTATTTTATGGTATTGCTTTTTTCTTTATTTCTTCACTTATGGTCTGCATGCCAAGATCTGGATGAATATCGTCGTTTGTTAAGCACCAGTCTGCATTTGTTATTGTTCGAAGGATTTTTGATTGTAGTCTTTGTATGATTTGCAGGCTTGATTTGCAAGCAACCCCCCAGATTTCGATACCGTACGTCCAGATAGGTTTGATTATGGTTTTATATATCAAAAGTTCGTTTTGAAGTGATAGTTGTGAATTTTTGTTAAGGAGCCAGTAAAGTCGTCCGAATTTAAGTTTAATTTGGTTTCGCTTCCGGATTATATGGTTTCTCCAGGTAAGTTTTTGGTCGATGTGGATTCCCAGGTATCTAGCACTGTTTTCAATTTTTATTATCTTATTGTTAAGTGTAAGTGAGTAGTGGTCTTTGATTTGGCGTGCAGTGTATATTACATGTACTGTCTTTTCTTCGTTGATTTTGATGCTCCAGGTGTTAGACCATATGGATAAGTTGTCGACATTTCGTTGTAATTTTTCTGCTGCTGTAATCAAGCATTGGTCTGACGATAGAAGGACAGTATCGTCTGAAAAAGTTGCTACGAGTGAAGTGTTATCAATTGGGGTTGGCATATCTGCTGCAAATAAAAGATAAAGAAGTGGGCCCAAAACGCTTCCCTGAGGTACTCCAGCATCCATTTGACTCAACATGGAATATTCGTCGTCAAATTTTACATAAAAGTATCTTTTAGAAATATAGCTTCTCATAAGCATGTAGAAATCGGAAGGTAATTGTCTTTTTAGTTTATGTAGGAGACCTTCATGCCAGACTTGGTCGAATGCTTTGGCAATGTCGAGAAAAACTGCTAGGCTGTAGTTTTTGTTTTCGATGTCTGCTGCGATTCGATTTGTAACCCTATGCTCTTGTTGTTGAGTATGGGTTCTAGTCGTTTGAAGATTAATTTTTCCAATATCTTTGATAATAATGGGAGTAGGCTTATAGGTCGGTAAGAAGACATTTGTGTTTCGTCCTTTCCTGGTTTCGGAATTGCTGTTATTTGTGCTACTTTCCATACTGCCGGAAAGTATTTCAGTCTGATTATTGAGTTGAATATGTTTCTTATATATACAAAGGCGTTATTGGGAAGTTGTTTTAGTAGTTCAGCTGTTATTAGGTCATATCCAGATGACTTTTTGTTTTTTGTATTTTTTTGAATCATGTTAATGATTTCGTTTGTGGTAATTTTTTTAATAGGTTTATTAATTAATACTGTTTCACTTTCAAGAGGTAGATGGGAGGTGTGTTTGTTATTTGAGAATGTGTTTTTAAAATGATCACAGAGTAATTGTGCCTTTTCAGCATTAGTTCTGGCCCAGGTGTTGTTTGTTTTCTTTGTTGGTGGTCTGTGTGTTTTTGCTTTAGTTAGGTTTTTAGTAGTTTTCCACAAATCGTAATTTGTCGATTCGGTAGCTGAAAGGTTTTTTAGGTAGGTGGCAATTCTTTTTTGTTCGCTCTTCTTCAATACATTTTAATGTCTTTGGTTAATTTGTTTAGCTTTCTTTTAAAATCCGGATGTCTATATGTTTGCCATAATTTTCTTATTTTAATTCTTTCAATAATTTTGTCTTGAATATTTTTAGGGGTAAAATGCAGGCCTTTCATTTTAGTAAGTAGTGGTGTTGCTCTAATTGCTGCGTCGTGTATGGAGTCGTTAAGATATGCTTGGCGCTGTCGATTTCATTTGGTGTCTTAAGTGATATATTTAGGTTTAATCTTTGTTGCAGTATTTCCATGTATGTGTCCCAATCGGTTCTGTTATTTTACAATATATTTTTGGTATAATAGTTAATGGGGTTGGTAAGTTGGAATAATCAATCAGTAATGGTGAATGGTCTGAGGATAATTCATATTTTGATTTTATATTAATGTTGTCTTTTTTTTTTTATATAATTTGCGCGTGCCAAAGGGATTATTAATACCCTTATACTGGTTCTCAGGGCACGGGCGGTTGGGAAAAGGGGGCAAAGAGACAGAGGAGATACCGGTTTACGTTGGCTTTAAATGTTTGTTAAAACATTTATTTTAATATAAAAAATAAATTAATAATGATATAATTAGTATATTATTTTTGTTAAATTATGTATTTATATGATAAGTTTTTGTAAAGAATTCGGCAAAAATAGTATTCGCCTGTTTAACAAAAACATGTCTTTTAGAAATTAATTTAAAGTCTGACCTGCCCACTGATTTTTTTAAATGGCCGCAGTATTTTGACTGTGCAAAGTTAGCATAAGTCTTTTAATTGAAGGCTGGAATGAATGGTTGGACGAAATATTAACTGTTTCATTTAAAATTATAATAAAATTTTATTTTTTAGTCAAAAAGCTATAATTTATTTAAAAGACGAGAAGACCCTATAAATCTTTATATATATATATAATTTTAATTTTAAAGATTTATTTAATTTTTATAATATTAATATATTTTATTGGGGTGATATTAAAATTTAATCAACTTTTAAAATTTAAATCATTAATATATGAATAATTGATCCATTTTTAATGATTAAAAAATTAAGTTACTTTAGGGATAACAGCGTAATTTTTTTGGAGAGTTCATGTTGATAAAAAAGATTGCGACCTCGATGTTGGATTAAGATATAATTTTAGGTGCAGCCGTTTAAATTTAAAGTCTGTTCGACTTTTAAAATCTTACATGATCTGAGTTTAAACCGGTGTAAGCCAGGTTGGTTTCTATCTTTAATTAATTTATATATTTTAGTACGAAAGGATTTGATATATAAATAATATTTTATAAATTAGAATATAATTAATATTTATATAAACTATTTTGGCAGATTAATGTAATAAATTTAGAATTTATAAATGTAATTTATATTACAAATAGTACTTGTTTTATGTAGAAATTATTTTGTTTTTAGTTATAAGTTTAATATTAATTATTTGTGTTTTAGTTAGAGTTGCTTTATATTCTTTATTATACAAAAATCCATTATGTCCAGTATTTTGTTTTTAAAGTTTCATTTTTATTTTCAATCAATTATAGTTTTAGGTTTTTTTAAAATATTCATTTTCAATAAATTATACTCGTAATTATAAAACTGTTAAATTATATTTACAGTTAAAACAAAAATTTCAATAGCCTTATATGATATTATTGTTTTCTTTGATTCATTACATTGCCATAATTAAATGTACATTTAGTTTGGCATTGCATAGCTAGACGAAGAATCATCATCGATAAGTTCATAACACTTGGTTGCGACAATTTGAGTTGTACCTAAGCTTGTGTGCATACGCAAATTGCAGAAAAGTTTCGCTCATTTAAACAAATCAAACAGTATACGTTTTTTTTTTTTTTCTCCAAATATACATACAATTTTTAACCCTTTCAAAATGGTAAATGAGGATCAGGTTGTTTCAAAGCGTGATCCACACACTGCTTCTGGTTCTAACGCGAGAAATGGTGATAACGACAGTGTTAATGCAATTTCGGTTAAGTTACAGCCATTTTGGCTCAGCGGTTTGGTTGATACAGGCAGAAGCGCAGTTCTCAGTCAAATTAAGAAATATATTACGAAATATAATTATGTTCTTGGAGCCTTGCCTCAAGACGTACTTGAAACAGTTCTCGATTGTATTCAATCCCCTCCGACAGTTAACATTTACGAAAAATTCAAAGAAACTCTTATACAACGGCATTTGCTTAGCGAAGAGCGACGTATAGAGAAGCTGTTATCAAGCGAACAACTAGGTGACAGAAAACCATCGGAATTTCTAAGAGTTTTAAAACAACTGGCAGGTGTTTCAGGTATAATTAGCGACGATCTAATTAGAAAACTGTGGCTTCGACGACTTCTTCAAGTGATTAACATTGCCCTCATTTCGCAAGAAGGCAAATCGGAAGCCGAGTTAACTTGTCTGGCAGATAAAATTTCGGGTTCAGTAGCAGGTATTTCCGAAATACATTCTAACACGCGAAATACTGGTAACTTTTCTGAAGACCACGCTCAACTGAAATCTGAATTAAATGAATTGAAGTCTATGGTACAGCAACTAACAAGTAGGTTCAGCAGACAAAGCTTACGTTCTCAGGGACGGAATTCAATTAGAAGCAATTCAAGGACGAGGCATAGGTCACGTAGCAGATCAGATATCTGCTGGTTTCATTCAAAGTTTGGATCCAATGCGCGGAATTGCTCCAGTCCATGCAATTTTAATAAAGACTTGTCTTCAAACAACGAAGACAGAAATAAAAAAACTAAATAGCCCAGCTGTTTTGACGGCGCACAGCTCGGTTCACTCTTTACCAAGCCGTCTTTTCATTCGCGATCCCGATAACAATCTCACTTTTCTTATTGACACTGGCGCGGATTTATCAGTTCTTCCAAGCATGCTCTTTCACACTAGACAAACGAACCCCTCTTTCTTTCTCTGTGCAGCTAATGGCACAACCATCAGTACGTTTGGTACAAAGCTAATGAAGATTAATTTGGGTCTTTGAAGACAGTTCGTTCATGAATTCACAGTAGCAGCAGTAAACCGTCCATTAATAGGAGCTGACTTCCTTAACTAATTTGGTGTTTTAGTCGATATTAAAAATCGTCGACTTATCGATTCAGTAACCAAATTGCATATTAGCGCTGTTAAAGCTTTAGTGGATACTCCATCACCGAAACATCCATCTATCAACAACGCTTATGGAGAAATCTTGAAAGAGTTTCCAGCCCTTACTGCCCCTCCTGATTTTAATAAACCAGTTCTTCATACTGTTCAACACTATATTATTACAAAAGGTTGATTACCTTTTGCAAAACCACGACGCCTAAATGTGAAGCAACATAAAGTGACGCTATTAGAGTTTCAAAACATGATTAGTCTAGGTATTTGCAGACCATCATCATCACCCGTCTCTTCATCCCTTCATATGGTAGCTAAGAAAGGCAGCGATACAAACGCTTATCTTAACAAGCCTACATCAAACTCGACATATGGACTATATTGTTACGTGCAAATGTCGCACGAAATCCTTGGTCCCCTCCATCCTACCAATTCTCACCCGTCCACCATTTTTGGCCTTTCATTTTTATTCCGTTGTCCTCTTGAAGCAGTGGTCTCGTTAAGCGTTCCTGGATGGTTCCGCAATTCAGTGCTTATTCCTTTCCACACGCTTCAAGGGGGCAACAAAAGCAGGTACTCCGTGAAACAGAGCCCAACGGTCGGTTGGCAACCCTCTGATGCGGATGGACCGTCCGCCAACGAAGTAAATTAAATCAGCAACGAGTGAGACGAGCGACGATGAAGAAGAGGGTGGACTGCCCTAATATCTTGCCCACACCACCAGGGCATATGTATCTACAACATAAACGACGAGTACACAACAAGATACATCACGAACATCACACATTTACCCAAACATCCCAAATACACCAAACACAAACAACACAACTTGTACGACCATGAGCAGCGGTCAATGGACTGAAGCAGGTTCAGTCCAAATTCATAAATTCATCGATGGCCGAGAGCCCGACGTTTATATTTTATTATTTGTATGGGGTGGCACGTCATCGGCTAGTCCCTTTTCCCCAAATCTGCGTGAGATTCCACCGGGATAGCTAGCTTTCGCGGATTTATCAAAATAATAGGAATACGAGTGGGTACTCGGGCTTCTTCCTCCTCAGGAGTGTCCAACGCAAGGCGTTGTTTGACACATTTGCATTTTAGAGTCAATAACCTCTTTTCTTCCAGGCTAGGTCCAACGCCAAGCGTTGTTTGACAAATTTCCTTTTTCGTCTCATATTCCTTCGCTTTTATATTGTATTTTTCGCGATATTGTTTCGAGTATTTAATTTTGCGTTCACTAGCCCCTCAATTGCTAGCGCTCACGGTGAACGAGGCACCAAGGTAAAGAGCGAACCCCGGGAATGCGTAACCCGACCCTCTGAACTGCCAGTTGGAGGCGATATTACAGAGAGAGAGAGCCTTTGCAAAAATGGAAAGAGCTGCTAGATAGCGGCGTTCAAGGAACGGTTGCATGCTTCAGCAAAAGAGCGGAGTACTGCACATGAAGCCGTCCCTGAACTTTTGAATGGCTGAATAAGCGGTAGGCCAATTTACAGAGAGAGGCTCTCTGTCGGTTAAGCAAAGTTCTGGGGCGAGTTCAGCACTTCTTGATTGACCACGAGAGTGTGCGGAAGAACGCTAAAGTGATTGAGGAGTTTTTTTTTTAGCAGTGAGCAAGTTTTGTTAACAAGCGAAAAAGTCCAGAAGAGGACTAAAGTCAAAATATAGAAGGGAAGGAGAAGGAGCAAATAGGAGCATTTGAGGAAGATTCGAGAAGGAACCCTTTCGAGACGAGGAGAAAAAGGCAGATTACCCACTCAGGAAAAGCCCGACAAGTTGCATTATATTTTGCATTCCTTTTTTTCGGTTAGTGTAGAAATTTGTGCGTTATAAATCCCGGTAGGGTCTCATACCGTATATTTCCCGGTGAAAGCGGGACGCGCGACCTAATTCCATTCTAACGCTTGAAGTTTTGGGGCCGGTGATAGCGTTCCACCCCAACGGCTGGATAAACGTGAATACGGTTGAATACAACCTTTGTTCTTTTTTTTTAAATACGGTTGAATACAACCCTTGTTTTTTTCTATCTTTTATCATTTCCTTCTTGTGGAAAAACTTTTCGAAAATAAATTAGCCGTACTCATAAAGGGTGTTATAACGCACGTTCGTTGTTCCTTTTTTTCTTCTTGGCATAATTTCAGGATTCCCACCCCATTCACTTTCCCAAAAAGGTTTCCCGATCCCTTTCAAAGATCTGGTGGCGCTCATTCCACGAGTAAACAGCCAGACGTCCGTGTAAACGGAATTCCAGCGAACTCACCCCAGCTGAGTAACCGGGAGAGCAGCATCCCACAGGCTGCTGTTGTTGCGATTTCCCGATCCTCTTTACATCATCTGTGGCTAGCTGTCAGTTTCGCTCTATTCCCTCGCGTGCACGGCGGTCTTAGTTTTTTTCTGTTTGTTTTTTTTTTTTTAATTAAATTTCGGGAGAATTTATTGCGACAATATATCGCAATTTACCAGTGATATTCGTCACATCCGTGGTAAAGAGAACGTGGTAGCTGACCTCCTTTCACGTAGTAGAAATGATAGCTCTGCAGAGACTAATTCAGTAGTTTTCGATGTCAAACAAATTTCGAAGTTGCAGAAAGATGACAAAGAGTTAAAGTCATTGCTTTCTGGTGACTCCGGACGCACTTCTAATATTAAATTAGATATCGTAAAAATGCCTATTGCCAACGAACAGATCTGGTGCGAAACAAGCACTGGTACCAATCGTCCATTTGTTCCTCAAAATCTGCGCATGGTGATTGTTGCGAGTAATGAGATTTCTATTCTCCATTAGAGGTCACTGCCGGCTACAAGGATCCTGACGTCTATCAACACTGTTTGGCATGACATCATCATCGCTGTCGTCCAGTTGCCGGCTCGAGACGTAGACCTTCATTTTTGCCATTCTATTTTAATATTGTATTTCTTTCCCTGTTATTCAAATATCTTACCCTAATAAACAACAAGTACTTGCAATTAGACTATTTACTTTTGTATGATCCTGCGATCTTTGCAACCCGGCCACCTAGGATCATAACAAATTGGCGACGAGGATTTTGGATTTGTGGTGAGACACTAATTGCGCATTTCATTAATCTTTCGAGAACTTTTTTGCCCAAGAAAATGGCGACAGAGGCGAAACTTCTAGAGCTCATGGAAGTTCAAGCAAAAATACTAACAGCTCTTACAGAGGGAAACATTTCAACGTTGAGGCCAGAGAAGATAATGGATTCTCTAGCAAACAGCATGTCAGAGTTTTGCTATGATCCTGTTAATGGACTCACGTTTGATTCCTGGTTTGGTCGATTCGAAGATGTTTTCACCGTCGATGGGAAGGATCTCGATGACGCATCCAAAGTGCGACTGTTGATGCGTAAAATAAGTCCACTCGCACATGCGAAGTACACGTCATATATATTACCAAAAAACATACGGGATTTGGACTTCAAGAAAACCATCGAAATTCTTAAAAACATGTTTGGCGCGACAGAATCTCTCTTCAGTGCACGTTTTCGATGCCTGCAAATAGTCAAAAATGCAGAGGAGGATTTCACGAGCTATGCAGCGAGGGTCAATAAATGCTGTGAAGATTTCAAGTTGAATGGACTAACTGCAGATCAGTTCAAATGTCTGGTGTTCGTTACTGGATTACAATCACCTGCAGATGGAGACATTCGTACGAAGTTACTGTCATCCCTGGAAGATGAGCCGACTTTAGATTTGAGTAAGCTGTTGTCGGGTGTTCAAAAATATACAAACCTTAAAAAAGATACAGCGCTTATAGAGCATACGGCACTTTCACCAGCTTCAGTCAATGCTGTCAAACGGGAGAAGCATGTAACAACGCAGTACACACCCAAACACCAAATAAATCAACACAAGGATTTGCCAAGATCTCCGTGTTGGAGTTGTGGTGAAATGCATTTTTCACGCCATTGCACTTTTCTCAACCACAAATGTGCACAATGCAACCGGGTTGGTCACAAGGAAGGATATTGCAACTGCTTTTCATTCAATAAGCAGAAACAGGAAAAATTCGAAGAAAAGGGAAAACGTCACAGCCGCAAGAAAAAGTTTTCACCCCGAAACAAGGCAAGCCATTCACGAATTAACGCTATCAGTCATGCAAAGCGAAGAAAATTCATATCAGTCAACATTCGTCCCAGCGCACACCAAAAAACTCACACGGTCAAACTTCAAGTCGACACTGGATCTGACATCAGCTTGGTTGACATTTCTACCTGGAAAAAGTTGGGTCAACCAGGGAAATTGCTTGAAGGGAGTAAAGCAAAAAGCGCATCGTTGGACGACATCAAACTGATTGCTTCATTTTCATGTGAAGTTTAGTTTAACGGGGAAGTCAAAACTTGTAATTTTTTTGTTTCGAAAATTGATTCCTTAAACATTCTAGGTACAGATTTGTGTGAAACATTCAATCTATGGAATCAGCCGCTTAGCAGAATTTGCAGACGGATTGCAAAGGCAAGCACCGACGAAATTAGTGCAGCCATTGCCAGCATTAAGCAACAGTACGCTGAATTATTCAAAGAGGACTCTTCGGTATGCATCAAGACAGAAGTACAGCTTCATCTCAAACCAGATGCAAAGCCGGTTTTCAGAGCCAAGAGACCAGTGGCGTATGCAGTTCTACCACTCATAGAACAGGAGCTTCAACGTCTTCAAGAACGCAACATAATCAGTCCAGTTGACTATTCCGACTGGGCAGCACCAATTGTTGTCGTGAGGAAAGCGTCAGGAGGAGTACGTATCTGCGGGGACTACTCTTCGGGCTTAAATCAATCATTAGAGTCACATCAGTATCCGCTTCCTCTACCCGAAGATATTTTCGCGAAAATAGCTAACAGTCCATATTATACCCACATCGATCTAGCAGATGCTTATCTACATGTTGCTGTCACACCAGAAGCGAGGAAATTGCTTACCATCAATACCCATAAAGGGTTATTTTCATTCAATAGGCTAGCGCCTGGTGTCAAATCTGCCCCAGGAGCCTTTCAACAGCTGATGGACGCTATGCTTGCTGGTGTTGAAGGAGTCGCAGCATATATGGATGATATCATCGTAAGTGGAAAAGACTGGAAGGATCACATGCGGAATCTCAACCAAGTACTTCAACGCCTCTTGGAATACAATTTTCGCGTTAAAATGGAGAAATGTTCATTTTTTGTACCCCAAGTCAAGTATCTGGGTCACATCATTGATAAAGATGGTTTGAGACCAAACCCAAACAAGATTGATCGGATCAACAACATGCCAGCGCCAACAAACATCACAGAGCTGAGATCGTTTCTCGGAGCCGTAAATTATTATGGCAAGTTTGTCAAGCAAATGCGAGAAATTCGAGCACCATTGGACAACCTGTTACGAGACAACGTTAAGTTTGAGTGGTCTAAAGCTTGTCAACATTCATTTCAAAAATTGAAATCGATTTTAACATCAGATGCCATGGTCACTCATTACAATCCGAAGCTACCTATAAAAGTTGCAGCAGACGCATCTAATGTTGGAATAGGAGCGTGCATCATTCACGTATTTCCAGATGGATCGGAAAAAGTCATCTCACATGCAGCAAGGTCATTGACTTCAGCCGAAACGAGGTATAGTCAGATTGAGAAGGAAGCAGCAGCCCTCATTTTCGCTGTTAAGAAGTTCCATAGAATGATATTTGGACGCAAATTTCAAGCTCAAGATTCAGATTCTCGTCTTGCAGGATTTATCCATAAAGGAGAGTGGATCAGAGTCAGTCGGGAGAGTCTGCTCAAGCGTGCTAGTACCAATCCAGTGTACTTTTGACAGCCTCTCTCGGAATTGGTCTTACGACTTTCCACCGAATTTTCTGCCTTCACCTCGGTGATTGGGTAATAATCCACGGGTCTGCTACTAGCTATAGTCGGCCCGTTCGATAGGTTCCTCCCCTGAGAGAAACAAACCGAGTTAACTACAGCGGATTTTCCGCCCTTTGTTAAGCTACTTCCCAAGCCTGCCCTAAGTACGGACTGGGTCACAGCACGCCTGCCCTCAGTGCGGACGGCTACTTTCCAAGCCTGCCCTAAGTGCGGACTGGATCCTTCCCAAGCCTGCCCTAAGTGAGGACTGGGTCACAGCACGCCTGCCCTATGTGCGGACGGCTACATTCCAAGCCTGCCCTAAGTGCGGACTGGATCCTTCCTAAGCCTGCCCTAAGTGCGGTCTGGGTCACAGCACGCCTGCCCTAAGTGCGGGCGGCTACTTTCCAAGCCTGCCCTAAGTGCGGACTGGATCCTTCCTAAGCCTGCCCTAAGTGCGGACTGGGTCACAGCACGCCTGCCCTAAGTGCGGACGGCTACTTTCTAAGCCTGCCCTAAGTGCGGACTGGATCCCTCCTAAGCCTGCCCTAAGTGCGGACTGGGTCATCGCAAGCCTGCCCTAATTGCGGACTGCGACCTTCGAAGCCTGCCCTAAGTGCAGACTGAAACTCCTTCCAGACGACGTACCGAACCGAGCCAGACAAAAGGACGCATAACCCCGGCCCGTACCACAACCAGCAGCATTACGACGATAGTTGTAAGCGTATTAAGTGCTATTATTACTAAGTATAAAAATTGTTAAGAAATTGATAAAACCGTATTAGCATTGTTAAAAAAAAAAAAACTATTGTGAAACCATTCCGTAAAATAAAGTACCTCTTTCCCAAAGTCTAGGGTATTCCTTTGGGTTAACCCTGGGGCCGGGGAGCCCACCTCGGCCTTTGAAGAAAGATACCCTCACACGCGGTAACCGAATTCTTTTGGTACTGGAAACTGAATTACTTGAGTGTTTCTGATTATGCTGCTATTAATATCCTTTATCTGTAATTGTCGAGTGTCTAAAATTTTATACGGTGTCATGTCGAGTTTATTAGTATTTATGATAGTCATAGCACTACCAGTGTCGACTAAAATGTAGTGCCGTTGGTTCTGTATTTCAGTGGCTACTGTTATTAATTGTCCGCGGCTCAGTTCAGAAAAACCGGCGGTTCTACTGAGTTAATGTCCTGGCGGATCGGTTCCTGACTTGTTTGGATATTATTGGTATCCATTGGTTCTAGTCTGCTCTTTTTGTTTGGTGTGAAGTGGTTCTGGAATACCGGGGGTCGTTGCGAAATAGTATGATTTTGACGATAAACATTTTGTCTAGAGTTTCCTGAATGTCTTTGTCCATCAGAATTATTATTGTAACTGTTATTAGAACTGGGTCTTTGTTGCTTATCGAGGGGGTTAAACTTATGATTTCTGTTTTGGTTATTGTGATTTGATATGGGTCTATTCATTTCATTATTCCTTAAGTTTCCATTATCATAGCCTATGTAGGAGAACAAAATACTTTTTATTTCATGCAGATCGTATAAAATCCTAAATTCTCGAGCTAGATTCCCTATTGTTAGTTCTCGAATTTTATTTATTATGATATTATAGTACAATAGATTGTCACAAAATACTACAATACATATGTATTTACTTTGCTTAAAAGGTATTATAGCTTATTAGTTAAGTCATTTATTGGACTCACTTTCATATTATTGGTCTCCTCATTAGATCCCTGCCGGTGATGATGGGTCGATAATGTTGCTTAAATAGTTCCTTCGCCTGTTCCCACGACGTGACTCCATTGATGATCAATATGTCCATAGCCCGGCCTTTGATTTTAACCTGCTGTATAATATTCCAGGTGGCTTGATAATCTCCTATCGTGTTCCGAAGGTGATTCTCGATCATGACGATGAAGTGTATAAGGGACTTGCTATCTCCATCAAACTCGGGTAGATATTGGATTTCCCGTAACACATTACTACCATGACTTGGTTGTGGTATTCTTCCCACTATAGCCATTAAACTGTTGAGGATATCTCGGTTAGATACCTCAGGAACGATGTTTGGATTTTGTTCTGCCATAAGTCACTGCACTCTATACTTTTCGTGTAAGTCAATAACACTTTTACTGCTGTTTTAAGCGGGTTTTACTGTAACACAATTTTTCCCGTTCTTATACGGGCTTTGCGGTTAAGGCGTTTTTTTTTTGTGCGATTTGTACTTTCACGTTTTGGATCAGGATAGTTGTACCTGATCCTACCGACTGCGCCAAATAAATTTTTAAGCTTGATTAATCTATTTTTTATAACTTTATTTATAAATTCTATTACCTTAATCGTTTGTAGTTTTAAATTTATATTGACAGAACGGCCGCTGTTAAGCAGATCTGCACCGTTGTTAACGTTTTGAGAGTTGTTGAAAAACTAGCGGGATGTCAGAATGTTGAAAAAGTTAACGATGGCAACACAGACCATTCATTTCTCTTTCCAATATCCAGTGCATTGTCCTTTATTTACTTGCTAATGTATTATGTTTTTGTCGCTTACTCCTCACATCCACAAACACACACATAACTTGTATCTTGTACTGATTTACTAAATAAAGAAACTCATTCTGTTCTGAACCTCCAACACAGAAAAAGGTTCATCGTCCAGAAATATTTCAACACAGTTCACCATTAACTTGCTTGCATTTTCATTCTTCAAGAGGTCGACCAAATGCTTTGGGTTCATTTATTTACACTATTACTCAATAGGTTAACCAAATGCATTGGTTTACTTTCTTTGGTTATGTTCTTCGGTCGTCGTCAGTTTTATGGGTCAAAAAAATTGATGACGATAATATTTTACTAACTCGCGCGAAATAAGTTGAAAGTGAGAAAATTCTTCCAAAACACGAGATTTCAAGAATGTTTTTGCATTTGGTGCGTGTAAATATTAATAGCACCTGAACTCACTATTTTTCTATACGAAAAATGAATACTTTAAGTGTAAAATGCCAGAAGAGATGTCGGACTTGGTCCAACCATCTATTTCTAGCCTTACCGCGGGGTCACCGTCTAGGGATTCCTCCTGATGATTTGGAGTCAATAGCGGAGGATCGAGAAGTATGGAGAGTCCACCTGAGCATCCTACCCCCGCAACCTTCATGAAGGATTAGCGGGCCACTTGAAAATGTATGTGTGTATGTTTGTGTAAAATGCCGGCAAAGTGTTGTGTTGTGAGTTGTAGCAACCGGCATGAAAGGGATGAAAACAGAGTACGGTTCTTTAGATTTCCAAGAGACCGGAGGTCTAAGGAACTTGCGGAGATCACCAATACAAGGCAAGTTGCCTGGATAAATGCTATTAAAAGGATGGGAAGGAGTCCTCTTTGAAATATACCCGTATTTGCTATGAACATTTTATCACAGGTTTGTCAAATGAAATGGTAATCACACAATATCTTAAGTAACGTGCCCATTTTTACAGGACGTCCTGCACATCCTAAGGACAAACTGCATCCAGATCGGGTTCCTAATAAAAACATGGGATACAAAACTAGGACCATGATTTCAACGAGGTATCAAGGGCTGAAGAATCGGGAGTTTGTAAGTTGCAAATGCTTGCATCTCAAATGGTACAAATATACCGAGTACATCAGTCGAAGGTGTCTCAGAAATTTCTGAGATAGATAAACTGAGGCAAGAACTGGCGGAAAGAGACCTGCTTATACTTAAATATAAAGAAGACCACGTAAAAGCGTTTTTGCTTTTATGTAAAATGAATGCATTTAACAAATCACGTAACTTTGTCCTAGATGTTCAATTGTTATGAGGAAATATTAAAGCAGAAGGATGGCACCATTGAGAGCGGATGTGATTTCCTCGAGAATATCTAGTGTGGGGACATCATTCTATCCGACCGCGGAATACTCATCAACCAAGTTGTTATAGAAAAAGGGGAAGACCAAATGGATCTAGAAGACCTGGAACGGACACGAAAACTGGCAGGAGTACGTAAACATGTTGAGCATGTGATAGTTGTCTTGAGACAAAGTATCGGCTGCCAATTACTGCAATTTAAAAAAAAAATAATTCGTTAACATAGTAAAACTTTGCTGTGGCTTAGTCAATGTTTGCCCCTCAATTACACCACTGACCAGTAACAAATAAAAAACGGTTTTGTAAATGAATTAAATGTTTTATTTTTTTAACGGATAAAATACATATTTTTTTAAAACAAGGTAATAATTTTTAAATACAAAAGTTTGTATAAAAAAGGAAAGGAAGGAATTTTCCGAAGGACAGCCCGCCATGGATTGCACCCAACCTCCATCGTACATCTTCTCACCTTCCAAACCCTTGGTGGAATTAAAAGGAGTCTTCGTCCTCGTATTCCTGGAATGCAATAAATAATTTATTATTTTTAAATATGTAACATTCAAAAGCAACTACTTATCCTGGTATGTGAGGAGAAAAGGATCCTTGTGCGCAATTTTCCATATTTTCTCCATATAATATTGTCGATTGACTTCAGTTACATAGCTGCTGCGCATACTTGGAGATTTCCGTAGTTCACATGAAATTGTAAAGAAAAGAACAATATATCAACAAATTTACTTTACTCGTAAGATAGTCAGCCTTATTGTGAGTTTCACCCGAAAAATATTTCACGTGGAAATTTTTGTTCGCCCGGATTTTTTTTAGCTATTGTGAATTTCACGTGAACAAAATTTCACTTCGAATCAGCTGCGACATTTCGAACATAGATTGTGGTGCTTTGACAGTAGGTAAATAAAGAAGTTGAGAAAGAAATGTGGGTGCAAAAAGTAACATTAAACAAATTAAAAAGTGAATATGTAATAAAATAGAAATAAAAATGAACTCTATAGCGCTACAAATATTATGTCAAGAAGAAGAACTACCGAGTAAATAAACCAGCATTTAAATATTTACTGGACGTGCTCACCAACTCCTTGTCCCCAGCAAAACAAAAGCTTGCAATACCACCAATTGTAAAGCTGGCCGCTTGTTTGAGTTTTTCTGCAGAGGGCGTGTACCAAAAGGGAGTTGGCAAGGACTACGAAGTTGGTTTTGCACAATCGTCTTTTAGCCAAGTGCTTGCTCAAGTTGTAGAAGTTTTTGAACAGGTGCTTTGCGTACAATGGATAACTTGGCCAACACAAGATGAACAACGAAGAATTGCTGATGATTTTTATTCCAAATAGAAGCTACTTGGCGTTATAGGCTGTATTAATGAAACACATGTAAATATTGTGTACCCTTCAACAAATAAACATGTGTTCTATAACAGAAAGAGAAAGTGTAGTTTAAATGTTTAACTTGTAAGTTACAAACTAAATAAATGATATGTTCTTAAATTAATAAGATATTATTTTTAAGGTGGACCCGCTTTTGCTTGGTGGACCCGCGCTGTTTAGCTCCGAGCTAAGTTTTCTCCAAAACTCTGCCACTTTCTCCCTATTTTCTTTTACAAATCCCCTAGCAATATCTGGTTTTTCAATCATTTTGTTTAACAAAATATCACTTTGTTGCTTATTTAGAGTTTTGCTCCTGAAATAAAATTATGCATAATTGATCTCCACTTTTTTGCTTTTAAACAACTTTCATTTTCCGCTTTGTTGTTCTCTCTTTCGCCTACAAAAATCAAGTTCCATGCGAATAGCGTCATATTCCACGCGAAATAAAAATTCACAATAAGAGGCATTTTTCGAAGATGAACAAATTTTCGCCCGAAACTCATGATAGGGGAAAAGTGAAAAGGGAATTTTTTCACGTGAAATGCTGTTCGGGTGAAACTCACAATAAGGCTGAGTATTTAATTTAAAAAAATGTATTTTCCCGCAATTTTCGGCACTAATCGTATGTCAGTTGGCTGCCAGAACATTTTGACAGCATAGAAGTCAAACCGTGAAAAGGTATACGGGCTACAGTGAGCTACGCTCACGGAATGTTCCAATTGCAGTCGCTTCCAAACTCTAGAATATTTAATAAATGGAAAATCTATTTCTATTGCTAGATACTATTCTGTATTTGAAAATTGTTGACTTTGAAATTCACAAAAAAAAGTTTAATTTGTTTGCAAAATATACAAACCAATGCAAGACGATACCTCTTTAGCTATCGTGCAGACGATGTCCTCTTGTCAATAGAGTTTGACAGGTTTTGGGGTTACGCGAAGAAAAAGTTGAATCGCCAAAACGATATCGTCTAGACGATAGTGGTTTTTAATGCTGCGTGAAGCACAACTATCATTAAAACAATATCGTCAGACAATTGTCGTCATACGTAACCAGAGTCCTGGGCACTTCTAATGCCCGCGCTCAATTTAACATTGCCGGACAGGAAGTCAAGAAAGTTGATAACGTTCTTTATATTATAACGTGGCGCAGAACAGTTGAGGAGGAATCGAGCTCTTTAGGAATGCGTTGGAGGCAGCTCAAACGCGTTGCAGAACTTCGAACAAGATGGCGCACAGGCGTGGTTGACGCCCTATGCCCACGGAGGGGTTAAAGGATCTGTATTGGTCACTCTCTGAGTCCAAAAATATTACATCTGTTATGTACTCTCAGGATTTGCATAATAAGATCGTATAAGATCGTAAATCATCTCTCTGCACTAGCCCACCTTCGTATAAAACAGTCAAGTAGTTAGTCATCTATGATGATTCGTCCGATCGCCTCCTTGTAAGGTTAATCTTAAGTGAAAAACAAAGACCATTTATATTTGTGTATATGTTATTAATTTTTGAATAAATTGGATTTTAGTGAAGTGATTAGAAACAGTTTGTTTTATTTCCAAGAACAAAGAACACATCAATTGGTGACCCCGAAAAGTTCACGCAAATCAGATTAAAACCAACAATCAAAGTGTTTAGTCGCGAAGGTGTTAAAAAAATCCGCAACTTCAACGTTCAAAATTATTAAAAATATACACATACATTTTCCTACGCAAAAGTGCAACCATCCCTTTTTCATAAAAAGCCCATACATAAATGGTGATATTTCGGACAGTTTAAAATCATTCAAACATCCGTTTAAAATCATCGGCTTACGTTACCGCAAAAAGTACTTCTATCGAAACAAGTACTTCTATCGAAACATCGGAATCGAAACGCGGACACCACCACCTACAGGCTTACGATCACCATATGTGCACGATCGCCCCTCTTCGCAGCATCAGCTCACCGACATATCGCCCATCACATACGAACATCATTTCAACAATCATCTTCCACGGAACAGACCAGCAAGCGCAAGTACATGATCGATAATTGCGCAAAGCAGTTTTGAAAAAATCAAATAAGCGATTTTGTTTTTTTTATTTTTTTAATGTCCCAATTTATTTAACCACCTGCTCAAATATTTGAGCAACAAGACATTTTTTTTAAAGAAAACATTTAAGATGGACTTGAAACTATTCATAAGACCAGTGTCTTTGAATACATATATTTTACAATTTTTACAAAAAACGGTTACGTATAATTATTGGAAGTTCTTATTTTCATACTATTAAATCAAGTGGTCTTAGTCTTTTTAATCTTCGAGTTTTGTTGAATTCTAAAAGTGGTAGGCAGTTTATTTGGTTATTGTTGTGTTGAGATATTCGCTGTTGGTATTTTATGGTATTGCTTTTTTCTTTATTTCTTCACTTATGGTCTGCATGCCAAGATCTGGATGAATATCGTCGTTTGTTAAGCACCAGTCTGCATTTGTTATTGTTCGAAGGATTTTTGATTGTAGTCTTTGTATGATTTGCAGGCTTGATTTGCAAGCAACCCCCCAGATTTCGATACCGTACGTCCAGATAGGTTTGATTATGGTTTTATATATCAAAAGTTTGTTTTGAAGTGATAGTTGTGAATTTTTGTTAAGGAGCCAGTAAAGTCGTCCGAATTTAAGTTTAATTTGGTTTCGCTTCCGGATTATATGGTTTCTCCAGGTAAGTTTTTGGTCGATGTGGATTCCCAGGTATCTAGCACTGTTTTCAATTTTTATTATCTTATTGTTAAGTGTAAGTGAGTAGTGGTCTTTGATTTGGCGTGTAGTGTATATTACATGTACTGTCTTTTCTTCGTTGATTTTGATGCTCCAGGTGTTAGACCATATGGATAAGTTGTCGATATTTCGTTGTAATTTTTCTGCTGCTGTAATCAAGCATTGGTCTGACGATAGAAGGACAGTATCGTCTGCAAAAGTTGCTACGAGTGAAGTGTTATCAATTGGGGTTGGCATATCTGCTGCAAATAAAAGATAAAGAAGTGGGCCCAAAACGCTTCCCTGAGGTACTCCAGCATCCATTTGACTCAACATGGAATATTCGTCGTCAAATTTTACATAAAAGTATCTTTTAGAAATATAGCTTCTCATAAGCATGTAGAAATCGGAAGGTAATTGTCTTTTTAGTTTATGTAGGAGACCTTCATGCCAGACTTGGTCGAATGCTTTGGCAATGTCGAGAAAAACTGCTAGGCTGTAGTTTTTGTTTTCGATGTCTGCTGCGATTCGATTTGTAACCCTATGCTCTTGTTGTTGAGTATGGGTTCTAGTCGTTTGAAGATTAATTTTTCCAATATCTTTGATAATAATGGGAGTAGGCTTATAGGTCGGTAAGAAGACATTTGTGTTTCGTCCTTTCCTGGTTTCGGAATTGCTGTTATTTGTGCTACTTTCCATACTGCCGGAAAGTATTTCAGTCTGATTATTGAGTTGAATATGTTTCTTATATATACAAAGGCGTTATTGGGAAGTTGTTTTAGTAGTTCAGCTGTTATTAGGTCATATCCAGATGACTTTTTGTTTTTTGTATTTTTTTGAATCATGTTAATGATTTCGTTTGTGGTAATTTTTTTAATAGGTTTATTAATTAATACTGTTTCACTTTCAAGAGGTAGATGGGAGGTGTGTTTGTTATTTGAGAATGTGTTTTTAAAATGATCACAGAGTAATTGTGCCTTTTCAGCATTAGTTCTGGCCCAGGTGTTGTTTGTTTTCTTTGTTGGTGGTCTGTGTGTTTTTGCTTTAGTTAGGTTTTTAGTAGTTTTCCACAAATCGTAATTTGTCGATTCGGTAGCTGAAAGGTTTTTTAGGTAGGTGGCAATTCTTTTTTGTTCGCTCTTCTTCAATACATTTTAATGTCTTTGGTTAATTTGTTTAGCTTTCTTTTAAAATCCGGATGTCTATATGTTTGCCATAATTTTCTTATTTTAATTCTTTCAATAATTTTGTCTTGAATATTTTTAGGGGTAAAATGCAGGCCTTTCATTTTAGTAAGTAGTGGTGTTGCTCTAATTGCTGCGTCGTGTATGGAGTCGTTAAGATATGCTTGGCGCTGTCGATTTCATTTGGTGTCTTAAGTGATATATTTAGGTTTAATCTTTGTTGCAGTATTTCCATGTATGTGTCCCAATCGGTTCTGTTATTTTACAATATATTTTTGGTATAATAGTTAATGGGGTTGGTAAGTTGGAATAATCAATCAGTAATGGTGAATGGTCTGAGGATAATTCATATTTTGATTTTATATTAATGTTGTCTTTTTTTTTTTATATAATTTGCGCGTGCCAAAGGGATTATTAATACCCTTATACTGGTTCTCAGGGCACGGGCGGTTGGGAAAAGGGGGCAAAGAGACAGAGGAGATACCGGTTTACGTTGGCTTTAAATGTTTGTTAAAATATTTATTTTAATATAAAAAATAAATTAATAATGATATAATTAGTATATTATTTTTGTTAAATTATGTATTTATATGATAAGTTTATGTAAAGAATTCGGCAAAAATAGTATTCGCCTGTTTAACAAAAACATGTCTTTTAGAAATTAATTTAAAGTCTGACCTGCCCACTGATTTTTTTAAATGGCCGCAGTATTTTGACTGTGCAAAGGTAGCATAAGTCTTTTAATTGAAGGCTGGAATGAATGGTTGGACGAAATATTAACTGTTTCATTTAAAATTATAATAAAATTTTATTTTTTAGTCAAAAAGCTATAATTTATTTAAAAGACGAGAAGACCCTATAAATCTTTATATATATATATAATTTTAATTTTAAAGATTTATTTAATTTTTATAATATTAATATATTTTATTGGGGTGATATTAAAATTTAATTAACTTTTAAAATTTAAATCATTAATATATGAATAATTGATCCATTTTTAATGATTAAAAAATTAAGTTACTTTAGGGATAACAGCGTAATTTTTTTGGAGAGTTCATGTTGATAAAAAAGATTGCGACCTCGATGTTGGATTAAGATATAATTTTAGGTGCAGCCGTTTAAATTTAAAGTCTGTTCGACTTTTAAAATCTTACATGATCTGAGTTTAAACCGGTGTAAGCCAGGTTGGTTTCTATCTTTAATTAATTTATATATTTTAGTACGAAAGGATTTGATATATAAATAATATTTTATAAATTAGAATATAATTAATATTTATATAAACTATTTTGGCAGATTAATGTAATAAATTTAGAATTTATAAATGTAATTTATATTACAAATAGTACTTGTTTTATGTAGAAATTATTTTGTTTTTAGTTATAAGTTTAATATTAATTATTTGTGTTTTAGTTAGAGTTGCTTTATATTCTTTATTATACAAAAATCCATTATGTCCAGTATTTTGTTTTTAAAGTTTCATTTTTATTTTCAATCAATTATAGTTTTAGGTTTTTTTAAAATATTCATTTTCAATAAATTATACTCGTAATTATAAAACTGTTAAATTATATTTACAGTTAAAACAAAAATTTCAATAGCCTTATATGATATTATTGTTTTCTTTGATTCATTACATTGCCATAATTAAATGTACATTTAGTTTGGCATTGCATAGCTAGACGAAGAATCATCATCGATAAGTTCATAACACTTGGTTGCGACAATTTGAGTTGTACCTAAGCTTGTGTGCATGCGCAAATTGCAGAAAAGTTTCGCTCATTTAAACAAATCAAACAGTATACGTTTTTTTTTTTTCTCCAAATATACATACAATTTTTAACCCTTTCAAAATGGTAAATGAGGATCAGGTTGTTTCAAAGCGTGATCCACACACTGCTTCTGGTTCTAACGCGAGAAATGGTGATAACGACAGTGTTAATGCAATTTCGGTTAAGTTACAGCCATTTTGGCTCAGCGGTTTGGTTGATACAGGCAGAAGCGCAGTTCTCAGTCAAATTAAGAAATATATTACGAAATATAATTATGTTCTTGGAGCCTTGCCTCAAGACGTACTTGAAACAGTTCTCGATTGTATTCAATCCCCTCCGACAGTTAACATTTACGAAAAATTCAAAGAAACTCTTATACAACGGCATTTGCTTAGCGAAGAGCGACGTATAGAGAAGCTGTTATCAAGCGAACAACTAGGTGACAGAAAACCATCGGAATTTCTAAGAGTTTTAAAACAACTGGCAGGTGTTTCAGGTATAATTAGCGACGATCTAATTAGAAAACTGTGGCTTCGACGACTTCTTCAAGTGATTAACATTGCCCTCATTTCGCAAGAAGGCAAATCGGAAGCCGAGTTAACTTGTCTGGCAGATAAAATTTCGGGTTCAGTAGCAGGTATTTCCGAAATACATTCTAACACGCGAAATACTGATAACTTTTCTGAAGACCACGCTCAACTGAAATCTGAATTAAATGAATTGAAGTCTATGGTACAGCAACTAACAAGTAGGTTCAGCAGACAAAGCTTACGTTCTCAGGGACGGAATTCAATTAGAAGCAATTCAAGGACGAGGCATAGGTCACGTAGCAGATCAGATACCTGCTGGTTTCATTCAAAGTTTGGATCCAATGCGCGGAATTGCTCCAGTCCATGCAATTTTAATAAAGACTTGTCTTCAAACAACGAAGACAGAAATAAAAAAACTAAATAGCCCAGCTGTTTTGACGGCGCACAGCTCGGTTCACTCTTTACCAAGCCGTCTTTTCATTCGCGATCCCAATAACAATCTCACTTTTCTTATTGACACTGGCGCGGATTTATCAGTTCTTCCAAGCATGCTCTTTCACACTAGACAAACGAACCCCTCTTTCTTTCTCTGTGCAGCTAATGGCACAACCATCAGTACGTTTGGTACAAAGCTAATGAAGATTAATTTGGGTCTTTGAAGACAGTTCGTTCATGAATTCACAGTAGCAGCAGTAAACCGTCCATTAATAGGAGCTGACTTCCTTAACTAATTTGGTGTTTTAGTCGATATTAAAAATCGTCGACTTATCGATTCAGTAACCAAATTGCATATTAGCGCTGTTAAAGCTTTAGTGGATACTCCATCACCGAAACATCCATCTATCAACAACGCTTATGGAGAAATCTTGAAAGAGTTTCCAGCCCTTACTGCCCCTCCTGATTTTAATAAACCAGTTCTTCATACTGTTCAACACTATATTATTACAAAAGGTTGATTACCTTTTGCAAAACCACGACGCCTAAATGTGAAGCAACATAAAGTGACGCTATTAGAGTTTCAAAACATGATTAGTCTAGGTATTTGCAGACCATCATCATCACCCGTCTCTTCATCCCTTCATATGGTAGCTAAGAAAGGCAGCGATACAAACGCTTATCTTAACAAGCCTACATCAAACTCGACATATGGACTATATTGTTACGTGCAAATGTCGCACGAAATCCTTGGTCCCCTCCATCCTACCAATTCTCACCCGTCCACCATTTTTGGCCTTTCATTTTTATTCCGTTGTCCTCTTGAAGCAGTGGTCTCGTTAAGCGTTCCTGGATGGTTCCGCAATTCAGTGCTTATTCCTTTCCACACGCTTCAAGGGGGCAACAAAAGCAGGTACTCCGTGAAACAGAGCCCAAAGGTCGGTTGGCAACCCTCTGATGCGGATGGACCGTCCGCCAACGAAGTAAATTAAATCAGCAACGAGTGAGACGAGCGACGATGAAAAAGAGGGTGGACTGCCCTAATATCTTGCCCACACCACCAGGGCATATGTATCTACAACATAAACGACGAGTACACAACAAGATACATCACGAACATCACACATTTACCCAAACATCCCAAATACACCAAACACAAACAACACAACTTGTACGACCATGAGCAGCGGTCAATGGACTGAAGCAGGTTCAGTCCAAATTCATAAATTCATCGATGGCCGAGAGCCCGACGTTTATATTTTATTATTTGTATGGGGTGGCACGTCATCGGCTAGTCCCTTTTCCCCAAATCTGCGTGAGATTCCACCGGGATAGCTAGCTTTCGCGGATTTATCAAAATAATAGGAATACGAGTGGGTACTCGGGCTTCTTCCTCCTCAGGAGTGTCCAACGCAAGGCGTTGTTTGACACATTTGCATTTTAGAGTCAATAACCTTTTTCTTCCAGGCTAGGTCCAACGCCAAGCGTTGTTTGACAAATTTCCTTTTTCGTCTCATATTCCTTCGCTTTTATATTGTATTTTTCGCGATATTGTTTCGAGTATTTAATTTTGCGTTCACTAGCCCCTCAATTGCTAGCGCTCACGGTGAACGAGGCACCAAGGTAAAGAGCGAACCCCGGGAATGCGTAACCCGACCCTCTGAACTGCCAGTTGGAGGCGATATTACAGAGAGAGAGAGCCTTTGGAAAAATGGAAAGAGCTGCTAGATAGCGGCGTTCAAGGAACGGTTGCATGCTTCAGCAAAAGAGCGGAGTACTGCACATGAAGCCGTCCCTGAACTTTTGAATGGCTGAATAAGCGGTAGGCCAATTTACAGAGAGAGGCTCTCTGTCGGTTAAGCAAAGTGCTGGGGCGAGTTCAGCACTTCTTGGTTGACCACGAGAGTGTGCGGAAGAACGCTAAAGTGATTGAGGAGTTTTTTTTTTAGCAGTGAGCAAGTTTTGTTAACAAGCGAAAAAGTCCAGAAGAGGACTAAAGTCAAAATATAGAAGGGAAGGAGAAGGAGCAAATAGGAGCATTTGAGGAAGATTCGAGAAGGAACCCTTTCGAGACGAGGAGAAAAAGGCAGATTACCCACTCAGGAAAAGCCCGACAAGTTGCATTATATTTTGCATTCCTTTTTTTCGGTTAGTGTAGAAATTTGTGTGTTATAAATCCCGGTAGGGTCTCATACCGTATATTTCCCGGTGAAAGCGGGACGCGCGACCTAATTCCATTCTAACGCTTGAAGTTTCGGGGCCGGTGATAGCGTTCCACCCCAACGGCTTGATAAACGTGAATACGGTTGAATACAACCTTTGTTCTTTTTTTTTAAATACGGTTGAATACAACCCTTGTTTTTTTCTATCTTTTATCATTTCCTTCTTGTGTTTTCGAAAATAAATTAGCCGTACTCATAAAGGGTGTTATAACGCACGTTCGTTGTTCCTTTTTTTCTTCTTGGCATAATTTCAGGATTCCCACCCCATTCACTTTCCCAAAAAGGTTTCCCGATCCCTTTCAAAGATCTGGTGGCGCTCATTCCACGAGTAAACAGCCAGACGTCCGTGTAAACGGAATTCCAGCGAACTCACCCCAGCTGAGTAACCGGGAGAGCAGCATCCCACAGGCTGCTGTTGTTGCGATTTCCCGATCCTCTTTACATCATCTGTGGCTAGCTGTCAGTTTCGCTCTATTCCCTCGCGTGCACGGCGGTCTTAGTTTTTTTCTGTTTGTTTTTTTTTTTTTAATTAAATTTCGGGAGAATTTATTGCGACAATATATCGCAATTTACCAGTGATATTCGTCACATCCGTGGTAAAGAGAACGTGGTAGCTGACCTCCTTTCACGTAGTAGAAATGATAGCTCTGCAGAGACTAATTCAGTAGTTTTCGATGTCAAACAAATTTCGAAGTTGCAGAAAGATGACAAAGAGTTAAAGTCATTGCTTTCTGGTGACTCCGGACGCACTTCTAATATTAAATTAGATATCGTAAAAATGCCTATTGCCAACGAACAGATCTGGTGCGAAACAAGCACTGGTACCAATCGTCCATTTGTTCCTCAAAATCTGCGCATGGTGATTGTTGCGAGTAATGAGATTTCTATTCTCCATTAGAGGTCACTGCCGGCTACAAGGATCCTGACGTCTATCAACACTGTTTGGCATGACATCATCATCGCTGTCGTCCAGTTGCCGGCTCGAGACGTAGACCTTCATTTTTGCCATTCTATTTTAATATTGTATTTCTTTCCCTGTTATTCAAATATCTTACCCTAATAAACAACAAGTACTTGCAATTAGACTATTTACTTTTGTATGATCCTGCGATCTTTGCAACCCGGCCACCTAGGATCATAACAAATTGGCGACGAGGATTTTGGATTTGTGGTGAGACACTAATTGCGCATTTCATTAATCTTTCGAGAACTTTTTTGCCCAAGAAAATGGCGACAGAGGCGAAACTTCTAGAGCTCATGGAAGTTCAAGCAAAAATACTAACAGCTCTTACAGAGGGAAACATTTCAACGTTGAGGCCAGAGAAGATAATGGATTCTCTAGCAAACAGCATGTCAGAGTTTTGCTATGATCCTGTTAATGGACTCACGTTTGATTCCTGGTTTGGTCGATTCGAAGATGTTTTCACCGTCGATGGGAAGGATCTCGATGACGCATCCAAAGTGCGACTGTTGATGCGTAAAATAAGTCCACTCGCACATGCGAAGTACACGTCATATATATTACCAAAAAACATACGGGATTTGGACTTCAAGAAAACCATCGAAATTCTTAAAAACATGTTTGGCGCGACAGAATCTCTCTTCAGTGCACGTTTTCGATGCCTGCAAATAGTCAAAAATGCAGAGGAGGATTTCACGAGCTATGCAGCGAGGGTCAATAAATGCTGTGAAGATTTCAAGTTGAATGGACTAACTGCAGATCAGTTCAAATGTCTGGTGTGTGTTACTGGATTACAATCACCTGCAGATGGAGACATTCGTACGAAGTTACTGTCATCCCTGGAAGATGAGCCGACTTTAGATTTGAGTAAGCTGTTGTCGGGTGTTCAAAAATATACAAACCTTAAAAAAGATACAGCGCTTATAGAGCATACGGCACTTTCACCAGCTTCAGTCAATGCTGTCAAACGGGAGAAGCATGTAACAACGCAGTACACACCCAAACACCAAATAAATCAACACAAGGATTTGCCAAGATCTCCGTGTTGGAGTTGTGGTGAAATGCATTTTTCACGCCATTGCACTTTTCTCAACCACAAATGTGCACAATGCAACCGGGTTGGTCACAAGGAAGGATATTGCAACTGCTTTTCATTCAATAAGCAGAAACAGGAAAAATTCGAAGAAAAGGGAAAACGTCACAGCCGCAAGAAAAAGTTTTCACCCCGAAACAAGGCAAGCCATTCACGAATTAACGCTATCAGTCATGCAAAGCGAAGAAAATTCATATCAGTCAACATTCGTCCCAGCGCACACCAAAAAACTCACACAGTCAAACTTCAAGTCGACACTGGATCTGACATCAGCTTGGTTGACATTTCTACCTGGAAAAAGTTGGGTCAACCAGGGAAATTGCTTGAAGGGAGTAAAGCAAAAAGCGCATCGTTGGACGACATCAAACTGATTGCTTCATTTTCATGTGAAGTTTAGTTTAACGGGGAAGTCAAAACTTGTAATTTTTTTGTTTCGAAGATTGATTCCTTAAACATTCTAGGTACAGATTTGTGTGAAACATTCAATCTATGGAATCAGCCGCTTAGCAGAATTTGCAGACGGATTGCAAAGGCAAGCACCGACGAAATTAGTGCAGCCATTGCCAGCATTAAGCAACAGTACGCTGAATTATTCAAAGAGGACTCTTCGGTATGCATCAAGACAGAAGTACAGCTTCATCTCAAACCAGATGCAAAGCCGGTTTTCAGAGCCAAGAGACCAGTGGCGTATGCAATTCTACCACTCATAGAACAGGAGCTTCAACGTCTTCAAGAACGCAACATAATCAGTCCAGTTGACTATTCCGACTGGGCAGCACCAATTGTTGTCGTGAGGAAAGCGTCAGGAGGAGTACGTATCTGTGGGGACTACTCTTCGGGCTTAAATCAATCATTAGAGTCACATCAGTATCCGCTTCCTCTACCCGAAGATATTTTCGCGAAAATAGCTAACAGTCCATATTATACCCACATCGATCTAGCAGATGCTTATCTACATGTTGCTGTCACACCAGAAGCGAGGAAATTGCTTACCATCAATACCCATAAAGGGTTATTTTCATTCAATAGGCTAGCGCCTGGTGTCAAATCTGCCCCAGGAGCCTTTCAACAGCTGATGGACGCTATGCTTGCTGGTGTTGAAGGAGTCGCAGCATATATGGATGATATCATCGTAAGTGGAAAAGACTGGAAGGATCACATGCGAAATCTCAACCAAGTACTTCAACGCCTCTTGGAATACAATTTTCGCGTTAAAATGAAGAAATGTTCATTTTTTGTACCCCAAGTCAAGTATCTGGGTCACATCATTGATAAAGATGGTTTGAGACCAGACCCAAACAAGATTGATCGGATCAACAACATGCCAGCGCCAACAAACATAACAGAGCTGAGATCGTTTCTCGGAGCCGTAAATTATTATGGCAAGTTTGTCAAGCAAATGCGAGAAATTCGAGCACCATTGGACAACCTGTTACGAGACAACGTTAAGTTTGAGTGGTCTAAAGCCTGTCAACATTCATTTCAAAAATTCAAATCGATTTTAACATCAGATGTCATGGTCACTCATTACAATCCGAAGCTACCTATAAAAGTTGCAGCAGACGCATCTAATGTTGGAATAGGAGCGTGCATCATTCACGTATTTCCAGATGGATCGGAAAAAGTCATCTCACATGCAGCAAGGTCATTAACTTCAGCCGAAACGAGGTATAGTCAGATTGAGAAGGAAGCAGCAGCCCTCATTTTCGCTGTTAAGAAGTTCCATAGAATGATATTTGGATGCAAATTTCAACTTCTCACTGATCATAAACCTCTTCTGGCTATCTTCGGTAGTAAAAAAGGAATACCGACATACACTGCAAACAGGCTGCAGAGATGGGCATTGACACTCATGATGTATGACTTCGATATCCAATACGTTCCTACGAAAGAGTTCGGATTTGTTGATGTTCTTTCGCGCCTGGTCGACACCAAAGTAAAGTTGAATGAGGAAATCGTCATCGCTTGTGCCAGGTTTGAAAATGATTTCACATCTCAACTGCATAATACAATAAATGTTCTTCCAATCAACTTTAAAATGGTACAGCATGCAACAAGAAGCAGCAAAATTTTACAATCAGTCATTAATGCTATGAATTCCGAATGGAAGCTTTCTGTACCACCAGAACTAGCTCCGTACTATTCCAGAAGAGATGCAATAGCAGTAATCGATGGATGTTTGATGTTCCACGACCGCATCATCGTTCCAGCGAGTCTTCGGAAACGTATTCTTCAACAACTCCATCGAGGCCATCCGGGTATTGACAGAACGAAGACTGTTGCCAGATGTCACGTCTATTGGCCTGGAATAGATGAAGATATTACATTGTTTGTACGGGAATGTCACTACTGTGCCAGCGTAGCGAAGTCTCCCGTAAAAACAACCTTACAGTCATGGCCAATAACAACTTCCGCGATGCAACGCATTCATATTGACATCGCAGGCCCGTGTGATGGTATATATTACTTTGTCATCGTAGACTCATATTCAAAATGGCCAGAAATAATCGAAATCAGTAGCATTACCTCAACAATCATCATCAGTAAGCTGACTGAGTTCTTCGCACGCTACGGTGATTGCGAACAGATAGTTTCAGATAATGGAACTCAATTTACCAGCGCCCGATTTCAAAGTTTCATGCAGTCCCGAGGCATTCAACATTTGAGGACAGCACCATTTCATCCGCAATCCAACGGACAAGCAGAACGGTTTGTGGATACTCTGAAGAGAGCACTCAAGAAACTTAAGCATGAAGGGACAAGTCAAGAGAACTTACAAACCTTTTTGCAAACCTATCGTTCAATTCCAAATCGAAACGTAGACGGTTTCAAATCCCCAGCAGAAGCTTTTATCGGGAGAAAAATAAAAACATCTTTAGATTTGATAAAACCGAAAAAAGTTATCTCAACTGCACGAAATGATAAACAGAACCAGCAAATCAATAAGTATCATGGCGCTAAGAATAGGCAGTTCAACGCAGGTGACAAGGTCTATGTTAAAGTTTATCGGAACAATAAGGATTATTGGGCATCCGGTACTATTATCGAGAAGAAAGGAGCCGTGAATTACAACGTTTTAATAACTGATGGGAGCAAGTCGAAATTAATTCGATCACACACCAACCAAATCAGATCAAGATTATCTACTGATGAACGGACCTTGAATTCTACTAACACATTCCTGGAGACATTGGACTTATTTAAGAAGAATGATCAACCAGTGGCGAATCAGCATTCTCCGAATCCAGTCATCGAGGATGAAGATTTTCCGTTTAGATCAATCGTTTCATCTCCAGATTTCTTTGGATTTCCTTCACCAGCTCGCACTCCAGAACCTGGAAGGATTTCTTCATCCGGAAGAGCCATTCGTGTTCCTGGTTGGATGAAGGACTATGACCTCTCTTAAGTGAGGGAGGTGTTGCGAGTAATGAGATTTCTATTCTCCATTAGAGGTCACTGCCGGCTACAAGGATCCTGACGTCTATCAACACTGTTTGGCATGACATCATCATCGCTGTCGTCCAGTTGCCGGCTCGAGACGTAGACCTTCATTTTTGCCATTCTATTTTAATATTGTATTTCTTTCCCTGTTATTCAAATATCTTACCCTAATAAACAACAAGTACTTGCAATTAGACTATTTACTTTTGTATGATCCTGCGATCTTTGCAACCCGGCCACCTAGGATCATAACAGTGATTTTTGATTCGTTACACAATCTTTTGCATGAAGGTATTCGGGCCACGTGGAAAAGAGTGACATCGAAATATTTTTGGCCTGCTCTCAACAAAGATTGTAACCTATGGGCAAAAACGTGCGTTTCAAATTCCAGGGTAGTTTTTCATCACCAAAAATTCCGAAAACATAGATCCTGCTAATTTGGTGAATCAGATCAGGTATACAATGTAATCTGCGATTCCCACAGATACCATAAAACTTTTCCAGCACAACGTAAATGTACTCAAGTCTCTTAACAGCTCTGAGTATGTATTCATAAGAGTTGAAAGAGCCCGGCCTGGTTTATCAGCTCCAAATGAAGGCCCTTATAAAGTGGTGCAATTTATAATTAATATAAATAACAAAAATATATCTGTTTCAATTGATCGGTTGAAACCTGCGCATGTCATCGGAAAGGCATCAGCTGCTTTGACTCAAAGAAAAAAGGTAACGTTTGCGTAATTCATTACAACGTCAAAAAACACAGTTCATACAATTAAATTCTTGGTACGGTTACAGCTGGAAGGGGAGTGTGTAGTGGTCACTCTCTGACTCCAAAAATATTGCATCGGCTATGTACTCTCAAAGTTGCATAATAAGATCGTATACGATCGTAAATCATCTCTATCTCACGCCCACCTTCGTATAAAACAGTCTAGTAGTTAGTCGTCGATGATGATTCGTCCGATCGCCTCCGTGTACAGTTAAGCTCAAGTGAAAAACAAAAATCATTTACATTTGTGTATATGTTATTAATTTTTGAATAAATTGGATTTTAGTGAAGTGATTAGAAACAGCTTGTTTTACTTCCAAGAACACATTAGATTAAGTAAGTAAGTAAGTAAGACTGATCATGTAACGATCTACCAAGTTGAACATATTGCGATTGACGCAAGACATGCCTCCAGTATTCTGGATGTCCGGACCTTCCAAGCGGCCAACATGGACTCGGATCATTACCTTGTTGTAGCCAAGGTACGAGTGCGGATATCCCAAAGCAATCCTGGATATCGTGAGCAACAAAGAAGAAAGACTGTGAGAAAATTGAACGTCGAACGCGTGTCTTCGCTGAACGCGTATCCCGAAATCTCTCAATCACCCCTACGCCGCCATCATCAAGTGCCGAAGACCAGTGGAAACGTTGCCAATATGACATCAGAAACGCCGCAACTGATGAGCTGGGTCTCGCTCGGCCACCACCGCGAAACCCCCGGTTTCACGAAGAATGGCGGCGAGTGCATGCAGCAAAGCAAGAGACATAAAAAGCGGTGCTGCAAAGGAAGACAAAAGCTGCTCGTGAGCTCTACGAGCAAAAGAGACGGGAAGAACATCGGCTTCTCCAAAGAAAAAAGAAAGAGTATGAGAAGCGCGCGTTCGAGAATATCGAGAGTTTATACTCCAGGAACAATGTACGGAAGTTTTACCAAAAGGTAAAAAGAAGGTGTCAGAAAAGCAATACCCGTACAGAAACTTTTAGAGATGAAAATGGAAACCACATAGTAGTTTCACAGTCGGTGCTGAGAATATGGAAAAACTACTTCTGCAGACTGTATAACGGCGACGAAGACCAACATCCCGCTGTCAGGCAGAATGAACCATTCAACATAGACGATGATAGTCAAAGTTTCCGTCCACCTGACCAAAACGAAGTGAGGATAGCAATATCCAAGCTGAAATCCAACAAGGCTGCTGGACCTGATGGCTTACGGGCCGAACTTTTTGAGGTAGTTGGTGGTGAATTGGTAGAGTGCATACACCAACTCATCTCTAAGATTTGGTCAGACGAGTGTATGCCTGATGAATGGAATATCAGCATCGTTTGCCCGATCCACAAGAAAAGAGACCCCCTCAACTGTAGACAATGGAGGAGCAGCAAACAGAAAATGTTATTGAATTAATGAAATCACATAAAATATTGTGGGATCTATCATATTAACTTTGCAAATCCCTTCCCTTAATTTTATTCGATCTAGTTGATATTTAAAAAATCATAAGTATGCGACTTTATTGTGGGCTAATTTTTTGAGAGGAATGCGACGCATTTGATAAATAATACATATGAACACGACCTACTACAGCGAAAGCGATATCATAGAGAGACAATAAAAGAAAGTAAGAGACAAAGTAAAAGAAGCTGTTCGATTTTGGTAAATGGTAGGCAGTAGCGATTTGCCTAGAAAGCCTAGAAAGCCAGAGTCAAATATAAAAAAAGGTTGGCAAAAGCCCTGGGATGAGTTCTGTGTTGGTAAGCAATGAGAGCAGATGAGGCGCGCAGACTTCAAGCAAAAACAAATTACACCACATTTCATTTATTTGTTAAGAGTTAATTTAGTTAAAAGCAATTATTAAATAATATAATAGAAGTTAAAAAACCCTCTCATGAACCAGAGAAATTCTGCTATTTTGTCTGCGTCATTCGTCGCAGCTTGGGAAGTATTTGGAATAATTTTTGTTACAATTATGGGGGAAAAATGTGTCAATTTTATGCGAAAAATTATATCTTAAAACTTCAATATGTGGAAAGCTAAAATAATAAGATTAGAAGGACTTATAATAAGATTAGAAGAAACACGATCGGTAAAAGTTCTGGCGGTCTCTTGCGATTGTAGCTTTTCGACGTCAAATTTCCTCACAGTATTTCGTTGATTTCGCTCCGTTCTGGATATCCGCATCCGTACCTTGGCTACAACTAGGTAGTGATCCGAGTCCACGTTGGCTCCTCGGAAAGTCCGGACACCCAGAATACTGGAAGAGTGCTTTGCGTCGATGAAAAAATAATGAAAGACAACCGAAGAAAACTACCGCACCGTTCCGTGTTCAAATTACGACTCGACATTGGCCTTTCGTTCTGGTCGAAACTTGAGGTAGGTCGGGACGCGAGATCAGCGATTCTCCGTTGGTTGACCTGCCGTTGCGAAACTGAACAATATTGCTGCGTGTGAGGGTATCTTTCTTCAAAGGCTGAGGTGGGCTCGCCGGCCCCAGGGTTAACCCAAAGGAACACCCTAGACTTTGGGAAAGAGGTACTTTATTTGAAATTAGAATGGTTTTATACAATATTGTTGCGTTAACAATGCAAAATGTTCTGAGCTAACAATAATTATGCCTAACAATATTTGGATAACTTAACGCTAATGTTGGTCGTCCTGCGGCGGGTTCTGGTACGGGCCGGGGTTATGCGTCTGGTTGTCTGGCTCGGTTCGGTACGTCGGCGGGCAGCAGCTTCAGTCTGCACTTAGGGCAGGCTTCGAAGGGCGCAGTCCGCACTTAGAGCAGGCTTGCGATGACCCAGTCCGCACTTAGGGCAGGCTTGGGAAAGATCCAGTCCGCACTTAGGGCAGGCTTGGAAGGTAGCCGTCCGCACTTAAGGCAGGCGTGCTGTGACCCAGACCGCACTTAGGGCAGGCTTGGGAAGGATCCAGCCCGCACTTAGGGCAGGCTTGCGATGACCCAGTCCGCACTTAGGGCAGGCTTGGGAAAGATCCAGTACGCACTTAGGGCAGGCTTGGGAAGGATCCAGTCCGCACTTAGGGCAGGCTTGGAATGTAGCCGTCCGCACTTAGGGCAGGCGTGCTGTGACCCAGTCCGCACTTAGGGCAGGCTTGGAATGTAGCCGTCCGCACTTAGGGCAGGCGTGCTGTGACCCAGTCCGCACTTAGGGCAGGCTTGGGAAGGATCCAGTCCGCACTTAGGGCAGGCTTGGAATGTAGCCGTCCGCACTTAGGGCAGGCGTGCTGTGACTCAGTCCGCACTTAGGGCAGGCTTGGGAAGGATCCAGTCCGCACTTAGGGCAGGCTTAGAATGTAGCCGTCCGCACTTAGGGCAGGCGTGCTGTAGCTCGACAAAGGGCGGAAAATCCGCTGTAATTTACTTAATTTGTTTCCCTCAGAAGGGGAGAAACCTCTCGGACGGGCCGGCTATGGCTAGTAGCAGACCCGTGGATTATTGCCCTATCACCGAGGTGAAGGCAGAAAACTTGTGGAAAGTCGTAAGACCAATTCCGAGAGGCTGTCAAGAGTACACGAGATTGGTACCACACCGCTTGAGCAGACTCTCTCGACTGACTCTCATCCACACTCTTTATGGAAAAGTCCTGCAAGACGAGAATGTGAATTTTGAGCCAATGCAAAATTTCCTCCACATTCTCGTCTGCGACCTTTGTGTTTACATTTTCTCCTTTTGTTTGACAGGAGATTCGGTATCGCTACCTGCCAACAGATGGCGGCCTCCGCATTAGGTGGTTAGTGAGGTGTGCGTGGAGTGTGGATGATCGCTTCTGGGATGTTGGATTATGTCACTTCGTTACATTCCCCTCCTTCTTCGGCAGACGAGAACCTTCTCGTCGTAAACTGTCACTGGCCTGTAGAGGGGAATCTAACATATTTTCCTTTCAATCAGGACTCTAAAAGTTCTTACAACTAACTTAACTATAAATATGAAAGACTAAAGAAAAAAAATAATAAAAAAAAAGATATTACGACTAACAATAATAGAAAAAAAACGAATTATGATGACGGTGTCTGCAGAACTTCAGGCGGTCGGGGCTGCGACCATCGTGATCTGATGTACGTTGGTGAGGTCTGGTGAGGTCGGTGTAGTTGGTGGAGACGGTGAGGTGACTGCTTCGACCTTAGACCATGGCGGAGGTTTTGACAGTGCCGGTTTGGCCATGGTTAACGTGGAGCCTATTGATGGTGAGGGCTCGTTGTCTTGTGTCGGCAATGGTCTCAATGATCCCAGTCTAGTAATCGGCGTAAAGGCTAACGGTAGACTTGCTGATGGAAAAGGCCACAGCATTGTTTCTTCTTGCGATGTTTGTGTAACATTTCGCAATGACGGCGGCGGCATGACATCTGACGGTGACGACAAGTTGGCATCTCTCAACTCTGGCGGCACTGATGTCGACGGTAATGACGGTGCTGGTATCGGTGACGGCGGTAGCGACGGTGACGGCGGTGCTTTGACATCTGGTGGGTGCGACCAGTTGGACTTTCGCAATTCTGGCGGCGCTGATGTCGACGGTAATGGCGGTTCTGGTATCGGGGCTGATAGTTCTGGTGATGACGGTGACGGCGGTGGTATAACATCTGACTGTGGCGGCAATTTGGAGTTTGACAACTCTGACGACACTGATATCATTCGTGAGGGTGCTGACATCAGTAGGGACGGTGACGGCGGTGGTTTGACATATAGTGGGTGCGACCAATTGGAGTTTCGCAACTCTCGTGGCACTGATGTCAACGGTGATGACGGTTCTGGTAGCAGTGATGACGGTGACGGCGGTGGTATGACATCTGACGGTGGCGACCATTTGGAGCTTGACAACTCTGACGACACTGATGTCATTCCTGATGGTGGTGACAGCGGTAGGGACGGTGACAGCGGTAGTGACGGTAACGGCGATGGTTTGACATATGGCGGGTGCGACCAATTGGAGTTTCGCAACTCTGGTGGCACTGATGTCGACGGTGATGACGGTTCTGGTAGCCGTGATGACGGTGACGGCGGTGGTATGACATCTGACGGTGGCGATCTCACTACGGGTGGAATCCGGTGCGGTGGCTTCATTGGTCGCGTTGATAGGTCGCACTCTAGCAGCGGTATCGACGGTGGTGAAGAGAGCTTCATCCTGTTGACAGCTTCAGGCTGCTGTTTCGGAGGCGCCCTCGGATATGTATGCCGGCTTTCTACTGCGCAGAGCAGTGTTGTTGGCGTTGGTGCACTCGGTGTATTGTGGCACGGACAGTCCCTCGTCATTCTTCCGTCCTCTCCACAATGGGAACAGAAGAGGCGGAACGGTTGACGGCATTCTTGCTGGCGGTGCCCATGCTACTTGCAATTCCAGCAGTGCGTGTTGCGATCGTAGATGATCTGGACAGGTAGAGTCTTGACGGCTTGGAGTCTCGGGGGACGGTTTGGAACGGCCGGCGATCCGCCGGCTTTTTCTTCGCTCCTTACGAAGTCATACTCCTCCGCGAGATCCATCAGCTCTTCCAGCGTCTCAAAATCCCGACGCTTAATGTACAATCGGTACTCGGGTCGCAAACTGTCGTAGATTCGGTCTACGCTGTTAGTGCAATCCATTTGCGGATGTTGCCGGATCAGGTACTGATACGCCCGGATGTATTCCTTGGCCTTCTCTCGTGGTCCTTGCCGTCTCCGCATAATTTCATCCTCCAACTTGTGGATGAATCGGGCCGGGCGGTAATATCGGAGGAAGGCCTGACGGAAATCTTCCCAAGTCTTCCAATTTTCCCGGTTGATTCGAAGCCACTCGAGCGCCGCTCCTCGGAAGATCTCTGGCAGTGTACGAGGTATGTATTCCACTGGAATGTCGTAACACTGCGTTAGCTCTTCGAGCCGCTCAATGAATTCGGGCGCGCTTCCTGACCCATCAAATCGCAGGCCCCATTTCCGGACGGTGTCCATAACTTCGGCTTTATAGCTAACGACCCACTTATGATGCGGTGTGGCTTGCGGGGGATTCGGTGTCACGGTGCTGGCTTGTTGGGTCGACTGGTTCAACTGGACTAGCTGGTCATCCTCTGCTGCCTTATGGGGTATCGGAGTGTCCTCTTGGTCGGACATGGTTGGTTCCTCTCAGGTATCGGTCTCGGTCGGGTTTTTCGGTGGTACCTCTTCTAGAGGTCCCTGCTCGGGCGCCAATTGTGAGGGTATCTTTCTTCAATGGCTGAGGTGGGCTCGCCGGCCCCAGGGTTAACCCAAAGGAACACCCTAGACTTTGGGAAAGAGGTACTTTATTTGAAATTAGAATGGTTTTATACAATATTGTTGCGTTAACAATGCAAAATGTTCTGAGCTAACAATACTTATGCCTAACAATATTTGGATAACTTAACGCTAATGTTGGTCGTCCTGCGGCGGGTTCTGGTACGGGCCGGGGTTATGCGTCTGGTTGTCTGGCTCGGTTCGGTACGTCGGCGGGCAGGAGCTTCAGTCTGCACTTAGGGCAGGCTTCGAAGGGCGCAGTCCGCACTTAGGGCAGGCTTGCGATGACCCAGTCCGCACTTAGGGCAGGCTTGGGAAAGATCCAGTCCGCACTTAGGGCAGGCTTGGAAGGTAGCCGTCCGCACTTAGGGCAGGCGTGCTGTGACCCAGTCCGCACTTAGGGCAGGCTTGGGAAGGATCCAGTACGCACTTAGGGCAGGCGTGCTGTGACCCAGTCCGCACTTAGGGCAGGCTTGGGAAGGATCCAGTCCGCACTTAGGGCAGGCTTGGAATGTAGCCGTCCGCACTTAGGGCAGGCGTGCTGTGACTCAGTCCGCACTTAGGGCAGGCTTGGGAAGGATCCAGTCCGCACTTAGGGCAGGCTTAGAATGTAGCCGTCCGCACTTAGGGCAGGCGTGCTGTAGCTCGACAAAGGGCGGAAAATCCGCTGTAATTTACTTAATTTGTTTCCCTCAGAAGGGGAGAAACCTCTCGGACGGGCCGGCTATGGCTAGTAGCAGACCCGTGGATTATTGCCCTATCACCGAGGTGAAGGCAGAAAACTTGTGGAAAGTCGTAAGACCAATTCCGAGAGGCTGTCAAGAGTACACGAGATTGGTACCACACCGCTTGAGCAGACTCTCTCGACTGACTCTCATCCACACTCTTTATGGAAAAGTCCTGCAAGACGAGAATGTGAATTTTGAGCCAATGCAAAATTTCCTCCACATTCTCGTCTGCGACCTTTGTGTTTACATTTTCTCCTTTTGTTTGACAGGAGATTCGGTATCGCTACCTGCCAACAGATGGCGGCCTCCGCATTAGGTGGTTAGTGAGGTGTGCGTGGAGTGTGGATGATCGCTTCTGGGATGTTGGATTATGTCACTTCGTTACATGCGTAAGTGAAATAATGTTATTGCAGCGAGCAATAACATTGCCAGGGCATTGGCTTTGAATTAATGGCAATATCCGCAAATTAGTGCACAGCAATATTGTTTCGACATAGTGCAACGACTTTACAGGTTGAACAAACGGAGACACGCGGTGGTGCCAAAACTGCGGCACAACATTTCTGTGACGGCGAACTTTGAAATGCTTCAGATTTTTTAATTGTATGTAATTATTGGAACAACTAAGGCAATAAATGATATAATTTATAATTTCTTTTAGTTTATTCTAATAGTTCTTCTCTGCACCAAGTCAAATCCCCAAAAAGAAATCAGCGATTCTCCGTTGGTTGACCTGCCGTTGCGAAACTGAACAATATTGCTGCGTAAGTGAAATAATGTTATTGCAGCGAGCAATAACATTGCCAGGGCATTGGCTTTGAATTAATGGCAATATCCGCAAATTAGTGCACAGCAATATTGTTTCGACATAGTGCAACGACTTTACAGGTTGAACAAACGGAGACACGCGGTGGTGCCAAAACTGCGGCACAACATTTCTGTGACGGCGAACTTTGAAATGCTTCAGATTTTTTAATTGTATGTAATTATTGAAACAACTAAGGCAATAAATGGTATAATTTATAATTTCTTTTAGTTTATTCTAATAGTTCTTCTCTGCACCAAGTCAAATCCCCAAAAAGAAAATGTCGTTATGGCTCACGCACGTTTTTGTCTTCCTCCTTCTCTCGCGTTGCTACTGCTGTCTCCCTCTTTGAGCTTTGGATGTCATCGAGCCAGGATGGGTGTGTTTAGATGTTTTAGCGCTGACACTCCCCCCCGGTATGACCACTCTTGGTTCTACCTTCTTCCTCGGCAGCTCCAACATCTAGCACGGCCAATTTAACTGTTGAACGCTCATAAACGCCCTTGGAGGTTCTAACGGTCGCCCAACGAACCTGTTTCGTTTCACGAAGAATGGCGGCGAGTGCATGCAGCAAAGCAAGAGACATAAAAAGCGGTGCTGCAATGGAAGACAAAAGCTGCTCGTGAGCTCTACGAGCAAAAGAGACGGGAAGAACATCGGCTTCTCCAAAGAAAAAAGAAAGAGTATGAGAAGCGCGCGTTCGAGAATATCGAGAGTTTATACTCCAGGAACAATGTACGGAAGTTTTACCAAAAGGTAAAAAGAAAGCGCAGACAAGCAATGCACGTACAGAAACCTGTAGAGATGAAAATGGAAACCACATAGTAGAATCACAGTCGGTGCTGAGAATATGAAAAAACTACTTCTGCAGACTGTATAACGGCGACGAAGACCAACATCCCGCTGTCAGGCAGAATGAACCATTCAACATAGACGATGATAGTCAAAATTTCCGTCCACCTGACCAAAATGAAGTGAGGATAGCAATATCCAAGCTGAAATCCAACAAGGCTGCTGGACCTGATGGCTTGCCGGCCGAACCTTTTGAGGTAGTTGGTGGTGAATTGGTAGAGTGCATACACCAACTCATCTCTAAGATTTGGTCAGACGAGTGTATGCCTGATGAATGGAATATCAGCATCGTTTGCCCGATCCACAAGAAAGGAGACCCCCTCAACTGTAGACAATGGAGGAGCAGCAAACAGAAAATGTTATTGAATTAATGAAATCACATAAAATATTGTGGGATCTATCACATTAACTTTGCAAATCCCTTCCCTTAATTTTATTCGATCTAGTTGATATTTAAAAAATCATAAGTATGCGACTTTATTGTGGGCTAATTTTTTGAGCAGAATGCGACGCATTTGATAAACAATATATATGAACACGACCTACTACAGCGAAAGCGATATCATAGAGAGACAATAAAAGAAAGTAAGAGAGAAAGTAAAAGAAGCTGTTCGATTTTGGTAAATGGTAAGCAGTAGCGATTTGCCTAGAAAGCCTAGAAAGCCAGAGTCAAATATAAAAAAAGGTTGGCAAAAGCCCTGGGATGAGTTCTGTGTTGGTAAGCAATGAGAGCAGATGAGGCGCGCAGATTTCAAGCAAAAACAAATTACACCACATTTCATTTATTTGTTAAGAGTTAATTTAGTTAAAAGCAATTATTAAATAATATAATAGAAGTTAAAAAACCCTCTCATGAACCAGAGAAATTCTGCTATTTTGTCTGCGTCATTCGTCGCAGCTTGGGAAGTATTTGGAATAATTTTTGTTACAATTATGGGGGAAAAATGTGTCAATTTTATGCGAAAAATTATATCTTAAAACTTCAATATGTGGAAAGCTAAAATAATAAGATTAGAAGGACTTATAATAAGATTAGAAGAAACACGATCGGCAAAAGTTCTGGCGGTCTCTTGCGATTGTAGCTTTTCGACGTCAAATTTCCTCACAGTATTTCGTTGATTTCGCTCCGTTCTGGATATCCGCATCCGTACCTTGGCTACAACTAGGTAGTGATCCGAGTGCTCGTTGGCTCCTCGGAAAGTCCGGACACCCAGAATACTGGAAGAGTGCTTTGCGTCGATGAAAAAAGAATGAAAGACAACCGAAGAAAACTACCGCACCGTTCCGTGTTCAAATTACGACTCGACATTGGCCTTTCGTTCTGGTCGAAACTTGAGGTAGGTCGGGCCTCGAGATCAGCGATTCTCCGTTGGTTGACCTGCCGTTGCGAAACTGAACAATATTGCTGCGTAAGTGAAATAATGTTATTGCAGCGAGCAATAACATTGCCAGGGCATTGGCTTTGAATTAATGGCAATATCCGCAAATTAGTGCACAGCAATATTGTTTCGACATAGTGCAACGACTTTACAGGTTGAACAAACGGAGACACGTGGTGGTGCCAAAACTGCGGCACAACATTTCTGTGACGGCGAACTTTGAAATGCTTCAGATTTTTTAATTGTATGTAATTATTGAAACAACTAAGGCAATAAATGGTATAATTTATAATTTCTTTTAGTTTATTCTAATAGTTCTTCTCTGCACCAAGTCAAATCCCCAAAAAGAAAATGTCGTTATGGCTCACGCACGTTTTTGTCTTCCTCCTTCTCTCGCGTTGCTACTGCTGTCTCCCTCTTTGAGCTTTGGATGTCATCGAGCCAGGATGGGTGTGTTTAGATGTTTTAGCGCTGACACTCCCCCCCGGTATGACCACTCTTGGTTCTACCTTCTTCCTCGGCAGCTCCAACATCTAGCACGGCCAATTTAACTGTTGAACGCTCATAAACGCCCTTGGAGGTTCTAACGGTCGCCCAACGAACCTGTTTCGTTTCACGAAGAATGGCGGCGAGTGCATGCAGCAAAGCAAGAGACATAAAAAGCGGTGCTGCTCTACGAGCAAAAGAGACGGGAAGAACATCGGCTTCTCCAAAGAAAAAAGAAAGAGTATGAGAAGCGCGCGTTCGAGAATATCGAGAGTTTATACTCCAGGAACAATGTACGGAAGTTTTACCAAAAGGTAAAAAGAAAGCGCAGACAAGCAATGCACGTACAGAAACCTGTAGAGATGAAAATGGAAACCACATAGTAGAATCACAGTCGGTGCTGAGAATATGGAAAATCTACTTCTGCAGACTGTATAACGGCGACGAAGACCAACATCCCGCTGTCAGGCAGAATGAACCATTCAACATAGACGATGATAGTCAAAATTTCCGTCCACCTGACCAAAATGAAGTGAGGATAGCAATATCCAAGCTGAAATCCAACAAGGCTGCTGGACCTGATGGCTTGCCGGCCGAACTTTTTGAGGTAGTTGGTGGTGAATTGGTAGAGTGCATACACCAACTCATCTCTAAGATTTGGTCAGACGAGTGTATGCCTGATGAATGGAATATCAGCATCGTTTGCCCGATCCACAAGAAAGGAGACCCCCTCAACTGTAGACAATGGAGGAGCAGCAAACAGAAAATGTTATTGAATTAATGAAATCACATAAAATATTGTGGGATCTATCACATTAACTTTGCAAATCCCTTCCCTTAATTTTATTCGATCTAGTTGATATTTAAAAAATCATAAGTATGCGACTTTATTGTGGGCTAATTTTTTGAGCAGAATGCGACGCATTTGATAAACAATATATATGAACACGACCTACTACAGCGAAAGCGATATCATAGAGAGACAATAAAAGAAAGTAAGAGAGAAAGTAAAAGAAGCTGTTCGATTTTGGTAAATGGTAGGCAGTAGCGATTTGCCTAGAAAGCCTAGAAAGCCAGAGTCAAATATAAAAAAAGGATGGCAAAAGCCCTGGGATGAGTTCTGTGTTGGTAAGCAATGAGAGCAGATGAGGCGCGCAGATTTCAAGCAAAAACAAATTACACCACATTTCATTTATTTGTTAAGAGTTAATTTAGTTAAAAGCAATTATTAAATAATATAATAGAAGTTAAAAAACCCTCTCATGAACCAGAGAAATTCTGCTATTTTGTCTGCGTCATTCGTCGCAGCTTGGGAAGTATTTGGAATAATTTTTGTTACAATTATGGGGGAAAAATGTGTCAATTTTATGCGAAAAATTATATCTTAAAACTTCAATATGTGGAAAGCTAAAATAATAAGATTAGAAGGACTTATAATAAGATTAGAAGAAACACGATCGGCAAAAGTTCTGGCGGTCTCTTGCGATTGTAGCTTTTCGACGTCAAATTTCCTCACAGTATTTCGTTGATTTCGCTCCGTTCTGGATATCCGCATCCGTACCTTGGCTACAACTAGGTAGTGATCCGAGTGCACGTTGGCTCCTCGGAAAGTCCGGACACCCAGAATACTGGAAGAGTGCTTTGCGTCGATGAAAAAAGAATGAAAGACAACCGAAGAAAACTACCGCACCGTTCCGTGTTCAAATTACGACTCGACATTGGCCTTTCGTTCTGGTCGAAACTTGAGGTAGGTCGGGACGCGAGATCAGCGATTCTCCGTTGGTTGACCTGCCGTTGCGAAACTGAACAATATTGCTGCGTAAGTGAAATAATGTTATTGCAGCGAGCAATAACATTGCCAGGGCATTGGCTTTGAATTAATGGCAATATCCGCAAATTAGTGCACAGCAATATTGTTTCGACATAGTGCAACGACTTTACAGGTTGAACAAACGGAGACACGCGGTGGTGCCAAAACTGCGGCACAACATTTCTGTGACGGCGAACTTTGAAATGCTTCAGATTTTTTAATTGTATGTAATTATTGGAACAACTAAGGCAATAAATGATATAATTTATAATTTCTTTTAGTTTATTCTAATAGTTCTTCTCTGCACCAAGTCAAATCCCCAAAAAGAAATCAGCGATTCTCCGTTGGTTGACCTGCCGTTGCGAAACTGAACAATATTGCTGCGTAAGTGAAATAATGTTATTGCAGCGAGCAATAACATTGCCAGGGCATTGGCTTTGAATTAATGGCAATATCCGCAAATTAGTGCACAGCAATATTGTTTCGACATAGTGCAACGACTTTACAGGTTGAACAAACGGAGACACGCGGTGGTGCCAAAACTGCGGCACAACATTTCTGTGACGGCGAACTTTGAAATGCTTCAGATTTTTTAATTGTATGTAATTATTGGAACAACTAAGGCAATAAATGGTATAATTTATAATTTCTTTTAGTTTATTCTAATAGTTCTTCTCTGCACCAAGTCAAATCCCCAAAAAGAAAATGTCGTTATGGCTCACGCACGTTTTTGTCTTCCTCCTTCTCTCGCGTTGCTACTGCTGTCTCCCTCTTTGAGCTTTGGATGTCATCGAGCCAGGATGGGTGTGTTTAGATGTTTTAGCGCTGACACTCCCCCCCGGTATGACCACTTTTGGTTCTACCTTCTTCCTCGGCAGCTCCAACATCTAGCACGGCCAATTTAACTGTTGGACGCTCATAAACGCCCTTGGAGGTTCTAACGGTCGCCCAACGAACCTGTTTCGTTTCACGAAGAATGGCGGCGAGTGCATGCAGCAAAGCAAGAGACATAAAAAGCGGTGCTGCAAAGGAAGACAAAAGCTGCTCGTGAGCTCTACGAGCAAAAGAGACGGGAAGAACATCGGCTTCTCCAAAGAAAAAAGAAAGAGTATGAGAAGCGCGCGTTCGAGAATATCGAGAGTTTATACTCCAGGAACAATGTACGGAAGTTTTACCAAAAGGTAAAAAGAAAGCGCAGACAAGCAATGCACGTACAGAAACCTGTAGAGATGAAAATGGAAACCACATAGTAGAATCACAGTCGGTGCTGAGAATATGGAAAAACTACTTCTGCAGACTGTATAACGGCGACGAAGACCAACATCCCGCTGTCAGGCAGAATGAACCATTCAACATAGACGATGATAGTCAAAATTTCCGTCCACCTGACCAAAATGAAGTGAGGATAGCAATATCCAAGCTGAAATCCAACAAGGCTGCTGGACCTGATGGCTTGCCGGCCGAACTTTTTGAGGTAGTTGGTGGTGAATTGGTAGAGTGCATACACCAACTCATCTCTAAGATTTGGTCAGACGAGTGTATGCCTGATGAATGGAATATCAGCATCGTTTGCCCGATCCACAAGAAAGGAGACCCCCTCAACTGTAGACAATGGAGGAGCAGCAAACAGAAAATGTTATTGAATTAATGAAATCACATAAAATATTGTGGGATCTATCACATTAACTTTGCAAATCCCTTCCCTTAATTTTATTCGATCTAGTTGATATTTAAAAAATCATAAGTATGCGACTTTATTGTGGGCTAATTTTTTGAGCAGAATGCGACGCATTTGATAAACAATATATATGAACACGACCTACTACAGCGAAAGCGATATCATAGAGAGACAATAAAAGAAAGTAAGAGAGAAAGTAAAAGAAGCTGTTCGATTTTGGTAAATGGTAGGCAGTAGCGATTTGCCTAGAAAGCCTAGAAAGCCAGAGTCAAATATAAAAAAAGGTTGGCAAAAGCCCTGGGATGAGTTCTGTGTTGGTAAGCAATGAGAGCAGATGAGGCGCGCAGATTTCAAGCAAAAACAAATTACACCACATTTCATTTATTTGTTAAGAGTTAATTTAGTTAAAAGCAATTATTAAATAATATAATAGAAGTTAAAAAACCCTCTCATGAACCAGAGAAATTCTGCTATTTTGTCTGCGTCATTCGTCGCAGCTTGGGAAGTATTTGGAATAATTTTTGTTACAATTATGGGGGAAAAATGTGTCAATTTTATGCGAAAAATTATATCTTAAAACTTCAATATGTGGAAAGCTAAAATAATAAGATTAGAAGGACTTATAATAAGATTAGAAGAAACACGATCGGCAAAAGTTCTGGCGGTCTCTTGCGATTGTAGCTTTTCGACGTCAAATTTCCTCACAGTATTTCGTTGATTTCGCTCCGTTCTGGATATCCGCATCCGTACCTTGGCTACAACTAGGTAGTGATCCGAGTGCACGTTGGCTCCTCGGAAAGTCCGGACACCCAGAATACTGGAAGAGTGCTTTGCGTCGATGAAAAAAGAATGAAAGACAACCGAAGAAAACTACCGCACCGTTCCGTGTTCAAATTACGACTCGACATTGGCCTTTCGTTCTGGTCGAAACTTGAGGTAGGTCGGGACGCGAGATCAGCGATTCTCCGTTGGTTGACCTGCCGTTGCGAAACTGAACAATATTGCTGCGTAAGTGAAATAATGTTATTGCAGCGAGCAATAACATTGCCAGGGCATTGGCTTTGAATTAATGGCAATATCCGCAAATTAGTGCACAGCAATATTGTTTCGACATAGTGCAACGACTTTACAGGTTGAACAAACGGAGACACGCGGTGGTGCCAAAACTGCGGCACAACATTTCTGTGACGGCGAACTTTGAAATGCTTCAGATTTTTTAATTGTATGTAATTATTGGAACAACTAAGGCAATAAATGATATAATTTATAATTTCTTTTAGTTTATTCTAATAGTTCTTCTCTGCACCAAGTCAAATCCCCAAAAAGAAATCAGCGATTCTCCGTTGGTTGACCTGCCGTTGCGAAACTGAACAATATTGCTGCGTAAGTGAAATAATGTTATTGCAGCGAGCAATAACATTGCCAGGGCATTGGCTTTGAATTAATGGCAATATCCGCAAATTAGTGCACAGCAATATTGTTTCGACATAGTGCAACGACTTTACAGGTTGAACAAACGGAGACACGCGGTGGTGCCAAAACTGCGGCACAACATTTCTGTGACGGCGAACTTTGAAATGCTTCAGATTTTTTAATTGTATGTAATTATTGGAACAACTAAGGCAATAAATGGTATAATTTATAATTTCTTTTAGTTTATTCTAATAGTTCTTCTCTGCACCAAGTCAAATCCCCAAAAAGAAAATGTCGTTATGGCTCACGCACGTTTTTGTCTTCCTCCTTCTCTCGCGTTGCTACTGCTGTCTCCCTCTTTGAGCTTTGGATGTCATCGAGCCAGGATGGGTGTGTTTAGATGTTTTAGCGCTGACACTCCCCCCCGGTATGACCACTTTTGGTTCTACCTTCTTCCTCGGCAGCTCCAACATCTAGCACGGCCAATTTAACTGTTGGACGCTCATAAACGCCCTTGGAGGTTCTAACGGTCGCCCAACGAACCTGTTTCGTTTCACGAAGAATGGCGGCGAGTGCATGCAGCAAAGCAAGAGACATAAAAAGCGGTGCTGCAAAGGAAGACAAAAGCTGCTCGTGAGCTCTACGAGCAAAAGAGACGGGAAGAACATCGGCTTCTCCAAAGAAAAAAGAAAGAGTATGAGAAGCGCGCGTTCGAGAATATCGAGAGTTTATACTCCAGGAACAATGTACGGAAGTTTTACCAAAAGGTAAAAAGAAAGCGCAGACAAGCAATGCACGTACAGAAACCTGTAGAGATGAAAATGGAAACCACATAGTAGAATCACAGTCGGTGCTGAGAATATGGAAAAACTACTTCTGCAGACTGTATAACGGCGACGAAGACCAACATCCCGCTGTCAGGCAGAATGAACCATTCAACATAGACGATGATAGTCAAAATTTCCGTCCACCTGACCAAAATGAAGTGAGGATAGCAATATCCAAGCTGAAATCCAACAAGGCTGCTGGACCTGATGGCTTGCCGGCCGAACTTTTTGAGGTAGTTGGTGGTGAATTGGTAGAGTGCATACACCAACTCATCTCTAAGATTTGGTCAGACGAGTGTATGCCTGATGAATGGAATATCAGCATCGTTTGCCCGATCCACAAGAAAGGAGACCCCCTCAACTGTAGACAATGGAGGAGCAGCAAACAGAAAATGTTATTGAATTAATGAAATCACATAAAATATTGTGGGATCTATCACATTAACTTTGCAAATCCCTTCCCTTAATTTTATTCGATCTAGTTGATATTTAAAAAATCATAAGTATGCGACTTTATTGTGGGCTAATTTTTTGAGCAGAATGCGACGCATTTGATAAACAATATATATGAACACGACCTACTACAGCGAAAGCGATATCATAGAGAGACAATAAAAGAAAGTAAGAGAGAAAGTAAAAGAAGCTGTTCGATTTTGGTAAATGGTAGGCAGTAGCGATTTGCCTAGAAAGCCTAGAAAGCCAGAGTCAAATATAAAAAAAGGTTGGCAAAAGCCCTGGGATGAGTTCTGTGTTGGTAAGCAATGAGAGCAGATGAGGCGCGCAGATTTCAAGCAAAAACAAATTACACCACATTTCATTTATTTGTTAAGAGTTAATTTAGTTAAAAGCAATTATTAAATAATATAATAGAAGTTAAAAAACCCTCTCATGAACCAGAGAAATTCTGCTATTTTGTCTGCGTCATTCGTCGCAGCTTGGGAAGTATTTGGAATAATTTTTGTTACAATTATGGGGGAAAAATGTGTCAATTTTATGCGAAAAATTATATCTTAAAACTTCAATATGTGGAAAGCTAAAATAATAAGATTAGAAGGACTTATAATAAGATTAGAAGAAACACGATCGGCAAAAGTTCTGGCGGTCTCTTGCGATTGTAGCTTTTCGACGTCAAATTTCCTCACAGTATTTCGTTGATTTCGCTCCGTTCTGGATATCCGCATCCGTACCTTGGCTACAACTAGGTAGTGATCCGAGTGCACGTTGGCTCCTCGGAAAGTCCGGACACCCAGAATACTGGAAGAGTGCTTTGCGTCGATGAAAAAAGAATGAAAGACAACCGAAGAAAACTACCGCACCGTTCCGTGTTCAAATTACGACTCGACATTGGCCTTTCGTTCTGGTCGAAACTTGAGGTAGGTCGGGACGCAAGATCAGCGATTCTCCGTTGGTTGACCTGCCGTTGCGAAACTGAACAATATTGCTGCGTAAGTGAAATAATGTTATTGCAGCGAGCAATAACATTGCCAGGGCATTGGCTTTGAATTAATGGCAATATCCGCAAATTAGTGCACAGCAATATTGTTTCGACATAGTGCAACGACTTTACAGGTTGAACAAACGGAGACACGCGGTGGTGCCAAAACTGCGGCACAACATTTCTGTGACGGCGAACTTTGAAATGCTTCAGATTTTTTAATTGTATGTAATTATTGGAACAACTAAGGCAATAAATGATATAATTTATAATTTCTTTTAGTTTATTCTAATAGTTCTTCTCTGCACCAAGTCAAATCCCCAAAAAGAAATCAGCGATTCTCCGTTGGTTGACCTGCCGTTGCGAAACTGAACAATATTGCTGCGTAAGTGAAATAATGTTATTGCAGCGAGCAATAACATTGCCAGGGCATTGGCTTTGAATTAATGGCAATATCCGCAAATTAGTGCACAGCAATATTGTTTCGACATAGTGCAACGACTTTACAGGTTGAACAAACGGAGACACGCGGTGGTGCCAAAACTGCGGCACAACATTTCTGTGACGGCGAACTTTGAAATGCTTCAGATTTTTTAATTGTATGTAATTATTGGAACAACTAAGGCATTAAATGATATAATTTATAATTTCTTTTAGTTTATTCTAATAGTTCTTCTCTGCACCAAGTCAAATCCCCAAAAAGAAAATGTCGTTATGGCTCACGCACGTTTTTGTCTTCCTCCTTCTCTCGCGTTGCTACTGCTGTCTCCCTCTTTGAGCTTTGGATGTCATCGAGCCAGGATGGGTGTGTTTAGATGTTTTAGCGCTGACACTCCCCCCCGGTATGACCACTCTTAGTTCTACCTTCTTCCTCGGCAGCTCCAACATCTAGCACGGCCAATTTAACTGTTGGACGCTCATAAACGCCCTTGGAGGTTCTAACGGTCGCCCAACGAACCTGTTTCGTTTCACGAAGAATGGCGGCGAGTGCATGCAGCAAAGCAAGAGACATAAAAAGCGGTGCTGCAAAGGAAGACAAAAGCTGCTCGTGAGCTCTACGAGCAAAAGAGACGGGAAGAACATCGGCTTCTCCAAAGAAAAAAGAAAGAGTATGAGAAGCGCGCGTTCGAGAATATCGAGAGTTTATACTCCAGGAACAATGTACGGAAGTTTTACCAAAAGGTAAAAAGAAAGCGCAGACAAGCAATGCACGTACAGAAACCTGTAGAGATGAAAATGGAAACCACATAGTAGAATCACAGTCGGTGCTGAGAATATGGAAAAACTACTTCTGCAGACTGTATAACGGCGACGAAGACCAACATCCCGCTGTCAGGCAGAATGAACCATTCAACATAGACGATGATAGTCAAAATTTCCGTCCACCTGACCAAAACGAAGTGAGGATAGCAATATCCAAGCTGAAATCCAACAAGGCTGCTGGACCTGATGGCTTACGGGCCGAACTTTTTGAGGTAGTTGGTGGTGAATTGGTAGAGTGCATACACCAACTCATCTCTAAGATTTGGTCAGACGAGTGTATGCCTGATGAATGGAATATCAGCATCGTTTGCCCGATCCACAAGAAAGGAGACCCCCTCAACTGTAGACAATGGAGGAGCAGCAAACAGAAAATGTTATTGAATTAATGAAATCACATAAAATATTGTGGGATCTATCACATTAACTTTGCAAATCCCTTCCCTTAATTTTATTCGATCTAGTTGATATTTAAAAAATCATAAGTATGCGACTTTATTGTGGGCTAATTTTTTGAGCAGAATGCGACGCATTTGATAAACAATATATATGAACACGACCTACTACAGCGAAAGCGATATCATAGAGAGACAATAAAAGAAAGTAAGAGAGAAAGTAAAAGAAGCTGTTCGATTTTGGTAAATGGTAGGCAGTAGCGATTTGCCTAGAAAGCCTAGAAAGCCAGAGTCAAATATAAAAAAAGGTTGGCAAAAGCCCTGGGATGAGTTCTGTGTTGGTAAGCAATGAGAGCAGATGAGGCGCGCAGATTTCAAGCAAAAACAAATTACACCACATTTCATTTATTTGTTAAGAGTTAATTTAGTTAAAAGCAATTATTAAATAATATAATAGAAGTTAAAAAACCCTCTCATGAACCAGAGAAATTCTGCTATTTTGTCTGCGTCATTCGTCGCAGCTTGGGAAGTATTTGGAATAATTTTTGTTACAATTATGGGGGAAAAATGTGTCAAAATCTTAAAACTTCAATATGTGGAAAGCTAAAATAATAAGATTAGAAGGACTTATAATAAGATTAGAAGAAACACGATCGGCAAAAGTTCTGGCGGTCTCTTGCGATTGTAGCTTTTCGACGTCAAATTTCCTCACAGTATTTCGTTGATTTCGCTCCGTTCTGGATATCCGCATCCGTACCTTGGCTACAACTAGGTAGTGATCCGAGTGCACGTTGGCTCCTCGGAAAGTCCGGACACCCAGAATACTGGAAGAGTGCTTTGCGTCGATGAAAAAAGAATGAAAGACAACCGAAGAAAACTACCGCACCGTTCCGTGTTCAAATTACGACTCGACATTGGCCTTTCGTTCTGGTCGAAACTTGAGGTAGGTCGGGACGCAAGATCAGCGATTCTCCGTTGGTTGACCTGCCGTTGCGAAACTGAACAATATTGCTGCGTAAGTGAAATAATGTTATTGCAGCGAGCAATAACATTGCCAGGGCATTGGCTTTGAATTAATAGCAATATCCGCAAATTAGTGCACAGCAATATTGTTTCGACATAGTGCAACGACTTTACAGGTTGAACAAACGGAGACACGCGGTGGTGCCAAAACTGCGGCACAACATTTCTGTGACGGCGAACTTTGAAATGCTTCAGATTTTTTAATTGTATGTAATTATTGGAACAACTAAGGCAATAAATGATATAATTTATAATTTCTTTTAGTTTATTCTAATAGTTCTTCTCTGCACCAAGTCAAATCCCCAAAAAGAAAATGTCGTTATGGCTCACGCACGTTTTTGTCTTCCTCCTTCTCTCGCGTTGCTACTGCTGTCTCCCTCTTTGAGCTTTGGATGTCATCGAGCCAGGATGGGTGTGTTTAGATGTTTTAGCGCTGACACTCCCCCCCCGGTATGACCACTCTTGGTTCCTCGGCAGCTCCAACATCTAGCACGGCCAATTTAACTATTGGACGCTCATAAACGCCCTTGGAGGTTCTAACGGTCGCCCAACGAACCTGTCCATCTGTTACCACACCGGTTGCTATCATCTTTCCTTTCGGCCAGCAGTTACGGGGATTAGCTGGGTCTACGATGACGACGACGTCTCCTACTTTGATCGGCTTCCTCGGTTCGAACCACTTAGAGCTCTTGGTTAGAGTAGGAAGGTACTCCTGTACCCATCGCTTCCAAAAGATGTCAGCATACCGTTGCGATACAAGCCAATTTCTGCGTATCATTGCCGCATCTTCGATAAATGGTGCAGGCGGTTTAGACCCATTTGATGATCCAAGGAGTAGATGGTTTGGCGTAATTGCTTCACAGTTGTCGTCAGTGATTGGAACGTAGGTTAGCGGTCGACAATTCAGCACGTATTCCACCTCTATCAACATATTTCGAAGGACTTCATCGGTGGGATTCCTAGGCAATACGATTTTGGCAAGGACCTTTTTCACGGACTTAACCAATCTCTCCCAGCTGCCGCCCATGTGTGGAGACAATGGTGGTAAAAACGTCCATTTGGTGTCGACATTTGTGAATTCCCTGGCGATTTTGTTCGTATCGTTACTCTGAAGCATTTCGCTAAGCTTCTTACTCGCCCCCTTGAAGTTCGCTCCTTGGTCGCTGAATATTTCAATCGGGGTGCCTCGCCGGGCTATGAAGTAGCGCATGCATGAATCAGCGGAGAGCGTGTGGGCCACTTCAATGTGAACAGCGCGAACTGTCAGGCAGGTGATTAAAACGCTCCACCTTTTTTCACTTCGTCGTCCAACAGCAACAATGATCGGTCCAAAGTAATCGATCCCAACGTACGAGAATGGTCGAGAATATGCGGCGAGGCGAGCGGCTGGAAGTTATCCCATCATTGGAGGCTGCGGTTGAGTCCGTTGATTTTTGCACTGCAGACATTTTCCAAGCTCCTTCCTAAGAGCTACTCGTAGGCGCGAAATGTGGTACCTCTGGCGCAGCTCGTTAACGATACCTGGTATGAACCTCTCGAATTACGAGTGACGTTATGTGATGGTTTCTTGGCAGGATGACTGGTCATTTTACATCAGACTCGGAAAGTACTTTGCAGGCGTCGATTCTACCTTTGACTCGTAGAACTCGGTTTCCATTGATGTATGGTGAGAGCTTGTACAGAGGACTGCTTTGTTTTATGCGTTGTTGGTTCGTTTCAAGAGCAGCTATCTCGTCAGGGTACACGTCTCGCTGTGCTTGGCGGTATAAGTAATTTTGTGCCTGTTCAAACTCGCATTTGTCTATCGATTCCGTCTGAAGTGGTCTTCGTGCGACTTTAACCTTCAGATTGTTAACGTACCTTAAAACCCAGGCTGTTGTCCGAATTAGTCGCTTCCACTCTGAGTAGTGCTCTGGATGTAGTATGTGCTGTCGATGAGTATCCTCTGTACGTATTTCTGCGTGGTGACACGAATGGTTCACTTTAATCTCTTCAGAAGTTTTTGCGCCGACATAGGGGTCCTCGAATTTTGGCCAATTTTTCTTTTCTTCTCGGAGAAACGGTGGTCCGTTCAGCCAGCGGCTGGTGGCAGAGAAGTCCAGGACGGGTTGCCACTTTGTTCCCTCGCCGGCTACATTTGATTTGGACGGAATCCATTTCCATTCTGGGATTTCAGTTGTTTCTAGAACTTCGCTAACACGAAATGCGACGAATTGACTGTACTTCCGATGGTCAGACCGAATCCAGCAGAGTACATTTTTAGAGTCGGTCCAGAAATAACGCTTGTTGACCTTTATCGAGTGTTCTTTCAGAATACAGCCTGCTAACTTTGTCCCAAGAACGGCTGCTTGTAGCTCCATTCGCGGGATAGATAGCTGCTTCAAAGGTGCTACGCGGGTTTTAGCGGCTACTAGGGCACAGTCGACGTTGCCTTCATTGACCACTCGGAGGTACGCAACGGCGGCGTAGCTGCTTTCGCTGCGTCAACGAACGTGTGCAGTTCAACCTCACTTGAACACCCAAAGGTTGTGCTCCTTAAGTAACATCTTGGTATCTGGACGGCTTCTATGCTAGGAAGAACCTTCAGCCAACTAAGCCATTTTTGGAACTCCGCGTCGCCAATGTAGTCATCCCAATCTATGCCGGATCGCCACACTTCTTGCAGTAGAACTTTCACATAAATGACAAAGTTAGCGAGTAGTCCTAAAGGGTCGAAGATTGTCATTAGCGTACGAATTAGTTCTCGCTTGGTCGGACGTCCGGCCCCGGACAGCAGATCCTTGTTTTGAGCGTTGGCCTTTATTTTGTAGGTAAAGATGTTCGTGGATGTGCACCACCACATGCCCAGCACTTTCTCAACTTCAGATTCTGCACCGATGTTCAGATTAAACTCGTCCTTAGCTTTCTCTTCCGCAGCGGTTATGACTGTCCTTGAGTTGGACATCCAGTTGCGCATCTCGAATCCAGCCATTGAGTGAATTTGCTTGACATCCTTTGCCAGTTGTATAGCTTCGCACTCGGTATCTACGCTGTCCAAAAAATCATCTACGTAGTGGCTCTGGGTGATTGCTGCCGCTGCTCTAGGAAACTTGTCGGCAAACTGTTGAGCGTTAAGGTTTTTGATGTACTGGGCACTACTGGGGGAACATGTAGTACCGAACGTCATCACATTCATCACGTACTCATCAGGTTCTCGTGTTGCTTCGTTGCGCCACAGGAACCGCTGGGAGTCCTAATCAGCTTCACGGATCAGGACCTGGTGAAACATCTCGCGAATGTCCCCGCAGATAGCAAATTTTCTTTCCCGAAATCTAGCAGGCACTGACGTAAGTGATGTCAGCTGATCAGGTCCTTTAAGTAGGAAAGAGTTTAGCGAGACTCCGTGCGACTGTGCTGCAGCATCCCATACCAGCCTCACCTTCCCTGGTTTGTTTCAATTGATGACGGGGAACACTGGTAAATACCAGGTGCGCGGGCTGCGCCGTTTGGCCTCGTTAGCTGTCATTTTTCGGATATAACCACTGGTCAGGTAGTAGTGAATCTTTGCGTCGAGTATAGCCCTCAGTTCTGGATCCCGCATCATTCTTTTCTCCATGCACACTAGCCGCCGCATAGCCATCTCTCGGCTGTCAGCAAGTTTGACGTCGTCGAACCGCCATAAAAGACCTGTTTCAAAGCAATTCTTTTTACGCTCGGTTGTTAGGCGCAGTAGATCTTGAGCACGTTGCTCGTCGCGGGAAACAAGGACGTTCTGCGGTTGTGCAGTACCAAGACTTTCCAAGGCGAAGAAATCTTTCACCAGGCGCTGTAGGTCATTATCAGCTTTGCTATTACACTCACACTTATGAATGCTATGGTGAGCTACACGATTTTCGGCAGGAACTGACGACCTTTGACCATGTGGGCCGTATACTACCCACCCTAGACGAGTCTTTGATGCAAACGGCTGGTGATCAGGCCCCTCAATAGATTGGATTAGATTAGATTAGATTAGATAGATTTTTATTTTTATACTAAAAAAATTTAACAAAACAGTGTATAAACAAAAATCGGTTACCATGGCATTGCCGTCTGCCTGGTTGACAAAAAGTTAACAATTATTAATAAATTATTAATTATAGCCTAATAGCACAGAAATTAATTAATTCTCCATTTTTCTCCTTTTTCTTTTTCTTCAAAAGTTTCCATTCAAAACTCTTTCTCTGTATTGTAAAGCAATTTTGCAGTACCTGGTTAGTGTTGTGACGTTATTTTCATTAAGGATTTGCAAGACTTGGTTCTCCGATAAGACATCGTTTCCAAATACAGATTTCCTTGTTTCTCGAAAAATTGGGCACCTGCCAACAAAGTGAAAAGTATCCTCCCTCTCAGATAAATTGCACATGCCACAGACTATCGGTAGCTCATCCCTATGGGGTACATAATTCAGTTTCAGGAGCTCTCCACGAAGTTTTAGGACCGTTGCTATTTCTTCTATGCTGTACTCATCCCGGAAGTAATTATTGTGCTGCAAATTGTGGCATAACCGGCTGTAGACTCGTCTATGGAGTGACCCTGATGCCTCCTCTAGAAATCTTTCCCTGATCTGCTCATCCACACGCGTGATTAATTGGTAAAGTTTAGGCTTCCAACTCCTCGCATCTTCCACACTAGGCTCCATTCCACATCCACTAGCTAATTCCAGTCACTCTTAGTACCATCCAGTTTTATTTCTTATAGATTGTAGAGTTGCTTTCTTCGGAAGTCTATAGTCTGGCATGTTTAGTACTCTAAGCACGTAATCCACTTGTAGCTTTAGGGTTTTTACAAAGAGTGGTGATAGGCCTGTCTCCAACATGAGCATGTAATTTGGCGTGTTCGGTGGCAGATGAAATTATATAGAACCTAAGGAGTTTTTCCACCGTTTCAAATTGTTTTCTTCCCCATACTTGAGCAGCGTAGAAGAGAATGGATCGCGAAACTGATTCAAAAACTTTATATTTGTTGCTATGAGCTATATATTTGTTGTTGAAACATTTTCTCCAAGCAATGTTGATGGCTATTTTCGATTTCGACAATTTTTCTTTGAGGTGCCTTTCCATATTGAGATTCCTCGTAAAATACACTCCGAGGTACTTATACTCCTTCACCACTTGGATAGTTTCCCCATTAAAGTGCCATTTTTCATTCGTGCAGTTTCTGCCTCCACCTCTTTTAAAAATTATTATTTGAGACTTACTCAAATTTACCACCAGATTATTGATTGCTTGATATTCTTTGAGCAGATTATTGGTATCTATCCATGCAGTTAGTCGACTTTGCAATATCGATGTAAAAATTTTATATGACGCATTTAAGAATGAAATGCCTCTGTGGTTCCCTGGGTCCGTCATACAACCTTTTTTATGAATCGGAAAGATCAGGGCTTCCTTGAAGCGCTGTGGTATTATCCCATTTTCCAAAATGTTGTTGAACAAGTAGGTGAGATTCGTGTTCAGTTCGTTAGTACCATATTTGTAGAATTCGGCTGGTATCCCGTCCGGTCCTGCAGCTTTACCATCCTTAAGACTACTAAGTGCCTCAACAACGTCCTGCAATACAATTGGCCTATCCAACATTTCGTTCTGGAAGCCAGGCATGGCGTACTGCCGGATGGGTTCAGAAGCCTCTCAAAATGAGCTTGAAGGACGGTTAGGTTTGGTGCCCTGTCTATGACATAATTTCCACCATTTAGTTTTTTAGCCAGTTTCCAGAATTCTGAGGGATTATTACACTGCACTGGTCTTCGAGCCTCTGATTCATAATGCATTCTCCTTTTTGCTGCGCAAAGCCCTTTAAACTCTATATTAGCCTTAATGTATGAATTTTTCATTGCAGATTCATTAAAAATTCGGAATAATTTCAGCCATCTGAACGACAGTCACCTCGCCTTACTGCACTCATTATCAAACCAAGGTTCTTTGTATCGTCGTTTTTTGTAATTTTGTTGGTTGTTGATTGGGAACAATTCCTTTATAATATGTTCAATTCTGTCGAAGTCCACATAATCCCGGGATTGTAGCTGCTTCTCCAATTGCCTCCTATATGCCGATGCTTTAGCCTTGTTCCATATTAGCTTCGGGAGAAGATTCATATTCCTTGCACCCAAGTCACCCGTTACTATCAGCTCAAAGGTCACAACAATAGGGAAATGATCTGAATATGGAACTTGCATCACTTCGAAGTCTGTTATAAGGGTGCCCCATTTACCTCCTGCTAAACAATAATCGTTGACGGATGTCCCTGGTCCTCCCACAAATGTGAACTCTCCCTGTTTGTCACTCAGACTTGTACTATTTAGCACTCGTAGTACAAACGAATCACAAAATTCCAACAACTGCGTACCCTTTGCATTACAAATTTGATCCTTAGATTGACGACTTATTCCAGCTAATCTGTTTCCCATACCTTCTTCTTTGCCCACTCTTGCGTTCAGATCTCCTATCACACGAACGTGTCGGTTACCGCAGCACAACACTACTTCGTGTAGCTTCTCAAAATCACTATGCCAATGATTGCAATTTAAATACGATGGTACTATACAAAATATTTCCGGACCATATTTGAAAGAAACATATATCCCTTCCTCTAAAATTATGAATTCGCTATTGATGTTATTAAGAATTTTTTTTTAATCCAAAAAAGCATCCTCCACTGTCTCTGCCCCTCTCACGTAGCCTAACCGCTGGAATCCACTTGAATTCATATCTTGGAAACGTATTTTCAAAGTTACTGTAACTATTCTCCTCTATAAATGTTTCATATAAAAAAATAAACTCGAACTGATTAATAAAATTATAAAATTCACTAAACAATGCCCTATTTCGTAAACCAGCTATATTATACGATAGTATTCTAAATTCTCTTTTCTCTAAACTTAAGTTATTGCTACTATTACTATTATTGTTATTAGGGCAGACGGCATTACAATTAAAAATTATTTTTAGGCACTGCTCCCCTTCGGACGCCACTGGTACTTTGCCTTGTGTTTGCACCATAAGCTCTCATGTATTCACCTGCACCACCATCTGTCACTGTCAACTGACAGGTGTCATCGATCAGCTGCTGGAGAATTGGTATTCCGCTGTCACCTTCGCATCGCAAGTTGTTGTTGCTGTCGTAGTAGAATTCCCTGTCTCCAACTTTTAATGTTTGCCCACGTATTTCAGTTTTGATGTTTCTGTTTTTCGTAGTAATTTCTGTTTTTAATTTTAATAGACGCCTCCTTCTTTCCCGTGCTGCTGTAGTGTAGTCTCTGTATATAGAGATGCCAGTGCTTCGAATTTTTGGTGCTGAATTCAGAATGCGACCCACGTCATCTCTTTTGCGCAGTTTTACAATGATGTTCTTAATGTTATTATTAGAGCGCAGTGCCCGTGTATCCGTCACTAGAGCGGCATCCGTGGTACCCAGTAACTCCAAACACATTTCCCTGGCCCTCGTCCCTGCATCCACACCAGTTTGTGGCGGCATATGCACCACCACATTCCTTTCATTCGCTTTTTTTCCAAGAACTCTAGTTTGCGTTCCAAAATGATGCAGCGAGTTTCCATTTGTTGTACTTGATTTTGCAGTGTCGAATTACTCCTTTGAAGGACCTGTATTTCGGAGGTGATTTCTTCTAGATCCTGTCTGGTGCGCAAATTCTTTAACTTGTCATCCAGTAAATTTGCCATTGAACCTTCGATTAGTGCCTTAAGCTCGTGCACGGACATATTTCCAACAGCAGCGTTGCGATTGGCAATTTTTGTCTGGTTGGAGGGAAATTCCAGGGAAATATCCATAATACGTCTCTTAGGTTGCGGAGCGTTGAGGAGCAAGGGGATTGATTCAGTAGTGTTGTTATTTATTTTTTGTGGTGTTCTTTGCATTTTCGTACCGTTACTCATTGCAATTTAGGGTAATTTATTTTTTTCCTCAAAAATAAGCAGACGACTCACCTAATTTTGTGGTTAGGGAATTCTTGTTGGGTACACTTTGCGAAACTTTTGAAATTTTTTTTTAAATAAAAGTAATAACTTGTATTTTCCAAGAAAAATGCGTAGCTATTTTAAAGGCGTTTGTACGTCAACGATCCGCGTTGCCAACCCCTCAATAAATTTCATGGCAAACCCAAGCCGCATGTTGTCAAGCCCGATGAGGATCCGGGTTCGAATTGCTTCATAAGACGTGGCTGGGATACTCCTTAAGTGTGGATACAACTTTATCATCTCGGCCATCTCCAATGACTGCGTGGGTAGTTCAAGAGATTCTACTGTCCAAACGTTGTATAAACAATAGTTTTTCGCCTGATAACCAATCCCTGATATATTTACATCGAGTTGTGAGGAGTTATCTTCGTAGCGGTGCGTGTTTGCTGTCCACTTCAAGCAGAGAGGATGGGGTATACTGTCAAGATTAAGCCCATCGGCAACTTCCTGGTCCATCAGCGTAAGCGAAGATCCATCATCGAGAAAGGCATAAGTATGCACTACTGCGTTCTTACCATGAAGTACAACTGGCACATAGCGATATAAAACAGATGGATTACTGACCTGGTTGTGATAATGTACGACTTCCGAAATTTGCGGCTCCGGCTTCGTAGGATATGACAGTTTCGATGGGTTGTGCAATAGCTTGTGATGCTTGAGGGTACAGCCATTAATGCCACAAGACGTCTTCAATCGGCAACTTCGATTAAAATGTGGCTTGAGACATTTGTGACAGAGACGAAATTCCTTAACGGCCGCCCATGTGGAACTGTAACTTAGCTCCGAAAACGCACGGCAATTAGCAACTGAGGGGCAGTTGCGGGAGCACACGCAGCATTTATTGCCGTTGGTACGTAAGGTGCCGTGAGTCATTGTATGCTTGCGTGTTCCGTTGCCGCTGCTTGCTTGCTTTCGGTTCTCGTTGTCGCCTGGATGCGGCGGCTCTTGTTGAGATTCCTCCGTGTGAGTATGTAGATAACCTCGATCCCCTGATTGACGTACATTCGTGTTTGCCGATGACAACGTTGGAATCGTCACGCAGTTAGCTGCACCGGCGATCTGATGCAACCACTCATTGAAGTCCGAAAGCGTGCAGTAGTCGAGTGACTGTCGATGAATTTCCCAGTTCAGACGAATCGTAGGAGGTTCGATGAGTTCCTGAAGCAGCGTTGGATTGCAGAGGTGTGACGTAAATCCCGAAGCTTCTATTGTGGCGCAAAGGTTTTGTACGGCTAGGAAAAACTTTACTACGCTCTCTAGTTTCCTTCCTTCGGCGATGGTGTAGAATGAATTTTGTTCAGCATAGAATGTATGATGAGCTCCGGTCGGCCATACAGCATCTTCAACGTTGAGATTATTCGCTTGACACATGATGGTTGCAATAACATGATACGTACAGCTTCGAGTGCATCTCCTTTCAAAGCTCTTTGCGACCGTGAGATATTTTCTTCATTGGAAAAACCACATAGCTCAGTTGTGCGTTCGTAATCGCTGATGAAGTTTGGCCATTCACCTGGGTTACCATCGAACTTCTGTAGGTCTCGCGAAACAGTATGACGAGCAGCTAGCTGGTTTTCACTGAGTAAGGCTGCGGAGCTGCATTCAGTTGCTCGTGCTGCGTGAATGTGCTGTTATGTTCCATTGGTTGCGCGAAGAATTGTTGCTGTAACGGGTATGAACATCGTGGCGGTATAGATTGGGCTGGCATCGGCGGCGGTGGCATTTGAAAGTGTTGTTGCTGGTGCTGTGAATGCATTTGTAGCATCGACTGTTGTGCTGGCAGTGTTTGCATTATATCCTTTGAAGATCGTATTGGTGGCATCCGTATCGACTCCGGTTGCAAATGTTGCCTTGCGTGGTCCGTTGAATATTTCTGTAACTCTATCGGTTGCTGTTGCTTCGTTTGCAGCTGCTGTTTTAGCGCCATTTGTTGCATACGGTGTGATAGTTTTCCAGAAACAGTTTCGGCCGGCTTCAACTTGTCGATGTTTGGTATTTGATTCTGACTGCACTGCAGAGCTGGTCATGTATCGATGTGCGCCAAAACAGCATTAGATGGATTCTGAACACATGCGGTCGAAGGTTTTTGTGTCGAGTTGCATGCATCCTTTAACCAAGTTTGCACTATCGCGTTGCTCTTGCCCTCTTCTCCGACTGCTGATTTACCATCAATGGAGGAGAGTTCATCCTCTGTTCGTTCGAGTTCGATTTGAAGTCGGTGAGCAGACGAAACTTTGGACGAAATTAGGACGAGAATAAGAAGCTCCTGACGCGACTGCGTTGGAAGTAGGAGCAGGCAATTTGTCGGCGGGTGTACTTACACTCGCACCTACCGTGGTTGCATTCGGTGCGGTTTCTTTGCCTTGGTTGATGCATCTGGCGCGACAGTTTTCACAGCTCCAGCTGTGATTTTCGATGTCGATACGGGCAAAGTGAAACCATTCGTCGCAGTCGTCGCACATGACCACGTTTTTATTATCGGCTCCTGTGCACAGCAGGCAACTTGACTTTGCAGGCCTACGTGATGACCTGGTACTTTTTGGGGATCTTATTACCTTTGACGCTGTGGCAAATGGGTCTTTATCCATCGTCTTGGTAAAAGAATTCTTTATGTTGTGACGGTGAAAATTGACATACTTCAGATTTTTTAATTGTATGTAATTATTGGAACAACTTAGGCAATAAATGATATAATTAAAAAATTCTTTTAGTTTATTCTAATAGTTCTTCTCTGCGCCAAGTCGAATCCCCAAAAAGAAAATGTGGTTATGGCTCACGCACATTTTTGTCTTCCTCCTTCTCTCGCGTTGCTACTGCTGTCTCCCTCTTTGAGCTTTGGATGTCATCGAGCCAGGATGGATGTGTTTAGATGTTTTAGCGCTGACAATTTCCTCCCCCCTTGGAAAAAGTTTTGACTAGATCTGGAGACAAATGCTTGTCGAATCTTTAATGGTAATATAATTAAATAAATTTACATATTTTGTTTTTCAGTGAATAAATAATTTCTTTTCAAAAATTCTATTATCTAATGTTAAAATAATCATAGTTAAACTGCTATATTATTTTCTTGTTTACAAAAATAGTACACACACACATAAAATTGTGACGAATGAAATAACAAAAGTAAAAAGAAAGCAGTACAGTTTTATTTTGGTTAAAAGTTCTTAATCTTGTTCATCTCAAATCGTGAGTATTATTTTTTTTTTGGGTTTAGATGAATTTAGTTTATTTAGGATTAATGTATCTTCAGTTATGCAAACATATATATGTTGGTCTTTGTTCAATTTTTTTTTTATGAAAACATTTAACGTGAAAATTTGTTAGTAATACACGTACTTCTTGTATAAGTTAAAGTTTTTTTTTTTCTTTTTCTAAAAACTTTTTTTTTTCAATGTATTGTACTGTCTTGGTATCATTTGTTTTAAACGCGGGCGGAGGTCACGGCGAATATTGCTGAGCTGCTTCTTGATGGTGTCGCGGGAGCTCGTTGTATTCTTCGCAGTTCAAACTGCTCGACTGGAGGGTTGGGATACTCGACATCGACATGCTGCATGGTGCGAACGCCTCTTCTAGCCCACAATAATCTCAGCAGAATAATGACCGCAATGACCGCTATTGCGACGGTACCCACTGGTATCATTGAGTACCGATGAAATGACAGTTCCCAGCCTTGATCAGAAATTGTCCTGTATGCATCCAATCTGTCCCAGTCTTGCTGGAGCTCTTGTAAAGACCTTTTCCCATCCATCAAGTCTCTGTCGATGCTTTTGTGGTTGACGACTTTAATGGTGATTGGTCTTGGTATGGCCGGAGGCTTGAGTTTTCTGGATGCCATTTTCAGAGCGTCGACCAATTCTGAATGGTTTACCACTGGTTGTTTTAGTTCAGCGGTGACATCAAAGTGTTGTTGGTACTCGAACTTTATTTCCTTCGTGCTGGCTTCGCAAGGTTGCGTCATTTTAAATACTCCTGGGCCTTCCAATGTAGCGGTATAGCGAGCCCCATTGCAATTAATGTTCAGGACCAATGGGTTTTTTAAGCTAAACAGCCATTGGTTTGCTGACGTCATTTTTAAGAGAACGCCATCGTTGATTGGGACTGCTACATACTGACAGGAAACGGTTGTGGTGGCAGAATGCTGAAGAAGCTCGACCAAACATTGTGAAGACCCTGAGGTTAGGATATTAGGATTGGGCCCTCGTAACTGCAGACTTGAATCGTAGACTCCGCTTTTGCGTAGGATGCTTTGGTGCATTGCGAATGCTCTTGGTGGTTTAGCATTCGTATTCATATTTGGTATCGATTACCAAGTCCCACTGCTCGTTGAAGGTGGTTGGTAACGGATATACCTTGTGAATCTCGTAGCGTAAGGATTCCGGCAAGGGGATGGTGATTTTGATCAGCAGACTTCCTTCATTCGGGAACACCGATGTTTTGGCTGCTTGATGAAGGACAAATAGGTCTTCAAAATTTCGTCTTCCCTTCGATACAATCGGGTGTAGGACGTCCGTGATGTTGTCTACGTCTAGTATGAATGGATGGAGTTTAGACTGGTACAGGTCATTAAGGATTGAAAGCTCAATCGACTGTATGTTCTGGATCTCTGCCACTTTGGATGTGATAATGGACACAAATTCGTTTACGTCACTTCTCATTTTTAGCAGAGAGACCTCGTTATTTGTTGAGATGCTGAAGTTGACGAACGAGTCGCTCAGTTGTTTTATGCCTTCCTCTACGCTGTCCACTTCGACGACCAACTGCTGTATGGGTTTAGTCAGCTTGTCAAAATTCGCGCCCATTACTGATGTTTGCCGTCGCATCAGTTGGAAAGAGTCCTTATTCATTTTGTGTAAAAACTCCAGCTGGTGGTAGACTTTACGCACATTATCGCTGTCTATCGTACCGAATGCCCATTTGGAGAATTGCCCGGTAAATTCCAACGCTCTTTTTTGTCGATGGAGTTGGAAGATATGCCTCATGCGAATGCCGTTTTATCGAAGATTGGTGAGGTTTACTGCAGTTTCCTGAACCATTAGGTGGCAGTGGTTTTGGAAATCGTCATCAGGGATGCTTTGACACATTTTTTTCGATATGCTTGTCGCAAGCCTCTCTTTGTTTAATATTTTTCTGTGTTTTTTTTTAAGAAAACTTAATATTTTTGTGTTTTTTTTTAAAGAAAACTTAATATTTTTGTGTTTTTTTAAAAAAAAAAAAACTTCACTACTATACTTAAATAACTTAATGTAATTTATGGGGGGTTACCACTACCTGAAAAGAGAAAATTGATTGTCTGATTATTGATAGTACATTTTAAGTCGGTTCTTGTTAGCTTGTCTGTGGGCCTTAACTTTTAATCTAACAACCGACTGCGAACGCTTTTTTATTTTCCGAGCACTGGAGTTGGTCACCCTTTTTGCGGCTTCAAATGACCTTAGATGCAATTCTGCCAAAACAGTTTTACTTGTAGTGTCCAGGAATTTCAGGCGCTTGGCCACTGAGTCAATAACAGTGCGATTCCACAGTACGCCACGACCCAAAATACCATCTGCGGGTGTGTCACTGGAATCACCTATAATATATAACCTTGCATTCAGGCTTAAATTGTTGGATATTGGGATAGTCGTCGATAGTATTCCCAGTGTTTCCATTACTCCTCCGAATGCTCCACCTAACTCCTTCATTTCTGAGGAGCTGATATCGTTAGCGTTGAGAAGTGTTTTTTGTTTCAGCAAACTGACGTCGGCACCAGTGTCAATTAACATGGTGGCCACACCATTTTTTGTAATGGGCAGTGGCACAAACACGTCGTGTCCGTGCCGCTTAGACGTAAGTAACCGATCGCGTTTAAGGAAAGTACAACGTTCCATGTAATTTTTTACCATATTGGTGACCTCTGATATAGCCAGATCTAATCTGTTCTTCACGAAATTCTTGACATTTAAAACGGTAGGCGTGAAGATTAGGTAGTGTACCTTAACGAATTTAATAGAATTCTTCAATACAGACGTAATAAAAGGAGCAATTACTACGTCGTACCTCTCCTTCTCCGGTCACTGTACGCTTTTTGAAACATGCTTCGAGGAAGCTATTTTTCGTCTTAGCCGGGATTGACGGCGCTTCCGCTTTTTAGGCTTTGGATCAATCTTGAGACCTGAATCATTTATGCTCAAGCCCGAAAATGCTGAATGTGCTTTTTGTTCGGGTTCTTTTACTACTAAAAGCCTTTCTGTATACGAGGCTTGCGGGGCACACTCTACACTGGGCCCACTCGCGTTTCGCTGGTTTGCTCTTAAACATTTCTGTTTACTGCGACACTCCTCCTCTGAGTATGTCGTCCGTTGACACCAAAGGCATTTCGTCCGCCTTGGCAACGTTTTGACAGTAAATACTGTTTTCGCAAACGTCATTCCTATGCCCATAGGAGCGGCAACTCTCACAGTAAGGAGTATTTTTGCGTTCTCTACAATCTGCATAAGTGTGATTTGCTTTGTTGCAGAAACCGCATTTTACCTGAAATTTGGGGGCTGCGCTCCGCGTTTGTGTAGGCATGGGGGAGTCTAATCTATGGAGTGCTTGAACGGAAATGCATGAGTGTTGTGTTGTTCCTGCATGTAAGGTGTTAGGAAGATAGTACAAGGGCTGCTCTGTGAAGCTATTGAGTTGGTGAGGGTTAGTTTCGGGGCCGTACGAGTTATAAGAGACGACGGAAGAACTCTGGTTGTTGTATGGATTTTGCAGGAGTTGGTGACCATAAGACGGATGTTGCTGGGAGGGGTACGACAGATTCTGTGGGTGGAATTCACTAGGGTGCCACCCTGGCACTGGTATGCTCGGCCTCAACATAAGTGCAGTTGCCTCTGCGAAATCCACCAGCTTCTGTAGGTCTGCCTCGTCTTTTGTCAAGAGAATTCTACACAGCGCTGGATCACTCACACCCATTTTAAAGGCACCTATGGTGGCATTTTTTAACTCCTTTAGGAGCGCCCCGGTCTCGGATTTTGAGTAAGTGTCTCCTATAATTTGGGTCGTTTTGTTTCGCAGACCTCCCAGTCTTCTTGTGAAGTACTGTATGTCTTCACCCGGTAGCTGGTATGAGCACTTTATTTCCGCCACTACGCTATCCAGAGTTCTTCTGGTTAAGAAACTCTTTATAAGTTTCTCCAGTTCCACGACTGTCTTGGGCGCATGGCTTCTGACCAGTTCGAATGCTTCCCCTACTAACTTCGTAGTTATTAGGGAAACGTACTTTTCCTCGTCTTCTGGTTTTATACACTGCAACCCCAATTGGCAAGCGTTTACAAACTCATAAACCCTTCCTGACAAGTCGGGCGTGCTAGCTCCAGAAAACTGCGGAATTAGATGCGAAGCCGTTTTGGAAATCCCCTCGTATGGCATTGTAGTATTGTCAGTTCGAGCTGGGGTCGTTGAAACTCTTGGTGAACTAGTATTTGCTCTTGTCAGTTCAACGCTTAGCCCACTTTTAGCTGTGGACTTGGACTTCGGCGGACCTGAAGAAGACGTAGACGACTTTTGGCCAATAGGGTTTATCAGTGACGGGAGCTTTAGGCCGTCAAGCACGGGCTGAGGTTTTACTTTCGCCTTTTCCCGTAACTCTTTAAGCGCGGTCAAACTTTGGTTGAGCTCAGTCGTCAGCTTGCCTACCTGTTGGTCAACTTCTTCGACGGCTTCCCTTAAGTGCTTTTCGAGGTCTTTGCGTATGCAGTCGCTTTGTCTTAGTTTGTCAGCGAGCTTCTGCACTTCGTTGGCGTGACTTTGTTTCAAATTCTGTACGGCCTTGATGTACTTCGTCAGAATCGCGTCAGTTGTTTCCAGGCGAGTAAATTTACCCCACTGGGAACTCAACTGGGACCGCACCAACTCAAAGACCTCAAACTTCAAAATATCTTTGAGTTCAGAGAATAAGGTGTCGTTTAATTCCTTTACTTCCTGTCTTTGCTCTTTAAGTTCCTTCCTCAGCTGTTTGTTCTCGTCTATTATGTCGTCGAGTCTGGCCTCAATTTCGCTGTTGGCCATAAACTTGAACGATCGAGAGAACTAAACTAGAAAGGGAGCAATCTTGTCTTTTGCAAGAATTGTGACAGACAGTGAAGTAACCGACCTAAACCCGGCAATTTAGTAGTAGTCTTATACGCTAGAGACTTATGATAAACGTATGCGCTATTACTCACTCTACCAGATTAATCACTAATTCAATTTTTGCACTAGGGCTTATCCTTTTTATTTATTTACTTTTTTTTGCGCTAGGGCTTATTTTCATTTGTTGTTAATAACACTAAAAAAAAACTGTTTTTACGCGAGAGATCGATAAACCGAATCAATCCTACCGGCTGTGCCAAAAATGTTAAGTCTCGCGGAGTGAAAAGCTAAAGAAAAGAAAGACAAACAAAGAAAAACGACCGCACTGTTCCGTGTTCAAATTACGACTCGACATTGGCCTTTCGTTCTAGTCGAAACTTGAGGTAGGTCGGGACGCGAGACCAGCGATTCTCCGTTGGTTGACCTGCCGTTGCGAAACTGAACAATATAGCTGCATAAGTGAAACAATGTTATTGCAGCGAGCAATAACATTGCCAGGGCATTGGTTTTGATTTAACGGCAATATCCGCAAATTAGTGCACAGCAATATTGTTTCGACATAGTGCAACGACTTTGGATGTTGAAGAAATGGAGACACGCGCTGGTGCCAAAACTGGGGCAAAACACGTCCTCCTTCTGAGGAGCTCTTGCTAGACTTCTGAGATGCATATTTCAGCCGATCAGGTCAACAAGAGGTGCCTCGTCCGGTTAGACATATGCGGGCTGAAGTTCACCCAGATGTGCTTACGCAGGTCTGAGTGTTCAGCTGCACATATATCGTCAGACTCAGCATACGCTCATCGTTAGTTCACTATCAGATAGCTATCCAGCGGGCACCGCGAAGAGGTGATGATGCGATTTTGCCCACCAAAAACTTAAAAACTAAACTGGCAAATATTCGATTACTTATACTTATTACCTAATTTTCTCTAACGCAGCTTCTGCTGTTGTTTGCTGTCATGAGAACAAGTCGATGTGCATTGATTGCACCAGACGCTTGGTCAGCATTTCCGTTCCTCGGAGTTCGCGTGTGCAGGTGTTGTTTGCATCGTCTGCTGGTGTGAAGTTATCAGAATAAAAATATTGCCTTCTCAATATATCGATTCTTTTCGTGCATCCCTATGAGCCTGTTTAGACGTTAGCTGAGGAGTGCGCTGTGTCGATAGTTTAGAGGGGCGGCTATGACTAGTAAGAAAGGGTGACAGTCATGAAGTAAATTAAAAAATCGACGGACGCAATGTTCCATTTTATCGTTATTAGTTTGATCTTGAGGTACAGACGATCGAATGATGATATGAATATTTGTATGAGAAAACGCTGTCCTATACACAATTGTTTCAATTCACTTTAATCCACCGCCAGTTTTTTAATGTCGTTTTCCATTTTGGAAAAAGGAGTACTCTTTCTGTGTCCCGTACAGAAAAAGCACCCCCAATCATGTTCCATTTGCTGTTTGGAGTGCTGTTCAGGGAGTGTTTTTCTGTTCTGGATTTCATTTGGGAGTGCTTTCAAAATGCTCTCACACATATAAACCCTTACATTGGACTAGATGTTAGTCATATGGTACAAGACGCATTCCTTTGTTTATTTTATTTTCTCAGTTGGGGCAAGTTACAAGAAACAGATTTTACATAGACATAATTTAATAGTTAATAAAAATATGATGGACTTACTAATGCCGTTTTCCATTAGGCAAAAAGAAGCCATTTTTGCTAACTTTCTGTGAAAAATAAAAAAAAAATCAGACATTCAGCAACAAACGCAGAAGCAGAAGACGATTTCACATGTTCCATTGGAATCAAATAGGAGAGAAATCAGGAGTGAAACCATTGGAAAACGACATAAAGCAGCACATACACCATTCGATTAGATTGTAAACTGAATTGATAATTGGCCACACACATCAACTGAATTGAAAGACTTTGCTTCGACTGCCAAAAATATTATTTTTTTGGAACTGGTACGACGCGACGTAAAAAACACAACGAGCGCATGTGCAGACGATTTGATAATGAATATCTGCTGCAAATTCTTAAATTTGACAGCTAGGCAAATGACTTTCCCACACACAGTTCAATAGACCTTTTCGCGGTTTGACGTCTATGCTGTCAAAGTGTTTTGGTGGCCATCGACGTACAATCCATGGCGTGCAATCCTTCAGTGCAAAGGACAATTGTAATGCTAGGACATACACAAACTCTGCCTTCGGTGGAATTTGGGGATCACCAGCAAGGAGCTGAACATGGAGACCTGTCGTATACCCACCGATATACTGGAGAAGGTCAACTCAACTTTGAAACTCTACGAGGGCACAAAGAACTTTCACAACTTCACCAGCAAAAAGTGAGTTAACTAGGAATTAGCAGCAATTTCTGGTAAACTTAACTCCCTCTCCTTTACAGAAACTTCTTGGATCCCTCGGCGAAGCGCTTGACAAGCGGTGAACCATTCCTCAGCCCGCAAGGCATTGAATTTCTTACGCTGAAGCTGAAAGGCAAGAGTTTCACGCTCCATCAGATTAGAAAAATTTTCGGCGTAGCCATTGCAGTGGTCACGGGTATCACAGTGGAGGCGACAAGTGCTCGAGCGTTTACAAAGGAATAGTTGGATCTGCCGAGGGCGCCCGGATTGGGTTTGGTACTCGATTAGGTGAGGATGGTATCCATAAACCACTCACTTGGGAAGAATTGGAACCGGAGATTGAGAAATTCGTCGAGAAGTACATCTATGCGACGGAACAGAAGGACAAGTCAATGTTGTAGTGGTTAGACACTCTCAAGAAACATTCGTACGATGCAAGGGAAAACAAGGATGTGGCAACTCAACCGTCACCTGTTATTATTGAGCAGATAGTCCAATAAAAGTAGATTTATGTAAGGATACAGATCCACTTGCATTTTGTTTTTTCACATAAGCTCAACCAAAGAGAAGGAGACTATCCAAACAATAAAACTCAGACTTTCTAAGAATGCAAGTCAACTTTTTAATGTTTCTTTTTTTTGTATAAAAGATGATTTAGTGTCTTCCCTTCTTCTTTTTGTTGTGTCCGACTTTACGGTGCTGCTGACGGGGTCCAGGTATAACCTCTTGGTACACCGGAGTAACCGGAGAGTTCTTACTCAGACTCCTTCGACGTGTCACTGAAAGGAGAAATAAGTTAACGAATCTGAACGATAGGTTTATGAAAAAAAAAAAAAACTGACTATTGATCTGCAGCTCCAGTGGACATTTCCTGTGAACCTTCAATGATATCCTTCGCCCTGCGATCCCTCTTCTTTCTGAAACCGGTTTTCCCATACTTGGGCAGCCAGCACTCTGGATCTGGTGCCACTTCAGCGTTGTAATTCTTCGGCAACTTATCCTTCCTCTTGCGATTGGTTTTCTTTTTCTTCTGCACATCTCCTGGCATGCTTGGTGATTGTTCGATCTTGGCATCGGCAGACTTCTTGGCCGCCTTGGCACTCATGACGCAGTTTGCTGCCTCCAAGGCGTCGATTTCGGAATTGTAATCAGTTTTTCAAGTGCCGGTAGTTTCTTGCTGACTTCCAGGGCCTTCTTCGGATTGATATGAGCATAAGCGATGACCAGCTGAGCGAGAACTTGCATGTCATGCGGTTTCAACTTAAGGAGCTCCTCGAGAGAACTTGCAGCAGTGTCTGTGTCACCGCCTCGCAAATAGAATTCAACGGCTTGGCGCCACATGTCTGATAAATCGGCGCTGCTGCCCTGAAATTAACGAGTGTAAGCGGTCGGGGAAGTCAGCAATAGATCCAACTTACGTTGTTCTTCTCGTACCAGTCCACTACGGATTTGAGTAGAGCCGAGGCGGCTTTATTGTCGGTGCCCTTATCATGCCGATTGCTACAGCGCACAAAACAACACTTTGCCGGCATTTTACACGTAAGGTATTCATTTTTTCGTATGGAAAAATAGTACGGTGATGTGCTATTAATATTTACACGCACCAAATGCAAAAATATTCTTGAAATATTATGTTTTGGAGGAATTTTCTCCCTTACAACTTATTCCGCGAGCAAAACAGCACAAAAAAGAAAAACGTTTGGCTACCAAAAGTGGTTTGTCACTTAAACGTCATAATTTTGACAAGCAGGCGAAAAGGTCTATTGAGTTGAAAGACTTCAAAATTCAAAATCTTTTGATTTTTCGTCAACCATCAAACTGATCAATTGCCAAAGCCGCACACGGGTTGATTTCACTGTGATTTGACTGAGTTGATGATTGAATTGAATGGTGTGTGGTCTGCATAAGATTACCACCTCCCAGAGAAAAAAAAGGAACTTTAATCAACCCCAAAACTTTGGTATGTAGTGCAGCACTAAAACCTACACTGTGTGAACACAACATGACTGCCCACTACGTACTCATCACTTAACGTCCAAACAGAGTCTATCTCCAACGACGTTTATGTGCACGTGAGATACAAAAGTGCAATCATAACATAATAAATTTTGGTTTTAAAATGGAGAAAGCAGGCGATTGTGTTGAATTTGTAGAACGGAAATGGGAAAAGTGTTATCAATGCCCTTCCTGCGACATTGTATTAAATTCGGATGAAGTAAAGTATCATTGTGAGTTAGAAGTTGGACGTTTAGCAGAACGGCAGAAAAACCAAGTAACGAGTGTTTTGATAACAGAAGAAGAAAATCGTACCAGGAAAACTAATGCTAAACCCTGCGCGTGGGGAATATACCAAAAAGTTCGGCGGAACCGGCAGTCGAGGTCTGAGGTACGTTCTATATGTTATAATTTGCTTTGTCAGTTTTATTAAGAAGGATTATGGAAATGTGGGCGCCGTCCCGCGTTGGTTAGTGTGTCGGATCACTGCGTGAGGTTTCATGTTCAAATCCCAGAAAACACCGAACAGTTTTTTCTATCCCTCCTCTCGCGAACGTTTAACGAACATCCGAGTGTATTTGTTGTCACTAGAAAGCTCAAAAACAAAAATTGCCTTTGGAACCGGCACAAAACTGTAGGTCCCTTCCATTCGTGGAAAAAGAAATATAACGCACACAACACGAGTGGTTGCAGGAAAATAGGGCTAGGCACTTAATGAGCTGTTGCGCCATATTTATATTACATATTTCGGGTATATTTATGTAGGTTCAAATTACAAAAAGTCTGGATTTGCAAGCTATTTCTTACAAAAAGCATGCATATAAAGGTAAGCGTGCAGGTCGGTCGAAGGAACATCGAAGTATGTCCACAAATACTATAGTGCTTGAGCCCTCGAACAATGCTCTTAAATGCTTCAGTTCTAAGTGTTGTGCTTAGGCACCCTCTTCCCGTATGACCGTGTAATATGTTGGTATATTACATGGAGTGCGCTGCTACGACTAAAAAAATGGAGCAAAGTACCCTAACTCTTTTTGACTTACAATTAATACGTGGTAAAAATTTCATGTCGATCGTTTGAGCAGCCGAAGTGCCCATTCGGAACAAATATAAAACAAACATAATTTCGCTTTTATATTGCGGCCACAAGGCAAAATCGCCTTAGTCGAGATTGATTTAAGGATGCCAAAATGTGCTCTACTATTCGAAGATTGTGCTACCATTTTTTTTTTGCTTTATTATCTGTTGCCGTTACCGAATTATGGGCAAAGAAACAAGACTAAAATTCCAAAATCCCATACGTTTTCGGGAAAAAAAACGAAAAATTTAAACTTGTTTGCTAAGAATGTGAAAATCAACTTAGGCGGTTATGCCTTGCAGCCACAGATTATTGAATGGGCGGATATGTACCAATATCTTACACAGTCACACTTAAATTATTTAAATATTTCCGAGGTCGAACCCTTACGGCGTATCTAGATGCAGCCGTTCTAAATAGAAGGTGCATGCAAGATATGCTAACTTTTACGCAGCACGATACTATTTAGCCGTTTTTTCGTTATTCTCTTTCAGATTCGTGATATGCTTTTACACACTGGAATTTTTTTTTTTTAATTTTTAATTGGTTTTATTAGTTCATAAAAAAACTCATACTATTTACAAATTACTTATATCTTCTTCTTATAACTTCTTCCTATTCCGGCGAGGTAAAGATCGGAAAAAAGGAGATCATAACCCTCCCGCTTCACGGCATTTCTATTAATCTGCATGAGGGGTTCGTCTATTTGACCTCAGAAAATATCGGCAGGCCTCCCGAATTTTGATCACTTTAGCGCTCTCTTTTTTGTAAGAACTTCTTATTCGGATATTCGAACTTCTTATTCGATCAAGTTTTGTCACTCCTGCTGTTATGCGAAGCATCTTCATCTCAGCTGCCGTTAATTTACTCATACTTTCTGTACATCGTCCAACATTGTCGTCATCACAGGTTGCTTTACTATTAATCATAGATCCCAGACAGTCGAATTTTTCGCACTGTTCCATTCAAATAAATGTCTGGAATAGGCCTGAGTGGATCAGAGAAAGGGGAGCAGAAGTACTCTGTCTTTTTTTGAACTAATGTGATATCCCTTTCCCTATCATCACAAAAGGCGCTAATTTATAAACTGCATGAGCTGCGTATATCCTCCAAACTGGTAAAGTTTATAGAAACCATATACAGCAATACAAAATCTGCTGTATGGTCTGGGGAGGAGCTCTCGGCTGACTTTGATACGCTATCGGGTGTAAAGCAAGGATGCCTATTATCGCCGTTATTGTTCGCACTCTATTTGTGGAAACATGGAAGAAACAAATGTAAGACTTCTTTTATACCTATGCAGATGACATAGTGATTCTCGCGGACGACATACATATAATGCAGAATATGATAGGAAGATTGGAACAATATTGCGGACAGTGGAATCTAGAAGATGTTCACTTCACTTCATCAGAGATGATGATCTTCAGAAAAGGTGGACGAATATCTAAAATCAATATAAAATATAAAGAATACATAAAATTGGATATTTTAGGGCAACCCAATCAAAGTTGTGTTCCAGTACTTCTATTTGGGAGTTATACTTACAGAGAGAGAGAGAGTGTACAAGTGCAGACTGTGAGGTTTTACCCTCTTCCAGGTCCCAGTAGTCGTTCCTTTGTTTGATGAGATCCCCACGACTCGTCTTTGGCTATTACGCCTTTCGACTCAAACCTTGGAGCAATTACTTGCTCCCTCAAGGCGTCGTGATTGGGGATGGAAAACCTCGGTTTTTAGCGAGTTGCTGTAAATGAACTCAGAGGTTTTCCTTTGGCTTCTAGATCAGAAGTGATTTTATTAAGAAATTCATTTGTCTTATATACTACTTTACAATACATTCGTTCTTACCTAAATTCCACACTTCGCACATTGAACCCTATATTGCCTATCCAGCATATTCCATATTATTAGTTGAGTGACCGATGTCACTCAACTCACGCTTGAACTCGGCATATTTTTGTTATTAGTGGAGCGACCGCTGTCACTCCACGCGAGCTCGTCTTACAGATACACTTCAAGTAAACATATTGCAACCCAAGCGCATATTGTTCGCTCTCTGCGGACGTTGAACGCAGGCAAGTGGTTTTCACTTTGGGTTCTAATGACCCATGGCGCTTGTATGTTTGTTTGAAGCATATCCGCTTACGTTACTTGCGGCAGGCAGGCAGGGGTGGCAATGGTGCAGTGGATAGAGTGTTTGCTTGTTAGCCGATGAGTGCAAGTTCAAGCCCCAGCGGGGAACAGCAATCACCAGCCACCCGAATATAAAATGGAAAAAAAATGCAATCGAAGTTTTTCCAACCACTGCACCAGCGAGCTCTCACGACGATCGGTTCTACGTACGTACGTACGTCCCGGAGCGACTCGAGGACAATACCTCGACCAAGGATCGTCAACCTCAGCTACACAGCTGCTACAACAACAACAACAACGTTACTTGCGATTATTTATGGCTTGTGCCATCTGGGTTCAATTTACGAAGTGCAGTGTTTATACGTTTTACAGTTAATCGTTTTTGTTAAATGATTTTTGATAAGTGGTCACTGGTATGGCCCCTTCACACCACCCTTCCTGGGGAAAAAGGAGAAATCATGACGTGTCTTGATTTCTTCTTTTCCGTGCCGCTTTTGCAATTGGGGGATCTGTATATGTGTTTGTAAAAATATTATTGGAATCTTCACATGTGTAGTACATTTTTGCTTTTTAAATTTTTCACATATATAACATTTTTCTTTTACATTTTGGATTTTTTGGAACCTTTACTTATTAGTTAGTTTATTTATTTATTTGGCTTTTGTAAAAAAAACCATTTAGCCATATATGTACATAAATCATTTTACAAATAGTGTTTTTGTCTTGTATAAGAGTTTTAAACTTAAAAATTGTCTTTAACATAATTGATAATACTTCTTTTGAAAGCTGCTAGATTTGTTTCATTTCTTATAATAATTGGCAATTCATTAAACATTTTGAAGCCTTTATATTGCAAAGAATTTTGAGATCTTCCTTTCAAAAAGTTTGGTAGTCTAAAATTATTAGCTGATCTTAATAAATAGGGCTGTACATCACGAATATATTGCACATAATTTAATAAGTAAATAGGCATTAAGTTATTTTTAATTCTATAGATTAACAATAAAACATTCATTATAATTCTCTGTTTGACTGACAACCATTTTAACGAATTTCACATAAAACGAATTGACACATATCTATTGCACTTTAAAATACACCTCATGGCTTTATTTTGCAACAATTGCAATCTTTGTACTATACTATCTGCACATAAAAACAAAATTGAGGAACAGTACTCGAAGTGTGGTTTAATTATTACGTTATAAATATTTATTGCACTCAATGTAGATATGTCATTTCTTATTCTTTTCAAAAAACCTATCTTTTTTGCAATTTTTTTACATAAGTAATCAACATGATTGCTAAAAGTCATTTTATCATCGATTGTTATACCTAAATACTTGATTTCATTAATTTGTTCAATAATTTCACCGTCAATTCTCAGTCTTACATCATCTCCTTGTCGTTCATTTATGATAAGTTGTTTGGTTTTGGTCACATTCAGTTTCAATTTATTCATCTTCAGCCATTCGGAAACACTTTCCAGGTCCTGTTGCATTTTTTGTTGACATTCAAAAGCATTTTTACCCGCAACGTATATCACCGCATCATCAGCAAACAATGCAAGCTTTCCATTTGTTATTGCACTTTTCATGTCATTGATGTATATTAAAAACAATAATGTTCCCAACACCGATCCTTGAGGGACACCAAACATTACACTTTTTGGACATGATAATTCACTATTGACCTTTACACATTGGGTTCTATTACTAAGGTATGATTTGAACCACTCACTTTCACCTCCCTTAATTCCATACCGTTTAAGCTTATCTATTAAAATTTGTCTGTCTATTGTTTCAAATGCTCGTTTTAAATCGAGAAAAACACATAACACTTTGTTCCCTTGGTCGGTTTCTTCCTTAAAATTGTTAATAATCAAATTGATTGCACTTTCACACGAATGGTTCTTTCTGAAACCTGACTGAATGTCAATTATTAATTTGTTTGATTCAAAATAATTATTTAACTGTTTAAAGACTATTTTTTCAAACACTTATAAGCACAATGTTTTTTTTTTTTTTTTTTAATTACTTATATCAAACAAATTTTCTTTTTGTGGTGGCGCCTCCACTTATCTCTACGATACTTAAATCTTACATTATTGTGTTTACATAATTATAATATTTACTTTTGTATGTTTAACCTATCTCTCATTAATATCGTTATTCTATATATTGTATATTTTTATTTTTTTTTATTTTATTTACATATTCATCTTGGTATTAACTATTCTCTTTACATATTTATCATGGTATTAACTATTTATTTTCTCTTATTTATACATTTATTTATTTTCTCTTACAATTTACACATTTATCTTAGTTCGTATAGTTCTTATAATATAATTCTCTTTATTATCGTGTTTATATGTACATACTAATTATATATTTATTTTACCACTATTTATCAATATAATGCTTATATAATAATATAACTCTTTTTATTATCTTTACAATTATCTTAATACTACTTATTCATATATTTCTTTAGTCATATAAATTCATATCATTAAGATATATACAAAGAATGGTTTTAATCGGTTCTTATGGACATTGATTTTCTTGTTTTCATATTTTATTTCACAATTTACCCCATTTTGGGATATGACCTCATATGGTCCAGTATATATTGGATCTAGCTTCTTCCTGTTTTCATTTCTCAGTAGAACCAAACTCCCTGCTTCAAAATTTGAAACCTTCGCCCTAACATCTATATCATACCTATTCTTCCTTATGATTTTCTTTTCTACTAAAGTATCCCTAGCATCCCTGTGAGCAATCTGTAATTTATTCTTTAGATCTGTTATGTAATCCTCATAGTTGTACACTGGATCCACGTTTCTGATTAGATTTGACGGTAGGTTGCACTGTTTCCCAAATACTAATTCAAATGGCGTGAAACCTGTTTCCGAGTGCACTGAAGTATTATAACAGAAAACATAATACGGTAGCCATTCGATCCAATCTGTATGCTTTTCTGCTACATAGTTTCTAAGATATGCTCCTAAAACCTTATGAGAATTTTCTAGTGCTCCGATGCTTTCGTGATGGTAAGCCGTGGATTACAATTGTTCTATTTTTAACAATTTGTATACATCCTTGAATACTTTATTTATGAAATCTGTTCCTTGATCAGATGCTATAGCCCCTGGAACTCCATACTTTAGAATGAAATATTCTACTAGTCCCTTGGCTACTGAGGTGGCTTCCTTATTTGGGAGTGGTATTGCCTAAACGAATTTTGTGAGTTCGTCTTGTAGGGTTAGGATATATTTTGATCCATTCTCTGACTCATCTAGAGGTCCTACTAGATCTAAGAAAATCTTGTCAAAACTTGACTCAGCCGTTGTCGTAATCGTCCTTGGTTGCTTTCTTGGTTGAATGTATTTGTTTCTTTGGCACATGGAACAATGCTTAACGTATGTCGTCACATCGTTTTGCATTCCTGTCCAAAAATATTTTCTTTGGATATTTCTTAACATGCGGTTTATTCCGGCATGTCCACTTGTTGGTAACATATGATAGTCGTTGAGTATTAGCTTCTTTTTGCAAGGGTCTGTCACTTCGATAGTATTCTCAATTAAGTGCACTTTTATTTTACTCTCTCTAAATATTTCTTGTAATTTCTTCTTCAATACATTTATTTTATTTTTGTGACGGCCGTCTGAGAGTTTCATTAATTCCTTTTTCGTTATGTAAACCTTATTTATTGAAAGAAATCCGCAAATTTTATGCATGTCCCTCAACAACATTTTGTCAAATGATGCCGATCGGGCAGTAGTGCTGTTCTTGGATCCTTCTTTATCAATTATTGGTACGCAATCTTTCTGCACGTCCCTCGACAACATTCTGTCGAATGATGTCGATCGGGCAATAGTGCTAATCTTGGACCGATTTAATATTAGACAATTATCCTCTGGAACATAACCCAAAATATTGTTTGGGCCTAACATTATATTTTCACCCTTAATTTCTGCAAAACTTTCATGTTCTTGAACGAAGCTATCAATGATTTTTAATTCAACTATTTTTAATCCACTTTCTGGTGGTTTCAATAGATCAGTTATGACTTGATCTTGGTTTAATGTTTCATTTGTTGCTTTCTTATCTTGTTGCTCCAACTTATTTTTTTAAGTAAGTAACTTATTTTTCTTGGATTGGGCTCTGGTAGTAGCGCAAACGTATAGTTTTTCGAAGTCTTCGGAATTGATTGTTATCCTACTCAGAGCATCTGCTGTGCAGTTATCTTTTCCCGGTGAATATTCGACACAAAAACTGTACTCTTCTAGTAACAGTCTGAATTTGGTTAATCGACTAGATGGTTCTTTCAGCGAAAATAGATACACTAACGGTCTGTGGTCCGTTATAATTTTGAAGCGTCTTCCGAATAGATATGGTCTGTAGTGTTTGACTGCCCATACTATAGCAAGTAACTCTTTTTCAATAGTGCTATAATTTTGTTCTGCATTATTAAGAGTTTTGCTCGCATAAGCAATGAATCTGTCATCGAAATTCGATAACACCGCGCCTAAAGCAAATCCTGATGCATCTGTTCGCAAGATGAATTCTTCATTGAAGTTCGGAAACTGTAAGATTCTAGGACTTATAAGATATTCTTTGAGTGCATTGAATGATCCTACACAGTCTTCATTAACCCTCCGATCAGCGACAGTGCTGATAGCGTTATACAAGCAACAAGGTCCATAGGGACCTAGAGGCATTTGTGTGCAATTTTTCAAGAAATGTACTGCAATATCATTATGCAGTTGTGCCTTGATATTCTGTTTGTTAACTTATGGTTGTATTAAGTGGGTAAATTCATATTGTAGAGAGAAATAAGAGCAAAAATAGAAGAAATTTGTAGATAATTTAAGTAATATATTATATTTATATTATATTATACATGGATATTACTGTCCATCTAATGCAGCAATGCAGGTTTGGCACCGATGTAATAGTTCTGAATGTTCAGCACAAACAGCTTTATTGCAGGTAAAGCAATACGCTCGGGTTTTCCGCTGACGTTTGTGCTCCGCACGACATAAGTGGCATGACGGTCGATTCGTACGGGGTGCAAACGAGGGAGCAGATCCTGGTGTTGGTGTTGCTACTACCTGAAAAGAAAGAAAATAGAATTTACATATTTTCTTTGTGGCTTTCATTTCAACTTACCGCAACATCAAATGCTTCCATAGCATTTCGTATTTTGGGATAGTACGTTATGCGTGGATTGGTGGCTCGTTGTTCAATGTTTGAAATTGCTAATTGCCTCGTCAACAATTTCAAAAACGATCGTCGTTTGTCTGATTTTTGGACTGGATTCATTTCATCGTAAATTATAAATGCCGCCAATGCAGCAATATCAATCATGTTGTAGAACATTGCAAGCGGCCAACGATTTGTTGAACGTTTGCATGAATAAGTGCCAAGCATTTGATCCATTGTATCCACCCCAGATTTATGGGCATTGTAGTCCAAAATAACCATTGGCTTTCGCTTATCGTTGGAATTATCTACATCACAAGTGTAATGCATAGTAGATAACAGCAGCACCGATTTGTTTTCCTTAGGCACATATGAGCACAATGAAACTTTGCCTTCGTAGAAACCAAATAATGAGCTGCTAACAGGACGCGAGGCTTTCTTCAAAAACTCGGGTGGAACGAATGTTTTGTTTGAGCGTACCGTTCCAACATAGGCAGTTTTTCGTCTCATCAATATTTCTGCCAAATCCAACGTTGAGAAGAAATTGTCAGCATAAATTGTTCGGCCGGTATCAAAGTATTTTTCAGCCAATCGAAATACGACATTTTGGCCTTGATTGATCTCGCGCTCCTGATCTGGCATCTTTCCACCATAAATTATACCCTTGAGGGGGTAGTAGGACTTCGAATTACACAAGCACCATACTTTTATTCCGTACTTGGCTATCTTAGATGGAATGTATTGTGTGAAACGCGTCCGTCCTCGATAAGGAAAAAGTTCTTCATCCACGGTCATAGAATCGTGCGGATTGTAAGCTGCTGCCAAATTAGCCTGCAACATAAGCCACAAATCATCAATAGCAGCAGTTTTGCTGGTGAGTGATCTTTCCGGCCTTGTTATTACGTTATCAAAGCGAATGAATTTCGTAATGGATACGAAGCGGTTATGTGATAAAGCGGCTTTGTATATTGGAGCATGTGTTGGGCCCCATAGTTCCTTAGCAGGCTCGCTGTTTGATTTACACATCCCAGCATACAAAGTGATAGCCAAAAAACTAATATTCCTAATATTTACAATACTATAATTACCAATTCAATATGTGCAGCTTGTATAATTACCGATAAATTCAATAAAACTTACCAAGAACAAAATTCCGTAGCAGCGATTTTTACTTCTAGAACGATAGTCACACACGAGGTAACCAAAGCCAAACACGAGTGTGCCAAGAACAAAATTCCGCAGAAGCGATGGTTACTTATGGAAAGATACTCACACACCAGCTGACCAAACCCAAACACGAGTGAACATGATTCATAAACCGTTATTTTCCATAATTTCTTCTCTACAATACACACAGGTCCATATGGACCTTGTAGCTGATTACCGTACTAAATGCCTTCAAAACGAAAAAAAATCGGAAAGGAGTGCACGTATCGCTTCGGAATTAGTTTTAATCGCTCCAGCATTGCATATTTATGGAATACAGTTAGCATCAAGTTTCTAGCACACGCATAAACAGACTTGTGAACATTCAAAAAATCCAAAAGTCCCTAGGGACCTTCTCGACAATCGGTGGGTTAAAATTAAACTCTACATTTTTCCGTAACAACCGATTCAGAGGAATTGCTAATGTGGCGAAATTTGGTATAAATTTGCGGTAGTAATTTGCAAATGCTACGAACCTTCTGACCTCATCCGCGTTCTTGGGGGTGGGAAAATTTCTCATTACCTCTGATTTTGATGGGTCGGGTACTATACCTTTATCGGAAATAATATGTCCTAGGTATACATTTTCCCGGGTGTATCTTTAAATTAACCTTTCTGAGTCTGTCAAATACATCGATTAAATTCTTGTTGTGTTGTTCTAGGCTTCTACCAAATACTATAAGATCGTCAAGGTATATAAAACAACGTGAGTGTGTTAGACCTGACATAGCTATAGACATCATTCTCGAGAAGGTACTGGGTGAGATTTTGAGGCCCATTGGTAAACGTTTAAGCTGATAATGCCCTTTCTCAGTAGAGAATGCTGTACAAGGTCTGCTGTCTTTGTCTAATTTCATTTGGTAATAACCTTGGCTGAGATCTAAACAGGAGAAATATGTTGCTCCTCCTACCATGTCGAATATGTCCGTAATGTTTGGTAGCGGGAATTTGTCGTCTTCAATTACTTCGTTTACTTTTCTGTAGTCTATTACTATCCTAAATTTCTGTACACCAGTTACTGGGTCTTTCTTCTTTGGTAAAACAAGGATTGGTGAATTCCATGCTGAAATGGATGGTTCAATTATATCGTCTGCCAACATCTTATGCACTTCATCATTGTGAGTGAGGTAGTCTGTAGGGTTTAGTATATTTGGGGGTAGCTCCCTCTTTGAGTGATATGTGGGCTTGACCTATATGCGTGTATGTGAGTTTGTCATCTTTAAGATGGAAAATATCTTGGTATTTTGAACAAATAGTTTTGAGTTCTGATTTTTCTTCTTCGTTTAGTGTATCGAAATTTATTTCTGTGAGTAGTGTTCTGAGTCGTGTGTTTGGTGATGTTGTATTTTGTTCATATTTTAAGGTGTAGTAGTCAGACAATGGCATGGATGTTGGTTCTATCCATTTAAGCTTAACTTCGGATTCACGTGTGTTTAGGATTACCGGTGAAATAGAGCTAGCCATGAATACTCCCTCACACAATTCTTGTGAGTGGAATACTCGTGTATCTAGGTTTTTACTATCTAGCCAATAGGTAGCTTCGGATCGGGGTGCAATATGAATGGAAAATGAATTGTAGGGGTTGAGAATTGATAGTGAAACTTGGGTAGTGTTTATATTTAGCTTTAGCTTGAAAGACTCTAAATCTACTATCGCTCCGAAATCTTTCAGAAAATTGGCTACGATGATACCGTGTGTGGGTACTGGAAATGAATCGGGCACTACGTAAAAAGTGTATGTAATTTGGTGTTGTCCTAACAAAAATTTATTTGTGCAAGTTCCTATTGTCGTTAGCTCCCCTGAGATACCCATTATCGTTGTCCTACTGTTGGTGTCTATTGTTGTGTCCTGATCTAATGCGTGCTTTTTTATTGTACATATTGATGCACCGGTGTCTATTAAAAAATCTGTTTCTGTGTTGGTTTGTTTATTAATGAGTCGGACATATAGGCCGTTGGCTATGCCACCTGTACATATCGCAACTGGTGACAGTGAGCTTAATGCTTCCCCTCCGATCGGCCGGCTTCCCGATCGGTGGGTATTCCGTTTCCCTCATTCGTGGCAAAAACGGAATGTCTATTGGTCTGCCTGACTTCGTTTTGTGTGTTACTTCTTGACATGTTACCTCTGGATCTGTTAGTGCTGATTGGGTTGAATCCTCTTTGGTTGTAACTGCTACCTCTGTTTCTTTGAATATGATTGGAGGTGTTACTATTGGAGTTATCTTCTCGCTGATAGTATTGTCGGTATTGCGAGAAGCTGTCATTTCTATTCTGAGCATACCTATTCGGATTGGTTTGATAGTTTGCTCTATTCTCATTCCGTACTTGTCTATATGCATTTTGAGATTGCGAGCGTCGTTGCTGGAATCTTGGGTGGGAATTAGTATACCGAACAGTTTCTGTGTTATATATGGTGCTAGGCTCGAATTCTAGCATTCTAGCAGATGTTCGACAGCACTCTGCATTTTAGTATGACGGGCGGAATCGAGAATTATCTTGAACCTGTCTTGTATGCCCTTCTTAAGGAATGCTAAGCCTCGTCGCTCGTTAGCGGAGGTCAATATAGTTCTAGCGCTTTCTCCCTGTGTGGCGATTTCGAGCTCAGTCATTTTATTGATCAGGCACTCTACTTCGGAGATGAATTCTCGCATGGGTCTGTTACCTTGGCGCGTTTTGTCGAGTTTCGCCTGTATGCTCTCGATCGTGTCCTTAGATCCACACTTGCTCAGCAGATCTTTTTTGAGGTTCGCAAATGTGGTAGGCTGGCTAGAGCCTAACTCAGCTAATGCCTTTCCTTAAATCTGTATGTGATCAAGGTAGTCTTGAATGTTGTACTGAGTGTGCCATGGTAGAACTCTACGCTATTTAAGAAATCCCTGATGTTTTCGGTGCGAGTGTTGTTATCTTCGCATGCTAATGTTGGCAATTTCTGTGCAGTATTAAAGTCAAACTCGGCCATGATTGGTTCTATAAGAAATGAAATCACGGCTCCTAACAATTATGAAAACAAGGAAATGTAGATAAAAAAAAATTTCAGACTAATTTATTTTCCTCTGCTCGAGATGCTGGCTATGGTGATATGAGGAATCTCTCATGCCTTTTTTCATAAGAGTCATACATATCTAAATCAGTCAATAATTCTTATGTTTGTCAAAACAGCATTAATGCTTAAATGCGGAAAATAGTTTTTAAATTTACTTATATCTTTAAATAATATAAATCTTTATTTTATAATATTAATATGTGTGTGAAATTACTTTTGTCATTACTCTAAAAACTAAGTCTTACGTAAATAAATCGAATTGAATCGTTTTCAAATGGAGGTTATTTTATTTTATTTTGTGTTTTTATTTTTTATTTTTATTTAGGCTATTTATTTCTCTCTTTTGTACCTGAACGGGTCTTCGTTCGAGGTGCTTTATTACGTCGGCGATGATCTTCCTCCGGTAGTGCTGGAGCCCCAAATACGCCAGTCCTATGAGGATGGCTGTTGTGAACACAACGGCCAGCACGATGGCGGTGTGGTCTATCGCTTGGTTTACGCTGGGTGCGGAGACCATCTGGGGGCCGGTGTTGATGGTTTCCTGTCTGCTTTCAGTACGTCCCATTTGGCTGAGGTTGCAACGTGGTACTGTTGTAACGTTTTTTTTCTGGTCCAGCTTTTATATTGGCTTTATGGTATCGATCTAAGCTACTGATTTCATTGAGGCTACTACGTCGTTGTCGATAAAAAGGAAAATTGTACTGACGAGCATCCTAGTCTATAAGCAGGATCTTTGTTCGCAGCATCGTTGTTCGCAGTTGATGTATACTCTTCTATAGGTCATGGTATTTCTTCGCCTCTGGTTTAACAGGAACAGAAAGATCGCAGCTATGGCCTTCATTGGGACATGGGCTGGTGCCAATCGCCTTTCGATGGTCTCTCGATGGAGTCTCCTGGAGACTCCTGCATTGCGATTGATCGGGAAACTACTGACTGCCCAAAACTTGGCTTGGGCCAGTAGCGCAACAATCAAGTTCGTGATGAAGTGCTTACTTTACCTCCTAGTGGTGGTCCCCGGGCAACTATACGTATAAACCCTTATACGTATAGGCCAAAATTGTAAGTGCGGGTTGTCTAGGGCCTTGATTCTAGGCTAGGTAACGTGGGCCAGCAACCTGCGTTACTGAAACCAGCTCGCTACTGAAACCGACACTATGCCTCGGATAAGGACTGATCACATGTTGACGACTTTTGGCTATTGTACCCGGACAAAGATAGGTTTCTGGAATGTAAAGACGCTCCTCGACTCGGGAAGAGAAGGTCCTTACAATGCCAGATTCCTCCAACTGGAAAAGGAATTCATGCGATATAAACTGGACATTTTGGGGGTAAGTGAAGTAAGATGGTTAGAAGCGGGCGAGTACCAGTCTCCAACGCGTAACACTGTACTACTCTATTCTGGAAGACCATCCGGAAGTCCGCGGGAATATGGAGTCGGACTACTGCTAACAACAACAGCACACAAGGGCCTGATTTCCTGGCAGCCTCATGGTGATTTGGATTTTGGATTTTGACGGCCAGATTCCGGACTAGAGTACGACGCGTCACCATCATACAGTGTTACGCCCCAACGAATAGTTCGTCTGAGGACGAAAAGGAGAGCTTCTACAATCTCTTAAGCGCCGTCTTCAACACAACACCAAATGGAGACATTGTCATAGTGATGGGGGATTTGAATGCCAAGGTAGGCAGCGACAACGAAGGGCTCAAGCATGTAATCGGGAAGCATGGACTAGGCAACCGCAATGACAATGGCGAAAGGTTTGTGGATTTCTGCAATGCCAACCGCCTTGTGATAGGTGGCACCATGTTTGAGCACAAGACCTGCCACAAAGTCAGCTGGGTTTCCAATGACAGGCAAGCAACCTCCAACCAAATTGACCATTTTGCTATCAGCCGCCGCTTTAGAAGCAGTCTCCTGGACGTCCGAAACAGACGAGGGGCAGATGTGGGGGTAGTACGTGATCACCATCTTATGATAGCTACTCTCCAACTACGCACTGCTGCAGTTCGAAGATCCCACGACAACACAAGAATGCCCAGGTTCAACATCGATAGACTTAGTGATCCCTCAGTGCGCCAACAATTAAGGGAGCACTTTTCGCAAGGTGTGGAAGCAATCAGCAGCTCAATGCCCGCAACCATCCAAGACCATTGGTGTGCTGTGAAAAATGTTTTTACATCTGGTGCTGAAAGAATTGTCGGTCGATCGCAGGGAAGACATAGGGCGTGGCTTTCCGCGGATACCTGGAGACGGATTGACGAACGAAAACAGCTAAAAGCTCGCGTTGCAGCTACCCCAGCAGCAGGGAGAAGCGAGCTAGAGTCCCTATATCGCATGAAGATGAGAGAAGTTCAGCGTAGCGTACGACGTGACAAGCGCAACTACATCAACGCGCTGGCTACAGAAGCAGAAGAAGCTGCACGGAGGTGCGATAGCAGGACTGTCTACAGAATCACGAAAGAGCTGACAGGTGGTCGCAGCTCCAGCCAATACCTAGTGAAAAGCCTAGACGGCTCCTTGCTCATTTCGGATGAGGACCAGCTCAAGAGATGGAAAGAGCATTTTGCTACGGTTTTGAACCGTGTATTCGCTAGCGATATGCTCCCAAATCAGACTGAGATGCCCGAGGTGAGAAGTTCCCGAATACGCACCACGACTCCCAGTAAAGATGAGATCATTACCGCGGTCAAGGCACTCAAAACCAACAAGGCGGTAGGACTTGACGGTATTCCAGCAGAGCTCTTACGAGCAACGCCAACAACATCGGCTGAGCTTCTGCTTCCACTTATAGATAGAGCTTGGGAAGCTGAGACCTTTCCTAACGAGTGGAAAAAGGGAATGATCGTCAAGCTTCCTAAGAAAGGAAATTTAATGGAGTGCGGAAACTGGAGGGGTATCTGCGTGCTGCCTGCTGTAGCTAAGATAATAGCTAAAATCATCCTTGAGCGAATCAAACAACATCTCGAAGACACACTCGATGCCGAACAAGCAGGTTTCCGCTCTGGATCCTCCTGTGCCGACCACATCAACACCCTGCGGATTATCATCGAACAGTGTGTTGAATATCGATCGCCACTGCACCTGCTGTTCATCGATTTTGAGAAGGCGTTCGATAGTGTCAACAGGGAGTTTATTTGGCGTGCCTTACGCAGGAGAGGCATTCCCGATAAACTAATTGCTATTATCAAAGCTCCATATGAAGGCTCCAAATGTCACGTTCTGCACAGGGGAAGGTTGTCTGAGGAATTTGAGATCCAAAGTGGGGTAAGACAAGGCTGTATCCTTTCACCAATATTATTCCTATTGGTGATTAGCGATGTGCTTCATGCAGCTTTGTCGACGGGAAACGGAGGAATTCGATGGACTCTTACATCTCAACTGAAGCATCTTGACTACGCAGACGATGTATGCTTACTCTCCCACAGAATTATGGACCTCCACCAAATGACAGCAGATGTGGAGAGGGAGGCAGGTGTCGTCGGGCTGAAAATTAATACGACAAAAACTTAAATCATCAGCCTTGGAACTAACTCATCGGCTCAAATATGCATTGCTGGACAACCGGTAGAGAGAGTAGAGGATTTCCAGTATCTTGGGAGTATTGTCTCGACCGATGGTGGAACCGAACTGGATATAGCCAACAGGATCGCCAAAGCAAAGTCCGCGTTCGGGATGTTGTCCAAAATATGGCGAAGCAATGCAATCAGTTTGAGCACCAAAATAAGACTGTTCCGCTCCAACGTTGAATCTGTGTTGCTATATGGTTGCAGCACGTGGAGAGTGACCACTACTATCACCAGAAAGCTGCAAACGTTCGTTAATAGGTGTCTGCGCAATATCTTAAGGATTTTCTGGCCCAATCGTATCTCTAACGAACACCTTTACGAGAGAACGGGTCAGGAACCAATAGGCACAACTATCCAACGGCGGAAGTGGCAGTGGATTGGTCACACGTTCCGAAAGGGTGACAGCTCCATAGCGAACCATGCTATGCAATGGAACCCTCTAACTCAGGATGGCAGAAGACCTGGCGGTCCGCGGAAAACATGGCGCAGAACAGTCGAGAAGGAGGCACGGCAGTTAGGGAGAACTCAGACACATTGCCAGAAACCGTACACGATGGCGCGTAGGCGTAGTAGAGGCCCTAGGACCCACAAGGGGATACAGGACATAAGTAAGTAAGTATATTCCATATTATTAGTTGAGTGACCGATGTCACTCAACTCACGCTTGAACTCGACATATTTTTGTTATTAGTGGAGCGACCGCTGTCACTCCACGCGAGCTCGTCTTACAGATACACTTCAAGTAAACATATTGCAACTCAAGCGCATATTGTTCGCTCTCTGCGGACGTTGAACGCAGGCAAGTGGTTTTCACTTTGGGTTCTAATTACCCATGGCGCTTGTATGTTTGTTTGAAGCATATCCGCTTACGTTACTTGCGATTATTTATGGCTTGTGCCATCTGGGTTCAATTTACGAAGTGCAGTGTTTATTCGTTTTACAGTTAATCGTTTTTGTTAAATGATTCTTGGTAAGTGGTCACTGGTGTGGCCCCTTCACAAGACGCGTTTGAAAGTACTCCTGAATTTTTTAATGTAAAGTGTTTAAATCATTGCTAATTGGATTCAATTATAAATAAACGACTAGACCGGGGGATTGGGCGTGCGAAATAAACGAAGGTGAGTCGTCAAAATTTGGTAAAACTGAAACAAACGGCAAAGCAAAACAATACCAAAAACTAAAAACTATGTCAATGCAACGGACTCCACCCAAGAACACCGGAAACAAAAATAATAGCCCACTGATACAGTCAAACCCCAGAGTTCTCACAACGAAAAACTGAAGTAAACAAAGTAAAAATGTCTGTTGGTAGTATGTCAATCACCGATCTGCAAATGCTTATAGTAAATGCCATGACACCTCTACTGGATGATAAACTAAAATACCAACGAAATCGGATCTAGAGGGGATCGGAATTGAAATCCATAGCCTAAGACAGACTAACTTGGAACTGCAAAGGAAACTGGAGGAAATGGAGTCTCGCTGTGTATCTCTAGAGCGGTAAGTAGAGGGGCTGGCAACCAAAACAGACGAAAAAAATGTCATCATGCACTTCCCGGCTCAGTCTGGAGTACTTGCAGTTGACAAGGCAAAATCATTGTGTCTGGATTTGCTTCAGACCCAAACTACATCAGTGATGGTGTCGGCTAGACCCATTCTCTCCAGGAACACCAATATTGAGAACGTCATTGTAGAGGTACAGAATAAACAAGATGTATATCACATTCTCAACTCTGCATCAAACCTGAAGACCAAGGGCGTAATACCACCTTGATCAATAAGTTCCCGGAATTTATTCAGAAAATTAAAAATACAAGTTTATTCATCTAAATCTATATTGTCCCCTTCAAAGTAATCCCCATCGACTGCAACACACTTATGCCAGCGCTTGATCCAATCTTCGAAACATTTTTTATATTCGGTTTTCGGTATGTCCATCAGTGCTTCCTGCGATTTTTCCACTACTTCCTCTCGGCTGCTGAAACGCGTTCCCGTAATGGTTTTTTAACTCGATTGAACAGAAAAAAGTCACAGGGAGCCAAATTAGGTGAATTCGGTGGCTGTTGGATGGTATTTGTTGCATTTCTCGTCAAAAAATTAGGAATAATGATGGCACTGTGCGACGGTGCGTTGTCATGGTGCAAAATCCACGAGTTTTCTGCCCACAATTCTGGTCTGGCAAAAAATCGTCAACACACACAGAGATAGATGTACTCTTGGCTACGTAACTTTTGCAAATGTCAAGCTATGACGCTAAGATTTGGAGGGAATTTCAACAACAGATGTACCAACAACAAAGAAAACAGAACTCAAATCGGAAAGATGGGAGCGCCACACAGTTTTTATTCCGGGAACTTTTTGATCAAGGTGGTAATACACAAAGACTAACCGAGTGCGACACGAGAAAAAAGAGAGAGAAAGAGAAGACGTTTGCTGAAAGTGAAAAACGACATTCGCGCAAAACAAGAACATCACAACACAAATTCGTGGCGACAAGCTGAAAGTAGGATCAAACACTTTTTACTTCGATGCTGCGAACAACTTAGCCTGTGAAGAAGAAGGAGGAATGACGTCAGCCTGCACAGACGAACAAGTTTGGCAGGGATGTCAAAACTAGACATGGCTCTATAAATCTCTTCTCTATAGATGCTGTCATAGGCGGCCTTGAAAGCGATAAACAGGTGGTGAGTATCGATTTGGAATTCTTGGGTTTTCTCCAGGATCTGCCGAAGTGTGAAGATTTGATCGATGGTGGACTTTCCTGGCCTGAAACCGCACTGATAGGGTCCAATCAGGCTGTTGATAAAATGTTTCAGGCGTTCACACATTATCGCAGAAAAGATCTTGTATGCGATGTTGAGGAGACTGATGCCTCTATAATTGGCGCAGTTGAGGGGGTCTCCTTATGGATCGGGCAAACGATGCTGATATTCCATTCATCAGGCATACACTCGTCTGACCAAATCTTAGAGATGAGTTGGTGCATGTACTCTACCAATTCATCCCCAGCTGCCTTGAAAAGTTCCGCCGCTAAGCCATCAGGTCCAGCAGCCTTGTTGGATTTTAGCTTGGATATTGCTATCCTCACTTCATTTTGGTCAGGTGGACGGACATTTTGACTATCATCGTCTATGTTGAATGGTTCATTCTGCCTGACAGCGGGATGTTGGTCTTCGTCGCCGTTATACAGTCTGCAGAAGTAGTTTTTGCATATTCTCAGCAGCGACTGTGATTCTACTACGAGGTTTCCATTTTCATCTCTAAAAGTTTCTGTACGGGTATTGCTTTTCTGACACCTTCTTTTTGCCTTTTGGTAAAACTTCCGTACATTGTTCCTGGAGTATAAACTCTCGATATTCTCGAACGCGCGCTGCTCATGCTCTTTCTTCTTCTTTTGGAGAAGCCGATGTTCTTCCCGTCTCTTTTGCTCGTAGAGCTCACGACCAGCTCTCGTACTTCTACTTCTACGGGGATCCCTCAAGGCACCATAATCGGCGTTCTACTATTTTTAGTATTTGTAAATGATATGGAAAAAATAGTGCAATATTCCAAACTGATCCTCTTTGCGGACGACGCGTTATTATACATCTCTGGTAGCAAAATTGAGATTTGCGTTGAAAATATAAACAAAGATTTAAGTGCAATATATAAGTGGCTAAATGTGAATCGTCTAATCCTCAATATGGATAAGTCAAAGTGCATGCTGTTAAACATCGTCTCGTTACCACCACATGTGAACATACACGTAGAAAATAGTCCGATAGAAATTGTATCTCATGTCAAATATCTCGGTGTTGTGTTAGATAACAAACTTAATTTAAACGAACATATAAACTACCTGTGCAAAAAAGTGTCTTCTAAATTAGGAGTATTCAGGAAAATAAGAAAAGACATATCTATGTCCAGTGCAATTAAAGTGTATAACGTGATCATTAAGCCCCATTTTGAATACTGTTCTAGTGTACTATACTTTTGTAATTTGTCCCAAAAAACGAGAATGCAAATTTTGCAAAACAAAGCAATGCGTATAATTTTAAAATTGAATAGATATGCTAGTGTAACCCTCATGTTAGATACTTTGAGATGGCTCAGTATAAATCAACGTTTGTTTGTGGCCACAATGACACTCATTTTCAAAATTAGAAACAATATGTGTCCACAATACTTAAGTGAAAGAGCATCGACGAACCACCAGTCACCTTACATCCTACGAAATAGAGACGAGCTGTACATTCAACGAGCTGCTACAACGAGAGGACAGCGATCTGTGTATTACCTAGGCTTCCAATCTTTTAATAACCTACCATCCAACATAAAACAATCAAACAACCTTAATGAATTTAAAAGACTAATATCTGACTACACAAAAAGAAATATTGTATAAGTAGAATGTATAGAAACGTAAAAAAAAAATTTTGTTCACTATTTAAGTTTGTATATACCTATTAATGTATCCAAAAATGGCTCTCTAGCTAAATAAACTGAAACTAACTAACTCTCGTCTTCCTTTGCAGCGCCGCTTTGTATGCCTCTTGTTTTGCTGCATGCACTCGCCGCCATTCTTCGTGAAACCAGGGGTTTTGCGGTGGTGGCCGAGCGAGACCCAGCACATGAGCCACGGCGTTTCTGATGTCATGTTGGCAACGTTGCCACTGGTCTTCGGCACTTGATGCTGGCGGCATAGGGGTGATTGAGAGATTTCGGGATACGCGTTCAGCGAAGAGTCTGGCGGTCTCTTGCGATTGTAGCTTTTCGACGTTAAATTTCCTCACAGTCATTCTTCTTTGTTTCTCAGTTCGGGATATCCGCATTCGTACCTTGGCTACAACAAGGTAATGATCCGAGTCTATGTTGGCCGCTCGGAAGGTCCGGACATCCAGAATATTGGAGGTATGCCTTGCGTCGATCGCAATATGATCAATTTGGTTGATCGTTACATGATCATTGGACCGCCACTTCTGCTTATGAATATCGGGATGAAGAAACCATGTGCTTGCTATGGTGACATTTCGCTCCACAGCGAAATCAATCACCCTTAGTCCGTTATCAGACGTGGTGTCGTGTAGGCTATGCTTACCGACTGTCCTACCAAAGAAGTCCTTCTTTCCTATTTTGGTGTTAAAATCGCCCAATACGATTTTAACGTCGTATTTAGGACATTGCTCGTAAAAACGCTCTTTGGTGGCAGGGTCCTTTTCTTCCGTGGGGGCATGAACACATATTAGGTTTATGTTCCCGAATTTAGCCTTGATCCGGATAGTCATAATACGCTCGATAACGTGTCGGAAGCTTAAGACTCCTTGCCTAAGTCTGCCGCGTATGACAAATCCGCATCCGAATAAGCGTTGCCTGTTGCCTATTTAGCAATCACTGTAGTAGATGTCACAGTTTTTCATCCTCTTTTTGCCGGCCTACCCCATCGCACTTCCTGGATGGCGGTAATATTTGCTTTATAGCAGTCTAGGGCGTCTGCTAGTTGTTCGGCTGCACGTGGTCTGTTAAGGGACAGAACATTCCACCTACAGATCCGAAGGTCGTTGTCCTTATTTCGTTTGCTGGGGTCGTCATTAGTTGTGTCATCTTTATCCGAGGCTTTTGGTTGTTTCGGAACAATAGATTTTTTACGTAGTAGCCAAGTTACCCCAACGGCACAACCCTCAACCTGGAGGGCCAGTTCCTTAATTATTCCCCTAGGACGAGGGGCCGGGTACACCCTTGCCAGTAGTCCACTACGGGAGTATGAGCGCTACCGTTGGCCCATTAAGGGCTCCTCCGCCATCATTTCTAGTCCAATGTCCTGACCAACATTGGAAATTCCTTACCGACCCGTGATTCGAATACGTCGAAGCAGCTCGCGCAAGGTATTCACTAAGTTCAACCTAACTGGAACTATAGACGCCACAGGAATAAGTGCTCTAGTGGGAAAGCACTCTTCCCCCCCCCCCCCCCCTCTCTCTCTCTCTCTCTCTCTCTCTCTCTCTCTCTCTCTCTCTCTCTCTCTCTCTCTCTCTCTCTCATCTGCTGCCACCAAGAATCCGCCAAACGGGGTTGGCAACCCAATTCTTGGATTAAGGTACTAGCCACCCGGCTGTCACCGCGTGGAGGTTGAGGGTAGGAGTTGGTAGGCCTCAGCTGAGTGGAAATGCTTGTGTTTTCATATGATCGCATGCACTACTGTTTGACCAACCATGATGCAACGGTGTAGAAGTTTTTGAATAAAGTGGTACGAAAAGTGGGCATGACGACAACATCAATTGAATTGCTTCGCAAATTGTGGGTGTTAGTTATGGGGCTCAGCATGTAACAACCCCTTATAAAAAAAATTTCAAAACATTAAAATAGTACAAGTGTTTGAGTGGTAGAATTTTCAATGTTCTAAACAAGATGGTAAAACGTGCTAAACGATTTACCCCACTTAACATTCTGATAGCACATTTTTGCAACATGACCAATGGCTGTAGCTTGGTTTGGTAGGCATCCCCCCAGCAACTCATACCGTACTGTAATTTGATTCGAATATACCAAAATATACTGATTTGAAGGTTTTATTATCACTGAATTTTCTAAGACGATAGAAGCTCGGACAGCAGATCATAAATATTGTTTTCAAATTGAAATATGTTCGGACCAGTTCACATTTTGGTCAATAGTAATACCTAAGTATCTGAACAGCTTTACTAATTGAATTTTAAAGCAATTCGTGTCACAAGATGTTTGACTGATCGACACTGTACAAATACAATTTAACGCATTGGAACTATGACAATTTTTTACATGAAAGTAAATTTCAAAGTCAGGAGTCTATTGCATATTTAGATTGAAGTTCATCATTTTAGTTTTGGTACTGACAATGAGCTTGTGTTCCACAAACCATAATCTCAGAAGGTGTACATCATGATTTACATCCGCACTTAAGTTCAAAGGATACACAATGCCAAGATCATCAGCAATGGCTGTAACTTTTCCTATAAATGGTTGACTAAATAATGAAATTATAACGGGTGGGCCATCTAGTAATGTCTTTTTAAATCATAGGTTATTTTGACACTGAGCTGTTTCCCACTCGAAATGTTGACAGAAAGTCAGTATCATACCTTCGCGGAACGAAATGAGTCGCTTAACAACATTGGAAAATATTGAAAACTTATTTCCAAAGTGAGTGCTGTGTAGTCCAAACAGTGCGTTTTTTGAAAAGAAGTTTTGGCCGAAATGAAGCACCCACCGCGCCTGCTGTACGCAAGTTTGTGCAAAAAGTTCGTGAGACTGGTATGCTAGTGGACAACACTCATGGTCCCCGTCGTCGTACGGTGCGCACAGATGAAAATGTGGCAGCTGTAGCCGAGAGTGTGAGACTCAATTCACGAACATGAACTCGTCATCGATCTCAACAGCTCAACATTTCACGCACTAGCCTGAGGAGAATTCTGCACAAAGATCTGGGATTATTCGCTTACAAGGTCCAATTGATTCAGCAATTGAAAGCGCACGACCATTCGCTTCGTTATCGCTTCGCAGTTTGGGCCTTAGAGCAGCTTGAATTGGACAACGATTTTGGGCGAAAAATCGTCTTTTCTGACGAGGCACATTTTCATCTCGGCGGTTACGTTAACAAACAAAATTGCCGCATCTGGGGCCCGGAAAACCCGCATGTTATTGTCGAGAAGCCAATGCATACACAGAGAGTGACAGTTTGGTGCGGATTGTGTAGTGGTGGCATCATTGGACCATTTTTCTTCGAAAATGAGGCTGGGAACAACATTTCGGTCGACGGTGGGCGTTATAGAGCCATGTTAAGGACTTTTTTTTTTTTTTTTTTTTACTGAAATTGAAGACATGGATTTGGACGACCACTGGTTCATGCAGGATGCCGCGCCATGCCACACAGCCCATGCCACAATCAGTCTTTTGCGCACCAAATTCCCAAATCGTGTTATCAGCCGTCTTGGCGATGTCAATTGGCCGCCTCGGAGCTGCGATTTGACCCCTTTGGACTTTTTTTTGTGGAGAACCGTGAAGAACCGATGTTATGACAACAATCCGGAAACGATTCAAGCACTTAAGGCCAATATCATCCAAGCAATCCGTGAGCTACAGCCCGAAACCATCAACAAGGTCTTGGAAAATTGGAGTGATAGAATGCGCTACTGCGAGGCCAGCCGAGGCAGCCACTTGAACGACGTTGTGTTCCATAATTAATGGGAATGTTTGCTCTTACTTATAAAGGCATAATACATGGAAACAATTTTATTTTGTTCATTTTATTGCATTTTTAAAAAGAAACTTTTCCTTTTCTCCTCCCCAACTTACATATATTGCAAGGCAATTCAATCACATCCGCACTAAAAAAAATTGAGACAATTTAAGCTCCTTGTGGCAGCGTTTTATTAGCTTTGATTGTATTACCACGGATGAGATGGCCTTTATAGCAGCTTGACTATGTAAATATCAATCTCTTTCCTAGTAACAAGTTTCGTGGATAGTTCTCGTGCCGCCTCTGCTATAGCTGGGACTTCTGCCTGGAACACACTGCCGTGGTTCGGAAGCCTTAGTGATATTGCAATACCAGGTTCCGCTGAGTAGATACCCGAACCCACTCCTTCGTTTGTTTTAGATTCGTCAGTGAAGACTGAAATACTATGCGGGCTAATGGCCCCACCGTCTTCCCAGTATTCTCTTAATGGGATGACCGTTTTGACGTTTAGGCTGAAGTCGGGGGATGGCGGAAGATAGTGAATGGTGGCGTCTAGGTGAGCCCACCTTGAGATGCTATGGTGGCCCTTGTGGCCCCTTCTCCATAGGTTGGATTCTTTTAGGCACCGGGCGCTCATCGCAGCTAATTTCTTAACAAATAAGTCTAGTGGAATCAGTGCGAGAATTGTTTCATGTGCTGCGCTCGGTGTGGCTCTAATGGCGCCAGTGGTTGCTATGCTCTGAATTTTAGTGAACTCCTTGAGATGCGTGTTTTTCTCTGCTATTGGCTACTAGACAATGCACCCATATGTAAGAATGGGTCTGACTATGGCAATATATTTTTGTCATGTCGATTGTGTGATTCCGTTTATGTCGCATACACTTTGTTGTCACCCCTTTTAAGTGTACATAATTAGGGCAAAAATCAGTCACTCAAAGAGTTAATTGTTCTTCGATCAATGTAATCTGAATCTTCTCTTCTGCTACTCATAAGTGGGTGCACTGCGACATTGTACGATGGGTGTTTAATTGCTGCTATGGAATGTGGTGCCATTAATCGGTGTTTATTTGCGCTCTGGAATGTAATGTCATCGATTGGTTTTTATTGCTGGAATGTGGTGTCGTCTTAGATGACTCACATTGTAGCTTATAGTTCATGTTGCAATCCGCAACAGAATGGGTGAATTCATAACAGGATTTGTGTTGCTGTTACCCTGCACAATTTATTTAAACAATTTAAAAAAAAAAAACCATTAAAATTGTTATACGAGTAAGTTACCTTCCATCAATTTATTACACCAAGAACAGGGTAAAATAAATAATTAAAGCTACCGAACTGCAACAAACAAAAGCTTTTTTAAAGCAAACGAAAGCAACAGTTGAGTTTGATTGCGGTGGTGTTGCAAAAACTGATTTATGCAATACTGCCAAAATGTTGCTTTTTTGATCCTGTAGCTTTTAATCTTGCCGCTCCACTGTATTTTTGAATTGGGCCAATTATGTATTGTTTCGGATCAAGCATTGATATAAGGCCGATGTTCAGAGACAATTTTAGGAAACGTACAATCTACCTCTTAGATTAAGAAATCTTCATAAATATATACTTTTTTGTTAAACTTTAAACATCCGCTCACTGCGCTCCTCTATGTACAATGAATTAAGGGTGCGCCATCTTTTATGTCGGTATGTATCTCGGGCGCCAATTGTAAAGGTCGTTTTTGTCGAAGGCTGAGGTAAAGCTCGCCGGCTCCGTGGTCAACCCAAAGAAATACCCTAAAATGCTCAATACTGCTTTATAATACTTAGTGTTGTGGTGCTGGATACGGCTCGTCGATGCTTAACGTCGAACTCAGGCTTGGGCTGGCACTCCTTGGCTGATTTCTGGAATTTCAGCGTCTCGTGGTCGGGTTGGCGGGCGTGCGGTCCACACGCTGTATAGGCTAACTGGCAGTCCGGCTGAGGAGCCGGGCTAACTGGCTTGTCTGTGCTAAGCACGGGCAGGCGTGGGCAATCCGTACAAGGGTACGGCCTTACTAGCAGTCGGGTGGGAGGACACTGCTTATCAACGAGCAATTTGCAAGCTCGAAGGAGGACTAACGGAAAAATCCGCTAACGGACGGTCCGGTAGTGTCCACCCAAAATGAATCAATGGACTATCTCGGAGGCCAAATTTGGGAGAGTCTTGGTTAACAAATGTTACCACTGAGCAGACTCTGCCAACTGCATCAAATGTCCTGTTATTTATGCCTAATTCCTGTAGGAACGAAATGCGAATTTTAAAAATTCCCTTGTCTTTTGTTGTTGCTCGTGACTTTAATTCCTTGCGAAGTGCCTGAGAGTATGCAATACTCCGCACCTCAGTCCTCGACATTTGCACAAGTGCCGGAAGGTATGCAACTCTTTACCACCGTGGGCTAGCTTATACAGAAAGTCTGACTGTATACTCGTTTTCCTTTTACTTTTCGTCGTGGTTGGTAGCGACATGTCACTTCGTTACACAACTTTAGACATTTATCAATCGATTAACTTTAGTAGACATGTTTTGGAAAACTCAATTCAGTACAATTTTAACCATGAATCGCTTCACACCGAAAGTACGCGCCGAAATGGTGACGCTGTACATTGGAAATAGTCGTTCAGTTGTGTTAATTCATCGTGCATGTCGTCGAAAATATTATGGCCAACAACCACCGTCTGACAACACTATTCGTCGTTTGGTGTCGAATTTTGTTGAGCACGGGACAGGACAGTGGGAGATCGTCGACATGCCGTTCATCAAAACCCAAGACGTTCCAATGAACTGGTTGAAGCGGTAAGAGAGAGTGTTGCCGAGAACCCACATATGTCGTCTCGTCACCGCGCTCAGCATGTTGGCGTCAGTGGAACCACCTTGCGGCGCATTTTGAAGGATGATTTGCATTTGTTTCTGTATAAAGTGCAATTGACTCAAAGAATATTGGCGACAGACCGTCCACGTCGCTTGGAATACGGCTAAACAGTCGCTCGAATGGTTGACACTGAACCTGATTTTTGGAAGCAAATTTGATGACCGACGAGGCCCATTTCACACTCTCTGGCGCCGATAACAAGCAAAATTGCCGCATATGGGGAACGGAGAGTCCACACGAGATCCATGAAACACCATTGCATGACCAAAAAATGACTGTTTGGGCCGTCGTTTGCGCCAAAACCATCATTGGGCCATTTTTCTTTAGAGAAGGCGAAACAGTCAATGGGAATCGATATCGGTGGAAGTTGGCTCATTATATCTGCCCACAAATGTGTGAAAAAGGTCTGGACGGTTACTGGTTTCAACAAGACGGTGCGCCATGCCACACTGCAAATTAAACAATGCAGTTTCTGCAACGAAAATTCTTTTTGTGGCGTTATTTGAAAATCAAAGTGTACGCCAGCAAGCCTTAGACCATTGACGAGCTGAAGGCAAACATTCGTGCCGAACTCATCGCTATACCGCCCGAGATGCTCGAAAAAGTGATGGAAAACGCAGTAAAAGGGCACAATTTGCTTTGGTCAATAGAGGGGGCCACTTGATTGATGTTGTATTTAAAAACTAGTCCAAATAAATGGTAAAGGACCAAATTAAATAAAAATGATGAAGTTTTTTTTATTTAATTTGGTCCTTTACAATGGAAATCGTTTTTTTTTTTAAGTTATTAAATATTCACATACCGACATAAAAGATGGCGCACCCCTGTATATTTTAAAGTTTTCATTCCAACCTCTCCAAGACAAAAAATTGTACAAATATTTGTAGAAAATATCGGCTTATTTATTGTAGAATACCCTTAATCATGTCATTTTTGTTCCTATATGTATTCGATTCCCGTTGTCGGTTGTAATTTTTCAGCAACAGTACACTCGCGATAACGTGAAGAAATTAAAACATTTACGAATAACAGTTTTTTTTAAAGTTAAATAACGATTACTTGTGAGCAAAATTAGGTTTTTTTATTCGTATTTATTTGGAAAAGTAAAATAAAAACTCCAAAATTGACAAGAACATAAAAATCAGCCGCCCGCACGAAAAATCACTTGAAAATGAATCTTCTTAGGCAGAACATTACACACGTAATGAAATAAAAAAATTCCAGAAAAAAATAGGTTAAGTGAACCATCAATCAGCCAGAAATACAAACAGTTGCAGGGTAGGGTATGCACTCTTATAGCTACGCAGAAAAATCTTTACTACAGGGATAAGTTTGCCGAAAATAGATTTAATGCAAGAGTTTAATGGCAAATATAATAGTTAACAATTTGCTACGTAAAGATACAAATAAACAAAACTTGAAGTCCATATTTTTAGATATTAACTAAGTCACCGTTGATAAAGCGATAAGTAATGGCCTCAATAAATATTTTAAAAGTATAGCTAACATATCTAAGCCTAAATATATTTTCATCTAAATGAATTCAATCAAATATTTTTGCTAGATAAACCTAGTTCGTCGTCCTTTTTCTTTGGTCCAGTTGATAGTCATGAAATTCAGCTGATTATAAACAGTCTAAAAGCAAAAAATTCTTGTGGAATTAATGGAATTATTACTGCAAATCTTAAAAAGATAGCTGGGCATATTTTAGATCCTCTCACATATGTTATATTTTAAATAAGAGTTTTGAATGTTTTGCACATTTCCTGATAGTCTAAAAACGGCAATGATTGTACCAATCCTTAAGAAACGCGATTCTAATGATCCTAATAATTACATGCCTATATCTCTACTGTCAGTTTTCAGAAAATTATAGTAATTAAAATGTATCTTTTCTAGAAAAAAATAGATTTTTGGCCAAGCCACAATTTGGATTTACATATAAGTGTACTGAAGATGCAATAGTAGATTTTTTAAGTGATATCCACCTTGCTCTTGGTAGAAATCAGAAAGCAGCTGAACTGTTTCTCGACCTAACGAAAGCTTTTGATCTTGTGAATCACGAAATACTTTTTCAAAAGTTAAGCACAGCTGGTTTTAGAGGTAGCATAAGTGAGTGACTTGTTTCCTTAAGTGAGGAGGAGTTGTGCCCCAATGTTGGTGTACCCCAAGGCTCCGTTCTTGGTCCCATTCTCTTCCTCATTTATATTTAAATCTAACTCCCTAAGTGAATTAAGAAATCAAATGGAACAAGACCTACGTTTGCTTAGTATCTGGTTTGGCTTTCATGAAATGATACTAAGCAAAAAATCTAAAGCTATGCATTTCTCGCTTTCTAGTCATAATATCCTTGTGGGTCTTGATTATCATCAATTTAGCTGTACCAGGATCAATTGCACCAAGGAGTTCTGCTTTGAACTTGAATTTGTAAAAGAGTTCAAATACCTAGGAGTGTTATTGATTGTCATCTCAATTGGAAAGCTCACATAATGTCTGTTAAAAGATTGATGTTTGTCTCAACGAATAAACTTTACTATTTATGTAAACTTGTCCCACAAAATTTGGTCCATATTGTTTACTTCGCTTTGGTCAAATCACGATTGGAGAATTTCTTGTATGCTGGGGTAGTGCCTATTTAACTAGAGTTATAAGACTAATCATGTTTATGAATAGGACTGCGTCTTCATTGCCTTTATTTCAAGCCCTACAAATCCTCCCACTCAAATGCCTATACATACAGTACTGTGCAAATTAATTGGGACAGTCACTTTTTTCAAACATAATCATAAGTAGGCCGTGTTTTTTCTGTTATTTCTTTAAAAGTTGGACTAGAACTTTACAAATTAATTATGGCTCATATTTTCTGTTGGCTTTTACGAAGGTAGGTTGAATTTTTGATTCATTTTATTAAAGTTAGGCTTCATAGGGCTTTTAGCTAATGTTTTATTAGAATTGTTCAATTTGGATCGTGTAAATTTAAAAATGGATATCTTTATGGGAAAGAGGGCTAAGATTATAGCTTTGCATGAGCATACTGGCAAAAGCATAAGGGAGATTTCTGGAGATATTGGAGTCTCAAAATCGAACGTTGCAAGGATCATAGCGCTGCACAAAGCTTCCGGGTCAATTGCAACGGGTCGGGCAGGACACTGCGGACGAAAACGCAAAACCACGGATCATAACGATAAAGTTTTGATCCGAAATAGCGTTATTCATCCTTGGAAGACAAGCGGTGAGCTTCAAAGCGACTTGGCATCAGCTGGTGTGGTGTTGGATTCATCAAATGTTCGAAGGCGTCTGCTGGAAGTGGGCCGCAGGGTCAGAAGACCTATTAAAAAACAACTTCTTACCGAGGATATGGTAAATAAAAGGCTGCAATGGGCCAAGAAACACAAAGACTGGTCAGCAGAAGACTGGAAAAAGTAATGAAAAAGATGAAAGCCACTTTGAAGTACAGGGCCACCGGGTAAGTGTTGTGAGAAGAGGTGACAACGAAAAGCTTTGGTATGGTCACATTATCCAAACCCCTAAACACCCACCGAAAGTAATGTTGTGGGGTTGTTTCACCTCCGCGGGTCCTGGAAACTTGAAGCCAATCGAAGGAATGATGAGCAGCATCAAATACGCAGACCTCTTGAGCCATATGCTCTTGCTCACCATGCAAAGGCAATTCCCGAGTGGAAACGCAATTTTCCAACAGGATCTTGCTCCATGATACACTTCGAAAAAAATGAAACAATTCTTTACTTACTTACTTATGTCCTTTAACCCCTCGGGGGGCATAGGGCGTCAACCACGCCTGCGCGCCATCGTGTTCGGAGTTCTGCAACGCGTTTGAGCTGCCTCCAACTCATTCCTAAAGAGCTCGATTCCTCCTCAACTGTTCTGCGCCACGTTTGCCTAGGGCGTCCCGCTATTCTGCCTGCCTGGGTGAGCGGATTCCACTGCATAGCGTATTTCGCAATGGAGTTGTCTTCGCGCCGTAGGGTGTGTCCAATCCATTGCCACTTTCTTCTTCGTATAGTAATGCTTATAGGTTCTTGGCCCGTTCTCAGATAAAGTTGTTCGTTGGAGATGCGGTTCGGCCAAAAAATCCTCAAGATGATTCTTAAGCATTTGTTTACGAAGACTTGCAGCTTGCGTGTGTTAATGGTGTCCACCTTCCAGGTACTGCACGCATAAAGCAGCACTGATTTTACGTTGGAGCGGAACAGTCGTAGCTTGGTTCTTAAGCTAATAACATTGCTTCTCCAGATTTTGGACAGCATTCCGAACGCAGCTTTAGCCTTCCCGATTCTGCTGCACACATCCAGTTCGGTGCCACCGCGATTAGCCGAGACGACACTTCCTAAATATAGAAAGTTATCAACTTTCTCGACTTGCTTTCCGGCAATGTTAAGTTGAGCGCGGGTATTGGAAGTACTCAGGGCTTTTGTTTTGGCTGTGTTTATTTTTAGCCCCACTTTGTTTGCCTCAGCTTCTAGATTTTAGGCCATCAAATGAAGATCCATTATCCGATGTGAAAGTAGACAAACATCGTCAGCGTAATCTAGGTGTTTAAGGTAAGATGTCATAGTCCAACGAATTCCAGAATTAGCTTCCGTCAATGCTGCACGGAGTACATCGCTGATAACCACCAAGAACAATAGTGGGGACAGTATGCACCCTTGACGTACTCCACTTTGGACTTCAAAATCGTCCGACACCTTACCATTGTGCACGACGTGACACTTGCCGCCCTCATATGTAACCTTGATAATAGCTATAAGCTTTTCTGGAATGCCTCTCCTGCGCAAGGCCAACCAGATAGCATCTCGATTCAAGCTGTCGAAAGCCTTCTCAAAGTCGATAAACAGTAAATGTAGCGGAGACCTATACTCAACGCATTGTTCGATTATGATCCGTAAGGTGTTTATGTGGTCGATGCAGAAGGATCCAGCGCGAAAGCCTGCCTGTTCGACATCGAGAGTTGAATCTAAATGTTCTTTAATTCGTTCTAGAATTATTCTAGCTATTATTTTGGCTACAGCTGGAAGAACACATATAGCTCTCCAGTTACCGCACTCCGTCAAGTTACCCTTCTTTGGAAGCTTAATGATCATCCCCCTTTTCCACTCCTGTGGAAATTGTTCACTATCCCAAGCTCTCCGTATTAGCGGATGCAGCAAATCTGCCGATGTATTTGGCGCCGCTTGAAATAGCTCGGCAGGGATGCCATCAATACCCACCGCTTTGTTTTTCTTGAGGGACTTGATTGCTGTTATTATTTCAGCTTTACTGGGAGGTACGGTGCGAATTCGGGAATTTGTTGCTTCGAACTGCTCATTCGAATTCAAGATCATACCGCCGTCGTCTAAGTGATTTAGCACTGCAGCAAAATGTTCTCTCCATCTAGTGAGCTGATCCTCATCCGAAATCAGAAGGTCACCGTCTAGACTCTTCACTGGATGTTGTTTGGAGTTTCGACCACCAATGAGCTCCTTAGTGATGTTGTAAACAGTCCTACTGTCGCACCTACTCGCTGCTTCTTCAGCCCTTGAGGCCAGTGAGTTGACATGTTGACGCTTGTCACGTCTCACACTACGCTGCACTTCTTTCTTCTTCGCACGGTATTGGGCTTCAAGCTCGGTTCTCTCTACTGCTGAGGCCGCTGCAATCCGAGCCTTGATTGCTGTACGCTCATCGATCCGTCTCCAGGTGTCTGTAGAAAGCCATGTGCGGTGGTGTTTCTGCTTTTTACCGACATAAGTGCGTGCCCCAGTCGCAAAAGCATTTTTCACAGCACTCCAGTGGTCATCCATGTTCTCTATGCTGCTGATTGCTTCTGCTTCTAAGGCAAGATGGTCCCTGAACTGTTGGCGCACTTGGGGAACCTTGAGCCTGTCGATATTAAACCTGGTGATGTTAAGCAGGTTTGAGCGGTTGCTGTTGACGGATGCAGTACGAAAGCGTAAATGAGCTACCATAAGATGGTGATCTCGTTCTTGTCCGACGTCAGCTCCACGTCTGTTTCGGACGTCCAGGAGACAATTTCTAAGGCGGCGACTGATCGCAATGTGGTTGATCTGGTTGGATGTTCGTTGCCTATCAGTGGAGACCCAACTGATCTTATGGCAGGTGTTATGCTTAAACAGCGTACCTCCGATGACTAGGCGGTTGGTATTGCAGAAGTCCACAAACCGCTCACCATTGTCATTACGGTCTCGCACGCCGTGAACTCCCATCACGTGCTTAAGCATGGTGTTTTCGCTACCCACCTTGGCATTGAGATCTCCCATTACCATTACGATGTCCCCATTAGGCGTTTGGTTGTAGGCGGCACCTAAGTGGCTATAAAAATTATCCTTTTCATCCTCAGTCGCGTCTAGAGTCGGAGCATAACACTGTATGATGGTAATTTTTCTAACTCTACTCTGGAACCTAGCCGTCAATATCCGGTCACTATGGGGTTTCCAGGATATGAGGCTACTACGTGCAGCTGGAGTTAGCATGAGTCCTACTCCGGAACTCCGTGCACTTCCAGCTGGTTTACCAGAGTAGAGCATCACAGTGCTTTTTGTTGGGGAGATGAATTCCCCAGCATCGAACCATCTTATCTCGCTCAGCCCTAAGATGTCGATTTTATACCGTGCGAATTCGCGTTCTAATTGGAGGAATCTGGCGTTATAAGGCCCTTCCTTGAGTGAGTCCAGGAGGGTCTTAACGTTCCAGAATCCGATCGTTGTCCGTGTCCGATAGCCAAAGGTCGTCAACAAATGATCAGTCAGTATCCGAGGCGTATGTTTCCGTTTCGGAGCAATAGTTTGTTTTACGGTTGCGGCTCGCTGGGCCACAGACCAACCGACACTTATCCTGTTTTTTGGCGCAGGAAGCTCGCCATTCGTCCTCTCCCGTTAGCAATTTCCGAAGAAATTCCCAGATGGCACCACGAGGAGGTGGGAGTAGGGCTTACTAACAAAGCTGCTAGGTTTTCGGCTGCAGTGGCTCCTACTCGTTACTTAGCGGACCAGCACCTATCGGGAGATGCTGCCCCTACGAGGCCTTTGTTAGTCGTTTGCCATCCATCCATCCATTCTTTGCGGGAAAAATATAAAGGTGCTGGAATGGCCGGGCAACTCCCCTGACCTCAATCCAATCGAAAATCTTTGGGCCATTATAAAAGCAAGGATCAGGAAAGGGGATTGTACCACAAAAAACAAGCTAATTTCAGCTATTATTGAAGTGTGGTTTCACGATGAAAACATAAAAAAAAATGTGAATCCTTAATTCTTTCTATGCCAAATAGAATAAACGAGCTTATTGGTGCTGAAGGCGGTCATAAAAATTAAATAATAATTAAATAAAAAAAATATAATGTTTTGCAAATAAATCAAAATATCACAACAATTTGTCTGTCCCAATTAATTTGCACAGCACTGTATATAAGGTCCTTAAAATGTTCTTCGTGAGAAGTGGGAATATACATTTCAGGACAAATACGGTGTATTCACTTAGAACTTGCAATGCAGTAGATGTCCTGGTAGTTAAGAAAGAACTTAGTACACGCTTCCTCAAGGATATTGCACTTTATATTTTTAACAAACTGCCGAACGAATTATGTACCTTGGTTACTAATCCACATAAATTTCTTAAGAGGCTTAAAGAATGGCTACTTTCCAGATCCGCGGTTGAGACCTTGATTAATGTTTCGTCCTCATTGAAAAAAAAAAATAAAACATACAAATGAGCGATCATTACTTTCTACAATTCTTACTGTTTTCTATCATTTTCCCTCTCTTGCCTCTTTCTCTTAGTTTCTCTCCCCTCCGTGTTAAATGTTCATTTTAATTATGCGTATAGACTGTACATTTTTTTACCTAATGGTGCGTTTTGGTGAGAATTATGCAAAGCAAAGTGAAAGCTTCTCCACAAAACGATCCCGAGTCAATCTGGTTTAAAACTTTTTTTATTGTTTGAAGATTGATGATTGAATTGAAATTCAATTAAAAAGTATGAAAATATTGTGCTTAAATTTGTTAAATACAGCTGAATCACTCAAGTTGAATGAAAAGCTCTTCTCAGCGCCGTCTGAAATGTGTAGCGCAAAGTAAACATCCCAACTCAGTTTTGACTGAGAAAAAAAGCTAAAGTGGTTCCAAGTCACTTTTCGTTGTTGTACGCCGTGTTAAATATTACTTCACTGGGAAGCAACGTCTCACTAAAACGCACTATAAGTTGTTGCATCCAACTATCGATATTTTTACTTCCTTTCTCTTTTTTTGTTTTGACTAGATATTTTAAACATACGTATGTGTATATATAGTACCATTTTGCGCACATACATACATACATTCATACATACATACATACATTCATACATACATACATTTTCAAATGGCCCGCTAATCCTTCATGCGGGTCGCGAGGGTAATATGCTCAGGTGGACTTTCCATCCTTTTAGATCCTCCGCCATTGACTCCAATTCATCAGGGGGAATCCCTAAGCGGCTCCAGGAGAGATGTCGGACTTGATCCAACCATCTATTTCTAGGCCTTCCGCGAAGTCGCCTACCTGATGGCACGGCAACCATGGCGCGTCTTGGAAGCCGATCTGGGGTCATACGCACTACGTGACCAAACCATCGAAGCATAGATCGTTCCGTTCGGAGAAGTAGCTGCTCAACGTTGAGCGCCTCGCGTACTCTGGTGTTGCGCACTCGATCCCTACGAGTTATTCCAACAACACCGCGAAGGAACCTCATTTCGGCAGCTTGTATCCGCGATCTTATTCTTTCGGTCACTACCCAAATGTCATGACCATAGGTGAGAGTTGGAACATACACAGAGTTAAAAACCGATAGCTTAGCTTGAACACTAAGTTCGGCCTTCCTTATAACAGATTGGCCAAGATCTCTCAAAATTGATCCAGCCTGACCAATTCTACAGGATAACTCGGCATTGCTCCTCCCATCACTCGTGAATAATACCCCGAGGTACTTAAACCTCTCCACCTGCTTCAGTGGGACTCCACTAACATGCAGAGTGCACTGAATGGGTTTTTTTGGAAACGACCATTACTTCCGATTTGTTCACGTTGATCTTCATTCCAGCATCATCACAAACGGCTACAAACCTTTCGAGTGCGCGCTGAAGTTCGGTTTGAGAGGACTCAAGGATGACCAAATCATCCGCAAAGAGCAGATGACTAATCCCTAGGTCCCCCACTTTGGAACATTCCCCGCCACGGCTGCGCTGCAACATTCAATCCATATATACTATAAAGAGGAGAGGTGACAAAACGCGCCCCTGCGCGAGTCCAACGCCCGTAGTGAAAGGTATTGACTTAACCGTTTATCCGAACGAAGCCTCTACAGTTTGTATAAAAATACTGAATCGCCCTTAACAGGGAACCATCAATTCCATACTCCTGGAGAACGCCCCAGAGTCTGCCTCGAGGAACCCTATCACAAATAAATAATAATAAATAATAGAAATAATTGACTAAATAGTTACTTATTCTCTTGTTTTCTTGCTAAGACATGTTCATTTGTTATAAAATTTGCATTTGCATTGAACAAGAGCAACTGTTCACATTATCGAAAGCTTCGTATTCACTTTACAGGATAGCTAATGCAAAAATGTTTGTGCTCACGTTACTGGATAGCTCACGTAATCATATAGTCTCGTTATGTGAACGTGTACTGAATTTTTCTTTTATTTATTTCGTTGTCCAGCTGCTTTAGAAACTATCATATCCTTGGTTTGTCCTCTAGACTACTATTGTAACTCTTTCGCTCCCAGAAAGGTATGAATTTAGATTTAGATATCACTCATGAATAAGACAAAAATCGACGAAAAACGACAGGCGATACGGTAATCGAGCTAATTGAAATATTTTTTGCATTGTATATATGTACGTAACCGTTTTTTATCTTTTTATTTAGATGAATTCACGTAAGAGATCACCAACTGATACCAAATACAGTACAAAAATAAACCAGGATGTTAACGGTCATCTGGAAAAATCTTTGAATTCAAGTATCGAACGAATTGATGCAATCAGTGAAGATGCGGTTAACAATGAAGGAGAGTTTGAAGAATACGAATGGGCTGGACAAAAGCGAATAAGGGTTTCAAGCCTTCTGCAAGGTGGTTATGCTTCCGTTGGTATAGGAACAAATATAAATAACAAGGAGAACGAAGAAGATGAAGATCTGAATGTAGATGAAGATGATTCAAAAATGTATGGACCACCTCAGTATAATGACAGTGATATTATAGCGGTAACATATATACCCAATGAGAATGCAAAAGAATTGTTCAAAAATAACTGCTTACCCGAGCTCAGCACTGATGACATCGATTCTGAAAGCTCTTCAGCATCACGGGAACAGAAGACAATGGGATCTGAAGGCGTTGGAAATTATGAACAGGAAATGATATCATATGAGTATCTTCAAAAAAATAATTTGAAAAGTGTCCAGCAAATAATAGTTTCATTGAAGTCAAAATTGCGAAAGTGGGAAAACCACTCACAAAATAAATTTAAGTGTCTAATCTGTTTGGACGAATACCATAATCCAGCTATATCTGTCTCCTGTTGGCATGTTCATTGTGAAGAATGTTGGTTAAGATCTCTGGGAGCAAGAAAACTTTGTCCACAATGTAACCTTATAACATCACCGTCAGATTTAAGGCGCATTTATATGTAACTGACAATCTTCCATAATAATAGATTTACTCCCACATTTAATAAATGACACAAGTATATGACATGCCAAATTAGTTTTGCTCTATTTAAACCTTTGAAATTCTACATCACTCGTAATACATGGTCAACCAACCACATAGCACTTCATTTGATCTCTATCTTCATTTAATTGTGGAATAAATAATAACTCTAACTAAAAAAAGGAGGATAGAGATAAAATGAAGTGCTATGTGGTTGGCTGTGATTCATAATACAGATTGTGTTGCAACGAAATTCAAATTCGTAATATTGTAACTGTAGGAAACCACAAAATATTTGCAGTGACATCTATGGCAACGAATATTGAAACGATTTAAATGTTAACAGTTTTTTACAGCCAGTATACTTGAACAAACTCAGATGGCGCAACTTTCTATGGGGGATATTTTATTTCTGTTTAATACCGCACTGAAACAACGGAGCTGGAGATGTTGGAACACATTTGTTTGCAGACAAAGTATGAAAGTGGCATTTCACTAGCAGTCCATATATAATACGTCAATGGGGACAGTCACGAAGGAAATATTAAAATCGAAAGGAAGTCACGTTCCACATCCGAAATATTCCATTTTATCATTATTAGTTCGATCGTGGAGTAGTGAGGATCGTGGGATGATATGAATATTTGGATAAGAGAACGCGGTACGACACGAAATTGTTCCAATTCGCTTATTTCACCTCGAAGCTTTGGCAAGCAGTGCAACACTGAGCATAGCAATGTGTGAACACGACATGACTGCTCACTGCGCACTCGTCAGTTAACATCTAAACAGGGTCATACTGTGTCTGCAGAGAAATATATTCCAACACCGGCGGCTTTCCCAAATGCAGCACTGCCTGCTTTGTGTATCAGAAACCATTCCGAAATGCAAACTCAAAATGATCACGCAACGCATTACGTTCCGAAATTCATTGTGAATGAATATACTACGCAAAGAAAAGCAACCAGCGCATCGTGAACTAGCACGCTGTAATGACAGTTGTTTGTTTGTTGTTTCCTTATTCTTTAACATGGCGAATTCCGAGAAGTAAGTTTATTTAATATTAAAAACATTCAATTATTTTATTATAATTATTTATTTATAAGCAGAAATCAGTACACAAAAATCCAAACATTAAATTTAATGACAACAAGGCTGCAATTAGAAAATGTGTTCAGCTCACAAAAGAACAAGAAGAGGTCCATCTAGAATCGTATCCATGCAGAAATTTTGCTTATTGATTCAGAATTTCCACATTCCCCCGATAACTGCATTCGCAAGTTCCTAAATATAATGGTGACGAACACACGAATAAAGGCGAGAAATCGGCCATCGGGGGAATCGACAACTTGTTGGGAGTTTTTCAGTATTTTGGACACGCAGTACGGCACAAAACATTCCATTTCGGTGCCGGAAGACAATCTGGATGCTTCGTTAGAGTTGGCGAATGACGAAAACAGTGCTAACAGGGCCAATGAAGAACTCCCAAAAAAAAGTCCAGAGTAAATTGCATATTAGACTTCCTTAAAGAAGAATCAGAAAAGGACAGGGAGTGTTTGAACGCACTTATAAAAATTGAGACTCTGGCCTCAAATGTTAAAAGACATTTATATTTTAGCTGTTTTTGTTTTAGCTTTAAAATATATTTCGTAAATTTTCGGTTGTCACCAGCACAACAATTGTTTAGCAAGTGATTAACTATATGAGTTGCAATTAATTTGTTACACGTTGTTTCAGATTTACCCAAAAAGGCATTGTTCGTATCGCGTAACATTCCAAAAGGTTCATAACACACCGCCTCCACTTGCGATAAATTCATCGCAAAAGCAATCGCAGAAAGCAGACAATAGAAGAATTGTCAGATTTTCTTTGTTGGGCATTTCATCGCGTACTTTTTCAGTATAATGAAGAATGGCAACGGATGAAGAAAAAGAAACATAGATTTTGGGTTAATCCCTTTTTGGAAAGACGAACACCCATTATTGCACAAAAAAAAAAAAATACAAATAAAGTTAGGGAAACAAAGAAAATGGCAAAAGTGACAGCTCTCTTGGCGATAAAGTATGCGATGAAAGCATGCTTTCTATCGCATGTCATGGAATTATAGTTGCTATAATGGTCTCCACTTGCAATAATGAAAGCATACTACGGATTCATCGCAAGTGGAGACCGCATGTAACGCAACAGAAAGCACATCGCAAGGTGAAAGCATCGTGTGCTTGTATCACAGATGCAAGGTGCAGTCACAATGCGCATTAGGTTTGAATTTTTGAAAGCAGCCGTCACGGCGAAAGTTTCACTATCCGCCATGGAAACGCCAACGCCATGCGCCATCTGTGTTTGTTCAAGTGTACTGCCTGTAAAACACTGAACAAAAAATATTAAGTAACATTTTTGATATCTCCTATTTTTCGAGATATCGAACTTTGAAAACAGACTTCTGACAACCGATATTTCAATAGAAACTACCTTCAGTGTTGCCAACAGTCGGTAAGTGCCACCCTTCGCGCGATTCATTTATTTAAACTCCCAATTCCGGAGGTGTTTAGTCGCTCCTGTCGATAAATTGTCAGGCAGCCGTCTGGTGGTAAGTATAAGTATGTTATATCCCCCTTTTTGTAACAGAGATCTATCAGAAAATATCATCAATACTCGAAGGTTGCAACACTGAACTTAGTTTTTTTTATCTACTTCATACCCGAAATACACCGCGGAAGTTTCTATTGAAATATCGGTCGCCAAAAGTCAATTTTCAAAGTTCGATATCTCGAAAACTAAGCGAGATGTCAAAAAATTTTAGTTATTTTTTGTTCAGTGCGATCTATGAGAAAACATTGCTTGCATTCCTGAGTACACAACAGTTGTAAAATCATCGCTACATTTCCATGTACGCATTGCTACTTTTGTCGGCTATCCTCTGTCATTTTAGCATATGTGAAATACAAATGTTAGACAACTTCGCGGTTGACTTCAAACTCAATGGTACCGGCATTTTCGGCAACATACTTCGTTAAGATATCGGGGATTTAAATGAAATGAAATACGGCTAGATGAGGATTTAATCATTCACCTTACCTTCTTTCAATTTGTGGTGCATCTCCACGGATTCCACGATAACATAATCTATGCCGTCTATTTGATAGTGACACTCAATTGTTTCCATTTTTAAGTTTTAACAGCTGTGAAAAGTCAAGCACAAATGCCACCGAAAAGAAGGTGAGTAAAAGTAGAGTAGAAAGTTTTCGATACGTAAAATGGCTACCACTCAGTCAACATGGTGAGTGAGCGGTGCCATTCAGTTGAAAAATTACAACTGTTGTGTACACGTGAATGCAGCCATTAATTAATCGTGGCGCCACGGATATTGTAATATCCGCTGATCGCCAGGTGGCCAGAAGCCATTTCGCTTAAAGACATGCAGGCAGACAAGGTCGCAACTGCTTTTTATCGCACGCTTCGGTTCCCCAGATTCCTAACCGACCATTAAACTCAATTACACTGTTTAGGGATCACACAAACATGTGTGGAACTAGCAGGATAGGAACGTCACCGTGTCATCTTGCATCCAATGGAATCGTGTAACGCCGGCACGAGCCACTGAAAGCAGCCCTCATGTGCTACCGACCGGAGAAATGGATTGAAGGGCTTCCAACAGTGCTGCTGGGATTTAGAACTTCATACAAAGAAGACATCAAAGCATGCGCAGCCAAGATACTATATGGTTCCAATTCTTTCCTTATTGAAGATTTTCCATATGACCCACAGACATTCGTTGAGAAGCTTCGCGAAACCATTCGCCAATTTCGGCCAACACCGAAAGCGCATAACTTCAAGAAGATTTTCGTTCGCCCCTGTACAAATGTACGTATGTATTCCTCCGTTGTGATGCCGTCAACAAACCACTACCGTATTCTGGACCGTATTCATGTTGCACTTTTTTATGGGGAGGAAATATCAAACCGCGAATAAATTGAAGGAAAGGTAGCCAACTTGCTACACTGATTAATGGAAAAAAAAAACAAACGCAAAGAAAACGCGACCGATCACTTTTGCGATCCGAAAACGAAATTAAGAAAGGGGCGGAAGAAAGAAAAAAAAAAAAGGCCAACCATACAGCACGTAAAGTGCTGTTCGCTCTCCGGCTGCTCAGCTGGGGCGGGTTCGATTAGTAATCGATGTAATGGGAGGAGAAAATAAAATATTGGGTATGTATTAAAAGGGTTTGGACGCCACGTAATTTTTTGATGAAAAAAGGGAGGATAATTAGGAAACCTTTGTGGATAGTTTTAGGAAATGGTGGGATACACTAATGCTGTAAAAAAACATCAACAAGTAAAGGAAACAATAATTTTTACGTCGTTATAAATGCTCGTTACGAGTGGGCGATTTATTAGAGTAAAAAGGCCACCAAATAAATTCCCGGTGCAGGGATGGGTTAAGAATATCACTGCAGCGCCCCCCAACAACTAGCGCTTGTTGTAAAAGGCGACTAAGGGGACAAATCAGATCTAGGCAATATAACACCCAAGTGAGCCTAGCGACACATACCATATACTACCTTAAAAACCCTCCCACAAGTGTGCATGCGAGTCCGTGGGTTGACACGACTGGAGATCACCGGTGTCATAAAAGAAAGATCAAACAATACTAAACAGGAGCATGCACGTGTCAAACAACAAACACCATCGCAATATGGTGCACAAAATTGTACTGCAAAACTGTATCATTATGGTAATACTTGCAAAAAGGAAAGGCACTACCCCGCCAGGCACTACCACTGCTGTGCATGGTACTGATCCTGGACCGAGCAGAAATGTTCGGGTCAGAGCTATACGGATTCCGGGGGCTAGCAAAATAATGAAACAGTTTGGATGCAATTTGAGGATCGCGAGTTGGAACGTTGGAAGCATGACCGGTCGAAATTACGAGCTGGAAGAGATGATGAATAGAAGGCGGGTGAATATCTTGTGTGTCCAAGAGACGAAATGGAAAAACACCGGGAATCGGGCGCGTTTCTTGGACGTTAGGACAAAAGATTACAAGATGTTCTATTACGGAGCGGAAAAGGCTAAGAACGGAATCGGTATCATCCTTGCGGCAGAGCTACTTGGTAACGTCTTGAGCATTTCGAAGTCCAGCGACCGTTTGATGTCTCTCAAACTAGTAATACAAGGAGAGGTGTGGAATATTGTCAGTGCATATGCTACCTACAATGGGTGCAATCAGAGGAAGAATTTCTGTTTGTTGGAGGAGATTTGAATGGACATGTCGGGTAATCAAACGAAGACTATGAAGACTGCCATGGAGGACTAGGATATGGCACCAGGAACCTTCCTGGTGAAGACATCCTAAGCATGTGCAAATCACACGGTCTTGTCGTGTTAAATACCATGTTCATCAAACAAATCCGACACCTGATCACCGGAAGCAGTGGTGGAGATGAAACTCAGATTGACTACCATTTGGTAGCCAGTTTCATGAAGCCTCGGGTAAAAGATTGCAAAGTGATCCTGGGAGAGGCAATCGCTCGGCAACACCGTCTCCTGCTAACAGAAACTTTTATGAAAACACCGAAGAAAAGCAAACAAACAAAGGTCTCTGAGAAAATCAAGTGGTACAGTCTGGACAAAGAAAAAGGCGAGGCTTTTGTTTTTGTAATGGAAAATTACCTCTCCCATACCATCAACGGAGCTGAGGATGAAGAGTGCAGAGCACAAAATATGTGGGATTCCCTACAGCGAACTTGCTTAAAGAAGGCCAAATCGCTGCTAGGAGCTTCAAAAGGCCACCATCAACACGTCAAAGAAACATGGTGGTGGAGTGATGAAGCTAAGAAAGTGCTAAATGAGAAGAAAGCGGCTTTCAAAGCTTGGTCAAAGTGCACCTCTAATAATAGTGACGAAAAAGCTCGCCTCGAAATGGAATACAGATGCTGCAAGAAAAAAGCGAAGAAGAAGTGCGCCCAGCTTCAAGCAGAGAGTACGGGAGCTGGAGAAAATATTTTCCCCGGTTGCTGATGCAAACCAGGCTATCTAGGAGCTGCGAAGACACAATATGAACAAGAGCGCCATTATCTTCAAAACAGCTGCACAAAGAAGGAAGAATGCTCAGGAGATTCGTTCGCCAAAGTTAATTAGCAATGCTCATGGCCAGCTTCTTGTGGATGACGACAAAACTGTGAAGAAATTTATTTATTTATTTATTTATTTATTTATTTATTTAAAAAGATGGGAGACATCGAGTTCAGATGGCTCAGAATTCTCATCTCCAAATTCGTGAGAGGTGATCCAATGCCGAATCAATGGAGGGAAAGTTACCTTCTCCCTGTATACAAAGGGAAGGGTGATACACGAAACTGTGATAACTACCGTTCGATCAAGCTGATGTCACACACCATGAAGATCGTTGAGCGGGTATTAGGTGGCCGACTGCGAAAAATAATGCGGCTATCTGACGACCAGTGCGGGTTTGCCTCGGGTAAATCAACCACAGATGCAATCCAAAGTATAAGGATCACAATGGAAAAACATCGTGATTCCTTAAGGGATTTGCATATTTTATTGGTTGACTTTGAAAAGGCATTCGACAGACAACCACGAGATCTGATATGGGTGGCGCTAAGATATTGAGGGGTTCCAGAAACCTATGTACAGATGATCATGGACATGTACGAAGGAGCAAAGACAAGAGTAAGATGTCCCGCTGGAGTAACCGAAGAGTTCCCAATCAAAGTCGGGGTGCACCAGGGAAGCGTTTTAAGTCTTACTTACTTACTTAGGTGGCGCTACAGTTCGGGGTGAACCTGGGCCTCAACCAACAAGCCTCTCCATTTAGCTCGGTCTTTAGCTAATTGCCTCCAGTTGCGCACTCCAAGTTGGTCGAGGTCCCCTTGAACTTGTGCGCGCCACCTACGGCGATAATTCCCTCTACTGCGTCGTCCCTCGGGGTTAGATTCGAAGACTCTGCGGGCCGGAGCGTTGGTGTCCATTCGCTCTACATGTCCTAGCCATCTCAGACGTCCAATACGCAGTTTTTTGACTAGGTCGATGTCGCTGTACAGCTCGTATAGTTCGTGATTAAATCTTCTCCTCCAAAACCCGTCAACGCAAACGGGACCGAAAATCTTACGAAGAATTTTTCTCTCGAAGCGACCAAGGATATCTTGTTCCTCTTTTAATAAAGTCCATGTTTCAGCGCCGTAAAGCAGGACTGGGATGATCAAGGTCTTATATAGAGTCTCCTTAGTTGTTCGAGATAGGGCTTTACTGTTGAATTGCCTTATAAGCCCAAAAAAACAGCGATTGGCAAGAGTTATTCTTCGATTGATTTCTGCGCTGATTTTGTTTGCTGAATTTATAGCAGAGCCAAGGTAGACAAAGTCCCTTACTACCTCGAAGTTATAGCTGCCCACGGTGACGTTTTGTCCAATTCGTCGATGTTGGTTTTCCCTTCTAGTTGACAGCATATACTTGGTTTTGCCCTCGTTTATCGCCAAACCCATTTTGGCCGCTTCCGCCTCAATGCTTGCAAAAGCACCGGTGACAGCGCGCTGAGATCTTCCGATAATGTCTATATCGTCGGCGTATGCAAGCAGTTGTACAGACTTGTAATAGATTGTGCCTCCGGTGTTGGCTTGTGAGTTCCGAACAATCCGTTCAAGTACAATATTGAAGAAGTCACATGACAGTGCGTCACCTTGTCTAAAGCCTTTTTTGACATCAAAGGTCTCGGTGAGGTCATTACCGACCTTGATGGAGCAGCGAGCGTTCTCCATCGTCAGCCTGCACAGGCGGACAAGTTTGGCAGGGATGTCAAAACTAGACATGGCTCTATAAAGCTCTTCTCTATAGATGCTGTCATAGGCGGCCTTGAAATCGATAAAGAGGTGGTGAGTATCGATTTGGAATTCTTGGGTTTTCTCCAGGATCTGCCGAAGTGTGAAGATTTGATCGATGGTGGACTTTCCTGGCCTGAAATCGCACTGATAGGGTCCAATCAGGCTGTTGATAAAAGGTTTCAGGCGTTCACACAATATCGCAGAAAAGATCTTGTACGCGATGTTGGGGAGACTGATGCCTCTATAATTGGCGCAGTTGAGGGGGTCTCCTTTCTTGTGGATCGGGCAAACGATGCTGAGATTCCATTCATCAGGCATACACTCGTCTGACCAAATATTAGAAATGAGTTGGTGTATGCACTCTACCAATTCATCCCCAGCTGCCTTGAAAAGTTCGGCCGGTAAACCGTCAGGTCCAGCAGCCTTGTTCGATTTTAGCTTGGATATTGCTATCCTCACTTCGTTTTGGTCAGGTGGACGGAAATTTTGACTATCATCGTCCATGTTGAATGGTTCATTCTGCCTGACAGCGGGATGTTGGTCTTCGTCGCCGTTATACAGTCTGCAGAAGTAGTTTTTCCATATTCTCAGCACCGACTGTGATTCTACTACGAGGTTTCCATTCTCATCTCTACAGGTTTCTGTACGGGTATTACTTCTCTGACACGTTCTTTTTACCTTTTGGTAAAACTTCCGTACATTGTTCCTGGAGTATAGACTCTCGATATTCTCAAACGCGCGCTTCTCATGCTCTTTCTTCTTCTTTTGGAGAAGCCGATGTTCTTTCCTTCTCTTTTGCTCGTAGAGCTCACGAGCAGCTCTCGTCTTCCTTTGCAGCGCCGCTTTGTATGCCTCTTGTTTTGCTGCATGCACTCGCCGGCATTCTTCGTCAAACCAGGGTTTCGCGGTGGTGGGCGAGCGAGACCCAGCACATCAGTCGCGGCGTTTCTGATGGCATGTTGGCAGCGTTGCCACTGGTCTTCGGCACTTGATGCTGGCGGTATAGGGGTGATTGAGAGATTTCGGGATACGCGTTCAGCGAAGAGTCTGGCGGTCTCTTGCGATTGTAGCTTTTCGACGTTAAATTTTCTCACAGTAATTCTTCTTTGTTGCTCAGATTGGGATATCCGCATTCGTACCTTGGCTACAACAAGGTAATGATCCGAGTCTATGTTGGCCGCTCGGAAGGTCCGGACATCCAGAATACTGGAGGCATGCCTTGCGTCGATCGCAATATGATCAATTTGGTTGATCGTGACATGATCATTGGACCGCCATGTCTGCTTATGAATATCGAGATGAGGAAACCATGTGCTTGCTATGGTGACATTTCGCTCCACAGCGAAATCAATTAGCCTTAGTCCGTTATCAGACGTGGTGTCGTGTAGGCTATGCTTACCGACTGCTCTACCGAAGACGTCCTCCTTTCCTATTTTGGCGTTAAAATCGCCCAATACGATCTTAACGTCGTATTTAGGACATTGCTCGTATGATTTGTCGAGGAGCTCGTAGAAACACTCTTTGGAGGCAGGGTCCTTTTCTTCTGTGGGGGCATGAACACATATTAGGCTTATGTTAGCGAATTTAGCCTTGATCCGGATAGTCATAATACGCTCGCTCACGTGTCGGAAGCTTAAGACTTCTTGCCTAAGTCTGCCGCGTATGACAAATCCGCATCCGAATAAGCGTTGCCTGTTGCCTCTGTAGCAATCACCGTAGTAGATGTCACAGTTTTTCATCTTCTTTTTGCCTGGCCCATCCCATCGCACTTCCTGGATGGCGGTAATATCTGCTTTATAGCAGTCTAGGGCCTCTGCTAGTTGTTCGGCTGCACGTGGTCTGTAAAGGGACACAACATTCCACGTACAGATCCGAAGGTCGTTGTCCTTATTTCGTTTGCTGGGGTCGTCATTAGTTGTGTCATCCTTATCCGAGGCTTTTGGTTGTTTCGGAACCATGCGTTTTTTACGTGGTAGGGAAGTTACCCCGACGGCACAACCCCCAACGTGGAGGGCCAGTTCCTTAATTATTCCCCTAGGACGAGGGGCCGGGTACACCGGTGCCAGTAGTCCACTACGGGAGTATGAGCGCTACCGTTGGCCCATTAAGGGCTCCTCCGCCACCATCTCTATTCCAATGTCCTGACCAACATTGGAAATTCCTTACCGACCTGTGATCCGAATACGTCGAAGCAGCTCGCGCAAGGTATTCACTAAGTTCACCCTAACTGGAACTATAGACGCCACCGTTGACTCCGTCTAGGGAATTCGTCCGCTGCCGCCTGGAACAGGAAGAAGTGCTCTAGTGAGAAAAGCACTCTTCCCCCCCTCTCTCATCTACTGCCACCAAGAATCCGCCAAACGGGGTTGGTTACCCATTTCTTGGATTAAGGTACTAGCCACCCGGCTGTCACCGCGTGGAGGTTGAGAGTAGGAGTTGGTAGGCCTCAGCTGAGTGAAAACGCTTGTGTTTTCATATGATCGCATGCACTACCGTTTGACTAGCCAGCGTTTTAAGTCCTCTGCTCTTTATTACAGTCCTTGATTATCTGCTTGAAGGTAAAGTGATGGACCCCAAGGTACATCAGTTATTCTTTGCTGACGATGGAGCCATCATAAGTGAGGATCCTACATCCCTGCAACGAGCACTTGATGTGTGGGTGGACGTTTTGGAGGGAAATGGGTATCGCATTAGTTCTAAAAAGACAGAGTACTTGTGCTGCCCGTTGTCTGATCCACTCAGGCCTATTCCAGACATTTATTTAAATGGAACAGTGCTTCCCAAGTGCGAAAAGTTCAAATATCTGGGATCTATGATCAATAGCAAAGCAACTTGTGATGACGACATCAATCATCGTGTAAGCGTAGGGTGGATAAAGTGACGAGAAAATTCCGCTATCTTCTGTGACAGAAAAATGTCCCCTAAGTTGAAAGGAAGGCTCTACACCGCAGCTGTACGTTCAGCGCTCACATACGGTTCACAATGTTGGACGATGTACAAAAAGTATGAGAGTAAATTAACGGCAGCTGAGATGAAGATGCTTCGCATGACAGCAGGGGTGACAAAGCTTTATCGAATAAGTAGTTCGAAGATCCGTGGAAGCTTTTACATCAAGGAAACCATCGTACAAAAAATAGAGCGCGACCGGCTCAGTTGGTATTGCCACGTTCAAAGAAGAGATCATTTGAACCCTGTTAAAAAGGCAATATCAATGCACGTTCCGAAGACATCGCGATGTAGGAAAGGCAGGCCTATAAACGCCTGGATCAGACAAATGCGACGACATCGGCATTTCATTGGCCTCAGTAACCAAATCCAAAATCGGCAGGCCTGCCGATATTTTCTGAGGTCAAATAAGCGAACCCCACAGGCGGATCAGTAGAAATGCGGTGAAGTGGGATGGTTGTGATCCATTGTTTTTGGATCATAGCCTCGTTGATAAAAGGAAGAAGAAGAAGAAGAAAAAGACAACCAAATAACAAAATCAAGTAAAAGAGAGAAAAAAAAAACAAAAGGTAATTTACGGGGGATCAGAAAAAAACTCAGAAGAGGAAAAAATATCCCCGGACGACAGAAATAATATCGCCATTCAAATGGGCCGTTACGGCGAGTCCCTACCAAATTAACCGAAAAACTACTGGTCGCGTGTCCCGCTTTCACCGGCAAATTAAACAGAAAACGAAACAGAACCCTACCGGGTTCACCAATAATTTGAAAAAATAATCTACACCAAAACGCGCACCGATCTTCAATAAAATAACCAAAATACAAAACTTATCTGTGATATTCTCCTTGTTCTATCCTCTTCCTTTTATGTGCCTCGTCCTGGCTTCCAACGTTTCTTAAAAAAATGTCCTATGTCCTCGTCCTGTACTCATGTAACTCCTGTCCTTCTTTTTATGTTCCTTATTCTCTTCTTTTTTTTCTTCTTTCAAAATGTTTCCACTCAAGAAAACGTTTACTCTTCGCTATTAACAAAAAATCAACTTTGTTGATTCTCACTCTTGCTCAGTTAAACAAACTTCCAAAACCTCTTCTGGTCGACCAAGTAGTGGTCTCCCGCTGAATACTAGGCCTAGTCGAGCTTCGAGCCTTTTACTCACACATACGTGAATGCGGCAAATTCAGCTATTGCTTGCTATGCATTACTCCGCTCATTTGCGTAAGTATGTAACCGCTCTTGAACCGCCGCTATTGTTCGCTCAATCTTCACCCACATTCCGCTGACTCGAATTCGCCCGACCTCGGCTTTTCTTCCCCATTCGCTCCGTTTGTTTAAACCATTTCAGAAAATCAACAAAGTAAAAAAAAGATAATTCATTGACAATTACTAAAGTGGGTTCCCTCCCACCAATAGTAAAAGAAGAGAAGAAGTGACCGACTAGGTACAGGACGGGCCCTAAAACGCCATTCTGCGCTCAACAAAATTAAACTACCAGAAGAAAATAGAACGAGGAGTAAAATTTAAATTTCGCGTTAAACTAATCTACCCGGTAGAATTCCGCGCAGATTTTGGGACTAGGGACGAGCCCTTAACATGCCATTCTACACATAAAGTCGAGGGTTAGGATGGGCTCTCGGCCATTGATGGGTTCCATCCGGACCATCCGTTGTTCGTGGGCTGCCGCTTGTCTTGTTGATAATGTTTGATGTCGATGTCCTCGCGTGTTTGGTGGTGTTCGTGATATTGAATGTGTTTGTGTGATGTAATTACGCCGTTGTTTCTGGGACGCCTTGTCCCCTCGTGATGTATTTATGTTTGATGTTTGTTGCTGTTTGTCGTGTTTGCAGGTATTGGGACACCTCGTCCCCTTGCGTTTCATTAAGTGTTTATCGTCGCTTATAGATTCTGGGACACCCTGTCCCCTCATTCAATTAAGTAGTTGTCGTCGCTTGTAGATTTTGGGGTTTTGATGTTTCGTTTCTTGATGATTGCTTGTATTGTATTGTAGTTAGTGTTGTTTGTGTTTGGTGTGCCCGTTATTTAGGTGGACAGCTTGTAGTGGCGAACACACAGTCCTTGCCATCGCTGGTCTCACCCTCGTCGCTCGTCTCATTCTCAAGATTGTCGGAGAAACCGCCCGTTTCTTCTCTCCTTCCAGGTAAAAGGTCATCTTCAGGGGAATCCTATATTAGTTGCCCCTGCAAGATGCTGGGGAAGTGGGCCTATGGCTGATGGAACCATGGCTGCCCTCCACTTTCCCAGAATTTTGCAGAAATAAAGGGAGAAAAGATGGAGAGAAGGAAAGATGCATAGAGTAGGCCTTGTTGTGGTAAATTTTACCGCAACATCCAGTCTTCAAGAGAATTAGAGACAAGATTTTCACAATTCTTGCTGAAAGAAGAACGGAAAACATTTCCGTCGACAGGCTGAATCCGGCACATTTGGATACAGAGCTGGAAACTGATGGAGAAAATGAACCTGAATTGAAAACATACGTAAACAAAACGAAGAGAGTGACATTTGACAGTTCGTGCCTTGATCACTGAGAGAGTAAATGTGGAGCATTGCCAGAACTTCTCACCAAAAGATGTAGCTACAATCACATTTTACCAGTATTAGGTCTCTTTAACGGTCAGAAGAAACATGTTTCTTAAGTGCTCGTTGCACCAAGCAAGAGCTTTTGGCCATTTTCGAAAACGTCAAATCAAAGTCAATTTGACCAGCAATTAATCGCCATTTTATGACGCAAAAGCTGCTATCGTCTCGCTTGCACAAATGGTTTTTGATGAATGTCAAATCATTTTTTTTTGCAAGCGCATTTGACGTTTTCAAACAAAGAGTAAAACCCAACAAAATGGATCCCGTAAGGAAGTGTATTGTGATGTAATAATGACATGGGACAACGATGCAAAACAATTAAACTTCACTAATTTTTGCAAGCATACACAATGGTCTAGATGACATTATAATACAACGGGGCAACCATGCAAAAGTAATCCAATCAACTTCAATCACCTTTTGCAAGCATCAAATGACATTCAGCGACATTAATGTGTCACCGGTGTCATTACCCAGAATGTTATTGTCACTATTCAGATTCTTTCCTCATACGTATTTTCGTGTAGTAATTGACCCATTCATTTAATTGTTATTAGAATTAAGATAGAGTAAGCATAATTTGTAAGTGAATTGAATTGAATAAATAGTCGATCATTTGTAAATAAAATTTACACCCCTATTATGGTTAGCGAATCGAACGTTCGACTCAAGTCGAGTGTTAGAAAACATTTTCATTCGAATAAAGAATAAGTGCTGACAAAGGAAAAAACAATTAAATGTCATCTGTGAAGTGTATAAAGCGACAGAAGTAATTCGGCGGGAGATTCGACTTGAGTCGAACGTTCGATTCGCTAACCATAATAGGGGTGTAAGTCTTAGCATATCATTTGCTTGGACTCGATTGCGGCGACATCGGCTCCTTTTGTAGCGTGCTGCGCTTTATACAGAAAAAGTAGGAAACCCCTAATTCCCAATTCCAGATACTGAGTGTCATAAAATTATTATGACAATGAATCCAGAAATGGTTTAAATGAAACAAATAGACAAGTTGTGCTAGCATCTAGAGTATCTAAACTTAGAGAAGCGATACAGGTAGCTACAGAAACAGAAGCAAGACCAGGCCAGAACCATATAATGCGTATAAACGCAAATTCAAGGCACAATAACCGCTACCAACAAGGTAGTTATTTTAGCTATAGAGATAAGAGACCATCTGGTCGATTTAATAACAAAAGTTTTAGTAATAGAAGATTATCTGATAGCTCCAGCAACAGAAAGAATAGAAGACTATGTGAGAATTTTAATAGCAGGATCAGTAACAGCGATAGACAGAGTAGCCAGTATCAGGGATACTGAAATAAAAATACAAAACCGGAAAATTCCGGTTTCCCCGGTCAGCAGAATCGGGGAAAATTTGGAAGAAGAAAGTACTAAAACTTAAATAAAGAAGATAACCCTACAAATTTCGTTAATTTAAGAATAAAAGATGTAGTTGGCGTATTCACATTTTTGGTGGATATGGGTGCGGATATTTCCGTGTCTAAAAATAGTTTTGCAAAATAAGTAAATAAAAATGCAGTTTGTCAAATAAACGGCATAACTAATAGAACAATATTTTCAAAAGGTGTATCTGAAGTAGACCTAATTATAGGAGATAAGATATGGAGACATACATTTCACATTGTGGAACTCAATGAATATGGCAACAGAAGGAATTTTAGGACCGGATTTTTTGATGGCGTGCAACTGCAAAATAGATTACGAAGGATATTCACTAGAAGTAAACATAGAGGAGGAACAAATAATACTACCAATGAATATGAATATGAAAAGTCTTAGTAAAATCACAATACCACCGAGAACGGAAGTGAGCAAGACAGTGTCATCATAGGCAACGAAATAAAAAAGGGAGTATTCGTAGCCAATTCCATAGTTCCAGCAAAGGGTATAAAACATATAAGAATCTTGAATACCAGAGACACCGAGGAAACTGTAGAAAACGGTATAATTGGCGTACAGCCCTTAAGAAACTACGAGATCCTATCATGCCACAACAGCGTGAACACACCAATAGATTCATGCATCTAAAAAAGAAAATAAAGATCGATAGTTTAGATGACGCTGCGTACTGGGAATCTGTGAAGAATTCCAAGATATATTTCACACTGAAGGAGAAATACTGACCATTAACAACTTTTACGAACAACTTATCACAACAAATGATAACAATCCACTCCACATTAAAAACTATAGACTCCCGAACGCACATCTACAGGAGATAAATGATCAGGTGTCAGAGCTATTGCAAAATGACAACTGGAACATCTGTTAGTCCATATAATTCTCCACTTCTTGTAGTACCCAAGAAAAGCACAAACGGACAAGAAAAATGGCGCCTATTAGTAGACTTAGGATTATGGAATAAAAAGGTTGTCGATGACAAGTTTCTACTAACTAGATTAGATGATGTGCTAGACAGACTAGGAAACGCAAAATACTTCTCCACACTGGATATGACTAGTTTATTTCACCAAATACCGTTACATTCAAAATCAAAAACCTTGACTGCTTTCTCTACAAATGACGGTCATTTTCAATTCAAAAGACTAAGACTACTACTACTACTACTAAAAATTTCAACAAACAGTTTCCAGAGGATGTTGTTAATAGCGCTTAGTGGTCTACAAGATTCAGCATTCCTTTATGTGGATGACATAATAGTGTTCGGTAAAAATTTGAGAGAATGTAACGAGAACTTGGTTGAAACACTGAAAAGATTACGACGATACAATTTAGAATTGAATCCAAAGAAGTGTAACTTTTTGAAACCAGAAGTAGTATATCTAGGTCATTTAATCACACCAAATGGAATTTGCACAGACCCAACAAAGCATGAAGTAATCAAAGCTTATCCCGTACCGAAAGATTCTGACGAGCTAAGAAGATTTGTAGCATTTAGTAACTATTATAGGAGATTTATCAAAAATTTCGCAGACATAGCCAGACCGTTATTAAAAAAGAAACAACTGTTCACATGGACGGACGAGTGCAACAAAGCATTTAGCACACTAAAGCAAAAGCTGATAGCACCACCAGTACTATGTTATCCAGATTTCGCCAAACCCTTTATTATAGCTACTGATGCCTCGAATTTTGCTTTAGGGGCCGTGTTATCGCAAGGAGAAATTGGGACGGATAGGCCTATAGCATATGCGAGCAAATCATTGAATAAACTTGAGTTAAACAAACCTATAATTGAGGAAGAGCTACTAGCAATCCATTGGGGTATTAACTACTTTAGACCTTATTTGTTTGGTAGAAAATCCATTGGTTACACCGACCACAGACCTTTAGTAAGTCTATTTACTCACAAAAACCCTTCTTCAAAGATGACCAGATTACGTGTAGATCTAGTGGATTACGACTTTGAAATAGTGTTCAAACAAGCGAAAATGAATACGAACGCTGATGCGCTTTCAAGAATACAGATAGATTCGAACAAATTGAAAGAAATGATACCAAAATACAATGTAGATGTTATTGACAACTGGAGGCAAATCTCTGGCGTCAAAAAAAAGAACTTATACTTATACGAGACATCTGTCAGATTGGCAAAATTACCCGCGCTTTCTAAGACGTAAGTACCGTCAACTGGGCAAACATTGACCGATTTCAAATTTTAAATGAATGTAAAAACTTACCTAATTGTATTTGCCTGAACTTATTTACTTCATATTAGGGGCTGTATTAAATGCTATATTGTTGATATGAATATATTTAAAAATATATATAATTAGGGGCTGTTTTTTGGTTAAAAACTGGGTGGTCAATGTTTCCCTGGCCTGAGTTAAACTTTGACCGCGTGCTTTGTTTTAAACGAAATAAAGTATTTTAATCATGTTTTTTAAAGTATTTTATTTTTATTTAATAGTAATAAATAGTTAAAAGTAAATTAGGGGTAATTAAGGAACAAAGTTAATCTTGTAAGTATTAGGATTAAACATAGTAAGTCCTTTTAAAGGTACTCGAGAGAACATAGAATTGTAAGTCATAAGAGTCTTAAAAGATAAAAGGAATTAAATATTCCTTTGAGAACATAGAATGGAAAATATTTCATCCACTGAGAGATCTTCATCAGTATTTTGTCTGGCGTCCTCTCCCAAACTTTCTTTCTCAGGATCATCCTCTTCCAAACTTTCTTTCTCAGGATCATCCTCCCAAACTTTCTTTCTCAGGATCATCCTCTTCCAAACTTTCTTTCTCAGGATCATCCTCTTCCAAACTTTCTGTCTCAGGTCATCTAAGTACTCAATATTTTCAAAGTGTTGATCTGAATGTGAACTTTCAACTTCATCAGCTTTAATTTAGACCCTTTTTCCATGTTCTGCTATTAATTTCCTTCGTTTTTTACGAGGGCGGACATCTTCATGATCTCCATGGCGCATTGTTTTTAGAACGGATAGGACTGCAGACGAAACTGTTTCCACAACATTGTTATTTTCTTTTTCATCATCATTTGATTGTAATCTGCTTAAGACTTACTTACTTACTTAGATGGCGCTACAACCAACAAACCTCTCCAGCCCGCATGGTTACGAGCCAGCTGCCTCCAGTTGCGCACGCCAAGTTGGTTGAGGTCCCCCTCCACTTGTTTGCGCCACCTACAGCGAGGTCGTCCTCTACTGCTCCGTCCGTCCGGGGTGGATTCGAAGACTATCTTAGCGGGAAGGTTGGGCTCCATCCGCTCTAAATGACCCAGCTATCTTAGTTGCTGTATGTGAACTCTTCTGGCTAAGTCGATGTCCTTGTACATGCCGTATAGTTCGGCATTGTACCTTCTCCTCCAGTCACCGTCTATGCAGACGAGACCAAAGATCGCTCGAAGAACTTTTCTCTCGAAATAACCAAGGGCATCCTCATCCGGTTTTGTCAAAGCCCATGCCTCTGCGCCATACAGCAGGACTGGGATGATTAATGTCTTAAGCTTAACTTTGACCGCCCGGTCAATGTTAGCCAGGTATCGGTAAAAGTTAGGCTTCTTACGCAAAATCATAGCACTTTTTTTTTATTTTTGCCTTTAAACACTGCAAATTTAGGAATACCGACTAAAAACTATATTTATTTTAAAGAAAACTAATTAAATTAATTACCTGTCTAAAAACGTTGTTGAGATTAGTTCACTAACATTCACAGAAACTATAAAGTTTAGAGCACTCAAAAACGCGGGCAAGTGGTAGCTGTCACAAATTTAAAGTGAACGGCACTCAAATGAAATTTAATCTCTCTAACTTTTTTTCTGCCATCTCGTAACGAATAGAGGTACAAAATATGTATTAATAACAAGTAGGTATATCTTTCAAAAGATGGCTATAGTATCCATTTAAGGGTTTTACTAATTTTCGGTCATAGTTACACCCCCGTTCAAAGTTACCCCAGTTGACGGTACATTTGTTTACATTATCTCTAATTTAATTACTAAAATTACATTTAAATTACAGTAACACAAGAGGATAAGACTACTAAATCTTCCTATCCAGTTGGTCTATCGTCAATGTCGACATAATTAAGCGAAATACGAAAATTACACTTCCGAATATCGATTAATCAGTGTTTAAGTAAGTATACTACTAATTGTTACTAATATAATCTTTAATTTTAGATATACAACACAACTGCGACAACATTTCACGGCATTTTCCACCCCAATTGCCGTGGTAGGCGCCAAAAAAGTTTCATCCCTTGAAACTTCGGGGACAAGAGCAAATAATTTGCCGGAAGATAAAATAGTCAGTGATTATGCTTATTTTATTACTATTACATGTGTTATTGTTACTAATATAGTTTTTAATTACAGGAAAACAACACACGAAGAAGAAACATCAAAGTTTCCAACATTTTCACCCAAAAAAGGCTCCAAAAAAGTTTCATCCCCTGAAACTTCGACGACAAGAGCAAATAATTTGCCGGAAGACAAAATAGTCAGTGAGTGTGTTTATTTTATTACTATTACATGTGTTATTGTAACTAATATTGGTTTTAATTACAGGAAAAAAACACAAGAAGGAAAAAATCATCTCCAAGTTGTGATCCACAATCGTCGTCGTAGCCGTCGCCACCAAACCACCATCAAACTCTCATCGAATCAACCACGCGGCAGCTCCTGCTGTCCCCAGAAGAACAATCAGTGAGTAAGTTTAGTTTAGTTTATTAGTATATGTGTAATTGTTACTAATTTACTATTATATTACAGGAATACAACACAACACTTCCCAATTTATTATTCCATCAGCGACAATCGAGAAATTGTGATAAGTAATCGTGTGTCATACATATACCATCTGTAAAATGTTCTCTGCAGCTAATAGTAAACCTCCGGATGAGGATGTCCCTGCGCCACCACCAAACTAATCGAATAGAGCAGGTTGAACTTGCTGCAGCAGCTGCTGCCCTTGAGCACGAACAGCGTAGTGCTCCAAAGAGGTAAGAATCATTAGTGTATTGTATTTATTTATCCTTTATAAAATTGTTCACAATTTAGGAACATATTTTCAAATCAGCTGATTTAGGTTTTCTAATGATTCTTACATGTTTCCTTTAAACGTATTGCAAAATATAAAAATTCAGTATCACATGTATAAAAGATAGAAGCATATCTTTTATACATACATGTGATACAGAATTTTTATATTTTGCAATAGGTTTAAAGGAAAAATAAAGGGAACAAGTAAGAATCATAAGAAAACCTAAATCTGCTGATTTGAAAATATGTTCCTAAATTGTAAGATTCTGAGGAAAAATATATCTGTGGTCTCACGCATAATCGTTTAAATCGAGATAGAATCGACTTAAGGATTCCAGAAGATGCTCCAATATTTCGAATATTTGATGCCATATTTTTTTTTAATTGTCTATCTACATTGGTTACTGTGTTGTAGGCAAAGAAACAAGACCGAAATTGAAAAATCCCATACGTTTTTGGGAAAAATCAAAATTTCAAACTTGTTTTGTGGGAAACTGTGAAAATCGACTTAAGCGAGTATCCCTTGAGGCCATATATATTCTACATTCACTCTTTGACATAGTAGGAAAAATCTTTTCCTGCACGTGCGGTATTCCAGTAGGGATCTATCTTCACTCTTGTGTGCATTGCACTTCCATGCGATAGTATGATAGTATCATATCAAAATGGCTTCATTGACTGGTTTAGGGAATATTTATTGCTACTTTTCTTCTCTGAAACATGTATCAGACTTTGTACTCACTCAATTTCGCAATTTTCTCATATTACATTGGTTTAAAAAAAAGCCGAATCGAAGTTTTTCTTTTTTTAGGTGTAGAGTGGGAGTTTTCCGAAAATTCGTCCAATACTTTTGGGTAGAAGTCGATCTTAAATTAGAGTTGTTGTTGTTATAATTATTAGTTTTTCCACATTATTTTCAAATTACAGCGCAGCTAAAAATGAACCTCAGGATGAGGACGTTTCAGCGCCACCACCGAGACAATCCCAAGACAAAAATACTCTCGCGCACTGTGGAGTGCCTCAGTGCAATTCCTATAACTGCAATGGAATTACAATGCACAAAATTCCAAAGGAAATTCGGGATTCGAAAATTTTATTGAAGAAGTGGTCAATAGCCCTCCGAATGGGGAAACCATTTCCAAAATATTTCTTGATCTGCAGTCGTCATTTCAAAAACAACGAAATATTGGTATCAGCTCGGCGAGAAGGTATCAGATGCAGAACTATTATATCTAAGGCTGCATTTCCCACACAAAATCTGCCTAAGAGTTCTGTTTCTGCAAAAATAAAAATCGAGAGAGGAGAGCGGCTTTTAGCCCGTTCAGTGTTGAAGTTTATCCACGGACTTAAAATAAAGGCATTCAAGTCAATTTGAATCCTATTGTCACGTACACTGCGATGTGGCATACGGAAAAAAAGCTGAAGACAAAGACTGGACTACCGGACATGCAGACAGCTAACATATTGGTTAAAGCATGTCTGACGATAAGAGGAGACGAAAAGGTGTACATGTCTATGAAGGACAGAATTTTCCTCACGTTGCACAAATTAAAAATGAATTGTTCCCTTGCTGATCTGGCTGTGTCATTCCAAATTAGTGATAAGACTGCTAAGTCATACTTTGCTGATACTATCCAGCTTTTAGCTAAAGCCACTAAATGTTTGATATACTGGCAATCAAGGGTCCTAAATAAAAGAAGCCTCCCAGCGTGTTTCGCACAGTTCTCAAATGTGAGAACTGTTCTTGAATGTACAGAGATGAGAACTGTGGCCTTCAAGTGTCTCACATGTAGAACGTGCACTTATTCGCACTACAAAGTATCGCATACACTCAAAGTTTTGATCAGTGTATCGTCTTCTGGTGCTATAAATTTTGTGAGCAAGGTTGCGACAGGAAAATCTTCAGACAAAGCCATTTTTAACCTCACGGATTTGATTGAGAAACTTGAACCAGGAGATGCCGTTATGGTCGATAAAGGATTCCTTATTGGTGACGAGCTCTCCAAAGCTGGAGTTGATATGATAAGGCCCGAATTCAATTTTGTAAAGTTCACGAAACAAGATGTCGAAAGGAATACCAAGATTGCTGCAGCTCGAGTTCACGTGGAGAGACGGATAGCGAGACTGAAAATGTTCAAAGTGTTGTCTGACAAAGTTGACGTCTCCATGTTGCCTTATATGGATGATATAATGGTGGTCCTGTGTGGTTTGTCCAACTTGGGCTCCCCAATCATCAGCGATGATAAGTTCTTGGGGTAAGTGTTAAAAAAATTTAAATTTAATTTAAATAAAAATTCATTTTATTTTTATTAACTTTTAACATAATTTTTTTCATTTACATTTCTTTTCAGCAATAAAGCAGCAAATAAGACAACAATATAAAGACTAAGAAAATAGAGCGCGACCGGCTCAGTTGGTCCCTGTTATCATTTGAACCCTGTTAAAAAGGCAATATCAATGCACGTTCCAAAGACATCGCGATGTAGGAAAGGCAGGCCTATAAACGCCTGGATCAGACAAATGCGACGACATCGGCACTTCATTGGCCTCAGTAACCGAGTGATCCAAAATCGGCAGGCCTGCCGACATTTTCTGAGGTCAAATAGGCGAACACCACAGGCGGATCAGTAGAAATGCGGTGAAGTGGGAGGGTTGTGATCCCTTGTTTTCGGATCATAGCCTAGCTGATAAAAGGAAGAAGAAGAAGATAAAGACTAAGAAAATAAAAAAAAATTGTTTTTAGGTAAAAACTCATTTTATTTTTATTAACTTCTTTTAACATAATATTTTTTATTTACATTTTTTTCAGCAACAAAGCAGGAAATGAAACAAGAAAATTAAAATCAAAGAAAATCCAAAATAATTTTTAGGTAAAAACTCATTTTTTTTTATTAACTTCCTTTAACGATATTTTTTTTATTTACATTTTTTTCAGCAACAAAGCAGCAAATAAATAAACAAATAAAATTACAGAATATTGTTTTTAAATAAATCCTCATTTTATTTTTATGAAATTCATTTAACATTATTTTTTATTTATATATATGTACATATATATATATATTTTTTTTACAACTAAATAAACAAAAGAATTACATAACAAAGAAAACAAATATTTTTCCAAATATCACAAAAATTAAAACTAACAAACACAAAAGTACTTTTAACAAACATAAAATTAAAAATATGTACATAAAAAACAAAACAAAATAAAAATAAGAATTCATGCATTTAAAATAAAAGGTATCACGTTATTGAAATATATTTCAGAAAGTTTTTCAATATACTTTTCTATAAAATATTCGTCCCTAGCAATATTAATGACTACCATTGAACTATCGAAGGAACTAAATATTACAAAATCACAAATTTTCAAATTAAGTACAGCCAGACCCAATTGAACTTGACCATAATAGGCATGTTTTTGTTTCAAAACATACCTACCATGAGACAGATGGAGGTAATCCAAAGTGGGCAACAGCTCCGTCGCCGACACTAGTTTTCCCTTAGTCGGAGACTTAATTTCTACCAATCTCCATTCATCGCCATCGTACGCCAAACCATCGGGACTTATAGCGAGGAATGGTAGATTGAGGGAAATTATTAATCCTGCATCAAACAGCTTGATTGCATTGTTTGGTGCTGGCGCTGGGACATCCTTATCATGGGGTGTACCCTTAGCTCCACCGAACATTTTGTATGCTGCTGCTGCTGCTGCTGCTGTGATGAAAATCCTGTTGTTATGTTGTATTCCTGGAATTAAAAACATTATTAGTAACAATTACTCATAAACTAAACAAATACTAAACTAACTCACCGATTATTGCTCTTCCGGGGAAAATATTTGGTTTCGTCCTCGAAGTCGATGGATTTTTTCCAGTTTGACAGATACGTTGTCTGGACTAAGCTTTTTTTTCAAGCCAGAGGGGGTTTTCCAACTTTACCATTCGTCAATTGACAACTCTTACATTGAAAGTTATGAAAATGGATTCCTGGTGCATCTGAGGAATAAAACGACAATTCTTAGGCGATTCAATGAAGTAAGGGATCTAGGTATAATTTTTGATCGATCCTTAACTTTTTCCTCGTATATCGACACATAACCGTAAGAACGTATGCAATTAGTGGCTTCATCAGGCGTAACACTCGTCACTTCTCTTATTTATCGTGTTTGTTATCGCCGGGAGGTTCGACTTGAGTCGAATGTTCGATTCGCTAACCATAATAAGGGTGTAACTAATTATTGTCAATAGTCTTTAATTGCTAAAAGCTTGTCGTTGGAATTCAAGTAAATAAATGAATAATACTCGAAAAAAAATATATATTTTAGCTGGGAAGCTGGGCTACCCATAATTAAGGAAAGCTGGCGCGAAAGTAAGAGATAAAATGCTGGGTAAACTATCTTTCGAAACTGGTTCGATCATAGATGAAGACACTATAAAAGTCATTACCACCGAACGGTAACATTAGGCCCATTCGCGTATCCTCCCAAAATAGCGAATTTTTACGAAAATTTACGAATTTTTACGAAAACCTGTTCGAGTACTGAGAATTTTCGTAGTTTTTTACAAAAGAGGGCGCTCTCGAGAGATTAAGAAATTTCCCCATGCTGCGAATTTTAGTGCAAGAATTTTCTGTGGGCTAGTTTGTGAAAACTGTCAAATCGCTGTATATGTGATTTTTTGTTGGATTGTTCCTTCTTTTTCTTTCTTTCGCGTATAATTGCGTTTGAGGTTTGGCGTTTAAAAAGTAGGCAACTTTTTGTGGTTCAACGCGTTCGTTTACTTCTTCGTAATTTTACCTCTCTCTGAGAGAATTTTACCACCACTCGTGGAAATTTGACAAACCGCAGAAAGGTGCAGAAAGTACGCAAACAGACCTATTACTTCTAACAAGAAATAAGAATTTGCTCTTGCCTGATGAAATATTAAGTATTATGGAAATATTAAGCGAATCTAGCGATAAAACTATAATTATAATAAATAATTTTATAATTTATTATATAATAAATCCGTAATTTTTCCACCGGACAAAAATTAGATATCTTCAAAAAAATGAGGAAAAAAATCATCGGGGAATAAATAGATATCGCGATTGTGTTGAAAATTCTCTTGAATTGTCATTCATGAAGATTCAGAGGGAAAATTTATTCACGATAACCCTGAATATCATTTAGCAAATAAACAATATCAACAGAAAGCTTTGCTGTTAACGCGTTTAGCAGTTAGTCCCGGTTAGCACATTCTTCTTCTTCTTCGTTTTATCAGCGAGGTTATGATCCGAAAACAAGGGGTCATAACACTCCCACTTCACCGCATTTCCACCGGATTCTGGGGAGAGGTATTTGTTGCATCAAATTCGAATTAACCCATTTAGGAAAAGCTCAAGGCTACAAAGATCTCCGCCTCAAAAGACTTCTCCTAAAGCGCAAAATAAAAGTCTCGCGAATCCGGATGTGTTAATTCGGGAAACGCAAGCCTTGGAAGAGAGTACTCTGAAAAAGGAAAACGCCGTGCTCCGTAAGAGGCTCGACAAAATGGAGCTGTTGTGTCGGAAGCTCAAAAGGAAAGTTGAGAAACTTCAATCAGAGAATAAAGTATCTTTGCTTCCAAACGGATCTTCAAAAACGCAGACGGTTACTCAAAGTGAGCCTTCTCCGGGTAGCCATCACTACAGTACGGACGAAGAAGAACTCGCGCGCGAAACGGAATGGATACTTAAACGAAGACCATCAAAAAAACGTAAGGCCGGTTCATCGCCCAAGGTTGTTCCACAACACGAACCTAATCGCAAAGCACAGCCAAAATCTGAAAAGCAAATTGAAAGCAAACGCGCACCTCCACCAATAAATATTACAGGCGTTGCAGACTATAATTCTTTGAGAAAAATGTTAAAAACGACGATCGCTACTGAATTTAAAGTAACTTCCTTGCGAAACGATGCATGAAAAATCAAGGTCAATGACGCTGAGAGCTATCGGGCTGTATCTCAAAAGCTAAACAACGAAAAAATTCAATGGCACACTTACGAAGACAAGTCTGAGAGACCCTTGAGGGTCGTAGCTAGAGGACTTCATCCATCATGCGCTAAAGAAGACGTTATACGATTTAGGCGATAGAGGTTATAACATTCTCGACGCAGCGAACCTTTTAAAAAAAGAGAGAAAACGACCCGACCGTTGTGAAGAAGCTATAGCGAATCGTGAATTTCCGCTTTTTGTGCTATCATTCTATACAACGGAAAGCCAGGAAAAGCTATACAGTACTCGTACAATCATGAGTATGGTCGTTCAAATTGAGCCGCTACGTGTCAACACGAAGACAATCCCTCAATGCAAGCGTTGCCAAGAGTTTAATCATACACAAGCGTACTGTCGGAAAGAGCCGCGCTGCGTTAAGTGCGCTGGAAAACACTCTTCGGAAAATTGCAGTTTGAGCAAAAATTAAAAAGCAACTTGCGTTAATTGCAAAGGAAGGCACCCAGCAAATTATCGCGGTTGCGAGGTCGCAAAGGAATTACAGATGCGACGGAAAAAATTTACAACGCCAATTGTACGGGGAACGAAATCTGTCGACTTCCTAAGTCGGTAGAACGGATTGCTAAGCAGACTGAGCGGGCTCTAAGCCAGTTGTTCAGACTCCTGAGCCGACTGAAAAGACGCTCGAATCGGCAGTGCAAACTCTCGAAACAGTCAACCAGACTTCTGAGCCGATTAAAGGTACGTCAAAGTCGTCCACTAGAAAGGCTGAACGAAAAATAACATCGGATAAGCCAACGAACCCCGTACGTCGGACGTATTCTCAGGCTGCAGTCAAAGCAACTAAACGAAACGAGGGTCCACCCTCTGATCCGTTGAATAAAATTCTGAACTGCATTTACGCTAAGTTCGAGAAACAATGTGAAATGAATAAACTGATTCTCGAACGTCTCAGTAACGTCGAAAGCTTTTGTATGGCTAACCTTATATCTAAATCTAAGTAGATATATAATAGTAGCATGGAATGGAAATGGACTCTTACAAAAATCTAACGAATTAGAAATGTTCCTAATAAGAGTAAATATCGATAAATGTTTGATCTCCGAAACCCATCTAACAAGGGAATCGCAAATAAAGATAAGAGGATACGCTGGTTATCACGCCTATCATCCTTCTGATAGAGCACGAGGCGTTTCGTCCTTATTTATTAAAACTAACATCGAACACCCGGTCGATATTAGCATAGAGCTGGAAAAACTTCAGTTGTGCGCGGTAAGGGTTAAAAATAAACACCTGAGCTACAATATAGCATCTGTTTACTGTGCGTCGCGATGCTCACTAGAAAAAGACGACTATAATATTTTGGTGTCTTCAATGCCCTTGGTTCAAATTTCCTTATTGGTGGAGATTTCAACGCGAAGCACACCTTCTGGGGTTCAAGATGTACAAGATGGGCAAATGAATTCGGTTGTTGTTTCTATTCGACAGGAAAACCGACATATTGGCCAACCGACTCAGAAAAAATTCCCGATCTTATCAAGTTTTTCGTTACAAAACGCATTAACGAGAAGTTTATTACAGTCGAAAAGTTTCGACCTCTCTTCTGACCACTCTCCGGTAATATTATTACTTGGAGAAGCTTTGATAAAAAAAAAGGACTGCCAAGACTTACTAGCAATAGAACAAACTGGGAGGGCTTTAGAAATGATTGCGAAACAAATATCGTCTTAAATGTATCACCTAAAACACCTTGTGAACTAGAGGACGAAGTTGATCGTTTCGTGGAAGCAATCCAAAGAGTGGCATGGATAAACACTCCTTCTAGAAGCTATAAGATCAACCGCAACGAAAAATATCCCAGAAAAATCATTGAACTGGTGAGGGAGAAACGAAAAGCACGAAAGAAATGGCAAATCTGACATCTGACAACTTTAAAGTAAAAAAAGTTGCATTGATTGAACTGAGGGAAGTGATCAAAAATTTAAAGACGAAAAAAGCTCTGGGTTACGACTTGATAACGGCGCAGGTAGTCAAGGAATTGACGAATAAAGCTCTTTTTAAACTACTCTATTTGATCAACGCTTCAGATTGCTCTATGTTCCGAGACAATGGAAAGTCGCCGAGATTGTAATGGTCCCGAAACCAGGCAAACCGCTGAATGAGAAGAAATCATATCGGCATATTTCTCTATTGCCGGTTATCTCAAAAATATTTGAAAAACTACTTTTCAAACATCTACAACCCGTAATCGACGAAAGATGTCTCATTCCTGACCATCAGTTTGGTTTTAGAATCAAACATTCTTCAATCGACCAAGTCCACAAAATAACTGACGTCATTGAGAAATCTCTCGAAGAAAAAAAGATTTGTTGTGGTGTATTTCTTGACGTCTCACAAGCCTTCGATAAGTTTTGGCACGAAGGCTTGGAGTATAAATTGCAACTACTACTACCGCGGCAACTCTTTCTAATCTTACGATCGTACCTCACTGAGAGACTCTTTCGTGTTAAGCACGGAAATGATTACTCTGACTTCAAGGAGATTGCGGCCGAAGTCCCACAAGGAAGTGTCCTTGGCCCACTTCTATCTGTACTCTACACGCGTGATATCCCGTAGGAAAGAAACTGCGTCGTCGCCACGGCGATATTGACAACGGGCGACATGCTATTAATAAAGTCCACGCTTGGACGAATTCTTGGCGATTGTGCCAACTTTACCTACAAAAAAGTGGATAGATTGCCTGTTTATCTAAACTCGGCTCAGATACCGTTCGCGATCGAAGCAAAATACCTAGGAATGACTCTAGATGTTAAGCTTAAATGGAAATCACACGTAAAAAAGAAACGTGATGAGCTCGAAAACAAATACCGACAAATGTACTGGCTACTCGGAAAACATTCGAGGTTGAGCCTACATAACAAACTACTTATCTATAAGCAAGTGCTAAAGCCTGTGTGGACGTATGGTATACAACTATGGGGTTGTACAAAGAAAAGCAATAGAAACATCATACAAACTTTTGAAAATAAAGTTCTTAGAACGATCGTTAACGTACCTTGGTATGTACGCAACGAAGATATTCATCGACATCTGGGAATTCCTAGCGTCCTCGAAGAGATAACAAAATTTGCGCGTAAGCACAAAGATCGTGTTCACTGCCATTGTAACCGTACTTTCATTCAACTACTTGACGCGAACATTTCAATTCGTCGTCTGCAAAGGACAAAACCTTTTGACCTCGCGTCATAGTATACTATATGTCGGTTGTGAAAAACGCAGAAACTTTCATTGGAATTTAACCTGTCTAAAGTGCTACATTTCTTTTTAACTATATATAAACACCTTTTTCCCAAAAATCACTTGTCTTGTAAGCGAAAATAAAACTGCTGGATAAGCGTCGGCTTAGTTGTAGTACTAATTTTGAAGATGTTTTTTTTAGTGAGTAAATATCTCACACTACCATAAGCACGCGCGGTCGGGCCTTATGGTGTCTTTAGAAGATTTTTCACCTGCTCTCGGCAAAAAAAAAAAAAAAGGGAAGCGCGGCCGCTAAAAGCCCGATTCGTCTAGAGTTTTACAAGAATTACTTCATTCCTTTTCCAGGGTGACGACATGCACCCTGATTGTCGTTGGCGTTTTTTTTTTTTTAATAATTCGCGCACTTAAAGGGTTATGAATACCTTTAACATGTTTACACACAGTACGCGCGTTGGAAAGGATGGATAGAGAAAGAGAGAGAAAGATTTTTGGCGTAGTGGTTCTTGAAGCTCAGTTGTTTATGCTTCAGCTATTCTTCAGTTTGTCGCCTTTCGACGATTGTCGTTTTATTCAGAGCTACGACCTGCTAACCGTTAAACATTACTAAGCAATTTGTCGTGTAGAATACTCTTACAACTCTTTCGCAATGAATGTTGGAAATGGATTCGTTCTACATCTGGGGCCTCACTCAGTATTGCTACTCGAAAGTCAAATTTTTTGCGAAAGTGCTTTGCGATTCTAATCTTAGCCGGCACTCTGTAAGAAAACAGAATCGAATGGAAGTATTGCCAACTGGTGCTATGAAATGTGCGAATCTAGCTTCGAGTACCGAAGGTTGAAATGTCACTTTAAAGTAGATTGTCGAATTGTGGTTCCATCAAGATGACACACGAGGAGAAAGAATAGAACGCAGTCGAATTTAGAAATAGGTCGAATACGAGTATAATGGAGCTAAGTGATAAAAAGTAGAAGAAAAATATAGCAGTCGTTGGTTCAACTCGAAACTGAGAGTATTAAGTGGGAAATACACGATACGAAATTATTATATAAAAATGTCTACACATCCTCAACTGCAATATTTTAGTAGAAACTAGGTCCAGTATCGCCAACAGTTGGTAAGTGGCGCGCTTCGCGCGATTCATTTGTTTAAGCTCCGCTTTCCGGAGGGGCTTAGCCGCTCACGCGACTTCGTCGCTCCGCTAAGGGTATGTAAACAACTGTCAGGCAGGCGCTTAGGGCTAAGTCTAAGTGTCTTATATCCCCTTTTTTGGGGATATTACGATTTCCGTGGTAACATGCTCTAAAAACGCAGTTTTGTAGATCTCGATGATATAAGAATAAAATATAAATTACCAAAATTCTCGTTTTTGCCTAGTTTAGGAGATATCGAGGTTTAAAAACGTATTTTTTCCTATGGGATTTCTCTTAGAAGATTAATTTATTTGCACGTGGAACAGAACTTAGTTTGCATAGTTATGGGTATGAACAATATTTGCAATAACAAAATGTTGCATAGTTAAAGTAGCACAAAGACACTATTTCTGCGATAAAAAAATGTTGCATAATTTTACGAGTTGTTTTATTTTTATGTACACATGTGCAGCTTTTATGTAAATATGCACATACTGTTTCGCTAGGAAACAGCAATTCTTAAGAGGACTGTATTCAGGTTAAATATTAAAAAAAAAACCATCGCGACTGAATCGTCAGAGGGGATATTACGATATCCGTAGCGCCAAGATGTTTAAATGTTTTCTAATAGATCTATAGATAGATTTCCCACTGAACAAAAAATAATAAGTAACATTTTTTTATATCTGGCTTAGTTGTCGAGATATCGAACTTTGAAAATTGACTTTTGACAACCGATATTTCAATAGCCTTAATACCCGGTGCATTTCGGGTATTAAGTGAATAAAAAAATGTAATTTCAGTGTTGCCAGCCATTGACGATATTTTCTTATAGATCCCTGTTACAAAAAAGGGGGGATATTACGATTTCCGTGGTGACATGTTTTGAAAACGCAGTTTTGTAGATCTCGATGATATAAGAACAAAATATAAAGTACCAAAATTCTCGTTTTCGCCTAGTTTAGGAGATATTAAGGTTTCAAAATTTTTTTTTTCCTATGGGATTTCTCTTAGAAGATTAATTTATTTGCACGTGGAACAGAATTTAGTTTGCATAGTTATGGGTATAAACAATTTTTGCAATAACAATATGTTGCATAGTTAAAGTAGCACAAAGACACCATTTCTGCGATAAAAGAATGTTGCATAATTTTACGAGTTGCTTTAATTTTATGTACACATGTGCAGCTTTTATGTAAATATGTACTTACTGTTTCGCTAGGAAACAGCAATTCTTAAGAGGACTGTATTCAGGTTAAATATTTAAAAAAAAAACCATCGCGACTGAATCCTCAGAGGGGATATTACGATATCCGTGGCGCCACGATGTTTTGATGTTTTCTAATAGATCTCGACCCACTGAACAAAAAATAATAAGTACAATTTTTTTATATATGGTTTTTTTTTGTCGGGATAGGAAACACTCAGACACAACTGGTCCATCGTGCTGCCAGGAGAAAACCCTGATTTACCCATTTTATTGGAATTTCCTTGACTTTCGAAGAAAGCCAAGTAAGCACTTCAGTGATGAGGAGTTTACAGTACCAGCACTCACCACATCCGCACCGAGGATCTACCACCTGATACGAGGAAAGACCGGACACTGACAGAGATAATGTTCCGCGGTGTCGTCGCCCTCTCCACAAGCGTCGCAGATTGTAGTGTCACTTAAGCCCAAGACGTTAAGGTGCTTGGCAAAAGCAAAGTGGCCTGTCAAGACGCCGATAAGTTGTCTACAGTCTTTTCTGCTGAGAGACAGCAAGAATGCCGCTGATTTCTTACAGTCATCCCGGAGCATGCGTTTAGTCAACCTGCAACATAGAGAGTCATGCCACACACAATTGTGCTCGTGAGAGACCAAATCGTCAATGGAAGCCCTAACCGAGGACGCTGAAAGACCCAACGCAGGTTCGGGACCTGAGAAAGCCTTCTCTAAGCCCTGTCTAGCAATCTCATCGGAGATCTCGTTCCCCAAGATTCCAGTGTGACCTGGGACCCAGATAAGAGACAGAGAATTCAGCCTTGCGACCGAGTTCAAAGAGTTTTTGGTTTCACGAACTATTTTGGAAGTGGTTAAAGGGTTAAGCAAGGCCTTAAGCGCAGCCTGACTGTCACTACAGACACAAATGCTACGTACCTTCCACCTGTTCTTCACAACATAGTTCATGGCCATTAGGATTGCATAAGTTCCCGCTTGCAAAACAGACGCATATTTGCCTAACGAGAAGTGAAGTCTAATGTTGTCGACTTCCACGAAGACCCCAGCGCCAGACCCTTGACTGGTTTTGGAACCATCCGTGAAAATACGACTACATTCCATTCCCGGCTCAGACTCTGACCGAAGCCAGTCCTGGACACAAGGAAAGTCCACTCTGAATTTGCGCATCAGCTGGAGTTCTGGTGTCATTGCATCAGACGGCATATCTATAAGACAGGAGTCGTAAGATAAGTGTCGCGCAAGTTCATCAAAGTTCCAGTGTGGAGTATACCAAAAACCGCCTCGCCTAAGACGATGGATGGCTTTGATAGTGCAACCCATGATATGAGTATCAAGGGGAGGTAAGTTCAGCAAAGCGTCTAGAGCAGAGCCTGCCTGACAGTTGTTGACATACCCTTAGCGGAGCGACGAAGTCGCGTGAGAGGCTAAACCCCTCCGGAAAGCGGAGCTTAAATAAATGAATCACGCGAATCGCGCCACTTACCCACTGTTGGCAACACTGGACGTAATTCCTACTGAACTATTGCTGTTGAGTGTAGACATTTTTATATAATAATTTGTAACTTTTAACTTTGTAACAGAAATTGTATTGCTATCAAAAGTGCACTCCGACTTTATAGTTATCAATCAATATGCAAAAAAATAAATGGTAGATATGTATCTGGATATCTGATTACTCCTAAAAGTATGCCTACATTTTCATTCAGATTTATGCATGTAGGTTTCATATTGACACTTCTAAAGTTATGCAACATCATGTTATCGCAAAAATGTTCCTACATAAAACTATGCAAACAAAATTCTGTCCCACATGCTAAAAAAAGAATATTCTATGAGAAATCCCATAGGAAAAAATAAACTTTTAAACCTTAATATCTCCTAAACTAGGCGAAAACGAGAATTTTGGTACTTTATATTTTGCGCTTATTTCATCGAGAAAAAAAATTGCGTCTTCAAAACGCGTTTCCACGGAAATCGTAATCGTGCCAACGCATTAACCAGTGCACAGAACTTTGAACTCTACACTTAGGGGTCTAGAATTGGCATAGGAACCGCCGCTGTTTTCTGTGAATCACTCAATACTAGCGATTCATGCAAACTTACGGTGACTAGTAACTTCCAAGCCGAAGTCTTCAGCCATTGAAAGAGCGGCACAGACTATGCACGTAAGGAAACTAAACCCATCTAGGGTTACAATCTTCGGGGATAGTCAAGCTGCACTCAAGGCACTAAATGATCGATAACAGTTTCTGCATGCCGAAGAACTATAAACAGAATATGCAACACTTATGAAGTTACTCTGCTGAATTACCAGACATAGTAATATACTCGTGTAAGGAAATGTAGCAGTAGACGAACTAGCACTAGCACTAAATAACGAATTTACCCATGCATAGATCAACACCTCCTGTGACAGTGATGTCTTACAGCTTATGGCCAACAATAAACAACAAAGAACTAAAAGCATTTGTTTCAGCGAAAAAAAAGCAATTCGGAAATATACCAATATCTCGGTTATGTCGTGTACAAATCGTTGCATAGACAGAAGAGCGGATTGATTAATAAAGAAGTTGTAGCAAAAATAAAACATCAAGCGTCCCGAGCAACCAAAAAATGGCATAAGAGAAAAGAAAAAGGAGAATTACCTTTAAAGAAATTTAGCGATTGTGAATTTGAGAAAATACATGAATACCTACTTACACATTTTTCCTGTCTTGCAAATTCCCTGAAGTTTTCTCGCGTGCGGTCGACCGTTGTATTTTTAATAAAACTATTTTTTCAGCTGCTTGTGATAAAATCTTCTGTAATTAATTCAATTTCTATCTACGCAAATCATAATTAAGGAATTCGAATGATAATGGTGACATTTTCTACGGGTTTTTTTCAAACTTTGGGGGCGGGTTGTGCAGTGTAGTTTTGATGTCAGGGTAACACGGTGCCTCCACGAGCCATGCTTGGGCATATGTCGGACATCTGTCAGACGTTGCCCAGGCAGCTGCCATATTTTATTGGGTGGGCAGTTCATGTCTGAACATTTCATTGAAGATGGAGCTGATTTCAGGGGCCTTATTTTGTATTGCGCTTCTATAGCAAATGTATACAAACTCAATTCCCAAGTAATTTAAATGACGTTTGATAGATGTTTTGACAATTCAACTTTCGTAAATGTTTGATTTTGAGTTGGAAGTACTTACACCCAATCTGAGAACCATGCAATATACCAATTCATTTTAGAATCGGATTACATTTTCGAATGGCAATCCGAATCCGAAAGCAGTACAAAATAAGGCCTTGCAAAGCTTTAGAAAAACAAAGAAAAAAAAGAACAAATAAAACGCCAATTGTGAGTTAAACCTTACGTTTCCCACTCGGTCATGACATGAATTTTAAAGTGGTAGCTCATGCCCAACTTCATGGCAGGCATGTATAGCTAGCCATAAATCAACACATGTCAGGGCATGCAAACACGAAAACACAATACGGTCTCCGAGACGTTTTGAAGACAAGACATACATACGCGGAGCATGAGTCATGGCTCGTGGAGACACCATGTAAAGAAAATGTTACCGATAAAAGCTATTCACACGAACTAAAGTAAAATTTTACCAATGTAGCGTCGCCGATAAAAGTTCTTGGACAAAAACACGATTGAAGGCCCTTTGCTTAGACCAACTTCAGAGATTAAACAGGGTCAGTCCACCTCGGAGTAACACCCCATTAGACCAGTGCGATCTTATTCGCATCCTGTAGAGCAATATGTATACCACAGAAATTAAACAAAATGAACACTTTATGAGCAAATTTTATTCTTAGCAAAATCATTTACATTTTACTTCCTGTTCTGATTGTTTTGACGTTGCATGTCCTTCGGAAAGGTCCTGACGGGAGGTGTTCGAATGCGCCTGGCTTCCTTAGACCTGTTACGCACTACTTTCGAGTGGATTGCACAAGATACGCAATAATGCAACTTCGCATACAATTTGGGCAAGACATACGTCTCCCATATCGACGCCTCAGAAATATCCCTTACTGCAGCAGCTTCCACAATGTTCCTTATGACGAACTTTTTAATTGCCTTATCCTTAGGAACACATCTCGCACAATTAGTGCAACGCACAGGCTTCACATGCCCACGATTATGTTTACAGCGACCTCCATTACGACGTTTCTTAGTCATTTCGCACGACTTCTCTAAACCAAAGACAACCGGAAAAAGACCGATGCGGATTGTAGCCAACATCGTTTATGCGCTAGGTTTTGTTATCAAGAGAAGTCAGACACGTAGATTCGACCAGCTGTTTTCCAGAAATTCACGCATCGTTTTCACGGGGTTCAAACATTCTTTGAAATATCTTCGGACTTCCCACGTAACTAAAACATCAAGCAGAATGAATTCAATTCCAACATTCCAACATTTATCAGCACGTTCAAAGTAAGTAAGCTGAGAGAATTGCGGAAAAATATTTTTTTTTTTTAATTAAATACTATTTTAAAGTAAATTTGTTGATATATCGTTCTTTTCTTTACAATTTCATGTGAACTATGGAAATTTCTAAGTATGCGCAGCAGCTAAAGGTGGGTTTCCACTTGTCAATTAATTGACAAAGTTTGACAGCTCTCGTTTGTCAATAAACGACACCACTGCCAGTTCATTTCCACTTACGTCGATTATTGTTAAAAATCATTTGTCAGTTCATTGACAAAGAAATTTTGACAAATATCTTTTTCAGTTCGCTAAAAGCTATTTCCACTTGCACTGCAAATTTGAAACAGTCATCTCATTGTCGATTGGGAACTGTGACATTGACGTGATAAAAAAAAATATTCTCCGTAAAATTTTCCTGCAAGTGGAAAGGGAAACGTAAGTATTTAATCTTATATTGTATATGTTAAGAAAAACAAATAAAATTTCTTTTTTTTCAGTTCAACAATGTTTAAAAGGAAGCGAATCGCTCTTGCTTCTTTTGTTGTGTTGGTCGGATCCGAGTTGGAGCTGCAGGCGGAAGACGATGAAAGCTGAAAAAGAAACAAACCTGATTGTTGGGTCCAACATTTGTTTCTAGATCGAGAGTCTTGCGAATATTACGCAAAACTTTGCAATATGGAGCCAAAAGTTTTTCATACGCAAAATGCGTATGAATAGAACTGATTTCGACTCCATGTTGGAAAGCACCACACAAAAATGGACATCTTCATGCGAAAAGCGGTGGGACCAGCCAAAAGATTGTCCGTAACAATTCGCTATTTGGCAACGGGAGCTAGTAGCAGGTTATGTCCGATATTTTTTGTCTATCACCTAAGACAGTGTATCGGATTATCCATGAGACTTGCCCGATCATATAAGTATGATACATTAAAAGACGAGTTTCTTAAGGCAAAACACATTTTTTTATTACTGTGCAGACTCTGTACACTGAATACTACTCGTAGATTGTGCTGCTTCCAACTCAAATTTAGCATTGAGTGCTCTCAGAGCACTCTTGTATCACCTAGCAAATGCCAAATTTTCTAGCGACCAAGTGCGTGCGTTAGAAGCGGTCATACTGCCCAACGCAACCCACTCGTCGCTGTTACGAATTTGGACAGTTTTTATTAGCAAATCGTATGCATTTGCCATTATTTTGCTCATTGCAGCCCGTTCCAACTGGTAGAATATATTTGTATTGTTTTTGTGTCACATCGATTGGGCCTATGTGGTCCAAATGATAGGTGTCAAGTGGTCGGTCCCCTTTCGCCAACTGTTCGATGAATCCCTCCTGTTTACCGCCTTTCAATTTAATTACAATTTTGAACTTTTTATTTTATTTTAGGTATATAGAATTCACGGGTTATCAAATGTAACTTCTTGCTAACGCCAAAGTCACCCTCTTCATGCTTAAGCCTTATTACCTCTTTTTCCATGTTGCGCGGGACAACCAGTAGTTCAAAGCCATCAACATCTTTAAACAGTAACTCACCCTTCATTCTGAAATATCCATATGACCTCTGCTTAAGTACCTCTTGGACTGATGAAATGAACTCGTCTTCTTCTTCCGATTTCCTTAGGAGTACTAAGAGTTCTGGCTGCAAAAGATTAACGGCGTACCTGCTCAATGTATGCTTCATTCTCGTTGCTGCTCGATGCTCAACCGTAGTGTTGCAAATACATTATCCATCTTCTCACTCTATTTGGCAGATCCTTTTTCCGCATTGTTTGTCGGAATGCTATGCAGTCGGTAACCACCTTGAACTTCGTACCGAGAAGGTAGATCCGGTACTTCTCTAAAGCCTTGTACACCGCAAAAACTTCAAGCACATAGCTGTGCATTTTTTGTTCGCTTGGGCTGTTTTTTCGACTGTAATAGAAGACAGGATGAAGGTTGCCATTCTCACCTTGCTGCAGTAGAATCGCTCCAATGCAGTCCTAACACGCATCTGTGTGAACCTCTGTGTAAGTATTCTGCCTATAAATAGCTAGAAGGGGGCTATTGATTAAGGCTTGCTTCAGTTCATTGAAGGCTTTTCGCTGTAGGGAAGAAAATTGAAAGCTTACATTCTTTTTAGTCAAGTTTGACAGCGGCTTCGCCGTTACCGAGTACCCCCTGATAAATTTCCTAAAAAATCCACTCAGACCGAGGAATGCTTGCACATTTTTAAAAGTTTTAGGTTCAGGAAAATGCTCCACTGCTTTTATATTACCCGGCGATGGACTTACTCGATCATTTTCCACCATGTGTCCCAAAAATTCCACACTCCTTTGCAGTAACTTGCATTTCAACCAATTGATCTTTAAGTTATAATCGGCTGCTGTTTAAAAGAAAATTTTCAACTTCTCCAGATTCTCCACATCTGTTTGCGCTGCTATGAACAAATCGTCTATATACACTTTTAAACTTTTTGCATTATCAACCCCCGTAAGATCCAGTAAATATATTGAACAACGAAAGCTGCAGGTGCATTTGACAAGCCAAACGGAACAAAATTGAATTCAAATTGACCATCTTCCGTGACAAACGCGGTGTACTTTTGCTAGTATCTGCAACTAGAACATGAAAATACCCGTCTTTCAAGTCCAGCGTTATGTACACTTTTGCATATTCCAAATCGTCAAGGAACTCTTCTATTAACGGCATTATGAAGGGATCTTTAATTGCCTTTGCATTTTAATTTCGGTAGTCAATGCAGACTCTTGGACTTCCATCTTTTTTCTTCACTACTACTACTCCACTGGAATATAGTGAAGTTGATGGGTGGATGATCCCTTCCGCAAGCCAGCGTTCCACTTGTCGCTTTGCTACCAGTTTCTCATTGACCGGAAGCCGGCGCGGCTGACAATAAACAGGTATATCATCAGCCAGTGTCAACGTTAGTTCTATTGGACACTCTTTCTTCTTGGTTGGGGTGTAATTTTCGACTAGACGTTTCACTTCGATATCGTATGGAAAATGTGCTTCGATGTTCGTTAACTTCGATCTGCATTATAAAATTGTCTCCTTCTTTGTGAGGAGAGTAATATTGTTTGTGAAATGTCGCCCCCCCCTTATCAAAAATTACCTTTGCTTCGCGGATGATATCGTTTCCAATAATAACCTGGAAGCTTATAGTTGATCTTGGAACAACTATCAGTGGTGACTCTATGCAGACGTCCTCAATCATAACCTTGCCTCTGAAACTTCGTATTGCTATCGTCTGAGCTGATCCTAATCCGACCAAACTCATTTCAGAATGAGGAACATATTGCGGAACCTGCAGAATGCATATTCCCGTACAAGGGATACTTGAGCACCAGTAGGTATCAATTAGAGCCTGAAATAACACACTGTTAATTGAGACGTTTTTGTATTTAAAACTGCTATTAAATTTGTTTGCTTTTGATAATTTTTCTTGGACAAGCATTTGACATGTGCCCAAACCCATTACATCGGAAACATTTTGTTTCAGCCTTACAGTGCTTCCGCATATGTTCTGCTGACCCACAATTAAAACAATGATTCGCTGCTCGATCGTTGCTGTATTTTATTGCGGATGAATTACTGCTACGAGAAATACCACCGCTACTGCCACTGTTGCCCTTACTGCTGCCGTTACCGCTAACGAAACCGATCGAATTGCTGCTTTTTATAACTTTCTTATAGATTTCGTATTTTTCTTTCAATTCGGAAATAGTTTTGGCATTATATAGTAGAATTTTACTTTCCGCCCGACCCGTCATGCCGTTCACTATATACCATATAAGCGACTTGTCATCAACATCTTCCAGCTGTTGTCAACTACTGCATCTTGTAGACGTACTCGCGAAATGGTTCTCCCTTTAACATTTCCCTGTTTTGTAGTTTATTATAAATTTCAGCTTTGCAAATCGGCCTATCAAACTCTTCACACAGTTTTGTCTTAAAACGCGAATATGAGGTGCACACACATGTTCAAATAAAACTCCGGGCTGAACCCGTTAACTTTTTCTTTGCGAAAATATATTTCTCTATCTCTGACCACTTTAACAATGTAGCGAATTCCTCAAATTCTACCAACCACACTTTGATTGAGACATTATCATCGCCACTAAATTTAGAGAGCAAATTTTTAATGTCTGACTGCGATTCGACCCATGGACTCTGCTCTACCCCCCTCTGGATTGTCTGCACTCGAGTTTGTCATCGTTTTTATTAAATTCTCAGCTTTTGTAATGTTTAAAGTCGCGTTCTCTTCACTGCTTTCAAACTCCGCTTCACTTTGGTCACCAAGAGCTTTTTCAAGTCACTCCATAACCACTGCTTTTACACCTGTTGTTTTTAGATTGAGACATGCGAGTCTTTGTCTTAATTGTTCAGCAGTTAAGTTTTTTTTATCATTTCGGCACTTTCACACGCGAAACAGGTTTTCAGGTTGAGCGCCCAAATATGTAGGAAACTGAATATCAAAGGAAATGTTAAAAGTTATGCACAAAAGAAGAGTTAAGCAAAACGTATTAGATTTTTAATTTTTTTTTATTGAAGTGCTTTAAAATTGACAACATTTCTTATACTACAACTAGCTTACACTAACGAGTAGTTTTCTTTTGTTATATATTACAGTAGACATATATAAATTATTTATATGTATTTTACATTAAACAAATACACGTTTATTTTACTTTTCTCTAGAATCTTTTAGATATGGTTATTGCCGGCTAGCTCGTGTGGTTTGATTCGCTTTAGTCTTTGAGTAATCCCAGTCGTACCGCATAGTCTTGTTGCTTCCTGGTTAATATGTCGTCTAAGTCTTGAGTGGTGGGCTGTTGCAAATTCACGAATCGTTTCTTCTACTGTTTTTATCTTAAGATCACGATGTAAGTCCGAGTTTCTGACATACCATGGTGCATTTAAAACTTTGTTTTGGAAGCGCTGAATTACATCTATTATATCTGTTCTGATATTCGATCGAATTTGAAAACGGAAACGAAAATTTGATCCGTACGGATTGAAAACGCCTGTTCTGATTTCCATTCGGATTTACTTTTAAGTTCTGCCAACTTAAGAACAACAAGACGTTTCCGAAATCGGATGTTCATGTATTCAAACGCTGTCGAAAATGGTAAAATTTCGTGTTTTATGGAAAAATATTACATTACTTGCTCATTAAGCTTTTATGAAAGTAATTTGCTGTTTTGTAAGTGATTTAATTGAGATCTATTTTTTGCTATTTTTAGCTGCACACCCCCAGAGCTGAATTCCGTATGTCCATACAGGTTTTAGTGTTTGTTCATATATTAGGAGTTTGTTATGTGTTGACAGAACGGATCTTCTGCCAATAAGCCAATTAAGTTTTTTCAGCTTAATATTGAGTTCTTCTCTTTTCTTTTTTATATGTTCCTTCCATCGTAATTTAACGTCTAGGTACTTTGCTGTATTGGAATAAGTAATTTGTATTCCATTTACAATGATTGGAATATGTTGATTCTTTTTACTTGTAAAATTTACGTTATTTTATGCTATTTAGCTTTAAACCCCATTTTCGAGGCCAATCTAGTACAGTATCCACAGCGTTCTGTAGGATTTGAGTTGATTCTATCTCATGTTCACCAATTGGGAGAATGACTGTGTCATCAGCAAACGTATCAAGTGTGCAATAACGAGATAGATGACAACTGATTAAGGACTGCTCCACGGCGTGATAAGACAATCAATAATAATACTGCTTGATGAATTGATTCGGCTTTTTATATGGCCTTTAATAACTGTCGCAAAGTTATCATATTGGAGGTGAAATGATGCTGATGATGATGATGATTGGCTGATGATGATAATGATTGGCTGATGATGATGGTTTGGTCATGGTGTGATATGGCGTGTTCTCTACACACATTCATATGGAATACCAACATTTCTGCCGCCTTTGAGTCCACTCCACCCATGCAGCCAACAATTCGTGCATCCGCCATCGCTTGCGCCGCCATCGTTTCAAGCAACCAATTCCTCTCAGCAGTTTGGAAATGGTCGCAAGTTACAAGATCTGCCTAACTTCACTGGCAAACCCGAAGAATGGCCAATGTTCTCCGATGCGATGTTCGGCTACTCAAAGGTAGAGAACATTTTTCGTTTGCAAAATGCTATCAAGGGTGAAGCACGTAAAATCACTACTTATATATCCAGACAACGTGGACCAGGTATTGGCTGCACTAGAGTTTCGTTTTGGTCACCCCGAATGCCTCTTGACAAGCCAGTTAAGCAAGGTCAGGTCAATCGAACAAATTCAGGAACGAAAATTGGAGATGCTAATACCATTTGCCACAAGTGTGCAGAATCTTTCAACGTTTTTGGAAGCAAGCGGTTTACACCAGCACTTGACCAATCCAAGGCTTATCGACGAATTGGTAGGTAAGTTCCCAATGACTAAGCGTTTCGAATGGGCCCAACGGAGCATCGACAGTCTGCCTTTTCCTACAGTTGGATATTTTTGTGAGTGGGTTTCTAAAAATCCCGGACTTCTCTGCTTGGTTACAACGACTTCGGGTCCATCGCCAGGCCAGGTTGAATGGAAGTCAAGGCCAAGAAAGGTTCTTCATATTGCTAAACAACATACTCCCATCAGCAAGAAATGCCGCCATTGTAAAGGAAAACATCATCATCAAGTGCAGTGCCTACATCAAGCTAGACGTCAAAGTGAAATGGGACTTCGTAAAAACCAATCGACTATGTTTTTGATGCCTCAAATATGGTCATAGTGTTCGTTCGTGCAGATCTCGTAAGACATGTGAAATTGGAGGTTGTGGGAAAGCACATCATTCCCACAACCAATGCAGGGGGACCTGCATTGCGATTGATCGGGAAACTACTGACTGCCCAAAACTTGGCTTGGGCCAGTAGCGCAACAATCAAGTTCGTGATGAAGTGCTTACTTTACCTCCTAGTGGTGGTCCCCGGGCAACTATACGTATAAACCCTTATACGTATAGGCCAAAATTGTAAGTGCGGGTTGTCTAGGGTCTTGATTCTAGGCTAGGTAACGTGGGCCAGCAACCTGCGTTACTGAAACCAGCTCGCTACTGAAACCGACACTATGCCTCGGATAAGGACTGATCACATGTTGACGACTTTTGGCTATTGTACCCGGACAAAGATAGGTTTCTGAAATGTAAAGACGCTCCTCGACTCGGGAAGAGAAGGTCCTTACAATGCCAGATTCCTCCAACTGGAAAACATTGGGGGGTAAGTGAAGTAAGATGGTTAGAAGCGGGCGAGTACCAGTCTCCAACGCGTAGCACTGTACTACTCTATTCTGGAAGACCATCCGGAAGTCCGCGGGAATATGGAGTCGGACTACTGCTAACAACAACAGCACGCAAGGGCCTGATTTCCTGGCAGCCTCATGGTGATAGGATTTTGACGGCCAGATTCCGGACTATAGTACGACGCGTCACCATCATACAGTGTTACGCCCCAACGAATAGTTCGTCTGAGGACGAAAAGGAGAGCTTCTACACTCTCTTAAGCGCCGTCTTCAACACAACACCAAATGGAGACATTGTCATAGTGATGGGGGATTTGAATGCCAAGGTAGGCAGCGACAACGAAGGGCTCAAGCATGTAATCGGGAAGCATGGACTAGGCAACCGCAATGACAACGGCGAAAGGTTTGTGGATTTCTGCAATGCCAACCGCCTTGTGATAGGTGGCACCATGTTTGAGCACAAGACCTGCCACAAAGTCAGCTGGGTTTCCAATGACAGGCAAGCAACCTCCAACCAAATTGACCATTTTGCTATCAGCCGCCGCTTTAGAAGCAGTCTCCTGGACGTCCGAAACAGACGAGGGGCAGATGTGGGGATAGTACGTGATCACCATCTTATGATAGCTACTCTCCAACTACGCACTGCTGCAGTTCGAAGATCCCATGACAACACAAGAATGCCCAGGTTCAACATCGATAGACTTAGTGATCCCTCAGTGCGCCAACAATTAAGGGAGCACTTTTCGCAAGGTGTGGAAGCAATCAGCAGCTCAATGCCCGCAACCATCCACGACCATTGGTGTGCTGTGAAAAATGTTTTTACATCTGGTGCTGAAAGAATTGTCGGTCGATCGCAGGGAAGACATAGGGCGTGGCTTTCCGAGGATACCTGGAGACGGATTGACGAACGAAAACAGCTAAAAGCTCGCGTTGCAGCTACCCCAGCAGCAGGGAGAAGCGAGCTAGAGTCCCTATATCGCATGAAGATGAGAGAAGTTCAGCGTAGCGTACGACGTGACAAGCGCAACTACATCAACGCGCTGGCTACAGAAGCACGGAGGTGCGACAGCAGGACTGTCTACAGAATCACGAAAGAGCTGACAGGTGGTCGCAGCTCCAGCCAATTCCTAGTGAAAAGCCTAGACGGCTCCTTGCTCATTTCGGATGAGGACCAGCTCAAGAGATGGAAAGAGCATTTTGCTACGGTTTTGAACCGTGTATTCGCTAGCGATATGCTCCCAAATCAGACTGAGATGCCCGAGGTGAGAAGTTCCCGAATACGCACCACGACTCCCAGTAAAGATGAGATCATTACCGCGATCAAGGCACTCAAAACCAACAAGGCGGTAGGACTTGACGGTATTCCAGCAGAGCTCTTACGAGCAACGCCAACAACATCGGCTGAGCTTCTGCTTCCACTTATAGATAGAGCTTGGGAAGCTGAGAGCTTTCCTAACGAGTGGAAAAAGGGAATGATCGTCAAGCTTCCTAAGAAAGGAAATTTAATGGAGTGCGGAAACTGGAGGGGTATCTGCGTGCTGCCTGCTGTAGCTAAGATAATAGCTAAAATCATCCTTGAGCGAATCAAACAACATCTCGAAGACACACTCGATGCCGAACAAGCTGGTTTCCGCTCTGGATCCTCCTGTGCCGACCACATCAACACCCTGCGGATTATCATCGAACAGTGTGTTGAATATCGATCGCCACTGCACCTGCTGTTCATCGATTTTGAGAAGGCGTTCGATAGTGTCAACAGGGAGTTTATTTGGCGTGCCTTACGCAGGAGAGGCATTCCCGATAAACTAATTGCTATTATCAAAGCTACATATGAAGGCTCCAAATGTCACGTTCTGCACAGGGGAAGGTTGTCTGAGGAATTTGAGATCCAAAGTGGGGTAAGACAAGGCTGTATCCTTTCACCAATATTATTCCTATTGGTGATTAGCGATGTGCTTCATGCAGCTTTGTCGACGGGAAACGGAGGAATTCGATGGACTCTTACATCTCAACTGAAGCATCTTGACTACGCAGACGATGTATGCTTACTCTCCCACAGAATTATGGACCTCCACCAAATGACAGCAGATGTGGAGAGGGAGGCAGGTGTCGTCGGGCTGAAAATTAATACGACAAAAACTAAAATCATCAGCCTTGGAACTAACTCATCGGCTCAAATATGCATTGCTGGACAACCGGTAGAGAGAGTAGAGGATTTCCAGTATCTTGGGAGTATTGTCTCGACCGATGGTGGAACCGAACTGGATATAGCCAACAGGATCGCCAAAGCAAAGTCCGCGTTCGGGATGTTGTCCAAAATATGGCGAAGCAATGCAATCAGTTTGAGCACCAAAATAAGACTGTTCCGCTCCAACGTTGAATCCGTGCTGCTATATGGTTGCAGCACGTGGAGAGTGACCACTACTATCACCAGAAAGCTGCAAACGTTCGTTAATAGGTGTTTGCGCAATATCTTAAGGATTTTCTGGCCCAATCGTATCTCTAACGAACACCTTTACGAGAGAGCGGGTCAGGAACCAATAGGCACAACTATCCAACGGCGGAAGTGGCAGTGGATTGGTCACACGTTCCGAAAGGGTGACAGCTCCATAGCGAACCATGCTATGCAATGGAACCCTCTAACTCAGGATGGCAGAAGACCTGGCGGTCCGCGGAAAACATGGCGCAGAACAGTCGAGGAGGAGGCACGGCAGTTAGGGAAAAGTTGGGGAGAACTCAGACACATTGCCAGAAACCGTACACGATGGCGCGTAGGCGTAGTACAGGCCCTAGGACCCACAAGGGGATACAGGACATAAGTAAGTACATCATTCATCACTGCACGAACATCAGAAGCCGATGATGTCCGCGGGTGCTCCAGATAACAATGCGAAAGATGGATCCATGAGACTCTTGCTTAGCTGCTATGTACACACGAATCCTTAAATTCTCTCCCGTGTACTACCTGTGAGGCTCTATAGTAATGAAGTCATCATAAAAACCTATGCTCTCCTTGATGAAGGTTCTTCCGTGACAATCACGAATGCAGACTTGCAGCAGCTGCGTTTGAACGGCCGTGCCAAAGACTTAAGTCTTCAATGGTTTGGTAAGGAGACTATAACAGCGGAATCCTTTATCGTGGATGTCGACATTATTGCAAATAGAGAAGGAGCCAAACGATATACGATGCATGGTGTACAAACAGTGAACAGAATGAACATTCCGACTCAATCCGTTAGTTACGCTGAGCTGCAGCAATCGTGTTATCATCTAAATACGATCCCATTTGATGAATATAGAAATGCGAAACCCCCAATTCTAATTGGACTGGTTAATAGCCAGTCGGCTGCATTAGAAAAGAGGCCAATCGTAACCGAAACAAGACTTGGGTAGATCATGTAGATCATGATCTACTGAGAAAAGAGCCTTGCATATTTTGTCAACAACAACTGAAAGGATCAACCGTCGATTTTAAACGGTATTGCTGTGGAAAGAGGATGCATTCGATGTTCCGGCTAGTTTCGATATGGCGAAACGAAGGTTGTGGAAGCTGGAGAGCAGATTGGAAAAGGATCCCGAGCCAGCACCTACAAGAATATCATTGCCAGCTACGTAGAGAAAGGATACGCCAGAAAGCTGACGCAAGCCGAAGCGAGCGCGAACACATCAAGAACCTGGTATTTACCTCACTTTGGCGTTAGAAATCCGTATAAGCCAGCCAAAGTGCGATTGGTTTTCGATGCTGCAGCTACGGTAAATGACGTATCCTTGAATTCCTTTCTGCTGAAGGGACCCGACGACTACAAGCCATTGATAGCGATTCTTTACAATTTCCAATTGAGACCTATAGCGGTAACCGGAGATATAAAGGAAACGTTTCACCAGATCGTCATTCGACCGGACAATCAGCATTCCCAGCGATTTCTTTGAAGAGAAGAAACAGATAAGCCGATTGACGTGTATATGATGAAGTCGGTGATAATTGGTGCAAGCTGTTCGCCATGTTCAGGTAACTTCACAAAGAATCTCAATGCCTCGATATATCTGGATATCCATCCAGAGCAGTCAAAGCAATCATCGATCACCACTGTTGGATGATTACGTCAACAGCTTTGACAACATAGCCGAAGCAGTTGAGGTCACCGGAAACGTAATTTCAATCCACAAAGAGGGCGGCTTTGATCTTTGAAAATTTACGTCGAACTCCAGGGAAGTGTTGAGAAAAATATGGAGCCCGAAAGAAGAGGAGCAACAGGCTCAAATGGTCCACTTCTAAAGACAGGCATTAAGAGCTTAGCCCCTCTTTCTATTACAACTTGGTTGATGAGTATTCCGCGGCCCGATAGAATGATGTCCCCACACTCGATATTCTCCAGGAATCTGCGTCCGGTCTCAATGGTGCCATCTTTCTGCTTTAATTTTTCTTTATAACAATTCATTGAAGAAATTTCAATACCAGCTGAGTCGCAACAGCTATTTCATAAGATCCTGTTTAGATGTTAACTGATGAGTGCGCTATGTCGATGGTTTTTGTCTGAGAAGAGTGAGGGGAAAAGATAGGGCAACAGTCATGAAGCAAATATCGAAATTGAGAGTAAAGTCACATTCCACACCCGAAATATTACATTCTCTTCCATTTTATCATTATTAGTTAGATTGTGGAGTAGTGAGAATCGAGGGATGGCATGAATATTTGGATAAGAAAACGCTGGCCAATACACACTGTTTCAATTCACTCATTCCACCACGGGATAGTGCAGCACTGAGCATAGCACATGTAGACACGACATGACTGCCCAGGACGCACTCATCAGTTAACATCTAAACAGGATCTAACGCACGTGCAACCACTTTCAAGACAATTATGACGGAATTTATTTTGATATTGGTGAATCCGAAAAGACCAGAAACAGGTTGATTAACGGGCCAAGCATAGTTGCATAATTGGTGTCATAATTGAACGAAAATTCAGCGCGCATGCCCTCAAAATCGTGCTGCACAAATAATTTCATTATATAAAGGCGATTCTACGTCAAATCGTGGGGTATTAAGAGGTGAACAGAATGGCGCATCTGCGTCTAAGTCTTACATCGCTGTCAAAATTTACTGCTCGGTTTGCGGCTAGAGCAAACACAATGAAAGCGAATGTCAAATTTGCATCTTGTGTTTTTACTTCTTCAAAATATATACATTGTGAAAGAAATTGTTATTTGTTATGGACGATCAAGAAGAAATTGCTTTTATCATATGTTTTCTGCACACGTGCTACTTAGCACTAAAAATAGTAAAGAAAAGGAAAAGCAGATGGTGGGTTCGTCTCCTTTATAAGAAAAGAAAAGAAAGAGGATTTTTTGAAACAACTTTCAAATACCTCAAAGAGCACGACGAGGACCCTTTAATCTGTGGGTACGATAAATTCCAAAGAATTTCATTTCGAGTACAATCTCCACAAATTTCTCGACTTCCATTTTGCGTAAGCAATTGCTTTTGTGTACAAAAATATAAACGTCAAATTTGCATCGCTGTTTGAAGTTGGACAGAATTCAACTTCACGATGCACGACTCAGGAGCAGACGCACATTGTATTGCTGCTTACGGCTTTCCATACATTTAATATTTTGACAGCTTCAGACTCAGACGCAGATGCACCATTCTGTTCACCTCTTTAGTTGCATGGTTTTTCCAGAATTTCATTCCATTTGTGAAGCGAAAATGGATAATACTTTTCAATTTCAATTATTAGATGACTTTGAATTGATACACCTTGCTATGAAGGCATCGACTGCTCTAAAAGAGGTTGGAAATAATTTGGAAAAGCAAAAGCCATCTTGTGTACGCAAAATAAATGGAATTAATTTATTTTCCTGCACGTAAGTAATAAATTTTGAAAAGAACTCGAAGTTCTCTGCACCCGTCATTTATTTTATTTTTTTCACTTAAAATGGAGGATATCGGAGAAGGCCGCGTGTTTTTTCAAATATCCACAGATCATGAGATGTATTTAATTTCATTAGACCACGAACTATAAATAAATGAAATTCTACGTCGCTTCAATATGCTTGATTGCAACCCAGCAATTAGACGCCAATTAAAGGTTGTTCAAGACATTTACTTATTTATTTAAGCATAATAACATAAAGCTAGACTTCAAAACTAACAAAAAGGCAGTTTAAAGCTAAACTTAAAACAGTATTTTTTTATGCTGGGCCCCTAAAGGGCCACACATTTTGGATTACTTAAAAACTATCTTAAAAACTATGGAGTAATGGGGAAAGAAATGGTGGGGGTTGACATTTGCGGTGCGGTGTAATGTACGAGGAGAGGTGTGGGGGGGACTTTTGAAGTCTATGGTGCTCTGTGCGTTGTTGGCCAGGCGCAATATTCTGGAGATTGGTTCGAAGTGGCCGTAGTTGGTGCGGTGGTGATGGAGACGAAAGAGCAGTAGAGACTTAAGATTACGAGAGTTAGTGCGAAGGGAAATTATATATAGTAGTGCGGGGAATCGATCATACTGGTTAATAATTTATGCACGCAGGTCTAGGTATGTCAACGACTTCGCGACGTTTTATAAGGGTTTGTAGGTTAATCCATTTTACTCGATTTTCGCAGGAAGGTAGGATAATGTTGTCGGACCATGGGAGACCGCGTAAGGCAAAATGGATAAACCTACGCTCCAGAGCTTCGATTCTAAGGGAATGGGTGTCATGATAAGGTGACCAAACTTGACTCGCGTATTCAAAGTGGGGTCTGACAAAGGTGATCTAAAGGGATCTAGTAACGTAAGGGTTCGCAAATTCTCTAGACCAGGATTTTATAAAACCGAGAGAAGAATTAGCCTTGTGTACAATTTGATCAATGTAGGAACGGAAGTTTAGCTCCCTATCAACAAATAATACCTAGATCGCGTATAGAGGACACTGAGGGAACGGACACATTATTAGCCTGCTATTACATGGTGACTCTTGAGTCATGACTGTTTTGAAATCATATAAGCGCAAAAGAGAAAAAGATGAGATAGAAAAACAGAAACCTGGGGCTAAATTCCGCAAGCGTGAGTTTTTTGCCTGCATACACACTTAATAAAATTAACATTCACAGCACGTGTACACGAAAACCAGTTTATGCGATTCCGCAACATGCTGTGAGTTTCAATGTACTGAATAAATAATTTTTTATCAGCCGAGTGAGCTGAATTCAGTTTGACGTTTCATTTTCATTGAATGGTGAATATTGCAAATAATTACTGAAAAAAAAAATTTTTGCAGCCTTATTCAAAAGTCAAAATGAGGACTGTATAAAACGTCATTGTAAGGAGACACAGTAGACGAGCAAATCAGTAGATATTGAATTAATTTTAATGGAGTTGGTTTGTATCAGAAGACATATCAGAAACTCTCGTGATCTATTTAAGGAAGCAATAGAATACGAATTCATCGTTTTCTAAAGCATCTTACTTACTTACTTAGGTGGCACTACAGTTCGGGGTGAACCTGGGCCTCAACCAATAAGCCTCTACATTTATCTTGGTCTTTAGCTAATTGCTTCCAGTTGCGCACTCGAAGTTGGTCGAGGTCCCCTTGAACTTGTGCGCGCCACCTACAGCGAGGAGGTCCTCTACCGCGTCGTCCTTCGGGGCTAGATTCGAAGACTCTGAGAACCGGAGCATTAGTTTCTATTCGCTCTTCATCTCCTGGCCTGAAACCGCACTGATAGGGTCCAGACAGGCTGTTGATAAAAGGTTTCAAGCGTTCACACAATATCGCAGAAAAGATCTTATATGTGGTGTTGAGGAGACTGATGCCTCTATAGTTGGCGCAGTTGAGGCGAACGATGCTGAGATTTCATTCATCAAGCATACACTCGTCTGACCAAATCTTAGAAATGAGTTGGGGTATGCACTCTACCAAATTATCACCAGCTGCCTTGAAGAGTTTGGCCGGTAAGCCGTCAGGTCCAGCAGCTTTGTTGGATTTCAGCTTGGATAATGCTATCCTTACTTCGTTTTGATCAGGTGGACGGACATTTTGAATGGTTCATTCTGCCTGACAGCGGGATGTTGGTCTTCGTCGCCGTTATACAGTCTGCAGAAGTAGTTTTTCCATATTCTCAGCATCGACTGTGATTCTAGTACGAGGTTTCCATTTGCATCTCTAGAGATTTCTGTGGGGGTATTGCTTCTCCGCCACGTTCTTTTTACCTTTTGGTAAAACTTCCGTACATTGTTCCTGGAGTATAAAGTCTCGATATTCTCAAACGCGCGCTTTTAATGCTCTTTCTTCTTCTTTTGGAGAAGCCGATGTTCTTCCCGTCTCTTTTGCTCGTAGAGCTCGCGAGCACCTCTCGTCTTCCTTTGCAGCGCCGCTTTGTATGCCTCTTGTTTTGCTGCATGCACTCGCTGGCATTTTTCGTCAAACAAGGGGTTTCGAGTTGGTGGGCGAGCAAGATCCAGCACATCAGTCGCGGCGTTTCTGATGGCATGTTGGTATCGTTGCCACTAGTCTTCGGCACTTGATGCTGGCGGCATAGGGGTGATTGAGAGACTTCGGGATACGCCTTCAGCGAAGAGCCTGGCGGTCTCTTGCGATTGTAGCTTTTCGATGTTAAATTTTCTCACAGTGATTCTTCTTTGTTGCTCAGATTGGGATATCCGCATTCGTACCATGGCTAATGATCCGAGTCTATGTTGGCCGCTCGGAAGGTCCGGACATCAAGAATGCTGAAGGCAATTTGGTTGATTGTTACATGATCATTGGACCGCCATGTCTGCTTATAAATATCGAGATAAGCAAACCATGTGCTTGCTATGGTGACATTTCGCTCCACAGCGAAATCAACTAGCCTTAGTCCGTTATCAGACGTGGTGTCGTGTAGGCTATGCTTACCGACTGCCCTACCGAAGATGTCCTCCTTTCCTATTTTGGCGTTAAAATCGCCCAATACGATTTTAACGTCGTATTTAGGACATTGCTGTTATGTCTTGTCGATGAACTCGTAGAAATACTCTTTGGTGGCAGGGTCCTTTTCTTCCGTGGGGGCATGAACTATATACGCCACCGTTGACTCCGTCTAGGGAATTCTTCCGCTGCCGCCAGGAACAGGAAGAAGTGCTCTAGTGAGAAAACACTCTTCCACCCCTCTTTCACCTGCTGCCGCCAAGAATCCTCCAAACGGGGTGATTGAGAGATTTCGGGATACGCGTTCAGCGAAGGGTCTGGCGGTCTCTTGCGATTGTAGCTTTTTGACGTTAAATTTTCTCACAGCGATTCTTCTTTGTTGCTCAGTTTGGGATATGCGCATTCATACCTTGGCTACAGCCAGGTAATGATCCGAGTCTATGTTGGCCGCTCGGAAGGTCCGGACATCCAGAATACTGGAGGCATGCCTTGCGTCAATCGCAATATGATCAATTTGGTTGATCGTTACATGATCATTGAGCCGCCATGTCTGATTATGAATAAAGAGATGAGGAAACCATGTGCTTGTTATGGTGACATTTCGCTCCACAGCGAAATCAATTAGCCTTAGTCCGTTATCAGACGTGGTGTCGTGTAGGCTATGCTTACCGATTGCACTACCAAAGACGTCCTCGTTTCCTATTTTGGCGTTAAAATCGCCCAATACAAGTTTAACGTCGTATTTAGAACATTGCTCGTATGTTTTGTCGAGGAGCTCGTAGAAACAATTTTTGGTGGCAGGATCCTTTTCTCTGTGGGGTCATGAACACATATTAGGCTTATGTTAGCGAATTTAGCCTTGGTCCGGATAGTCATAATATGCTCGCTAACGTGTCGGAAGCTTATGACTTCTTGCCTAAGTCTGCCGCATATGACAATGGTTAGGTTAGGTTAGGTTAGGATCGGCCATCGATGAGGATGTACTTAGACCAGAAAGTAGGTCCATTGTACTGTCGATGTGTAAGGAGGGTGGATCACCCTCTTACTCTTGGAACCATTTGCTTCGTTGAATGAAGTCGTGAATTTTAGCTGTGCAGGCGTTGCCGAGATCATTAAGATCATTGTAGAAGTATTCACCCAGAGTGGCCTTCCTGATGTTGGCGAGCGCAGAACAGGCGCACAGGAGATGACTGATGGTCTCTTCTTCCTCTTCATCTCTGCAGCTTCTGCAGAAGTCATTATGAGGGGTACCTAATCGTTGGGCATGTCTTCCTATGACGCAGTGTCCAGTGAGGACATTTGCTATTTTTGAGAGGGTTCCTCTCTTGTGCTTCAAGAGTCCGATGGACCTGGATTTATTGAGTATCGGCCAGAGCTGTCTGGCGGTATGACATTGGTCTAGATGTTGCCATCGATGATTGGCTACTTTCTCGGCATCAATTTGAATAAGGTTCTTAACATAAGACGCTGGCGCTACACGTGGGTGTAGCGCTGTTCAGTTCTCTTCAAGTGAATCGCTCATCGTTGCGGCGATACCGTTTGAGACATTATACGACCCCAATGTCGATTCCAAGCGTCTTGAGCTCTAGTATAAGCCATCACACCGCGACGAGGTAGATAATCAAGTGATGGATATGATATGACAAATACGCATCCGAATAAGCGCTGTCACAGTTTTGCATCCTCTTTTTGCCCGGCCCATCCCATCGCACTTCCTGGGTGGCGATAATATCTGCTTTATAACAGTCTAGGGCCTCTGCTAGTTGTTCGGCTGCACGTGGTTTGTAAACGGACAGAACATTCCACGTACAGATCCGAAGGTCGTTGTCCTTATTTCGTTTGTTGGGGTCGTCATAAGTTGAGTCATCCTTATCCGAGGCTTTTCGTTGTTTCGGAACCATATGTTTTTCACGTGGTAGGGAAGCTACCTTGACGGCACCCCAACCTGGAGTGGCAGTTCCATTAGTTATTCCCCTAGGACGGGGACAAGACAAAGTGCTTAAAATCCTCCTAGTACAAGAAACATTAAATTATTTTTTTCTAAAATTTGCTAGTGAGAACAATTCGATATGAAAGAAAAAAAAATAAACCAGCCAGCTTAAAATTTGTTAGTGAGAACAATTCAGTAAGAAAAAAAAAAGAAACAGTGCAACTAGTTGAGACAACGTGGAAAGCTTAACCTGTCAAATTGTTAAAAAAAAAAATATGTGGAACAAAATTTATAAATCAAACATACAACCCAGTGGCGTATAGGTTGTCGGAGGACAAAGTCATAAAAGTGTGTTACTCTTAAAATCAACAACTTCGAAAATAATGAATCAACAGTCTACGGTGGCACAATCAACGCAAGTGGACATACTGAAAATAGTGGTAGAGCAACCGACAGCTGGGCCCAAGCCAGTTACATTAGAAGAATATCGGGCCCGGCAACAAGTAGCGGCGAGGGAGAAACAGCGGCTCCAGGACAGGGACAAACAGCTGACAACCATACCGAAAGTGTCGGCACCTCAGAAGAGACGTGGAGGAGAAAAAGCCCGCAAATAACGACGACGGGCGGTAATCATCTCAACTCTAAAAGAAGGCCACCTTAAAGCTGCGGATGAGCAGCGACGAACTCCGGAAAATCAACACCCTGCTACACAGGAAGAAGTAATAGTGCATTAATTTGCACATTGCTTAGAATTTTTTTTAACACTATAATTCCGTTTACGCTGTGCGGCAGTTAAGAAAATAAATTTTGTAATACTAATACACCAATAGCACGCTGTAGTGTAAATTTATTTTAAGTAGTTTAAATGTGTAAATTGCCATTGTTTAATGTAAGCTACTGCGTGTTATAAACACTTTAAGTAAAATAAAAATATATTTTTTGACGATGGGCAAGCAACAGTCCAAAATAGAACGGCCGAGTGCCAATGTGATTAATGAGGTGGAGGTGTTAGGACACACCGAGAACAATGAAATATACCTCATAATTATAGTTCCACTGTTGGCTGCCATACCTGTACTATCGATTAAAATATACCATACACAATGCATAAAAAAGCATTAAAGAAAACCTATATGGCAAGAGCTGCGTCTCTTGCAAATATTAAAAAAAAAAAACTTATAATCAAAATTTTGTAATATTGTACAATATAAAAAAAATAGCAAGAGGACTAAAGACGAACTTATACACTTTTTCTCTTCACATTAATTCGACAAAATACGAATATATGACAGTTTGTCTAATTTTTTGTGAAAGCTCGAAAATATAGTTAGCTGTAATGGAATAAAACGGTTCCAATTATCAGAAGGCGTTAATTTATTTGCGGACGTCCCTCAAGAAAAATTAAAAGACATAGGAAACAAAAGAAAGCAAGTTGAATTTGCGTTTTTCCCTAGTCGGACTAAAGTAGTTAGCGACGACGAAAACTCAAGGTTTTACAAAAATTTCGTGATGACCCTGTTTTTGGTGGCCACGCAGGGATTAAACGCATGAATAACAAGATAAGCCAGTATTTTTATTGGAAAAATATGACTGCAGACATTCGAAACTATGTCAAATTATGTCAAAAATGTAAAACTAATAAAAGTCAGAAAAATACAAAACAACCCATGATTTTGACACCAACACCTCAATAAGCGTTCGATGTAGTTCTAATATATACAATTGTACTGAGTATGGTAATGAACAGGGATAGGATTTTGTTGACATAAAAAAGTAAAAAAAGGCAAAACAAAACACAAAAAAAGGCAAAAAAAGGCATTTATTAAAAAAATAAGAAAAGGAAAGTAAATGCACATTTAGTTATAGTAGCATTGAACTACCAAGAGCTTTTTGAAATTTTCTGGTAATAATCTTCTCCGGTTGTTTCTTAGAAGCGCCTTTAAGGAGCTAAATGACCTTTCTCCTTCAGCTGAAACGAGTGGAGCCCATTTAAAGCTTTCAACATTATTAACATCAATATTTTGTGGAAGTTTGGAATCCAAGTCGCCGTTCACTACAGAATTTATCTGCTCAATAGTTTTCAGTCCCGTATTTGCATTGAAAACGGCAGTAAACTTTTTCAGGACTTCCTTTACAATCGGTCCTTTTGCTTTTTTCAAGTTTTGCTGAATGTTCTTTAAAACCGGCAACACTTCGCCAATTGATGTTCCTTGATCAGAAAAATGCTAGTTAAAATTATAAGTACAAACTCTCAAGAATACCTGTTTTTTGTAAGTCTTCGAAAATTCATTTTTTTGGGTCGACTGAAAACCTAAAATTGACTTTGATGTACGCCAGCTTCGCTTGTACTGCTTCATCTTCAATCAATTCCATTGCAAAACACAACACAGCTTGCATCGTCCTCAAGAACGCTGACGATTTTTTTAATCCGAGCAAAATAATCCGCATAATATGTATGTATTGTACAAACAAGAAATATGTAATAGAGTTATACACAGTACCGTCTGCGGTCACATACAAGTGCAAACTGTCTGTGGTTATGTACATATTTCCATGTTGACTCTCCCCACAGATTAGACGTTTTAAATTTTAATGCGTCTAGGAATTTAGATATGCGTATTACGTAGTGTGAGTAAGAAGCATGTTTGCACAGATACTCGTATACATACACGCAAACGCGAATTTTTCTACAATTTTTTTAGCGAACAAACTTTGAGAAAAAAGCAAAATAGGCAGAAAAGGCAGAAAAAGGCAACAACGGCGAAAAAAGGCAAAAAAGGCAATAATGATATAAAAAGGCAAAAAAGGCAAAATAAAATACATATATTTGGAATCAGGAGGACATGAAACGTGTTTGTATAAAGTCGATACTATCTTCCGATTAACCAAAAAAAAGAGGCAAAGTTAGCAAAATCCTATCCCTGGTAATGAATATACGGTTACGGTAATGTGTGTCTTAACAAAATACCTAGTCATAATACTAGTACCTAGCAATTGCAAAAGCAATTTTGAGAACTGTATACTCGTTTATGGGTCCATGAAGAAAATGATTACTGACATGGGCACCGAGTATAAAAACCAGAAGTTGCACGAGCTTTTCAAACTCCTTAATGTAGAAATAGCTACATCCACAGTATATCACCACCAAACGCTTGGAACTGTGGAAAGAAACCACCGAACTTTTAACGAATATATTAGAAATTATATATCAAATGGATAAGTGACTTAAGTACTACATGTACTGCTACAACACAACACCTTCGGCAGTACACGATTACTGTCCTTTCGAATTAGTATTCGGAAAGGTCACAAGCATCTTCGACTTCCAAAAAAACGACCAAGTAGATGTTTACAACATCGAGGCCTACGACAAAGAAGTCAAATTTAGATTACAAAGCGCTCTACAGAGAACAAAAATAATGATAGTCGAAAATAAGATCAGAAATAAGCAAGTGTATGATAGAAATCTGAATAAGATACAAGTAGAAACAGGAGATTTAGTTTACGTTAGCGACCGGGCCAGTCATAAGTTACAATGTAAATTTAAGGGACCCTATAGGATAATTAGTTTAGATGACAGAAACAACTGCACAGTAACAAACGACAAAAAGACATGGACAGTAGACATGAATAGAATAAAAAAATAAATATGAATAAATTTAATAAAAAATAATAATAGTAAAACATAAATATAGATATTGTAATATTCTTGCTGGGGTTCGTTTAAATAAAAATGTCCTTTGTGTATTTTAGTCGTTTATTTATTATCAAACACAGTATTCAATCACTTTATTCTTTGTTTATTTCAAATTAAACTGTCGCTACAGATTTATTTTTAATACGTCGCTTGTTTTCACCACTGGTCTTATCTCCCTCTTATAATCGCTGTATTCACTTATAAACAACTGTGTCCACGATGGTTGTGGTATGGGCATTCATTCATTCATTTTCAATGGCCCGCTAATCCTTCATGAGGGTCGCGGGGGTAGGATGCTCAGGTGGACTCTCCATCCTTCTCGATCCTCCGCCATTGACTCCAATTCATCAGGGAGAATCCCTAAGCGGCTCCAAGAGAGATGTCGGACTTGATCCAACCATCTATTTCTGGGCCTTCCGCGAAGTCATCTACCTGATGGTACGGCAACCATGGCGCGTCTTGGAAGCCGGTCTGGGGACATACGCACTACGTGACCAAACCATCGAAGCATAGATCGTTCCGTTCGGAGAAGTAGCTGCTCAACGTTGAGCGCCTCGCGTACTCTGGTGTTGCGCACTCGATCCCTACGAGTTATTCCAACAACACCGCGAAGGAACCTCATTTCGGCAGCTTGTATCCGCGATCTTATTCTTTCGGTCACTACCCAAATTTCATGACCATAGGTGAGAGTTGGAACATACACCAAGTTAAAAACCGATAGCTTAGCTTGAATACTAAGTTCGGCCTTCCTTATAACAGATTGGCCAAGCTCTCTCAAAATTGATCCAGCCTGACCAATTCTACAGGATAACTCGGCATTGCTTCTCCCATCACTCGTGAATAAAACCCCGAGGTACTTAAACTTCTCCACCTGCTTCAGTGGGACTCCACTAACATGCAGAGTGCACTGAATGGGTTTTTTGGAAACGACCATTACTTCCGATTTGTTCACGTTGATCTTCATTCCAGCATCAACACAAACGGCTACAAACCTTTCGAGTGCGCGCTGAAGTTCGGTTTGAGAGGACCCAAGGATGACCAAATCATCCGCAAAGAGCAGATGACTAATCCTTAGGTCTCCCACTTTGAAACATTCTCCGCCACGGCTGCGCTGCAACATCCAATCCATATATACAATGAAGAGGAGAGGTGACAAAACGCACCCCTGGCGGAGTCCAATGCCCACAGTGAAAGGTATTGATTTAATACCGTTTATCCGAACACAGCTTTTACAGTTTGTATATAAAGACTGAATCGCCCTTAACAGGGAACCATCAATCCCATACTCCTGCAGAACACTCCAGAGTTTGCCTCGAGGAACCCTATCATATGCTTTTTCCAAATCCACAAAACAAGTGTAGACAGGTTTGGCATATTCCCAGGCTTTCTCAAGAACCATTCTGAGAGTGAACAACTGGTCGGTTGTGCTTCTACCGGGACGAAAACCGCACTGCTCATCCCCCAAACTGTCCTCAACCACAGCTCTGGAACGCTTTTCTAGCACCTTAGCGAAGACTTTTCCAGGGAGACTTAAAAGAGATATACCCCTATAGTTGGCGCAATCTCTTTTGTCCCCTTTTTTAAAAAGAGGAACTATCACCCCCATTTGCCAATCAGCAGGTGTTTCACCGCATTCCCAGGCCACTTTAATGACACGCGAGAGCCATTGCACTCCCTCTTTACCTAAAGCCTTGAGCATTTCTGGCCGAATTTCGTCCACACCAGCAGATTTGCCAACTTTTAGCGATTTGATCGCCAAAGTTACTTCCTCTACCGTAGGACTACTTTCCGCCCAACTCTCGACCATAGGTCTGTCATCTTCGGTGCCCTGTTCGGGATTGAGCAATTCTGAAAAGTGCTCGCTCCATCTGCGTAAGATGTCCTCCTCATTGGAAAGAAGTCTACCGTCTTTGGATTTGACTCCTTCAACGATATTCAACTTTTTTCCTCTGAGTCGGCGGACGGTCTGCCAGAACATCTTATTTGCAGATCTGTGGTCACGTTCCAATTTCTCGCCAAACTCCTTCCAAGACTGTTCTTTCGCTGTTTTCACAGCTAATTTGCAAGTTCTTCGCGCCTCAGTGTACCGATTTCGAGAATCGGAGTTCCCCAAGTGAATCCACACCTTAAAGGCTCTCTTCTTCTCTCTGATGGCTTCTTGAACTCCGGGCGTTTTAAACCAAGCAGTTCTTTTCTCACCACCAGCCGCCACACCAAGCCGCTTCACTCCACAAACATCTCCCGCAGAGGCAATAACCGCTGTTGAAAACAGTTGCCATTCTTCCTCTACATTTGATGGAACAGTTGGAATTCGTTCAAACCTCTCAGATATTTGCCGCGCAAATGTCTCCCGTATCTCATCGTCCTGTAACCTCTCCCATCGTATGCGTGTAACCATCCTTGGTTTACGCTTTGGTAGGGGAGGCACTCTCTCGGTAAGATACAATTTGCACAGCACTAAGTGATGATCAGTTGACAGTTCGGCCCCTCTCAATACGCGAACATCACAAACCATTCTCTTCAGACACGATGGTACCACAAAGAAATCGATCAGCGACTTCTGCTGAAGACTCTGACGGTACCACGTGTATTTGTGAATGTCTTTGTGTGGAAAGATGGTGTTCATGATGGATAAGCCATTTTCACAACAAAAATCCAACAACCTCTCTCCGTTCGCGTTTTGATCAGGATCACCGTTCCTCCCAATCACACTCCCCCATGTCATAACATCTACACCCACATGAGCATTGAAGTCACCCATCAGGACAAAAGAATCCATATCTGCAACCTTTTCAAGGGCAACATCAACTTCATCTAAGAAAGCTGCGTACTCTGACAGAAGGTTCGGTGCATACACCTGCACCAATGCCAGAGTTGATCTTTCAAGCTTGAGCTTTAAGATCGCAACTCTCCCTCCTAATGGTATCCACTCCAATACTCTGTCTGTCAACCTGGGACTTGTGAGTATCCCCACTCCCGCCCGAGCAGACATTGAGGGTGCGACTCCTGACAGGAAGAGCTTCCACCCACCCGAAAGGTCCACAGTTTTAGAACCTCTCTGCTTTGTTGAAGAAACGCCAACTATATCTAGTCGACTTTTAACCCTAGAAAGATAATCATATTTTTTATGACGTAAAAGATAATCATACGTCTCAGAGACGTATGGCACTTTTTTAATGTATTAATGGAAACCCATGAGCTTTTTATAAAATATTAATGTTTTATTTATTAATGAAATTCATATTAAGAGAAATGAAGTAATGGTTCAGTAAAAATAAAAATTAATTTAAACAATAAAAACAAGAAACTTAAACTCCATTGCCAAATTAACAAAAAAAAAAAACATATTTTTTAAAGGAACATTAAAATTGACTTTAAGTCTTAATAGTTGCCTAATTAACATTTTTTTGGTTAAAAATAAATGTACCAATAAGTCTTAGTCATTTTGAATCGCATACGATTAAATTAAATACAAGAGTGACACACCGCAAACATTTTGACATTCTGCGAATTTTTGATGGACAATACGAACAATATCTCTTCTTTTTTGTAGTAGGCTCTTCTTCATTTGCCTAAAACACTATTTCCACTAGCATTAGGTAGCAACTCCGAAATATTTTGGCGAAGAGACCTCTTCAAAGTTGGAGCATCTAGCCTTTTTTCCATATGAGGTGAAGTGAGTTCCGTACTTAGTTTTTTCATGAAATTTTTGCGGTTTTTCATTCCTTGACTGCATATTGTGACAGTAAATGACATATGCGTTAAAGAAAGCTATGTTAAAAATGCCATAAAGTACTGCCATTGGCCACCTGTTGGTTTTTCTGGAGCATGACATATATGTACGAGCACATTTGGTCGAATGTGTCGATGCCGCCCTTCGTCTGATTGTAGTACCTGATTATTTCTGGTTTTCAATTTGTTTGGCTAATTGTACCAAATATACCATTTTAGATGGCTTTGGTTTATATGAAACAAGTGTCAAAGGACCGTCGTAACAGAACATTGAACTGCCTACAGGACGTGAACGCGTATTTTTCATTAGTTCTGGAATCTCTCGTTTGTTGGAACGTATGGTGCCCACCAGTGTAAGCTTATAAGGTTGCTGAAGTAAGGATTTCGCCAAGGGTACAGAAGTAAACCAATTGTCGCAGGTGATATTTTTTTTCAAATATCTCACAAAAGTTACATAAAAGATAATCATACGTCTCCCAGACGTATGGCATAGCTATAACTTGTCACCACAGGTACTCACCGTCACACCACGACCGTCACGGGCAAGCTCCGAGCACCGACTGCCTAAATATGTAGCCAACCCGATGCGGTTTTTCAGTTAAAAGGATATTACATTTTTTTGCGCGCTATACGTCTGGCAGACGTAGATTATCTTTCTAGGGTTAACAGCCTCCCCAACAAGCTCAAGATCCTTCCCTGTGAGCGATGAGACGTTCCATGTGCCTATCCTAAGTCGATGCCGTTGTCGAATCTCAGAGAGTCCATCTGTGCCCCTATCGGTGCACAGCGCGTTCACCCCTTGACCCCCGTAATGGTTCGCGAGACCATTGACAGGAAGCTCGTAGCCATTTCGGGTTTGACCCGGCCGGCTGCCGAGCGGGACAAGCCGACCACCAGACGCTCGCATCCTGACACCCTTCAGGCCTGGCTCCAAAGGATGCCCTGGCTTACCAGGCTTGGCAATATCCGAGGCCGGTCGTCTTCGTGTCATCATGGGGTGTGCGCTTTGTTAGCCGTGACTGGGTTGTATGGATGGGAATAACTATTTAAGTTACCCCATCCGCACATCCCAGTCACGTTGCCCGCCCCCCACCACGAGGAGGTCAGCTGCCAGGGGGGCTGTGGTATGGGCATTTATATGAAATTGCAAGGGGTTCTAGAACATGCTAGATGTTTCTCCGGGTGGGCATAAATCCTCTTCTCTAGTCCTACCCCGTAGGCGCCCGCTGGAAATGGCTAATCCTAGTTCGCTAGGTTAGTGTCAGCTAAGACTAACACGCACGCATCAATCGTGCGCAGTGGTCATCGAGAATGAGGTAACAACAGATACCTAACTCCCTGGTGGTGTGAGCTTTAGAACCGTGCCGAGGGATGGAAGACTGGGGGTTAAACCAGTCCTAACGAGCTCCTGTGGGCGCCCTGGCAGGGCCCCCAGTAAGTTGCGCCTTATCTTAGCATGCCGGTAAACTAAGATCGATCAGTTGTTCCGTGCCTACTCGTGGGGGGAGCTGGAGGCCTCTACGAGTGGAGTAGAGCCTCCCAGCAGAACTGAGGGCACAGACAGGGAGGGAGAGACTTCAGCTGCGGGGGCCAGTAGGGTGGCGTTCCAAAGCAAAAGGAGCAGGTCCGACGATGTCGTGGAACCGAGCGCGACGAAAAAGGTGAAGGCTGGTATTTCGCCTTCGGGGCGCCCGAACTACGACCCGGAGGATGAGCTCCTTGTTGCTATTGTCAACGAGCAGGAGCCCTGCGGTCGCCTGACCATGGACCAGTGGATTGCCGTCGAGGAGAGGATAGTGACCTTCAATTCGACGGTGCTGGATGGGAAGGGGGCCGGAAGGTTGTTGCCTGTGGGAACAAAGCCTCTGCTGACTTCCTCAGACAGTTTATTTCGGAGATTGGGGAAGTGTGGAGCGGGTCTCAGCTCAAGTGCGTGACTATGGCGGAGTTGGCGAGATACACTCCGCCCAAAGCTTGGGTCTGGGTTCCGCTGCCATACACCTACCCAGAAAAACTGCTTGGTCTCCTCCACATGCAGAACAGGAAGTTGAAGGCCGATTCATGGAGGGTGCTCAAGACAGGGCCTAGGAAGCAGTTTGGTCAGCACTTCTTGCTGGCCCTAAATAGGGAATCGCTGCCACCCCTTGAAAAGACCAAAGGGATGGTGCGATATAGCATGGGGAAGGTCATGCTAAAGATCATGACCAAGGGTGTTGAGGAGGAGGAGGAGCCCAAAGATGATGGATGGATGATGATGCAGATAAACCTGCATCACAGTAAGGCTGCGACGGCATGCTTGATCAACTATATCATCAAGCATGACGTCTCGGCCATACTGGTACAAGAGCCATGGATCAGCGACAACAATCAGATCCAAGGGCTCAAAAACAGGAATTACACGTTGTTCTACAAAGCCAACGAAGGTAAAATCAGGGCTTGTATACTTTTAAAAAACAACATAAGGGCATTTCTTTTGAATAATTTCAGTGACGGCGATCTAGAAGCAGTCTCCTGTGAAAGAGAGGGAAGTAAACCGCTGTGTCTGGTCTCTGCATACCTCCCGTACGAGCAGGCGGAGATTCCATCTGTGAAGTTGAAGCAGTTGGTAAGGAAGGACAACTGGCTCTTCATCGTGGGCTGTGATGCAAATGCGCATCACTCACAATGGGGTAGCAGTGATACTAATACAAAAGGTGAGTGTCTTTTTGATTTCATCCTTTCGACCAAGCTCACCATATGCAACAAGGGTTCTACGCCAACTTTTGTAGTAAGGAATAGACAAGAAGTGATTGATATAACCTTAGCTTCTTGTTCTGTTCACCTAACGGTAGAAAAGTGGAGGGTTTTGGAGGAGGCATCTCTGTCTGATCACAGATGGATACGCTTTCAAATTAATTTCGAGACTAGGGTTAGCAACAGCTACAGAAACCCTAAAAGTACAGACTGGGGTATGTATACAGAGCTAGTAAGGAAACATCTTAAGGATGGGCCTATTCGCAACGGCGATCCTCAAGATATAGATAAGGCGGTAGATAACTTAGGCAAAGTAATAAACATGGCATTCGAAAGGGCCTGTCCACGAAGAAAGAAGTCCAAGAGGTCCCAACCTCCTTGGTGGAGCAAGGAAATCAACTCCAAGAAAAAACAGGTTAGGCATTTCTACAACAGGCCCAAAGAAATAGGAGACGGTACCACATGGGATGAATATATGGACCGCAAGCGGGAGTTTAAGTAGTTAATCAGGCAATCAAAAAGAAAGTCGTGGAAGGAATTTTGTCAGTCCATTGCGGATACTAGTGAAGCTTCCAGACTTCGCAAGATGCTAGCCAAAGACACTTCTGTCCCAAGCTTCATCAAAAAATCTGACGGCTCGTGGGCAGAAAGTAGCGAAGAAGTTTTAGAAACGTTAATTGAAGCTCACTTCCCAGGAAGTAGATCACCAATGGATTCTACTACCAATAGCTACTCGTACAATGGTAGGTCAATAGGGGACGATGTAGAGAATCTCATTACATGGAAGAATCTGCGATGGGCCATTATGTCATTCGCACCATTCAAAGCACCAGGCCCTGATGGAATTTTGCCAGCTTTGCTGCAAAAAGCTCCAGCCAAGGTCAGAAGCAGGCTTAGGGAAATTTTTAAACATTGTTTAAGGTCATGTTACGTACCAGTGGCATGGAGGGAAGTGCGGGTTATATTCATACCTAAAGCAGGTAAACCAAGCCACACTTCAGCGAAAGACTACAGACCCATAAGTCTCTCGTCATTCCTCCTCAAGACACTTGAAAGACTTCTTGATATTCACATCAGAAGTAAGTGTTGCAACGGGATTCTATGCAAAGCTCAGCACGCATATCTGAATGGGAAATCGGTGGAAACAGCTTTACACGACGTAGTAGGGAAGATAGAGACTAGCCTTCACCATAAGGAATATGCACTAGCAGCCTTCCTAGATATAGAAGGGGCGTTCAATAACGTAGAAGGTAGGGCCATCAAACAGGCCCTGGAAACAATGAACGTCGAGCATAGCATTACCAATTGGCTCTGCAATATGCTGGCCACTAGAAACATTAACTCCACTATCGGAAACAGTTCAATAAGAAAATCCGTTACCAGGGGGACTCCCCAGGGAGGCGTTATCTCACCCCTCCTCTGGGTTCTAGTCATCGATGAGATACTTAAAGAACGAAGCAACACAGGCATAAGCTTCACTGCTTACGCAGACGACGTGGTGATTTTAGTTCAGGGCAAGTTCCTTGACACATTAAGTGAAATTATGGAATCAGCTCTTAATAGTCTAGGAAAATGGGCTAGAGGGTGTGGACTACACGTCAACCCGGATAAAACCGAATTAGTACTCTTCAGCAAAAAAACATAAGATACCACCCTTCAAACTGCCTAAGCCAGCAGGGGTGGAGCTTTCCCTTTCGGATCGCGCTAGATATCTTGGGATAATGCTAGATAGGAAACTAAATTGGAAACTTAACATACAGGAAAGGGTCCGCAAAGCTTATAATGCTCTTTTCATCTGTAAGCGGACTGCGGGGAAAAAATGGGGCCTGAAGCCCGCAATGATGCACTGGCTATACATCATGGTAGTCAGACCCATACTCACGTATGAGGCTCTTGTGTGGTGGAAGGCAACGAATACGAAAAACACACGGCTAATCTAAGATGGTCAAACATAGATGGTCACAGGGTGTCTAAGACCTTGTGGCCTGTGCTAGATCGCAGAAAATCTGGGGAGATAATCAAGTTAGATAGATCGAGGTTAAGAACAGTGATAGGAATACTCTCTGGCCACTGTCTCCTAAGGAGGCATGCCATGAGACTAGGGTTATCCGATACGGATGTTTGTAGGTACTGCGACGACCTACATGTCTCAGAGGATATAACTCATATACTCTGTGAATGCCAAGGAATTGCCAGGACAAGGCTAAAGCATCTTGGAAGATACTTCTTCGATAACCTTGAAGAGGTGAGGTCCCTAAACCATAACAAGGATCTTTTCAGATTCTGTAGGGAGATTAATTGCTTGGGAGAATGGGTTTAGGTCTTCTGCCGTGAAGGTTCCCTAGGGATCGCGATGGGCCCACTTTGGTGCCTAGTGTTTTATGATAACCTCATAACCCTACCTAACCTAACCTAACCTTTCTCCGGGTGAATTGGTGGTCCTGGAATATTGGGATATTGTGTGGAACAATTGTGGAACGTAAGCTCATCAGGTGGGAATATTTACTGCTAGCAGGCAATAGATGTCGCAGTACCTGACGATGTACTTGATACTACACTGCCCCCCTCTTAAACTTTTTCGTCCCGAACAAGATCATCTGCATTACTACCATGATAACGATGAAGACGATCCAGGTGGACAATTTTCATCTTGCCTCTTACTCCACGCTGGATCCGGAAGACGACGTCATTGATGCTTGTGACCACTTTATAAGGGCCCTCCCAGTCTTGCTGCAGCTTGGGTGACCTCCCCTTTTGCCGGTGTGGGTTGTACAACCATACTAGGTGTCCCTCGTGGAAGCTGGACGTTGTTGCCTTTGTGTCGTACCTGGTTTTCATGCGGTCACTCGCTATCCTTATCTTCGTCCTGGTCCTCTGATGTATATCTCGAATTCTTTCCCTCAGGTCTGCCACGTAGTCCCCTTCACATTTGGGCTCATCGTTAGGGGATCCAAACTTCACCTCACTAGGCAGCCGAACTGCTCAACCAAACAAGACTTCAGATGGAGTATGTCCAGTAGTACTGTGCACTGCATTTCGGTAGGCCATCAAGAAGAGAGGAAATTGTCGATCCCAATCGCGCTGGTGGTCTTCTACGACCTTGGAGAGATGTTCGTTTAAGGTTCCACGATGGTCTTCGCTTCCTGGTTAGGGATGGCGAACGCTTCCGGCCATTTGCTGAAGTAGTCCATGACGACTAGGATGTAACGGTTACCATTGTCGGTTTCTGGAAATGGACCAGCGAGGGAGCGTCCACGTTGTACTGGTGCATCTTGCCTCGCGTTTTCGTTCTGGGCCCCTTGCTGGCGGCACACACGACGCATTTTCGGCACCAATTCTCTACGTCTACCCTTGCGCTGAGCCAATAGAAACGCTCTCGCACCTTCTCCAGCGTCTTGTTTGCACTCAAATGACCTCCGGATGCTCCATTATGCATCTCTCGTAGCACCTCGTGTACTTTTGATCGCGGCAAGACAAGCTGCATTATGAAATCTTTCCCGTCCGGCCTTTCCCATTCCCGTTTCAGTACACCATCTTGCACATAAAGGGAGTCCCACTGAGCCCAGTATGCCTGGAGAGTGGGGCTCCTGTCCGAGAAGTCTTGTCCAGATTTCCTCTGCACTCCAGCCGGCGATAGGCTCAGCTCTTACCCTTTGGATGGAAAGAAGGTTCTTCTCTTCCTGCCGCACACAATGCTTGCAGTCGCTCTTACATGGTCGGCGGGATAAGGCATCCGCATTAGAATGAAGTTTCCCTTTACGATGCTGTATTTCATAATCGTACATCTGCAGCCGTTCAATCAATCTTGCAACCCGTGCCCTCCGGTCTGTGCGCAAAATGAACTTTTGGCCATAGAGGTATTTATGGAAGTGTTTTGTCGCCAGAAGCAGCGCCAGAAGTTCTCGCCTGGTCACGCAGTAGTTCCTTTCCGGCTTGGAGAGCACTTTGCTGAAGTATGCTACTACCTTCTCTTGGCCGTTGTGTACCTGCGAAAGAACCGCTCCGACACCGACGTTACTTGCATCGGCATCCACGATGAACATTTCTCCGGGAATGGGATATGCTAGTGTTGGTGCTCCACATAGTTGTTGCTTAAGGTTCTTGAAGCTTTTGTCGCACTCACCTGACCACTTGAATTGCCTTCCTTTTTCCGTCAGTTGGTGCAAGCTCTTCGCGATTCCGGCAAAATCCTTTACGAATCGTCGGTAGTACGTGGCGAGACCCAAAAAGCTCCTAAGTTGGTGTTTGTCTTTTGGAACTGGCCAGTTTTTCACAGCTTCCACCTTGTCTGGATCGGTTCGCTTTTCTTCTGATGAGATAACGTGGCCCAGGTACTTGACTTCGGATATGAAGAGGTCACATTTCTTTGGGTTCAGCTTCAGGTGAGATCTTCGAAGCCGTTCTAGCACATTCTTCAGGTTGTCGCGATGTTCCTCGAACGTTTTTCCTATCACGATCACACCGTCCAGATACACCAAGCAAGTTTTCCAGGTCAATCCACGCAGGACGTATTCCATTAAGCGCTCAAAAGTTGCCGGAGCATTGCACAATCCAAATGGCATTACTGTAAACTGCTACAGCCCATTTCCTGCAGTGAACGCAGTTTTCTCTCGGTCCTTCGGATCGATCTGTACCTGCCAGTAACCGCTCTTTAAATCAAGGGTGGAAAACCATCTAGCTCCGAGAGAGTGTCTAATGTGTCATCGATCCGTGGCAGAGGGTAGCTATCCTTTTTGGTGACATCATTAAGTCTGTGATAGTCCACGCAGAATCGAGTGCTGCCGTCTTTCTTTTTAACCAGTACAACAGGTGAGGCCCACGGACCCTTAGAACTTTCGATGAGCCCTTCCTTCTCCATCGTTGACACCATATTCGCAAGCTCCGTCTGTTTTGCCAATGGTAGTCATCTGGCAGGCTGGCCAATTGGCCTGGCATCTCCAGTGTCTATGCGATGTTGCACCAGATGTGTTCGGCCATACTCTCCATCCTGTGAGGCAAATATATCAGCGTACTGCCATGGCACGCTGATCCCGATCCAGTTCGCAGTGCTTGAGGATCCTGTCCTTTACTTCGGCCAACCTGGCATGGCATGGCATGGGTGAATGCTTCGGTTGCCATCTCGTTAATGATCTCCTCGCCGGCGTTTGGACAGGACAAATGTGCCAGTCGCTGGATGTCTGCTTCTAACTGCTGGAGCGTCTCACCCTCCATCTGGGACCTTTTGCGCAACTGGACCCTATATACTTGCTGCATGTGGTCGTCCCCAAATCGCATCTCAATAGCTTTCACCAGACCGTCGTAGTTGCGCTGTCTGTGCTCGGGAATAGTTTTTAGTAGCTCTGCAGCTGATCCTCTAAGCGCAATGGTGAGGGCAATGGACCTCTCTTCATCGTCCCAGTTGTTCGTCATTGCCGCAGCTTCGAACTGTCTCTTACATATCGCCCATGATGTCTGTCCGTCGAAGACGGGAGGCTGCATCTCTTTCCTTCTCGGGCAGTCGGTTGAATACTCCCGAACTTTCTGTTTCTTCACGTATTCGAGTTCCTTTGCCAAATTCTCGAATCTTCCTTCAACAGTCTCGATTTTGAACGTTCTCGAATTTTGTTTCAACATTCTCGAAGCTTCCTTCAATGGCTGTTTCAAATGCCTCAATTTTGGCCTCTACATTTTCAATCTTCTTCTTCCTTTTATCAGCGAGGCTATGATCCGAAAACAAGGGATCACAACCCTCCCACTTCACCGCATTTCTACTGATCCGCCTGTGGGGTACGCCTATTTGACCTCAGAAAATATCGGCAGGCCTGCCGATTTTGGATCACTCGGTTACTGAGGCCAATGAAATGCCGATGTCGTCGCATTTGTCTGATCCAGGCGTTTATAGGCCTGCCTTTCCTACATCGCCATGTCTTTGAAACGTGCATTGATATTGCCTTTTTAACAGGGTTCAAATGATCTCTTCTTTGAACGTGGCAATACCAACTGAGCCGGTCACGCTCTATTTTTTGTTCGATGGTTTCCTTGATGTGAAAGCTTCCACGGATCTTCGAACTTCTTATTCGATCAAGCTTTGTCACTCCTGCTGTCATGCGAAGCATCTTCATCTCAGCTGCCGTTAATTTACTCTCATACTTTTTGTACATCGTCCAACATTGTGAACCGTATGTGAGCGCTGGACGTACAACTGCGGTGTAGAGCCTTCCTTTTAACTTAGGGGGCATTTTTCTGTCACAAAAGATAGCGGAATTTTCTCGCCACTTCATCCACCCTACGCTTACACGATGATTGATGTCGTCATCACAAGTTGCTTTGCTATTGATCATAGATCCCAGATATTTGAACTTTTCGCACTTGGGAAGCACTGTTCCATTCAAATAAATGTCTGGAATAGGCCTGAGTGGATCAGAGAACGGGCAGCGCAAGTACTCTGTCTTTTTTGAACTAATGCGATACCCATTTCCCTCCAAAACGTCCACCCACACATCAAGTGCTCGTTGCAGGGATGTAGGATCCTCACTTATGATGGCTCCATCGTCAGCAAAGAATAACTGATGTACCTTGGGGTCCATCACTTTACCTTCAAGCAGATAATCAAGGACTGTAATAAAGAGCAAAGGACTTAAAACGCTTCACTGGTGCACCCCGACTTTGATTGGGAACTCTTCGGTTACTCCAGTGGGGCATCTTACTTTTGTCTTTGCTCCTTCGTACATGTCCATAATCATCTGTACATAGGTTTCTGGAACCCCTCGATGTCTTAGTGCCACCCATATCAGATCTCGTGGTTGTCTGTCGAATGCCTTTTCAAAGTCAACCAATACAATATGCAAATCCCTTAAGGAATCACGATGTTTTTCCATTATGATCCTTATACTTTGGATTGCATCTGTGGTTGATTTACCCGAGACAAACCCGCACTGATCATCAGATAGCCGTATTATTTTTCGCAGTCGGCCACCTAATACCCGCTCAACGATCTTCATGGTGTGTGACATCAGCTTGATCGAACGGTAGTTATCACAGTTTCGCGTATCACCCTTTCCTTTTGTATACAGGGAGAAGGTAACTTTCCCTCCATTCATTCGGCATTGGATCACCTCTCACGAATTTGGAGATGAGAATTCTGAGCCATCTGAACCCGATGTCTCCCATCTTTTTCCAGAACTCAGAGGGTATCTCGTCTGGCCCAACCGCTTTTCGTTTTTTGGAGTATTTGACGGCCTCACTAACTTCTTCGACTGTAATGTCGGGTATTTGTTCACAGTTAGGGGTGGCTCTTGGAAGTATAGCCGGGGAAACTGTTCATTCAAAAGCTCTTCACAATACTGCCGCCACCTCTGCAGAATTTTGTCGTCATCCACAAGAAGCTGGCCATGAGCATTGCTAATGAACTTTGGCGACCGAATCTCCTGAGCATTCTTCCTTCTTTGGGCGGCTATTTTGAAGATAATGGCACTCTTGTTCATATTGTGTCTTCGCAGCTCCTGGATAGCCTGGTTTGCATCAGCAACCGGGGAAAATATTTTCTCCAGCTCCCGATACAGGCCCTCCGTACTCTCTGCTTGAAGCTGAGCGCACTTCTTCTTCGCTTTTTTCTTGCAGCATCTGTATTCCATTTCGAGGCGAGCTTTTTCGTCACTATTATTAGAGGGGCACTTTGACCAAGCTTTGAAAGCCGCTTTCTTCTCATTTATCACTTTCTTAGCTTCATCACTCCACCACCATGCTTCTTTGGCGTGTTGATGGTGGCCTTTTGAAGCTCCTAGCAGTGATTTGGCCTTCTTTAAGCAAGTTCGCTGTAGGGAATCCCACATATTTTGTGCTCTGCACTCTTCATCCTCAGCTCCGTTGATGGTGTGAGAGAGGTAATTTTTTATTACGAAAACAAAAGCCTCGCCTTTTTCTTTGTCCAGATTGTACCACTTGATTTTCTCAGAGACCCTTGTTTGTTTGCTTTTCTTTGGTGTTTTCATAAAAATTTCTGTTAGCAGGAGACGGTGTTGACGAGCGATTGCCTCTCCCAGGATCACTTTGCAATCTTTTACCCAAGGCTTCATGAAACTGGCTACCAAATGGTAGTCAATCTGAGTTTCATCTCCACCACTGCTGTAAGTGATCAGGTGTCGGCTTTGTTTGATGAACATGGTATTTAACAGCCTCTACATTTTCAATCTTCCCATCAATTGTCCCAAATCTTATTTCCAAACTTTTATTTTGTTCATCGAATTTGCTTTCGAGAACACTCCTTTGATCGGATAGCTGTTGCTCTAGAGAGGTCTTTTGCTCATCGAACTTGGCGCCTAGAGAATTCTTTTGTTCATCGAGCTTGGCGTCTAGAGAATTGTCTAGCCTCTCGAATTTTCTATTCTGATCGTCGAATTTCTCAGATAGCAATTTCATTTAGGCCGACATGTCATTCGTCGTACTTACTTGTTTTTCTTCGACGTGAAACAAAGCTGTTTCAGGATCTGCACCCTCGTCCGTCACTATTTTCCGCAGCTTAATCAATTTTCTTTTCGTACCAGTCGTAGGTTGCTCCCGCTGGCTCAGTACTTCCTTGATTTGCGGCAACGACAAATATTCTAGCAATTTCCGAACCATTTTTTTTTTTCACTTACATAATAAGCAATACACAAAATCTGTTTTATTTCACTTTTCTGACACCAATGTAACATTCTTGCTGGGGTTCGTTTAAATAAAACTCTCCTTTGTGTATTTTAATCGTTTATTTATTATCAAACACAGTATTCAATCACTTTATTCTTTATTTATTTTAAATTAAACTGTCGTTACAGATTTATTTTCAATACGTCGCTTGTTTTCACCACTGGTCTTATCTCCCTCTTGCAATCGCTGTATGCACTTATAAACAACTGTGTCCACGATGGTTGTGGTATGGGTATTTATATGAAATTGCAAGGGGTTCTCGAATATGCTAGATTTTTCTCCGGGTGAATTGATGGTCCTGGAATATTGGGATATTGTGTGGGATAGTTTTGGAACGTAAGCTCATTAGGTGGGAATATTTGCTGCTAGCAGGCAATAGATGTCGCAGTACCTGACGATGTACTTGATACTACAATATATATACAGCTGTGTTCAAAATAATAGTAGGTAGTGTGTTTTTACATATCAGAGTCCGAGTAATTTTCAAATGTTCCGTTATTTTCAAATTAAGCGAAGTCTACAGAAATTTATAACGGAACTCAGCAAAGAAAATAATGTACATAAGTTTCTAATGCCATGTTAGATGTAGCGTCAATCATTCGTGAAAGGATAAGGGAAAGAACAAGTTCTGTTCAAAAAAATAGCAGTGTGCAAGTTTTTTCACGAAAAAAATAATTTTAAGTCAAAACTAAAGCTAGAATCTAAAAAATAAGAACAAATATATATATTTTAATGTAAGTGATAGGAAAACAAATTCTAAATTTGTGTACAGCGGGTCGAAAAAAGCATTCTACTGATGAGCAAAGAAAATTAATTCTAAAACTAGGTGCAGATGGAAAAACGTACAAAGACGTAGAAAAAATAATAGGATGGACAGCGTCAGTGATTGCTAATGCAATTAAGTACGATTTCAAGTCCGAAATTCGCGGACGGAAAAGGAAAACATTGGAATTAGACGACCGGAAGATTATTTGATACTGCAAAATGCACCCTTATGCACTCTCGAATTATATCTAAAAAGAGTTGGAGCTGGCTATTAGTGCTGTCACAGTCCGTAGGCGACTGTTAGAATAAGAATTGTATCTCGGAGTCCCCGTTAGGTTGCACTGCTCACCAAAAAGCATATTGCGGCTGGCATAAAATGCGCAAAGGAGCATGTCGCCTGGCCTGTGGAGAAATTGCGCAACATATTATGGACCAATGAGAGCAAAATTGTTCTTTTTGGTGGAGCTGGCTCCCGACAATATGTTTGCCGTCCCCAAATACCGAATATCTGACAAGGTATACAACTAAGACCATAAAGCACAGCGGTTCCAAAATAATGATTTGGGGCTATTTTTCCTACCAAGGTGTAGGCCCCATCCATCTTATTTCTGGGATTATGGGCCAAAATATGTATTGTAGCATTGACTACACGATGGTTTGTGTACCAAAAACGAAAACACTGTATCTCAAACTGAAGCAACGACATCTATTGCAAAACCTGTTAGCAGTAAATATACCAACCTGATGTGCTTACGTTCCACAATTGTTCCACACAATATCCCAATATTCCAGGATCCTCGATTCACCCGGAGAAACATCTAGCATGTTCTAGAACCCCTTACAATTTCCTATAAATACCCATACCACAACCATCGTGGACACAGTTGGTTATAAGTGCATACAGCGATTACAAGAGGGAGATTCGATCAGTGGTGAAAACAAGCGACGTATTGAAAGTAAATCTGTAGCGACAATTAAAATAAAGTGATTGAATACTGAGTTGAAGTAAAGTTAGTGTTTGATAATAAATAAACGATTAAAATACACAAAGGAGAGTTTTATTTAAACGAACCCCAGCAAGAATATTACATTGGTGTCAGAAAAGTGGAATAAAACAGATTTTGTGTATTGCTTATTGTGCAAGTGAAAAAAAAAAAAGAAAATGGTTCGGAAATTGCTAGAAGATTTGTCAGTGTCGCAACTAAAGGAAGTACTGAGCCAGCGGGAGCAACCTACGACTGGTACGAAAAGAGAATTAATTGTTAAGTTGCGGAAAATAATGACAGACGAGGGTACAGATCCTGAAACGGCTTTGTTTGACGTCGAAGAAGAACAAGTAAATACGACGAATGACATGTCGGCCTTGATGAAATTGCTATCTGAAAAATTCGACGATCAGAATAGAAAGTTCGAGAAGCTGGAAAATGACCAAAATGAAAAATTCGAGAAGCTGGATAATTTTTTGGTTAAACAATTTGAGAATTCTCTAGAACAACAGCTACTCGATCAAAGGAGTGTTCTCGAAAGCAAATTTGATGAACAAAATAGAAGTTTGGAATCAATATTCGGGACAATCGACGAGAAAATTGGAAATGTAGAGACCAAAATTGAAACATTTGAAACAAAATTCGAGAATGTTCAAACAAAAATCGAGGCTGTTGAAGGAAGATTCGAGAATTTGGCAAAGGAACTCGAATGCGTGAAGAAACAGAAAGTTCGGGAGTATTCAACCGACTGCCCGAGAAGGAAAGAGATGCAGCCTCCCGTCTTCGATGGACAGACATCATGGCCGATATACAACAGGCAGTTCTAAGCTGCGGCAATGACGAACAACTGGGACGACGAAGAGAAGTCCATTGCCCTCACGCTTGCGCTTAGAGGATCAGCTGCAGAGCTACTACAAACTATTCCCGAGGACAAACAACGCAACTACGACAGTCTGGTGAAAGCTATTGAGATGCGCTTTGGAGACGACCACATGCAGCAAGTATATAGGGTCCAATTGCGCAGAAGGTTCCAGATGAAGGATGAGACGCTCCAGCAGTTACAAGCAGACATCAAGCGGCTGGCACATTTGTCCTATCCAAACGCCGGCGAGGAGATCATTAACGATATGGCGATCGAAGCATTTACCTATGCCATAGCCGATACGAAACTACAAATGACAGTAAGAATGGCTGGAATGAAAACGCTCGCCGAAGCTTTGGAGTTGGCTCTGATGATGGAGGCGGCAGACCAGGCCTGTCAGGGAATCCACCGTGTAAGGGAAGTAGCCGCCGTCGAATGCTCTTGCCAGAGGATGGACGTCGAAGTCCGAAACTACGCTCGCCGAGGACAAATTCGTTGCTGTAACTGCAACAAAAGAGGGCACCTACAACGGCAATGCAGAATTCTACCCAGCCACGGAAACTATCCGCACTATGGTAATTGGCGACGTAATGAAATACCATCCAACAGGTATAACATCCATCCTGTTAGTCAGGCTCCCCGAAACCAGGAGTGGGGAGACCGCTCAAGAACCAGTTTCGCGGGGCGGAAGTCGGATGTCGGAGTCGACGCCCCCAATACCACCATCCAGGCTCCCCAAACCAAACTCCATTCTAATGCAGATGCCTTATCCCGGCAACCATGCGAGATCGACTACAAGCATTGTGTGCGACAGGAAAAGAAGAACCTTCTTTCCACCCAATTATGCCATTGAGTCACCGATCGCTCTCTGACGGGAATACACGCGCTTACGCTAACACTCACCGCAGTGCAATTTACTCTGAAACAATATTTTCTCTAACCCCCCAATCCAATAATAATTTAAATAATATTAGTGAAATATAAAAATAAAAAAATAGAAAATAAAAATATAAAAAATCAATAACCATACAAACAAAATTCACCGCGCCGTTACAAAAATAATTTAGTGCAGTGCAGTGCATAAAAAAATAAATAAATAAATAGAGTGCCGTAGGATTTTTTTTTTTCATGCGTGCACCCACAACCGGGTAAAGCATCGTCTGGTGGATAGCGGGTTGTGTGTACAGGTCTTTGTTGGTGGACCAAACCAAATTGTCGTATGGGCATAACACCTGCGATAATCTGTTTTGGGAAACTAACGTTGGATCTGAACTTCACAACTCGGCTTAGTTAACGTCGGAGTTGTGTTTTTATGTCTGTTTTTTATGTCTGTTTTTTATAATGGTAAGGAATTTTAGAGTAGATCTGAACAACATTCGTGGGCTCAGATCGAATTTTTTTTCTGTGTACGTCCACGCCGCCAAATATAGACCAGCTGTTTTGGCTCTTTGTGAAACACAGGTAGGTCAAAATTCCGATCCTTCGGAATTCAATCTGCCTCGATATAGCATTGAGCCATTATTCTTTCACCATCACGGTCTCGTTGTATATATACGTAGTAATGTAGCCTACCAAATTTTCCCACAATACGGCCAATGTTCCAATTCGGAATTTAATTTCTTGTGGCTGAAACTCCATGTCCGTAGGCAGTTAATCCACTACTGTTTCATTTATAGAAGTCCAAATATTGACAGCAATTCAACTTATAATGAGTTTGATGCGCTGTCAGACTCCATCCTAAGAATTGTATCCCTGTACCCACATTCTGAAATCGTCATTGCGGGCGATTTCAATGTCCACAATTCTATTTGGCTTCGCCACTCTGGACAGACAACACCCGAAGGAAGGTATGTTGAGATTTTTTCTGAGGTAAATAACCTAACCCAGCTTGTGAATGAGCCAACTCGTGTTCCGGACATAACTGGCCATACCGCCAACACTCTGGACTTGTTCCTTAGTTCCGATCCTAATAAATACACGGTAAATGTATTATCGCCTCTAGGTTCGTCAGACCATTGTGTCATATCGGCCAATTTCTCGTACTCCAACCACAAAGCTAAAGAACAAACTCCAAAAAGAACAGTTTGGCTATACGAGAAAGCCAATTGGAATGAATTAAATAAGTTCTTTAGGAATTTTAACTGGTCGCTATGCTTCCTCGATAGCGATGTGGACGCCGCGGCTGATATGATTACTAATACAATTCTCCTAGGTATGAGAACTTACATCCCTCACAGGATAAATCTATTAGACCCAAGGAAAACGCGTGGTATGACTCGAGCTGTAAAGAAGCTATTAGGTTAAAGGAATTAAGTTTTCGGTCTTACAAGGCCAACCCAACTGAGGAAAACCGAAAAAAGTTTAAACGAGCCAGAAATGACTGCAATGCCCTCATTAACCGAGTTAAATTCTCCCACAACCAAAAGTTGAGGCAAAAAATACTGCATTGTCCCAAGAGTAGTAAAAACTTTTGGTCGTTCGTAAAAAACATTAAGAATTCGGCCTCGTCATCTATACCGACGCTCATTCATAACGACGCACCAACTGTCAGCTCCTTAGACAAAGCTAATCTGCTCGCTGCTCACTTTGCAGCAAACTCCACACTGCCAGATAGTGTTTTGTCTCCACCTGTACTTGAGAGCGTCGAATTTTCCATGGGACAAGTCCACTTTCGCACTCGTACAGTTGCAGGAGTACTCAAAGGTCTTAACATACACAAATCCGCTGGCCCAGATGGTATACCCCCTATTGTTCTGAAGAGGTGTTCTTCTTCGCTGGCAAAACCACTGCGTAAGCTTTTCCACCGATCCTACTCTTCAGGTCTCTCTCCGAGTAAGTGGAAAACAGCATTTGTCCAGCCCGTACCTAAAAAGGCGATTCTTCTTCTCTCTCCAACTACCGACCCATTGCACTAACGTCCCTTCTTTCCAAGGTCATGGAAACGCTGATAAACCGTCAGCTAATGAAATATCTTGAATCACGAAAGCTCCTCAATGACCGACAGTATGGCTTTCGTGGCAACAAGTCCACTGGTGATTTGATGTCATATCTCACCGATACGTGGAACCAATCTCTGCACCACTCCGGTGAAAGTAAGATTATTGCTCTTGATATTTCAAAAGCATTTGACAGAGTTTGGCATCAAGCTCTTTTGTCGAAAATGCGTGCATTTGGGTTCGATGATACTCTTCTTCTATGGATTAGAAACTACCTTTCGGGCCGTTCAATTCAAGTTGTTTTGGACGGCTTCAAGTCCGAATCTCACCAAATAAATGCTGGTGTCCCCCAAGGCTCTGTTTTGTCTCCGACTCTCTTTCTCATTTTCATAAATGATCTTCTGTCTGCAACTTCTAATCCAATCTATTCCTTCGCTGATGACAGCACCCTCAGTTTTTCATATTCGTTCCCAAACTCACGACCCTGCTCTTCGGCCGTGGACGAAGAACGACAACGTATGTTAAACACATTAAATTCCGACCATGACAGCGTATTTAAATGGGGCTTAACCAATAGAGTGAAATTTAATGCTTCCAAGACTCAATGCTGTCTTCTGTCATTAAAGCGAAACCCTACACATCAGCCATTATCCATGAATGGCACTTGCATTGTAGAAACCGAAAAACTTTCCATGCTCGGTATGTGTGTCAACAACAAACTCTGTTGGAACGACCATGTATTCGAAATCGCTAAGAATGCAGCGAAATGTTTAGGTTTCCTAAAGCGGTGTAAGAAATATTTCACCCCTTCTGATTTGGATTCAATTTATAAGGCGTACATTCGCCCTAAGTTAGAGTATAACGCTCACATCTGGTCTGGTGCACCAAAAACCATATTGCACTTGCTAGATAGGATTCAAAAACGCGCGATAAGACTCATAGGAGACACGAATATTACAAGCAATTTTGCTTCGCTCGAACACCGTCGTAATGTCTCCTGCCTATCCCTGTTTTATCGATATTTCTACAGAAAATGCTCAGTTGAGATAGCCAATAGCATTCCTCCCCTTTTTCGTTTTAACCGCAATACTCGCCAAGCCTCGAATGCTCATCAGTTTACCCTTAAGCCTATCTTCGGACGTACCGTGAAATTTAGAGATTCTTTTATGAGCCGCACAACACGTTTGTGGAATGCTCTCCCCGAGTCTGCTTTTCCTCTCCATTATAACCTACAGTCATTTAAGACCAATGTGCATCGGTGCCTCGTTTCCCCCTAACCCCTCTTCCTTAACGCTCACGCTATGTATAATGCATAAAAAGGGTAGTCGTAACCCCTTTAGCGCGAGTAAATTATAAAAAAAATAAAAAAATAAAAAAATCGCTGGTCCGTTTCCGGAAACCGACAATGGCAACCGTTACATCCTAGTCGTCATGGACTACTTCAATGGCCGGAAGCGTTCGCCATCCCTAACCAGGAAGCGAAGACCATCGTGGAACAGATCGTAAAAAACTGGGTGAGCAGATTCGGCGTGCCTATGGAACTGCATTCTGACCAGGGACGAAACTTCGAATCAAAGATATTCCAAGAGGTATGCCAACAACTAGGAACTAAAAAGACGAGGACGACTCCGCTTCATCCGCAATCCGACGGGATGGTAGAGCGCTTCAACAGAACCTTAAACGAACATCTCTCCAAGGTCGTAGAAGACCACCAGCGCGATTGGGATCGACAAATTCCTCTTTTCTTGACGGCCTACCGAAATGCAGTGCACAGTACTACTGGACATACTCCATCTGAAGTCTTGTTTGGTCGAGCAGTCCGGAGGTGAAGTTTGGATCCCCTAACGATAAGCTCAAGAGTGACGAGGACTACGTGGCAGACATCAGGGAAAGGATCCGAGAAATACATCAGAGGACCAGGACGAGGATAAGGATAGCGAGTGACCGCATGAAAACCAGGTACGACACAAAGGCAACAACGTCTAGCTTCCACGAGGGAGACCTAGTATGGCTGTACAACCCACACCGGCAAAAGGGGAGGTCACCCAAGCTGCAGCAAGACTGGGAGGGCCCTTATAAAGTGGTCACAAGCATCAATGACGTCGTCTTCCGGATCCAGCGTGGAATAAGAGGCAAGATGAAAATTGTCCACCTGGATCGTCTTCATCGTTATCATGGTAGTAATCCAGATGATCTTGTTCGGGACGAAAAAGTTTAAGAGGGGGGCAGTGTAGCATTGACTACACTATGGTTTGTGTACCAAAAACGAAAACACTGTATCTCAAACTGTAGCAACGACATCTATTGCAAAACCTGTTAGCAGTAAATATTCCAACCTGATGTGCTTACGTTCCACAATTGTTCCACACAATATCCCAATATTCCAGGATCCTCGATTCACCCGGAGAAACATCTAGCATGTTCTAGAACCCCTTACAATTTCCTATAAATACCCATACCACAACCACCGTGTACACAGTTGGTTATAAGTGCATACAGCGATTACAAGAGGGAGATTCAACCAGTGGTGAAAACAAGCAACGTATTGAAAGTAAATCTGTAGCGACAATTAAAATAAAGTGATTGAATACTGAGTTGAAGTAAAGTTAGTGTTTAATAATAAATAAACGATGAAAATACACAAAAGACGGTTTTATTTAAACGAACCCCAGCAAGAATATTGACATCTTCGCAGGAACGATGTTGTTTTATGCAGAGTATGAAATGCCGTTAATCTGGGTCTTCCAGCAGGATAACGACCCGAAACATACCAGCAAAAAGGCTAATGAATGGTTTCAGGTCAATGAGGTTAAGGTAATGATGTATCCCGCACAGTCACCTGACCTCAATCCCCTAAAAAATTATGGTGTGACGCAAAGATAGTAGTAAGGCATGCAAAACCGACAAATAATCGAGAGCTTTGACAGGTAGTACAAAGCGCGTGACAAAATATTTCCGCCAATCAATGCCAAAATCTACTGAACTCCATGCCACGTCGGTGCAATTTAGTACTCAAAAATGATGGATGTGCAACTAAGTATTTAGGTGATCTTATGCCTGAGTAGTTTTTATAAGAAATTTCTAATATATTTAATTTTTTTTTGCAATGAAAGGCAATACTACTATTATTTTAAACAGTGGATTTTATAGGTATTTTTTTAATTTGGGTATATTTTAAATTACAAAGTTTTAAACGCTATGAAATAAAAAATAAACATACACTTGTTATTTCCTAGCCTTTAGAATTAACAAATAAGTTATTATTTGACCAAAGGAATATTAAAACCCATACGACTAAGCGCACTACTATTATACTATTACTAAGATTCAGTATCATCCCTGAACTCTTTTTGCCTGAACGTGGCTGCTCTGACATGGTTAAAGAAATCTGGATGTTGGCTGCCGTGACTCTTGCTGTCATCCTATTTGTTCTCTCTCTCTTGGAACCTTTTTTTCCTTCCTTGAACACTTTTCTTGTTCGATTTTGCTGATCTACATTCTCACGATCCAGCGAGCTGCATACCACAATATGCTGAATCAACGATACACATGATCCAACATATTGTGCGCAACCAAGTCGACCGACATCTGATAAAATGCACATGCCGGCGCAAGTGCATAGGTAACACTGCATAGGTGCACTGCAAAGTATATTTTAGAGTAAGCTAGCGGCATAGCCGCATACGAAAGTGATGAAACGTAAAATAAACGGACAGCAAAGAGACAAGAACGCGTTTTCCTTATTAAAATAGACGCCACCATTGACACCGTCTAGGGAATTCGTCCACTGCCACCTGGAACAGGAAGAAGTGCTCTAGTGAGAAAACACTCTTCCCCCTTATCTCATCTGCTGCCGCCAAAAATCCTCCAAACGGGGTTGATTACCCATTTCTTGGATTAAGATACTAGACACCCGGCTGTCACCACGTGGAGGTTGGGAGTAGGAGTTGGTAGGCCTCAGCTAAGTGAAACGCTTGTGTTCTCATATGATCGCATGCACTACCGTTTGATCAGCCTAAAGCATCTATGTTTGGAATTTCTTGGAAAAATTCAACAGCTGTTTTTTTTTATAAAAAAGAGCGACAATCTGAAATTAGTATTACTGCTCGTTTTCCTTATGCTTTGCGATATTTTGCCACTGGAAATTATCACAAGCAATTGGAAAAGATTGTATGTCTTAGACATTAGTTTCATAGTGCCCCATCTGATGATTGAAGTCTGCATTCAAAAAGAAAAGTAAATTAAATATATGCAAAAAAGAACTCTGTATTTTCTTCCATATACTGGAATACTGTTTTCGAACACCCTAAGTAATTCATTTGTGTACAAGATGAAAAGTATTGGTCCAAGCTTTGATCCTTGTGGGACGCCATACTTAACATATTTGTCGTCGCTGAAATTATCGTCCACCTTAACACGAAAAGATCTATTTCTTAGGTAGCCCTTCAGCCAGTCAGCTAACAACCCTCGAATTCCTAGTCTTTCCAGTGCCGATATCATCTTTGAATGGTTAAGCGTGTCGAATGCCTTACTGAAGCCCATGAAAACTGCCAAGACATGATGATTTTTATTTAGACTGTCGTTAACCACATTCGTGAATTCCGCGAGCAGTTTACCAGTACTTTTAATCTTCTGGAAGCCATACTGCTTTGTATATATAATATTATATTTGTCTATGAATTTCAAGAAGTCTCTTTACTACTACCTCCTCCAGGCACTTCTCAATTACTGGCAGAATTGATATTGGCCTGTAATTTTCAACTATTCTTTTTGCTCCGCCTTTATAGATGGGACGTATAACAGCAGCCTTTAGTATTTCAGGAATCTTGGATTGACTTAGGCTTAGGTTAACAATTCTAGATATCAGAGGGGCAAAAATAAGGTCATGAGATTCTAAGTCTATTGCCTAATGCCGTCAGCTCCTGGTGATTTATTATTATTCATACTTCTTAGGATGTTAAATACTTCGATGTTATTTGTTTCTTCAACAAAAATAGAATTTCGCACAAAGTTGGTATTATGGTTGGACATGGATATATCACAATCGTGGACTTTATGCAAGGTTTGCTCGGAAAAATGGTCAGCATACTCATTCGATAGAGTCGTCAGACATTTACCAGTTGGGAAATTTTTAACTATTACCTCATCTAGGCTAAGTTTTTTACGACCCATAATTGCATTTATTATTTTCCAAGTTTTCCTGGGATCTTGCCTCGCTTGAGTGAACTGATTTTTATAAAACGATGCCTTTTGATAGTTCATTTCTTTATTGACTGACTATTGAGATTCATACCGTGGGACGCCAACATCTCTAAGTAGTCTTTTATATAATTCGCAATAGATGTACTATTAATATTAATATTCATATCTCCGATTATAACAATATCCTTCTTCGTGCCAAGTTCTCTTATATTGTCTCCTAGCTCTTCAATAAAGTTTGGAATACTGAAACCTGGGGGCCTGTACAATCCAATAATATTTTTAATTCTCGATTCCTCATTTATTTGTATTTGAATATTTTCGTAATTCAAGGTTTCATAATTTATTCTTTCGTATTTCATATTATTTGTTATATATATGGCAACACCTCCACCTCTGCATTCTCTTCCATTACAAAACTCGGCATTAAAACCCTTAATACTATACAAACTATTCTTTTCATTCTTTATGTTTGTTTCGACAAGAACAATAATGTCAATAACACATAAATAATTATTAATATTAGCGTAAAAGTTATTCCAGTTTTTACGCAAATATCGTATATTAAGGCTTAAGCAGGAAAAATTCATTTTTCCAATTCATTTAAGTTCACGTCGCTAAAGCCATGTATTACCCTACAATCTAAGTCACATAAAATACTATCAAAACTGCTTGTGCTCTCCATAACGGATTTACAGTTTTGATTTTCTTATATTATGTTCTCTAATTTTAAAGTGCGTTTATGTACGCGTAATCTTACTCAGGTCATTGGTCACTGCTTATCCAAATCGCTTGACTGCTCTCAGCTCTTCTTGCTAACAGTTTGCCTGCACTTTCCCATACGTAACGCTAGCCTTCTTGTTTCGCTTTCTCTTTGGTCGTGCGTGCCTGTTTCATAAAATTTGTTTTCCAGATATGAGAAGAAAAAGACGCAATTATTGATGATTTCTCGGGGTTTTTAATTTTAGTTCTAAATAGATCTGTTACGTCAGTGTCATGTAATTCGTGATTGATTGTTTTGCCAATTCCTTTCATTACCTCCATAAGGTCTTCGTTTTGTGAAGGTGGAATATTTTTTATTTCGACATTGTTTTTTAGTAGTTGTTGTTCCAGTGTGTTAAAGTGTGCCTGCATGTTTTCAATGACTTCATCTTTTTTCTTGTTGTTTTCCTTGAGTTCTTTCATTTACTTTCCATCAAGTTATTGTTTTGTTTCAGGTTAGCGTTTAACCCATCATATTTTCTTGCTCAGCCAAAACAGCTGTGTTGCTATTTACCGCAGTGTGGGTGTTATCTGGGCTATGAGTTATCGTTGCTCTATTTCTCTTCATCGGCTGCACGTCGGGTGTTAGAGATCGAAAGCTTGTAGCATTGGCTGGGGCAGCTACATTTGAAGCATCACCGTTCCTGCAGATATTGTATTTCCATTCTTTTTTTTTGCTCCCATAGTTCTCCACGATTTTTCGGTGACCGTTGAGCAGAGGTAATGGAGTTTACGTGGGCACTTACAACACTGCAAATTCTCCCTCTGGGGGGAGCTTTTCTCCGCAATGACTACACTTACACATATTTGTTGATTCAGCAATTTAAATAAAAACTGTTAAGAATGGACAAAAGAAGGGGTTTTTATTTAAATTTTTTTCTTCGTAAAGTAGTTTTCTTTTTCAGATATTTAGGATAAAATCTCACTAAACACTTTGATATATATACTTAAATTCCAGAGTCACTATCTCAAATCTGGGTTATCGTATAAAAGGTAAACTAAAATATTCTCGGTTGGGCAAAAAAACCACTGAAATTTACAGAGCGCTATCAAAAGACGACCGAATTGTAGCTCACTTACAAGACGTCGGGGTATCCATTGGCTTCTAGGTACATCTACATCACAGACCAGGCATAATTCGCCGATTCTAAGAGGTCGAACTCTTATAAACCAATTTCATCTCCTCGTTAGAACTGGTAAGTACTATTGAATCCATCTCTGCCAAAATCGACCCTTAATTTGATGGCTGATCCGCCATTGCTTCTGAAGGCAGAGAGCTCTTTGGTCAAAATGGCCTGGAGTTTTCGTCCAATTTGGAACACCCAATAAGAAATGGTTAGGTGTTGAAGGATCTTCCTCCTCAGCTGACACCAGCAGATATGAAAGCGGACGACTGTTGACTATATTTTCAGCCTCTATCAAGGCACATAGCAGTGCTTCGAATCGTGGGGCTATTTCACAGAGCATACGTGACAGGACTCTCTTTACCGATTGCACAAGTCTCTCTCAGCAACCGCATGCATGCGGATTTGATGGGCAGTTGAATAACCACTCGATTCCTTTCAACGATAGTTCGGTCTTGATGGCTTCATTATCAAATATGCTTGCACTCAAAAGGTCTTTCTTGGCTCCTAGGAAATTGGTCCCATTGTCACTCCTTATGCGAATTGGAATCCCACGCAGGTTGACAAAATTACGAATCGCCAATATGCACACATCGGTAGAGAGATCACCTGCGATTTCAAGGTGGACAGCCCGCACGGTCATGCAAGTGAAAAGAGCGATCCAGTGTGTCTAAGATTCAATATCATCCCTGAACGCTGTTTGCCTGAACGCTGCTGCTCTGTCATGGTTGAAGAAATCTGGATGTTGGCTGCCGTGACTCGTGCTGTCATCCTATTTGTTCTCTCGCGCTTCGAACCTTTTCTTCCTTCCTCACAGGAGTTTTTTCGTGCTCGTTCTTGTTTTTGTTCATCTACGCAACGGCACATAGCTGCGCAATAAAAGTTTTACATACAGATAACTTCAACGAGTCGTCTTTCATTTTTATCCCCTACATTTTGGTGCCTCCTGTGAGGAAGAGGATAATATAAATTTTGGTATATTTGGTAACCACGCTAGGCGAAGTTTTGGTGTATTCTGCGACATCGCATATTGCGACGGAGAATACAAGTACTACGGCGCTCCGCAAAGTACTTCAAGAAACTTTGGATTCCATCTTATCGAATCATTTGCCGTCTCGTGTCACACATGGCTGAGCTTAACTTGCGAACGGCGGCTGTCAATACAATTCGGCGCGCACATGACCGTGTGGCTGGAGCTGATCTCCATGCGGCCGATGTGGCTCAATTGCATCAGGAACTTGGCTCCATAGCGGGCCACTACACACGTTTTGTCAGTAACCATGAAGCGGTGGTTGCTACAGCAGCAGCTGGAGATTTGGCTGTTCAGGATCAGCTTTGGGAGCAGGTGGAGGACTCCTACAATGCAACGTGCATTCTACTCAACCGAAAGCTGTTGCAAATTCAATCTTCCCTACCAGACGGCGCATCACGCACACAGGACGCTGCAGTTCCAACAACGAATTCTGCAACCGATGACGTCCCACCAGATCCATCTTCCAACAAGTGTTCTATTGGGGAGCCTTTGGGTGCTACAGGCTCAGGTACTGCCATTATATCGGCGCACAGGTTGGAGATGCGATTGGATCCGGTAGCCATCCCCTCGTTTGATGGTTAACTGCATCAGTGGCTTGCCTTTAGGGATACGTTTGAGACTCTGGTGCACACTATGGACTTTCCAGAAGCGTACAAACTTAGGAAGTTGCGACAGGCTGTTGATCCGATGAAGGTACCCCTCATAGGTGGTATGTATTCTGGCGGCTATGAGGAGGTCTGGCAGGCGTTGAAAGATAGATTTGATAATCCAAAGCTATTGGCGGAAATCCATGTGTCCCGCTTCCTCAACATGAGGAGCGTCTCGGACGAGTCAGCGAAGGCTCTTTTTACAATCGTGGATACTGTGCAGGAGTCGCTCAGAGCATTACGGGTCATGAAGGTACCTGTGGATACGTGGGACGCTTTAGACGAGCCGATAGTTGTGGCAAAACTTCCCCTCTCCACGCAGCGCGAGTGGTGCATGTGTTGCCTCACCAACGACATTCCGAGCTTGTCGGGATTACTCAAATTCGTGGAGGAGCGAGCCCAAAGTCTAACAACCGATATTCTGCGTGTGCCAAGCCGAGCAGAGACGTCTACACCGCGGCATTCTCGGGGACAACCGTCCATCCGATCCCATTTGACTACTTCCAGCGAGGGAATATGCGCACATTGCCAGGGTTCACATCGTGCTACCCGATGCCAGGTGCTGGCCAAGATGACACCCGCACAGCGCGTCGCGGTTTTTAAGGGTTCAAGCGCATGCTTCAACTGCTTGAGGAACGGACATACATCTAGGCAATGTCCCTCCGGCGGGTGTCGACACTGTGGTCGCAAGCACAACACGATGTTCTGTCAGGACATTCGAACACAACCTTCGATGAGTTTTCAGTCTGCAGATACCCCAACACTTGGACCTTAGTTACAGACAGTCGTTGCATTAGCGGCGACACAGTCCTCAGCCTGACTAACCGACCGGACAGTCCTGCTTGCGACAGCGCGAGCCTTCGCATGCGGGGAGGGTACAGAACAGCGCTTGGCTCGTACCCTCGGCGCTCCTGGATCGCAGGTAAGTTTTATTACCGATCGTTTGGCTAATCATTTGAATCTTCGCAGAGCTAAATATGAAGCAACAGTAGAAGGAATAGGGGCTCTTAATCATACTCGGACGAAGGGCAGCGCCATGCTCATGCTTCGATCTACATTTTCTGAGTTTGAGTTAAGTATCCAGGTACTCATACTTCCGTCAATTACTTCAGCAACGCCAATGGTGCAAGTAGACGAGAAGCAGTGTCAACATTTGGACGGCCTGCAGTTGGCCGATAAACATTTCTCTACGCCTGGCAACATTGATGTACTTATCGGCGCAGATGTATGGGGCCTTATAGTTGAAGGCGAAGTCATCCATGGAGAATCTAACGCACCACATGCACATCGCACTCGGCTAGGATGGGTGGTGTTTGGTCCAGCGCTAGCTGCAAGTCCTGCCTTCACCCAGCAAACCTTCTGCGCACGGGTCAATGAAGATTACATACGTTTGGAAGAGCTGGTCCGCAGCTTTTGGAAGCTGGAGGACATAATTGATGCTGAGGTAGCAGATCATGATTGCGACCGCATATTCAGAGCTACACACACGCGCACAGAAGACGGTCGGTACACGGTGCATATACCATTTCGTAGCAACGCTCAGGAGCTGGGCGATTCACACAAGAATGCGTTGCGACAGTTTCACTCCCTAGAACGGCGCTTGGCGGACAATGGGGAGTTGAGGGAGAAATACATTGCTTTCATGCGCGAATACAGCGCACTCAACCATATGGAGGTTGTGGATCAACGGAGCATACATCCTAATTGCTTTTATATTCCCCATCACGCGGTCACTGGTAAATTCCGTATGGTGTTCAATGCATCAGCGCGCAGTAGTAATGGTGTCTCACTGAACGATCTTTCGATTTCCTCGCTATGGTGTTGCACTCACCGCAGATGTGGAGAAAATATTCCGGCAAGTGCTGGTGACTCCGGAACATAGAGCGCATCCTCTGGTGAGAATCACCAATAGATGACATCACCGTGTTTCGATTAACAACGGTAACCTACGGCATGGCATCTAGCCCTTACAATTCCATACGTGCCCTACACCAGTACGCTTACGATAACCGTGACTGTGTAGCAGATTCGGAGCAGGCTTGTGAGGTGCAAAATGCAGTCTTGTCATCATTTTACGTGGACGATTTGCTGACTAGTTGCAGCAGCGCTACAGAAGCAGTGCAACTAGCCAACAATATCGACAGGATTCTTTCGAAGGGTCACTTTAAGTTGAGAAAGTGGAATTCGAATTGCATTCAGGTAATCAACCAAATTACTGGTAACCGTTTTTCTTCCGCAGAGCTTATCATTGAATCTCCGATTGCGACTGTGCTTGGGTTACGCTGGGACCCAACGGCCGACGAGCTCTTCTTTAACGTTGAACCCGAGCAACAGATTAGAACTCCGACTAAACGACGAGTGCTTAGTGAGGTGGCACAACTCTTTGACCCGACTGGGCTACTGGCCCCGGTGGTAATCAGCGGGAAGATATTCACCCAGACTCTGTCGTCAGCGGGCATCACTTGGGATGTTCCTCTACCAGAGGATCTCTGCCAAGCGTGGGTGAAATTTCGCAGCGGGCTCCAGACTCTCAATCGAGTCCAAGTACCCCGGTGGTTAGGTATGCAAAGAGGGAGACTACAACTCTGCATGGATTTTGTGACGCCAGCGCTCGTGCGTACGCTGCCGTGATCTACACGAAGACAACTGGCGATGACAATAGTGTACAGGTTTCACTGCTTACGGCTCGTACCAAGGTGGTCCCACTCACAGGTGCCACGATTCCTCGATTGGAGCTCTGTGCGGCTCATCTGTTAGCGGTAATGCTGGACAGCGTTCGCATGGCCTTGGGATTGATGGACACCCCTTACTATTTGTGGTCGGACTTAAGAATCGTTTTGTGTTGGTTACGGAAAGAGCCCTTCGCTCTCAAACCATATGTGTCAAATCGAGTTCGCCATATCCAGGAGCTCACTGCACCGGACAGATGGTTTCACGTCAGATCAACGCAGAATCCCGCTGATTGTGCAAGCCGTGGCAAAGGGGCGGAAGAGCTGTTGGCCCATCCCTTGTGGTGGCATGGCCTGTGCTGGATATTGCATGGCCCAGTGCCTCTACCAGCAGGAGAAGTACTTAGCCAGGGCGAGGTAGTGCAAGTACAGAGTAAAAAGAAGATATCAGTGCTCTCGAACCTTGCTTCAGTGCGTTTGGAGCTTATGACACGGCGCTCAGACGGCCAGCTCATACAACTAAGCGAGCGTTTCAGCTCACTCCCACGACTTCTACATACGGTGGCATACATACTGCGCTGGTGTCCAAAACGACGGCACCGAAGAGGACCTATTGTTGGGAAGGACGAGCTAGACGACACCCTTACGGCGATCATCTGGACGGAGCAGGGTGGTGTTTTTACGTCAGAACTTTATCAGATCCGCAGCGGAGGTGATGTGTCAAGTTCGAGTCGATTGCTGCGGCTCCACCCTTTCTTAGATGGAGATGGTATTCTACGGGTCGGTGGGCGACTCAACAAGGCATCTGTTCCTGATGATCAGCGATTCCCGATTATTCTACCAAGGACCGGTGCATTGGTGCGATTGCTGGTTAAACAAGTTCACGACAACACATTGCATGGTGGCACTCAACTCATGCTCCAGACAATCGTTATTGGATCTTGAATGGTAGGCAGGTGGTTCGGAGCTACCTGAACAATTGCGTTATCTGTCGACGTCACCGTGTAGCTACGTTAGTACAACAGATGGCCTCGTTACCGAAGCAGAGGGTAGTGGCTGCGCGCCCCTTCCTGGCATCAGGGGTAGATTATTGTGGACCATTCACGCTACGCACTGGAACAAAGAGACCTATCTGGCGATCTTCATTTGTTTGGGAACGAAGGCGGTGCATATAGAGGTGACTGAAGATCTTTCCGCACAGGCATTCTTGGATGCCTTTACACGGTTTGTAAGCAGACGGGGTCCATGCCTAGACTTATACAGTGACAATGGCACAGCGTTTGTGGGAGCCAACCGTTTACTTCAAGAGGACTTAGCAGCTTGGCACAGTGAGTACAGTCAAGCAATCCCTCGCTAACCTGGGAGCCCGATGGCACTTTATCACTCCCAGCGCTCCGCATCAAGGTGGCTTGTGGGAGGCCGCTGTTAAGTCAGCCAAATACCATTTGGTAAGATTAGTCGGCGCACAAATCCTTTGGCACCATCAGCTTCAGACGTTGGCAGTACGGATCGAGGCGTGTCTGAATTCCCACCCCCTTACACCACTCTACGATGACCCCGAGGACAAGCTTGCATTGACGCCAGGAGATTTCCTCATCGGAGCCCCCCCTCATCGCCGTTCCAGAGCCCAAGGTGGACGATATCCCGATCAGCTACATGAAACGATGGCAGTGGTTGCGACAGGTGCACCAGCTTTGGCGACGGTGGAGTGAGGAGTACTTGACGACGTTACAAACGAGGAGTAAGTGGCAGCGGCGTTAAAGAAACATCAAGGTGGGAGATATCGTCGCCGTCCGACAGAAGAACCTACCCCCAACTCACTGCCGCTTAGGACGTGTGGCTGAGATTCATCCGGGCAGCGATGGACTAGTTCGCAACGTCACTCTTAGAACCGCACAGGGAACATGCAGCCGGGCAGTGCAGAAGCTTTGCCTCTTACTGGAAGTAGACCATTTCGAACCGAGTGGTTCGACTGGGCAGGATGTCTAAGATTCAATATCATCCCTGAACGCTGCTTGTCTGAACGTTGCTGCTCTATCATGGTTGGAGAAATCTGGATGTTGGCTGCCGTGACTCTTGCTGTCATCCTATTTGTTCTCTCGCGCTTCGAACCTTTTCTTCCTTCCTCACAGGAGTTTTTTCGTGTTCGTTCTTGTTTTTGTTCATCTACGCAACGGCACATAGCTGCGCAATAAAAGTTTTACATATAGACAACTTCAACGAGTCGTCTTTCATTTATCCCCTACACAGTGTTTCTCTTTTCGTCGACCAAGAGTGATATACACTGGTCCAAAGTAGTCCAGCCCGGTGTATGTAAATGGCCTAGCAAATGGCGTAAGGCAGTCTATCGGTAGCTGACCCATTAGTGGCGGTAACGGCTCGGTGGCTCGGATTCGGCAACATAAGCAATCGCAGAACGCAGACTGGGAACCCAAAAGCGGAGTCGAATTTCGTTGGCAAAGGTGTCATCATTTTGGTGGCGCAAACGGCGATGAAAATGGTCCACGATTAGCTTGGTTAGACGATGGCCATTAGGCAGGATAACTGGACGTCTGCCGGCGAATGGTATAGTCGTGGCGACATCTATTCGTCCACAGACACGAAGCACACCGGCATCATCTATGTGCGGTGTTAACTTAAATAAACGACTGTTTTTTCTATTGGCAAATTTCGATTCAGTTGAGTAATCTAAGATGCAAAGACCTCACCCTGCACTTGCCGACACAACACCCGTTCAGCGGCTTCAAGTTCAGCTTCAGCTCTCTAGCAGAAAGCTCTCAGTTTTCTACACGCTTACGTAGATATCCATCCTTGAACCGAAGTACCCCCGCCATTGTTCTCAGCAATTTTGAATACTTTGACAATTTTGAAATATCGAGAACTTGGATACGCACTGCGCTTATATGAAGGAGAAACTTAGGGCGTACCTCATCCTCGCACTCTTGTTTACCAACGTCATCTGGTTGCGCTGGCCAATTCTTTCAAGTAGCTTGAAAAACGCAAGAGCGTTGATCTAATTGCTATCAATTTCGAACCTTGGAGGATATCGCGCTCGGGTAGCATCATCAGCTGGGTTGAACATAGATGGAATCCAACTCCAGTGGCTTGACTAGCTGCTATCGAGTATTACGGCAATTCGAAATCCAACAAACTGCTTATGACGAGGGGGATCCGACCGAGGCCAGCTGATAACGTTCTTCGAATCGGTCCAGAACATATATTTTTGGAATGGAAAGTCATGGTTTTCCACAATTGAATTGCAGAGCCGGATTCGCAATACGGCGGCGGAAAGTTACAGACGTGGGATTGACATGAGTTTTCTAGGAGCACACTTGGTATTGCCACAGATGAATGAGACACTTACAAATCTCCACCAAATTGGACTCGTAGAAATGTAACAGCACTAAACGCCACCTCACTGGCATTGACGAATGTGTGAAGAACAGTATGCTTTGCCATCCACAAATGAGAATTATGGCATCTTGGCATTTTGAAGAGAGTCAACTTCGAAAGTTCCGCTTTCCTCATCCATCGCTCGAACTCTTCTTCGGGAATCAGTTCATCCCATCCCACACCACGTGCCCGGACTGCTTGTAATAACAGCTTCATATGAATGGTATAATTGGCAATCATACCAAATGGATCGGACACGGACATGGCAATATTTAAAAACTCCCTCTTTGTAGGCCACCTCTCGTTCTCCATAACTTCTCGGTTGACACTAGGAAATTTGAATTGAAACGTAAAAACATCTTCTGTCGGGTCCCAGCACATACCGAGAATTTGTTCTGTAGCTGCTTCAACATTCATGTTCACCATTTGAGCCTGTTGCTCCTCTTCTTTCGGGGTCGATATTTTTCTCAACACTTTCCTGGAGTTCGACGTAAATTTTCAAAGATAAAAGCCGCCCTGATGTTTCATGCAGGGATGGTGGCTGGCATCAATGGCATGTCAAACTAATTGCCTGTGCTGACCAGAGATCGAAGGATCTCTACAAAATTACTGTCACCCGATTAGGACAAGTTTGGCCAGGTGCACAGTTGGAGGTGGTGGAAAAAGACCAGATTCCAAACCGACCAAGAACACGTGCCACCATTATTCCGGCTGAACCCTCTGATCCTAAAATCATCCTGGATATTCTCCAGGCAAATAATAGCTTCCTTCCTACCCATAATTGTAAGATTGACAAAGTGGACGAGCCGACAGGAGATGTCAGAAGTGTCATCATTGTTTTCAATGAAGAGTCTCTGGCCCCCTTGGCATCTTCTAAAGGGGTAACCTCGCTCCCTTGCGCCGATCCATCTCCCTTGGGGGTTGACTCCTCGTCGACGGACACAGAAATGGTTGACGCTCTGTTAAAACTGGACTTTTCTGGTCTTCCTTCTCCCTCACCACCTCTCCTGGATAGTGACCCTAGTGGCATCTCTCGAGGATGACCTTCTGTCATCAGATTCTGAGGAAGCCAACAATATCGTGATAATAGTACCTGTACCGAGAAGTAGCTCCAATGCTGCGGATCCTTCAGATAAACCTGCATCACTCCATCACGGCTTCGGCCTCCCTTATTCTCCGACTCAACAAAAACGGGGAAGAATTAGTCTTGATCCAGGAACCATTGGTTGTTGGAAACCGGGTTTGTGGCCTCAAGACTCCTAACTACAAATTAATCTACGCAAGGAAGGAAGGTAAACCGAGATCCTGTATCCTTGCGAAGACCCATCTAAACATCCTTTCACTCTCTAATTTCAGCAATCAAAACATAGTCGCTACCAATCTGGAATTGCGATCAAAAAATTACTGGCTAGTATCGGCATATCTAGGTCACGATCATGTGGGCACAATCCGCCCGGACATCTTGGGGAGCTTGATTGCTAAAGCAGAGAGCCTTAATACTAGTCTCATCATTGCCTGTGATCCGAATACCCATCACTCAATCTTAGGGACTGGAGAGTCTCTGAAGAGCACTCTTGTTCAGACCATCGTTACCTCCAATTTAGTGTTGACGACTATCTCCCTGATCAAAAGGTTTTTTAGAAATTATAGAATAGCCAACTGGTCCCTTTATAGGAAACGTTTATTAATGCTGATTCCCTCCCACCGGCCTACTGAACCTACTTGCACTGAAGACCTTGACAGTCTGGTCGTCCGGTCGAATAACGATCTGGTGAAACGTTTCCTTTATATCTCCGGTTACCGCAATAGGTCTAAATTGGAAATTGTAAAGAATCGCTATCATTGGCTTGTAGTCATCGGGTCCCTTCAGCAAAAAGGAATTCAAGGATACGTCATTTACCCTAGCTGCAGCATCGAAAACCAATCGTACTTTGGCTGGCTTATGCGGATTTCTAACGCCAAAGTGAGGTAAATACCAGGTTCTTGATGTGTTCGCGCTCGCTTCGGCTTGCGTCAGCTTTCTGGCGTATCCTTTCTCTACGTAGCTGGCAATGATATTCTTGTAGGTGCTGGCTCGGGATCCTTTTCCAATCTGCTCTCCAGCTTCCACAACCTTCGTTTCGCCATCTCGAAACTAGCCGGAACATCGAATGCATCCTCTTTCCACAGCAATACCGTTTGAAATCGACGGTTGATCCTTTCAGTTGTTGTTGCCAAAATATGCAAGGCTCTTTTCTCAGCAGAAGAGACTAGTTGTTCTGTCGGTTTTTTGACTCCGAAGTTCTCCATGTTGAAATACTCTTCTACGGTCTTCTCCAAAAGTCCATCCTCCTCCTTGGTATGAAGAATTACGTCTTCTTTGTGTTTTGTTATGGCTTTTATTGAAGTTCATCCGTACATGATCTACCCAAGTCTTGTTTCGGTTACGATTGGCCTCTTTTCTAATGCAGCCAACTGGCTATTAACCAGTCCAATTAGAATTGGGGGTCTCGCATTTCTATATTCATCAAATGGGATCATATTTAGATGATAACACGATTGCTGCAGCTCAGCGTAACCGCGTAACAACCAATAAGTCAGGGGTAGATCAATCTAACCACTGCGAAACGAGATTACTTCAACTAAAAATACCTACCTTTCGAGGAAATTTTCTGGAATGGCAATCCTTTTACGACTTATTTTCTACCATAATACACAACAGAGATAGCCTAAGCACTACGGAGGATGCGAACCCCTACAACTCATTCAACACTTAACAATTTCCAGTCAAAACTACAACAACGCATGGGAAACACTTAAATCCAGATACAATAACGAGAGAAAAATTGCATCTATACCATCTGAAGCACCTACAAACTTAAAAACTGGTCAGTTCGGTGAACTCGAACTAGCTGATCCTACTTACAACTTCCCTGGCTCCATTGACATGATCATAGGAGCTGACACGTACGGCGAAATCATTCTTGATGGTCTAAAAAGGGACGCTGATAACTCGTTGATAGCTCAAAGGTCACATTTAGGTTGGCTCATCTCAGGCCGAACATCCACAAAAAAGCATTACGGTGTTACTATAACCGGGCTAGTTGTCCAAATATCGATGGATCGTCAGCTTGAAAGGTTTTGGGAGCTGGAGGAAGTCGCTCAACCGAGATATCAAAAACCAGGTGATAAAGAATGTGAACAGATTTATGGAAGAACGCATTACCGAGAAGATGATGGTAGATATGTAGTGAACATCCCATTCAACGAAGAGGCAATGTAGTCATTGAGATTAGGAGAGCCCAAAAGGGCTCTTGCAAGATTTCGTCAGCTTGAAACCCAACTCATCAGGAATCTGCAACTGAAAACGGAGTACACAAAAGTTATTAATGAATTTTTGGAATTAGGACACATGGTAGAGGCAACTTTAAGCAACAAGCCGCAAAACACCATTTACTACATGCCCCATCACGCTGTTCTCAAACCCGAGAGTACTACAACAAAGGTACGAGTAGTATTCGATGGATCAGCCAAAACTTCAACCGGGGTTAGCTTAAATCAATTAATGCTGGTGGGCCCCAAACTCCAGGAAGATATCACAACTATTTTGATGCGCTGGCGGAGACATAAATATGTCTTTACTTCAGACATAGAAAAAATGTATCGTTAAATTAAGCTGAATGATGAACATCAGGATTATCAGCGAATTTGATGGCGAAGCTCCACCAACCAACCCATAAAGGAGTATAAACTTACTACAGTAACTTATGGGACAGCTTCAGCTCCATACTTGGCAGTTAAAACTCTGCAGCAAATTGCTGTAGATGAACAAGACAATTATCCAGTTGCATCAGAGATTGTGAAACACGATTTTTATGTTGATGATATGATGTCCGGATGCGATTCAATAACCGAATGTACAGAAGCACAAAGGCAACTTACTACTATGCTAAGAGGAACAGGATTTCATCTTCGAAAATGGGCCGCTAACGACAATAGGCTACTTAAGGACATTCCACCCGAGTCGAGGAGTCAGAAAGACATAAGCATCATGAAAGAAGAAACAATTAAAACATTGGGGATTCATTGGAGCCCTAGGAGTGACACGTTCCAGTTTAAAGTTCGCATCGGTGGAAATACAAAACAAGGCCAAGCACTCACAAAGCACAAAACTCTGTCTGAAATAGCCAAGTTGTATGACCCACTAGGTTGGTTGGCACCGATTACTGTAAGCGCAAAAATCTTGATGCAGCAAATCTGGAAATCAGAGGTTAACTGGGATGAACCACTTACAGTTGATCTGCAAAATCAATGGAACCGCTTGCGAGATAATCTGGTGGCAGTGGAAGACATCAGAATTCCGAGATGGATGGAAATTACGAAATGCCAAAAGTTTGAGCTTCATGGATTCTGTGATGCCTCAGAAGCTGCGTACGCAGCAGTGGTGTACTCCAGAGTATCTTTGCAGAACGGATCCTATGCAACAACGATGTTGACAGCAAAAACAAAAGTGGCACCAATTCGGAAGAAGCTTCCTCTTCCCAAGCTTGAGCTTTGTGGAGCTCATTTACTATCAAAGATTTTGACAGAAACAATGCGGACATACGGCACACAAGTAGGCAACGTATTTGCCTGGACAGATTCCACAATAACATTGGCCTGGATTCAAAAATGTCCATCAACCTGGAAGACATTTGTTGCGAACAGGGTATCGGAGATACAGGTATGTTCCTGGAGGCACATACGCTCATCAGATAATCCCGCTGACTCTGCTTCCAGGGGTTGCTTACCAGGACAAATAAAAGATAACTCATTATGGTGGCATGGTCCCGAGTGGCTACAACATGATTCAACATATTGGCCGACGCAAGAAGTACATTCAACGACGGCTCCTGAAGCTAAAGAAGTATTGACAATATCGGTGTCCAAACCTTACGACATTGCCGAAAGGTTCTCTTGCTATAACAGATTCATAACAGTAGTTGCTTACTGTAGAAGATTTATAGCAAATTGCAGAGCTCCAAATTCGAGATAAACAAGAGAATTAGCTGTGACACACGCAAGGCTATTATATGCACCATTCAAGAAAAAGTGTACTCCGAAGAGTTGGCATGCCTTAGAGCTGGAAAAAACCTTAACAAAAAAAGCAAACTTCTGTCATTAAACCCATACTTAGATAAAGACAATCTTCTGGTAGTGGGAGGACGTCTGAAACATTCAACCCTATCAGATACAGAAAAACACCCGTGTATTCTACTTCACAACGACAAGTTTACCAAATTGTTAATCGAAAACACACACAAACGCACGTTACACGGTGGACTTGGACTAACATTGACAACATTGCGACAATCTTACTGGATCATTCAAGCAAAACGTGTGGTACGTCAGGTCATACATAACTGCGCAAGATGTCATCGATTCAATACGCAAGCAAAGACTTAAATAATGGGAATGCTGCCAGCCGCAAGAGTAACTCCATTAAGGCCATTTACACATACTGGGATAGATTATGCTGGCCCCATTCAGATGTTGATAGCCAGGGGACCAGGAAACCGAACAACAAAAGGGTACATCGCAATATTTGTCTGTTTAGCGACTAAGGCATGTTCACATCGAACTGGTAAGCGATCTCAGCTCTGCAGCCTTCATAGCAGCTGTAAGGCGTTTTACATCTAGAAGAGGAATGTGTGCACACTTCTATAGCGATAATGGCACCAACTTCGTCGGAGCAAACAAGGAAATTGTTAGCCAGATGAAGCAAGCAATCAAACAGTCGGAAGCTGATGCATCCAAAAAACTTGTGGTGGATGGTATCCAATGGCACTTTATTCCACCAGCGTCACCACATTTTGGAGGACTTTGGGAGGCCGGCGTAAAATCAAAAAAGTGTCATTTAAAGAGAATAATCGGTGATACTACACTTACATTTGAGGAGCTAACAACACTACTCACTCAAATAGAAGCGTGTTTGAACTCGCGTGCACTCGTCTCGGTAACAAGCGACATCGATGATAATCCAATATTAACACCAGATCATTTCCTTATTGGATCCGCAGTCAATTCCTTGCCGGAACCAATGATAGATCAAGAACGAAACCTCCGTTCCCGATGGCTATTGATTCAAAGAATGACCCAACATTTTTGGAAGATCTGGTCAACAGAATACCTCTCTCATCTTCAACAGCGCGGTAAATGGAAACAAAAGAAGTCAAATATTAAAAAGGGGGATATCGTACTGCTCAAGGATGAGCGTCTGCCACCAACCAAATGGATGTTGGGGAAAATTGAAAAATTACATCCCGGAAAGGACGAGCAAGTTCGCGCTGTGACTGTATTTAGCAATAATAAATTCATGAAGAGGCCAACAACCAAACTTTGTCCTCTACCTATCGAAGATAATGTGAATAGCCCACGAGAGATTGAACCAGATCAAGTCAACATAAATAAGACAAGAAAGGTTAACCGTTGTGGTTTAAACATTCTGAACATATTGCTACTTGTGGCACTAACAACAACATTCATACCGTCAACTAACTCACAACTAACCGACAAGGAAGTAGAGATAACTCCATTCAAAAACCGCGCAGGGATTTACTTCGAGAAGATTGGTAGCGTTAATCTGATAGTCAGCGACTGGAAAATAATTGTCTATTATGATATGACCAATTATTGGAGAGAATTTGAAGGATTCCAGGAACTAGTGAAAGACATGAATGACTTCTGTAAAATGAAATCTGACGTATTGGTTCACAATATAGTTCATCAATTCAATCACCAGCTGACGATCATCAAAAGCAACAACGACTTGCTGCTTAACCAAGGAGCCGGAGTTTCACTCAAGTTTCGAACAAAACGATCCCCATTCGACTTTATTGGTACCGTAGCAAATAAGCTCTTCGGACTTTTGGACGAGTCATATGCTGAACACTATGAGCAACAAATTCAGGAAACACGAGTTAATGAGAATCACCTACTAGAATTAATAAAAAACCAGACTTCGGTAGCAGAATCAACCAGTAATATTTTACAGAAAAATACTGAAATCATTACTGCACAACTGCAAGCGTTCTAGAATGACTTAGAGAACCTGAAGAGCAGTGCAATCAAATCAAACAACCAGAATGATGCAGAACAGAAGTTTCTAGCATTGTCAGCATATGCAACATTAGCAATGTTGAATTATCAACAAACGCAAAATTCATTACTGAATATTCTAACCGATTTACATCATGCCAAAATCAACCCTCTGGTGATCACACCAGGCCAACTTCGATCACAGCTAATGTTGATAAGAAGTCACTTGCAACCAAAGATATCTGTAGCAGGAGAAGAAACGCATTCGAGTTTGTTAGGACTGTACAAACTTTTAACGGCTAGGGCAAGAGTAACGGAGCGGAATATAATATTCGACATAAGAGTGCCTTTAATCAACACAGAAGACTTCGACCTATTCAAGGTCATACCTGTTCCGACTCCCCACAATAATGAATACGTTTTCATTGAACCATCGCTGAATTATCTAACAGTAAATCTGCTACGAGAGTCATACTACAGAATGACAAGGGAGGAGCTGGCCAGGTGCACAAGAACCAGCGAAAAATATCTATTTCAGCAACAGCATCCGATGTTTAATCACCGGTTCAATGTCAGCAGATGTGAATTGGATCTGCTGACGCATGCTAAGGAGTTGTCATCCTATTGTAAACTACGCAGCATCAAACCATCCCCTGTATGGATTCAGCTAAACAATGGCAATAGCTGGATTTACGTCCTGAACAGGATGTATACATTCAACGTAATTTGTGGTAGACAAGTCCGGGAGATATCACTACAAGATGACGGGATATTGATACTACAGCAAAATTGTATACTTCAACAAAATTCAATGACCATCAGTTTTTATAGCAGCAGTTCTAGCAGCATCAACGCAGCTTTCATTCCAGTTACCAATATTACAGAAGTATTGTCTGAAAGCCCTAGGAAACTTGAGTGAAACTCCGGCTCCTTGGTTAAGCAGCAAGTCGTTGTTGCTTTTGATGATCGTCAGCTGGTGATTGAATTGATGAACTATATTGTGAACCAATACGTCAGATTTCATTTTACAGAAGTCATTCATGTTTTTCACTAGTTCCTGGAATCCTTCAAATTCTCTCCAATAATTGGTCATATCATAATAGACAATTATTTTCCAGTCGCTGACTATTGATTAACGCTACCAATCTTCTCGAAGTAAATCCCTGCGCGGTTTTTGAATGGAGTTATCTCTACTTCCTTGTCGGTTAGTTGTGAGTTAGTTGACGGTATGAATGTTGTTGTTAGTGCCACAAGTAACAATATGTTCAGAATGTTTAAACCACAACGGTTAACCTTTCTTGTCTTATTTATGTTGACTTGATCTGGTTCAATCTCTCGTGGGCTATTCACATTATCTTCGATAGGTAGAGGACAAAGTTTGGTTGTTGGCCTCTTCATGAATTTATTATTGCTAAATACAGTCACAGCGCGAACTTGCTCGTCCTTTCCGGGATGTAATTTTTCAATTTTCCCCAACATCCATTTGGTTGGTGGCAGACGCTCATCCTTGAGCAGTACGATATCGCCCTTTTTAATATTTGACTTCTTTTGTTTCCATTTACCGCACTGTTGAAGATGAGAGAGGTATTCTGTTGACCAGATCTTCCAAAAATGTTGGGTCATTCTTTGAATCAATAGCCATCGGGAACGGAGGTTTCGTTCTTGATCTATCATTGGTTCCGGCAAGGAATTGACTGCGGATCCAATAAGGAAATGACCTGGTGTTAATATTGGATTATCATCGATGTCGCTTGTTACCGAGACGAGTGGACGCCAGTTCAAACACAAGTCGAATGGGGATCGTTTTGTTCGAAACTTGAGTGAAACTCCGGCTCCTTGGTTAAGCAGCAAGTCGTTGTTGCTTTTGATGATCGTCAGCTGGTGATTGAATTGATGAACTATATTGTGAACCAATACGTCAGATTTCATTTTACAGAAGTCATTCATGTCTTTCACTAGTTCCTGGAATCCTTCAAATTCTCTCCAATAATTGGTCATATCATAATAGACAATTATTTTCCAGTCGCTGACTATCAGATTAACGCTACCAATCTTCTCGAAGTAAATCCCTGCGCGGTTTTTGAATGGAGTTATCTCTACTTCCTTGTCGGTTAGTTGTGAGTTAGTTGACGGTATGAATGTTGTTGTTAGTGCCACAAGTAACAATATGTTCAGAATGTTTAAACCACAACGGTTAACCTTTCTTGTCTTATTTATGTTGACTTGATCTGGTTCAATCTCTCGTGGGCTATTCACATTATCCCTGATAGGTAGAGGACAAAGTTTGGTTGTTGGCCTCTTCATGAATTTATTATTGCTAAATACAGTCACAGCGCGAACTTGCTCGTCCTTTCCGGGATGTAATTTTTCAATTTTCCCCAACATCCATTTGGTTGGTGGCAGACGCTCATCCTTGAGCAGTACGATATCGCCCTTTTTAATATTTGACTTCTTTTGTTTCCATTTACCGCACTGTTGAAGATGAGAGAGGTATTCTGTTGACCAGATCTTCCAAAAATGTTGGGTCATTCTTTGAATCAATAGCCATCGGGAACGGAGGTTTCGTTCTTGATCTATCATTGGTTCCGGCAAGGAATTGACTGCGGATCCAATAAGGAAATGACCTGGTGTTAATATTGGATTATCATCGATGTCGCTTGTTACCGAGACGAGTGGACGCCAGTTCAAACACGCTTCTATTTGAGTGAGTAGTGTTGTTAGCTCCTCAAATGTAAGTGTAATATCACCGATTATTCTCTTTAAATGACACTTTTTTGATTTTACGCCGCCCTCCCAAAGTCCTCCAAAATGTGGTGACGCTGGTGGAATAAAGTGCCATTGGATACCATCCACCACAAGTTTTTTGGATGCATCAGCTTCCGACTGTTTGATTGCTTGCTTCATCTGGCTAACGATTTCCTTGTTTGCTCCGACGAAGTTGGTGCCATTATCGCTATAGAAGTGTGCACACATTCCTCTTCTAGATGTAAAACGCCTTACAGCTGCTATGAAGGCTAATCAACATCTGAATGGGGCCAGCATAATCTATCCCAGTATGTGTAAATGGTCTTGATGGAGTTACTCTTGCGGCTGGCAGCATTCCCATTATTTAAGTCTTTGCTTGCGTATTGAATCGATGACATCTTACGCAGTTATGTATGACCTGACGTACCACACGTTTTGCTTGAATGATCCAGTAAGATTGTCGCAATGTTGTCAATGTTAGTCCAAGTCCACCGTGTAACGTGCGTTTGTGTGTGTTTTCGATTAACAATTTGGTAAACTTGTCGTTGTGAAGTAGAATACACGGGTGTTTTTCTGTATCTGATAGGGTTGAATGTTTCAGACGTCCTCCCACTACCAGAAGATTGTCTTTATCTAAGTATGGGTTTAATGACAGAAGTTTGCTTTTTTTGTTAAGGTTTTTTCCAGCTCTAAGGCATGCCAACTCTTCGGAGTACACTTTTTCTTGAATGGTGCATATAATAGCCTTGCGTGTGTCACAGTTAATTCTCTTGTTTTTCTCGATTTTGGAGCTCTGCAATTTGCTATAAATCTTCTATAGTAAGCAACTACTGTTATGGATCTGTTATAACAAGAGAACCTTTCGGCAATGTCGTAAGGTTTGGACACCGATATTGTCAATACTTCTTTAGCTTCAGGAACCGTTGTTGAATGTACTTCTTGCGTCGGCCAATATGTTGAATCATGTTGTAGCCACTCGGGACCATGCCACCATAATGAGTTATCTTTTATTTGTCCTGGTAAGCAACCCCTGGAAGCAGAGTCAGCGGGATTATCTGATGAGCGTATGTGCCTCCAGGAACATACCTGTATCTCCGATACCCTGTTCGCAACAAATGTCTTCCAGGTTGATGGACATTTTTGAATCCAGGCCAATGTTATTGTGGAATCTGTCCAGGCAAATACGTTGCCTACTTGTGTGCCGTATGTCCGCATTGTTTCTGTCAAAATCTTTGATAGTAAATGAGCTCCACAAAGCTCAAGCTTGGGAAGAGGAAGCTTCTTCCGAATTGGTGCCACTTTTGTTTTTGCTGTCAACATCGTTGTTGCATAGGATCCGTTCTGCAAAGCTACTCTGGAGTACACCACTGCTGCGTACGCAGCTTCTGAGGCATCACAGAATCCATGAAGCTCAAACTTTTGGCATTTCGTAATTTCCATCCATCTCGGAATTCTGATGTCTTCCACTGCCACCAGATTATCTCGCAAGCGGTTCCATTGATTTTGCAGATCAACTGTAAGTGGTTCATCCCAGTTAACCTCTGATTTCCAGATTTGCTGCATCAAGATTTTTGCGCTTACAGTAATCGGTGCCAATCAACCTAGTGGGTCATACAACTTGGCTATTTCAGAGAGAGTTTTGTGCTTTGTGAGTGCTTGGCCTTGTTTTGTATTTCCACCGATGCGAACTTTAAACTGAAACGTGTCACTCCTAGGGCTCCAATGAATCCCCAATGTTTTAATTATTTCTTCTTTCATGATGCTTATGTCTTTCTGACTCCTCGACTCGGGTGGAATGTCCTTAAATAGCCTATTGTCGTTAGCGGCCCATTTTCGAAGATGAAATCCTGTTCCTCTTAGCATAGTAGTAAGTTGCCTTTGTGCTTCTGTACATTCGGTTATTGAATCGCATCCGGACATCATATCATCAACATAAAAATCGTGTTTCACAATCTCTGATGCAACTGGATAATTGTCTTGTTCATCTACAGCAATTTGCTGCGGAGTTTTAACTGCCAAGTATGGAGCTGAAGCTGTCCCATAAGTTACTGTAGTAAGTTTATACTCCTTTATGGGTTGGTTGGTGGAGCTTCGCCATCAAATTCGCTGATAATCCTGATGTTCATCATTCAGCTTAATTTAACGATACATTTTTTCTATGTCTGAAGTAAAAACATATTTATGTCTCCGCCAGCGCATCAAAATAGTTGTGATATCTTCCTGGAGCTTGGGGCCCACCAGCATTAATTGATTTAAGCTAACCCCGGTTGAAGTTTTGGCTGATCCATCGAATACTACTCGTACCTTTGTTGTAGTACTCTCGGGTTTGAGAACAGCGTGATGGGGCATGTAGTAAATGGTGTTTTGCGGCTTGTTGCTTAAAGTTGCCTCTACCATGTGTCCTAATTCCAAATATTCATTAATAACTTTTGTGTACTCCGTTTTCAGTTGCAGATTCCTGATGAGTTGGGTTTCAAGCTGACGAAATCTTGCAATAGCCCTTTTGGGCTCTCCTAATCTCAATGACTACATTGCCTCTTCGTTGAATGGGATGTTCACTACATATCTACCATCATCTTCTCGGTAATGCGTTCTTCCATAAATCTGTTCACATTCTTTATCACCTGGTTTTTGATATCTTGGTTGAGCGACTTCCTCCAGCTCCCAAAACCTTTCAAGCTGACGATCCATCGATGTTTGGACAACTAGCCCGGTTATAGTAACACCGTAATGCTTTTTTGTGGATGTTCGGCCTGAGATGAGCCAACCTAAATGTGACCTTTGAGCTATCAACGAGTTATCAGCGTCCCTTTTTAGACCATCAAGAATGATTTCGCCGTACGTGTCAGCTCCTATGATCATGTCAATGGAGCCAGGGAAGTTGTAAGTAGGATCAGCTAGTTCGAGTTCACCGAACTGACCAGTTTTTAAGTTTGTAGGTGCTTCAGATGGTATAGATGCAATTTTTCTCTCGTTATTGTATCTGGATTTAAGTGTTTCCCATGCGTTGTTGTAGTTTTGACTGGAAATTGTTAAGTGTTGAATGAGTTGTAGGGGTTCGCATCCTCCGTAGTGCTTAGGCTAGCTCTGTTGTGTATTATGGTAGAAAATAAGTCGTAAAAGGATTGCCATTCCAGAAAATTTCCTCGAAAGGTAGGTATTTTTAGTTGAAGTAATCTCGTTTCGCAGTGGTTAGATTGATCTACCCCTGACTTATTGGTTGTTACGCGGTTACGCTGAGCTGCAGCAATCGTGTTATCATCTAAATATGATCCCATTTGATGAATATAGAAATGCGAGACCCCCAATTCTAATTGGACTGGTTAATAGCCAGTTGGCTGCATTAGAAAAGAGGCCAATCGTAACCGAAACAAGACTTGGGTAGATCATGTACGGATGAACTTCAATAAAAGCCATAACAAAACACAAAGAAGACGTAATTCTTCATACCAAGGAGGAGGATGGACTTTTGGAGAAGACCGTAGAAGAGTATTTCAACATGGAGAACTTCGGAGTCAAAAAACCGACAGAACAACTAGTCTCTTCTGCTGAGAAAAGAGCCTTGCATATTTTGGCAACAACAACTGAAAGGATCAACCGTCGATTTCAAACGGTATTGCTGTGGAAAGAGGATGCATTCGATGTTCCGGCTAGTTTCGAGATGGCGGAACGAAGGTTGTGGAAGCTGGAGAGCAGATTGGAAAAGGATCCCGAGCCAGCACCTACAAGAATATCATTGCCAGCTACGTAGAGAAAGGATACGCCAGAAAGCTGACGCAAGCCGAAGCGAGCGCGAACACATCAAGAACCTGGTATTTACCTCACTTTGGCGTTAGAAATCCGCATAAGCCAGCCAAAGTACGATTGGTTTTCGATGCTGCAGCTAGGGTAAATGACGTATCCTTGAATTCCTTTTTGCTGAAGGGACCCGATGACTACAAGCCAATGATAGCGATTCTTTACAATTTCCAATTGAGACCTATTGCGGTAACCGGAGATATAAAGGAAACGTTTCACCAGATCGTTATTCGACCGGACGACCAGACTGTCAAGGTCTTCAGTGCAAGTAGGTTCAGTAGGCCGGTGGGAGGGAATCAGCGTTAATAAACATTTCCTATAAAGGGACCAGTTGGCTATTCTATAAGTTCTAAAAAACCTTTTGATCAGGCAGATAGTCGTCAACACTAAATTGGAGGTAACGATGGTCTGAACAAGAGTGCTCTTCAGAGACTCTCCAGTCCCTAACCAAGTTATGTGAGTTTTCGGAGACAAGTGTGATGTCCAGGACTTATTGTCGATGGCGAGTAATGAAGGTCGGTTTGGACCCCCGATTACAGATTAGGAGATTAGTAATAAAGACAAGATACAAAGGGCCTTCGTTGAAGTGAGTGGATTATGTGCTACAACCGCAGGAACAGCCAAACACAAGGTGGATGTTATAATATCGCCACGGTTTTCATCAAACTTCAAACTCCAAGTAGAAGCCCTTGTCCTACCGAAATTAACAAGGCCAAATCCAATACGTCAGGGGTATCTGGATTTAAGTGTTTCCCATGCGTTGTTGTAGTTTTGACTGGAAATTGTTAAGTGTTGAATGAGTTGTAGGGGTTCGCCCTCCAAATGAGTCTTCAAGTACTCCATCTTTTCCGTAGTGCTTAGGCTACCTCTGTTGTGTAGTATGGTAGAAAATAAGTCGTAAAAGGATTGCCATTCCAGAAAATTTCCTCTAAAGGTAGGTATCTTTCGTTTCGCAGTGGTTAGATTGATCTACCCCTGACTTATTTTTTTCACCAAGTTTAAATGCCATTTGATGGAGGCAATGGTTTACAACTTGTTTAATATCTTTATACTGGTTGTTGGTCACATACGTTGTTTTCAGGTCTCCCTCTGTTGCATGTACTACGAATTCTTCGTGTAGTTCCGTCAACGCGCGTAGTTTCTCCAACAGCACTTTTTGTTGATACTCGTGTATCTCCTTCGAATAGTTTTCAAACGTGTCTTCAAACTCCTCCATGCTGCCAATTATCGCTTCTATTTTTAACTGAAGTTTCTTTAATCTCCTACTTTGATCTTTGTCTACAGTGGATCCAGAGGATCCTGATGGGCTGATGAGATGCTCCATGCTCTTAGGAGGATCCAGTTCAGTTTTGAGGTTTTCATACATTTCCTTGACTTTAAGAAATGTATCTCTCTGCATATATGGCGTGTCGGGTTTGACAATCGACTTTATGTTTTGGTGATTTTCTTCGAATTCCTTCCAGATTTCTTTGATGCGTTGCAACCGATCATCTTTATACTCCTGAGTCTTTCTGATGGAACTGTCCTTGCCAAAGTTGATCTTCAGTTTTTCTAGCTCTTCCGCTAGCGTTTTCTGTTTTGCAACGATTATGAAAACATCCGTCTCGTCCATAATATATATTTTGATTAGGTATTAATTTTTATTTTTTTTATCACTTATCAGTGTTATAAGCCCTGATAAACGCTTTCACTACGGCTGATTGTATATATACCAGTGTCAGAAGCCCTGGTAACGCTTTCACTATGGTTGTTTTGTAATCTACCAGTGTTAGTAGCCCTGGTAACGCCTTTCTTGTGGTTCGCTTTCTCTCGAAGGACCAATGTTTTGACCAGCAAGTTAGGTTAATAAAGACCCCTTACCACTGGTGGGGGGAAGTCTATAATAAAAACACTGACTTTGCTGCGGGTTCAATGTGAACTTAAATCTTTATTAAAATTAGCTGCCTTAAATACTAAAATTATGCTAACTGTACAAAATTAGGTGCTAAAGTTTTTTGTTACACATTATGAATCAATATACACAGACAGCACGAAGAGTATTTGTGCTGACTGGCTGAGAAATTATAAAATAAATTTTGATAACAACATTGAACATGAGTACATTGTCCGGTGTTGTGATTATAATAAAAAAAAACGTAATTGCTGTTGTGGTCACAACATGCTGGGGCCATCTTTCAAACCACTTCCACAAACGCCTATCTGCAGGTATTGGCGGTAGTTCCTGAACCTGGACCTCTATTTGCATATTTCTCTTGCTCCTCTTGCAATGTCGCCAGATGACATAAGAAGTCATTAGAATAAATAATGCAGCGATTAGGCTGTAGTTCAGTCCATGATGAATTGGATGTACTGTTGGCTTAGCTGGTAAATGTTCATTATTTTTGATGTCCGTTATCCATTTGGTTAGATCCTTGATGTCTTCATTTTCCGATTTGAGTATGACGTGACGAATGACAAGCGGCTTGGATGTGTTCCTAGGACTTTCAGACAATACTTCTGTAATATTGGTAACTGGAATGAAAGCTGCGTTGATGCTGCTAGAACTGATGGTCATTGAATTTTGTTGAAGTATACAATTTTGCTGTAGTATCAATATCCCGTCATCTTGTAGTGATATCTCCCGGACTTGTCTACCACAAATTACGTTGAATGTATACATCCTGTTCAGGACGTAAATCCAGCTATTGCCATTGTTTAGCTGAATCCATACAGGGGATGGTTTGATGCTGCGTAGTTTACAATAGGATGACAACTCCTTAGCATGCGTCAGCAGATCCAATTCACATCTGCTGACATTGAACCGGTGATTAAACATCGGATGCTGTTGCTGAAATAGATATTTTTCGCTGGTTCTTGTGCACCTGGCCAGCTCCTCCCTTGTCATTCTGTATTATGACTCTCGTAGCAGATTTACTGTTAGATAATTCAGCGATGGTTCAATGAAAACGTATTCATTATTGTGGGGAGTCGGAACAGGTATGACCTTGAATAGGTCGAAGTCTTCTGTGTTGATTAAAGGCACTCTTATGTCGAATATTATATTCCGCTCCGTTACTCTTGCCCTAGCCGTTAAAAGTATGTACAGTCCTAACAAACTCGAATGCGTTTCTTCTCCTGCTACAGATATCTTTGGTTGCAAGTGACTTCTTATCAACATTAGCTGTGATCGAAGTTGGCCTGGTGTGATCACCAGAGGGTTGATTTTGGCATGATGTAAATCGGTTAGAATATTCAGTAATGAATTTTGCGTTTGTTGATAATTCAACATTGCTAATGTTGCATATGCTGACAATGCTAGAAACTTCTGTTCTGCATCATTCTGGTTGTTTGATTTGATTGCACTGCTCTTCAGGTTCTCTAAGTCATTCTGGAACGCTTGCAGTTGTGCAGTAATGATTTCAGTATTTTTCTGTAAAATATTACTGGTTGATTCTGCTACCGAAGTCTGGTTTTTTATTAATTCTAGTAGGTGATTCTCATTAACTCGTGTTTCCTGAATTTGTTGCTCATAGTGTTCAGCATATGACTCGTCCAAAAGTCCGAAGAGCTTATTTGCTACGGTACCAATAAAGTCGAATGGGGATCGTTTTGTTCGAAACTTGAGTGAAACTCCGGCTCCTTGGTTAAGCAGCAAGTCGTTGTTGCTTTTGATGATCGTCAGCTGGTGATTGAATTGATGAACTATATTGTGAACCAATACGTCAGATTTCATTTTACAGAAGTCATTCATGTCTTTCACTAGTTCCTGGAATCCTTCAAATTCTCTCCAATAATTGGTCATATCATAATAGACAATTATTTTCCAGTCGCTGACTATCAGATTAACGCTACCAATCTTCTCGAAGTAAATCCCTGCGCGGTTTTTGAATGGAGTTATCTCTACTTCCTTGTCGGTTAGTTGTGAGTTAGTTGACGGTATGAATGTTGTTGTTAGTGCCACAAGTAACAATATGTTCAGAATGTTTAAACCACAACGGTTAACCTTTCTTGTCTTATTTATGTTGACTTGATCTGGTTCAATCTCTCGTGGGCTATTCACATTATCCCTGATAGGTAGAGGACAAAGTTTGGTTGTTGGCCTCTTCATGAATTTATTATTGCTAAATACAGTCACAGCGCGAACTTGCTCGTCCTTTCCGGGATGTAATTCTTCAATTTTCCCCAATATCCATTTGGTTGGTGGCAGACGCTCATCCTTGAGCAGTACGATATCCCCCTTTTTAATATTTGACTTCTTTTGTTTCCATTTACCGCGCTGTTGAAGATGAGAGAGGTATTCTGTTGACCAGATCTTCCAAAAATGTTGGGTCATTCTTTGAATCAATAGCCATCGGGAACGGAGGTTTCGTTCTTGATCTATCATTGGTTCCGGCAAGGAATTGACTGCGGATCCAATAAGGAAATGATCTGGTGTTAATATTGGATTATCATCGATGTCGCTTGTTACCGAGACGAGTGGACGCGAGTTCAAACACGCTTCTATTTGAGTGAGTAGTGTTGTTAGCTCCTCAAATGTAAGTGTAGTATCACCGATTATTCTCTTTAAATGATACTTTTTGATTTTACGCCGGCTCCCAAAGTCCTCCAAAATGTGGTGACGCTGGTGGAATAAAGTGCCATTGGATACCATCCACCACAAGTTTTTTGGATGCATCAGCTTCCGACTGTTTGTTTGCTTGCTTCATCTGGCTAACGATTTCCTTGTTTGCTCCGACGAAGTTGGTGCCATTATCGCTATAGAAGTGTGCACACATTCCTCTTCTAGATGTAAAACGCCTTACAGCTGCTATGAAGGCTGCAGAGCTGAGATCGCTTACCAGTTCGATGTGAACACGCCTTAGTCGCTAAACAGACAAATATTGCGATGTACCCTTTTGTTGTTCGGTTTCCTGGTCCCCTGGCTATCAACATCTGAATGGGGCCAGCATAATCTATCCCAGTATGTGTAAATGGCCTTGATGGAGTTACTCTTGCGGCTGGCAGCATTCCCATTATTTAAGTCTTTGCTTGCGTATTGAATCGATGACATCTTACGCAGTTATGTATGACCTGACGTACCACACGTTTTGCTTGAATGATCCAGTAAGATTGTCGCAATGTTGTCAATGTTAGTCGAAGTCCACCGTGTAACGTGCGTTTGTGTGTGTTTTCGATTAACAATTTGGTAAACTTGTCGTTGTGAGGTAGAATACACGGGTGGTTTTCTGTATCTGATAGGGTTGAATGTTTCAGACGTCCTCCCACTACCAGAAGATTGTCTTTATCTAAGTATGGGTTTAATGACAGAAGTTTGCTTTTTTTGTTAAGGTTTTTTCCAGCTCTAAGGCATGCCAACTCTTCGGAGTACACTTTTTCTTTTCCGTGTTAGACACTTGAGTGAATATTCGGATTTCAAAGATATCTACGCCGGTGTTCCACAAGGAAGTGTTCTCGGTCCAATCCTGTTCTTGCTCTACACAAGAGATATACCACAAGATGAAGGGACCGTTGTAGCAACGTTCGCAGACGACACGGCTATCCTCGTAACGGATGAGTCAGTCGAATCATCAACGGGAAAACTCCAACGAGCTTTGAACAATGTATGCGAATGGACAAAAGCCTGGCGAATAGTCCTCAATGAGACAAAATCAACGCATGTCAATTTTACGTTAAGAAAGATAAACAACGTACCTATATCCATTAACTCGGTACAAATACCTTACGCAAACGAGGCAAAATATTTAGGAATGACCCTAGACGCAAAACTTAAGTGGAAACCACACGTTAAAAAGAAGCGCGAAGAGCTCGAAATCAGATTTAGAGAAATGTATTGGCTACTCGGAAGATACTCGAAGTTAAGCGTATACAACAAACTGCTTCTGTATAAGCAAGTGCTAAAACCGTCTTGGACATATGGTATACAACTTTGGGGTTGTACCAAACCAAGCAATATGGCTCTACTGCAAGCATTTCAAAATAAAATGCTAAGAGCAATCGTGAATGCTCCTTGGTATATAAGGAATAGTGATATTCACAGAGATCTAGGAATTGCTACCGTGAGGGACGAAGTAACAAACTTTGCTCGCAAACTTCGTACCCGTCTTCATGTTCATTGCAATAATGAAATAATCCGTACTATGGACGTGACAAACCTTGAGCGCCGACTACAAAGAACAAGACCTTTCGACCTAGCGCCGTAAGGAAAAACCGCATGTAATGACGGTATTAGTAGGTGTCTTCACTGGAAAGCTACCTACCTAACGCGATTAACACTACAGAAGCGTAAACTACTCGTTAAGGCAACTTAGTCGTAGTCATCACAAAAAATGAAAATATGAGAGGAACGAATTTCCTACTACTATGAGTACGCGCAGCCGGTTCTCATAGTGCCTCTCTGAGGGGGTGAGGTTTAGCCCGTAGGCATATACTGACTAGCACTGATGGCATTGTCAGATATATGAATCGGGCATAACCAATGGTACGAACCATTGGTATCTTTTGAAGATTCCTGCACCTCCAGGCGCAACCAAAAAAAAAAAAAAAAAACTTTTTCTTGAATGGTGCATATAATAGCCTTGCGTGTGTCACAGTTAATTCTCTTGTTTTTCTCGAATTTGGAGCTCTGCAATTTGCTATAAATCTTCTACAGTAAGCAACTACTGTTATGAATCTGTTATAACAAGAGAACCTTTCGGCAATGTCGTAAGGTTTGGACACCGATATTGTCAATACTTCTTTAGCTTCAGGAGCCGTCGTTGAATGTACTTCTTGCGTCGGCCAATATGTTGAATCATGTTGTAGCCACTCGGGACCATGCCACCATAATGAGTTATCTTTTATTTGTCCTGGTAAGCAACCCCTGGAAGCAGAGTCAGCGGGATTATCTGATGAGCGTATGTGCCTCCAGGAACATACCTGTATCTCCGATACCCTGTTCGCAACAAATGTCTTCCAGGTTGATGGACATTTTTGAATCCAGGCCAATGTTATTGTGGAATCTGTCCAGGCAAATACGTTGCCTACTTGTGTGCCGTATGTCCGCATTGTTTCTGTCAAAATCTTTGATAGTAAATGAGCTCCACAAAGCTCAAGCTTGGGAAGAGGAAGCTTCTTCCGAATTGGTGCCACTTTTGTTTTTGCTGTCAACATCGTTGTTGCATAGGATCCGTTCTGCAAAGATACTCTGGAGTACACCACTGCTGCGTACGCAGCTTCTGAGGCATCACAGAATCCATGAAGCTCAAACTTTTGGCATTTCGTAATTTCCATCCATCTCGGAATTCTGATGTCTTCCACTGCCACCAGATTATCTCGCAAGCGGTTCCATTGATTTTGCAGATCAACTGTAAGTGGTTCATCCCAGTTAACCTCTGATTTCCAGATTTGCTGCATCAAGATTTTTGCGCTTACAGTAATCGGTGCCAACCAACCTAGTGGGTCATACAACTTGGCTATTTCAGACAGAGTTTTGTGCTTTGTGAGTGCTTGGCCTTGTTTTGTATTTCCACCGATGCGAACTTTAAACTGGAACGTGTCACTCCTAGGGCTCCAATGAATCCCCAATGTTTTAATTGTTTCTTCTTTCATGATGCTTATGTCTTTCTGACTCCTCGACTCGGGTGGAATGTCCTTAAGTAGCCTATTGTCGTTAGCAGCCCATTTTCGAAGATGAAATCCTGTTCCTCTTAGCATAGTAGTAAGTTGCCTTTGTGCTTCTGTACATTCGGTTATTGTATCGCATCCGGACATCACATCATCAACATAAAAATCGTGTTTCACAATCTCTGATGCAACTGGATAATTGTCTTGTTCATCTACAGCAATTTGCTGCAGAGTTTTAACTGCCAAGTATGGAGCTGAAGCTGTCCCATAAGTTACTGTAGTAAGTTTATACTCCTTTATGGGTTGGTTGGTGGAGCTTCGCCATAAAATTCGCTGATAATCCTGATGTTCATCATTCAGCTTAATTTGACGATACATTTTTTCTATGTCTGAAGTAAAAACATATTTATGTCTCCGCCAGCGCATCAAAATAGTTGTAATATCTTCCTGGAGCTTGGGGCCCACCAGCATTAATTGATTTAAGCTAACCCCGGTTGAAGTTTTGGCTGATCCATCGAATACTACTCGTACCTTTGTTGTAGTACTCTCGGGTTTGAGAACAGCGTGATGGGGCATGTAGTAAATGGTGTTTTGCGGCTTGTTGCTTAAAGTTGCCTCTACCATGTGTCCTAATTCCAAAAATTCATTAATAACCTTTGTGTACTCCGTTTTCAGTTGCAGATTCCTGACAGGGGTAGATCAATCTAACCACTGCGAAACGAGATTACCTCAACTAAAAATACCTACCTTTCGAGGAAATTTTCTGGAATGGCAATCCTTTTGCGACTTATTTTCTACCATAATACACAACAGAGCTAAGTAGCCTAAGCACTACGGAAAAGATGGAGTACTTGAAGACTCATTTGGAGGATGCGAACCCCTACAACTCATTCAACACTTAACAATTTCCAGTCAAAACTACAACAACGCATGGGAAACACTTAAATCCAGATACCCCTGACGTATTGGATTTGGCCTTGTAAATTTCGGTAGGACAAGGGCTTCTACTTGGAGTTTGAAGTTTGATGAGAACCGTTGCGATATTATAACATCCACCTTGTGTTTGGCTGTTCCTGCGGTTGTAGCACCCAATCCACTCACTTCAACGAAGGCCCTTTGTATCTTGTCTTTATTACTAATCTCCTAATCTGTAATCGGGGGTCCAAACCGACCTTCATTACTCGCCATCGACAATAAGTCCTGGACATCACACTTGCCTCCGATCACTCACATAACTTGGTTAGGGACTGGAGAGTCTCTGAAGAGCACTCTTGTTCAGACCATCGTTACCTCCAATTTAGTGTTGACGACTATCTGCCTGATCAAAAGGTTTTTTAGAACTTATAGAATAGCCAACTGGTCCCTTTATAGGAAATGTTTATTAACGCTGATTCCCTCCCACCGGCCTACTGAACCTACTTGCACTGAAGACCTTGACAGTCTGGTCGTCCGGTCGAATAACGATCTGGTGAAACGTTTCCTTTATATCTCCGGTTACAGCAATAGGTCTCAATTGGAAATTGTAAAGAATTGCTATCATTGGCTTGTAGTCATCGGGTCCCTTCAGCAAAAAGGAATTCAAGGATACGTCATTTACCCTAGCTGCAGCATCGAAAACCAATCGTACTTTGGCTGGCTTATGCGGATTTCTAACGCCAAAGTGAGGTAAATACCAGGTTCTTGATGTGTTCGCGCTCGCTTCGGCTTGCGTCAGCTTTCTGGCGTATCCTTTCTCTACGTAGTTGGCAATGATATTCTTGTAGGTGCTGGCTCGGGATCCTTTCCAATCTGCTCTCCAGCTTCCACTACCTTCGTTTCGCCATCTCGAAACTAGCCGGAACATCGAATGCATCCTCTTTCCACAGCAATACCGTTTGGAATCGACGGTTGATCCTTTCAGTTGTTGTTGCCAAAATATGCAAGGCTCTTTTCTCAGCAGAAGAGACTAGTTGTTCTGTCGGTTTTTTGACTCCGAAGTTCTCCATGTTGAAATACTCTTCTACGGTCTTCTCCAAAAGTCCATCCTCCTCCTTGGTATGAAGAATTACGTCTTCTTTGTGTTTTGTTATGGCTTTTATTGAAGTTCATCCGTACATGATCTACCCAAGTCTTGTTTCGGTTACGATTGGCCTCTTTTCTAATGCAGCCAACTGGCTATTAACCAGTCCAATTAGAATTGGGGGTCTCGCATTTCTATATTCATCAAATGGGATCATATTTAGATGATAACACGATTGCAGCTCAGCGTAACTAACGGATTGAGTCGGAATGTTGATTCCGTTCACTGTTTGTACACCATGCATTGTATATCGTTTGGCTCCTTCTCTATTTGCAATAATGTCGACATCCACGATAAAGGATTCCGCTGTTATAGTCTCCTCACCAAACCATTGTAGACTTAAATCTTTGGCACGGCCGTTCAAACGCAGCTGCTGCAAGTCTGCATTCGTGATTGTCACGGAAGAACCTTCATCAAGGAGGGCATAGGTTTTTATGATGACTTCATTACTATAGTGCCTCACAGGTAGTACACGGGAGAGAATTTTAAGATTCGTGTGTACATAGCAGCTAAGCAAACGCTTAGTCATTGGGAGCTTACCTACCAATTCGTCGATAAGCGTTGGATTGGCCAAGTGCTGGTGTAAACCACTTGCGTCCAAAAACGTCGAAAGGTTCTGCACACTTGTGGCAAAGGGTAGATAATAAGCTTACCCAGATGCCGCATCCTCATGCAAAAAAATGTTGATCTTCTTTGCGATGAGCAAACAATGATGGGCAAACAAACAGCTTTTCTGCTTCGCAAAGATAAAAAACGGAAAATAAATTTTCTGTGCGAAAAGCTTTTTCTTTTGCTACTCTTTGTACCGTCTGCGACCTGCGACTGCGACACACATTTTCATTTATACATACATATTGTAATATTCTTGCTGGGGTTCGTTTAAATAAAACTGTCCTTTGTGTATTTTAATCGCTTATTTATTTACAAAAGACCAACTTTACTTAAACACAATATTCAATCACTTTATTCTTGATTTATTTCAAATTAAACTGTCGCTACACTGGTCTAATCTCCCACTTGTAATCGCTGTATGCACTTATAAACAACTGTGTGGACGATGGTTGCGGTATGGTTATTTATATGAAATTGCAAGGGGTTCTAGAACATGCTAGATGTTTCTCCGGGTGAATTGATGATCTTGGAATATTGGGATATTGTGTGGAACAATTGTGGAACGTAAGCACACCGGGTTGGAATATTTACTGCTAGCAGGCAATAGATGTCGTTGCACACAGTACCTGACGATGTACTTGATACTACACTGCCCCCCTCTTAAACTTTTTCGTCCCGAACAAGATCATCTGGTTTACTACCATGATAACGATGAAGACGATCCAGGTGGACAATTTTCATCTTGCCTCTTACTCCACGCTGGATCCGGAAGACGACGTCATTGATGCTTGTGACCACTTTATAAGGGCCCTCCCAGTCTTGCTGCAGCTTGGGTGATCTCCCCTTTTGCCGGTGTGGGTTGTACAACCATACTAGGTCTCCCGCATGGAAGCTGGACGTTGTTGCCTTTGTGTCGTACCTGGTTTTCATGCGGTCACTCGCTATCCTTATCCTCGTCCTGGTCCTCTGATGTATGTCTCGGATCCTTTCCCTGAGGTTTGCCACGTAGTCCTCCTCACATTTGGGCTCGTCGTTAGGGGATCCAAACTTCATCTCACTAGGTAGCCGGACTGCTCGACCAAACAAGACTTCAGATGGAGTATGTCCAGTAGTACTGTGCACTGCATTTCGGTAGGCCATCAAGAAGAGAGGAATTTGTCGATCCCAATCGCGCTGGTGGTCTTCTACGACCTTGGAGAGATGTTCGTTTAAGTTTCTGTTGAAGCGCTTTCCCATCCCGTCGGATTGCGGATGGAGCGGGGTCGTCCTCGTCTTTTTGATTCCTAGTTATTGACATACCTCTTGGAATATCTTCGATTCAAAGTTTCGTCCCTGGTCAGAATGCAGTTCCATAGGTACGCCAGATTTGCTCACCCAGTTGTTGACGATCTGTTCCACGATGGTCTTCGCTTCCTGGTTAGGGATGGCGAACGGTTCCGGCCATTTGCTGAAGTAGTCCATGACGACTAGGATGTAACGGTTGCCATTGTCGGTTTCTGGAAATGGACCAGCGATGTCAGCGGCAATCCGTTCAAATGGTGCGCCCACGTTGTACTGGTGCATCTGGCCTCGCGTTTTCGTCCTGGGTCCCTTGCTGGCTGCACACACGACGCATTTGTGGCACCAATTCTCTACGTCGTCCCTTGCGCTGAGCCAATAGAAACATTCTCGCACCTTCTCCAGTGTCTTGTTTGCACCCAAACGACCTCCGGATGCTCCATCATGCATCTTCCCGTAGCACTTCGTGTACTTTTGATCGCGGCAAGACAAGCTGTATTATGAAATCTTTCCCGTCCGGCCTTTCCCATTCCCTTTTCAGTACACCATCTTGCACATTAAGGGAGTCCCACTGAGCCCAGTATGCCTTGAGAGTGGGGCTCCTGTCCGAGATATCTTGTCCATTTGGCTTTTCCATAAACTCCTTCCACGCTAATAGCGGCTCGATGTCTGGGTTTTCCTTTTGAGCGTTGCGGATTTCCTTTGCACTCCAGCCGGCGATAGGTTCAGCTCTTACCCTTTGGATGGAAAGAAGGTTCTTCTCTTCCTGCCGCACACAATGATTGCAGTCGATCGTACATGGTCTGCGGGATAAGGCATCCGCATTAGAATGAAGTTTCCCTTTACGATGCTGTATTTCATAATCGTACATCTGCAGCCGTTCAATCCATCTTGCTACCTGGCGCTCCGGATTCTTGAACTGCAGCAGCCATTTTAAAGCCGCGTGGTCTGTGCGCAAAAGGAATTTTTGGCCATAGAGGTATTTATGGAAGTGTTTTGTCGCCAGAAGCAGCGCCAGAAGTTCTCGCCTGGTCACGCAGTAGTTCCTTTCCGGCTTGGAGAGCACTTTGCTGAAGTATGCTACTACCTTCTCTTGGCCGTTGTGTACCTGCGAAAGAACCGCGATGAACATTTCCCCGGGAATGGGATATGCTAGTGTTGGTGTTCCGCATAGTTGTTGCTTAAGGTTTTTGAAGCTTTTGTCGCACTCACCTGACCACTTGAATTACATTCCTTTTTCCGTCAATTGGTGCAAGCTCTCCGCGATCCCGGCAAAGTCTTTTACGAATCGTCGGTAGTACGTGGCGAGGCCCAAAAAGCTCCTGAGTTCGTGTTTGCCTATTGGAACTGGCCAGTTTTTCACAGCTTCCACCTTGTCTTCTTCTGCTGAGATAACGTGGCCCAGGTTCTTGACTTCGGATCCGAAGATGTCACATTTCTTTGGGTTCAGCTTCAGGTGAGCACTTCGAAGCCGTTCTAGCACATTCTTCAGGTTGTCGCGATGTTCCTCGAATGTTTTTCCCATCACGATCACATCGTGCAGATACACCAAGCAAGTTTTCCAAGTCAATCCACGCAGAACGTGTTCCATTAAGCGCTCAAAAGTTGCCGGAGCGTTGCACAATCCAAATGGCATTATTGTAAACTGCCACAGCCCATTTCCTGCAGTGAACGCAGTTTTCTCTCGGTCCTTCGGATCGATCTGTACCTGCCAGTTACCGCTCTTTAAATCAAGGGTGGAAAACCATCGAGCTCCGAGAGTGTGTCTAATGTGTCATCGATCCATGGCAGATGGTAGCTATCCTTTTTGGTGACATCATTAAGTCTGCGATAGTCCACAGAGAATCGAGTGCTGCCGTCTTTCTTCTTGACCAGTACAACAGGTGAGGCCCAAGGACTCCTAGAACTTTCGATGAGCCCTTCCTTCTCCATCGTTGACACCATATCCGCAACCTCCGTCTGTTTTGCCAATGGTAGTCGTCTGGCAGGCTGGCGAATTGGTCTGGCATCCCCAGTGTTTATGCGATGTTGCACCAGATGTGTTCGGCCGTACTCTCCATCCTGTGAGGAAAATATATCAGCGTACTCACCGATTAGATTTTCTGCCATGGCTCGCTGATCCTGATCCAGTTCGCAGTGCTTGAGGATCATGTCCCTTACTTCGGCCAACCTGGCTGATGAAACGGGCCTCGCAGATTCCTTTTCGGTTATTGTTGAAATTGAACATATCGGCGCGCATTTATCAATAACCTCCCCTTGTTTTAGTTTGACGCTGTTGCTCTTTAAGTTCATGAGCCTTACTGGGACCAGGCTATTCTTTGGCTCCACTAAAACTTTTCCCACGATGTAGTTTGGGGAAATCCTTCCTAAATCCGGCTCCAATAGGTAGAATCGGTGGCTCCCAGGATCACCCTCTAGTTTTGTCCAAATGATAGTCTCGGAAGATGGTGGTAAGACTTCGTCCTTGCTGAGTATTTTCCTTAAATGTTCTGCATTCTCGTTCCCGTACACCATTGGAATCTCCACGTTCCTGTACCGCAGAACTTGCATCCCGATGTCGATGATTACGTCATGTTCTGTCATAAAGTCCACTCCGTTGATGCATTCATCACATATGTCGGCCACCAGGAACGCATGAGAAAAGGCCAACCCTGCTAGTTGTAACGTGAGGCGAACTTGCAATGGAAGCTGTGGCGGCGGTATCGATAGTAGCCACGCACTTGTTCTTGCCAATGAATGCTTCCAGTGTTAGACACTTGTTGCATCGTTTGGTTTGGGAGACCTGGATGGTGGTCTTGGGGGCGTCGATTCCATTAGCCAACTTCTGCCCCGCGAAGCTGGCTCTTAGGCGTTTCCCGACTCCTGGTTTCGAGGAGCCTGGCCAACAGAATGGATGTTGTCCCTATAGGATGGTTCTTCGTTGCGTCGCCTATTCGCACAATTTTTCATTTTCATTTTTTTTCATTTATTTAAACTTAGATTAACATGACACTTCAAGAAATTCTTTCTCATAATTAAGCATCTAAAATTGAATTACATACAACTGTAGTGAATAACAATAAAAAAATAAAAATAAAAGTATTTATAAACATAAAAAGTAAATACACTGACGAGTATGTGAATATTATATATAATTAAATTGAGATATTATTGTTAAATAATTTTAAATTTATTGCGACATGTATAAGAATAGCCTCCCCCGAAATACAGCTGACGAATCAATCCTTTGTAATTGATGTGGAAGATTATTCCACAACCGAATCCCTCTAACAAAATAAGACCGCTCTCCCACTGTGTGTGTGAATCGTGGCAAAACTAGTCGTAGGCCTCTAGGTGACTGTACAAATCTAAGATACTCTAGTAAATACTCAGGACATTTTTTGTGGATTATGTTATGGAGTTTAAGAAAGGATCTGAAGTCATAGTACTCATCTAAACTCATTCCAAGTAAGGACCTCTAGTGCTGTGAAACGCTTACATACCTTGGGATGTTAAATATGTACCGTAAGCAATCATTAAATGCGACATTGATTTTATGTTTACATTCATAGTCAAGGCAGGGATATACTATACAATTATAGGAGAAAAATGGCAGTATTAAACTTTTTACAAGATGTAATTTCATCTTCGGATGCAGTAAACTCGAAGAGGCTCTCAAACTGCGCAATCCACAGTAGATTTTACTGATTGTATCAGATGTAGCATCGCAGCAACTCCTTTTCCTGTTTATCCTTAAACCCAAATATTTCATGTGTTCTACATAAGGTATAGTAACACCATTTACAACAAGGGGAGGGACATTGAGTAAGCATACTTCACTTCTGGCACATACCATTCCCGCAGATTTAAGTGGATTGAGAAAAAGTTTATTTAAATCAGCCCATATCTGAATGAGTGACAAATCTTCATTTATTCTAGCCACACAATCATCTATTAATCCCAGTCTTCTAGAAAGATAAACAACAACATCATCTGCGTAAAGGTGTACGTGACAGTTCACAAGAATATCAGGGAGATCATTTACAAATACAGAAAACAGGAGTGGTCCCAGGACCGATCCTTGTGGAACACCTGTATTCACCAGATACGGATTAGAGTTTCCCTGTTCCGTGTAGACCGTCTGTAAACGATTACTTAGATAATGGAAAATCAGTTCAAGGGCAGAGCTAGAAAACTGGAAATTATTTTTAAGTTTGTGCAGTAGCAATGAATGATTAATAGAGTCAAAAGCCTTTGAAAAATCTAAAAGTACCATCACACCGATTTCATCTAAATCCAATGCTGCCCTTAAATCAGAGGTTACCTTGATTACTGCTGATTCACAACTATGCCTTTTCCGAAAGCCAGATTGCCACTTAGAAATCTTATTACCTCTATCCAACTCTTCTTGAATCTGTTGGGCCAAGATCTTTTCAAAGACTTTCGATAGGAAGGGTAATAAACTTATGGGTCTAAACTCAGCAGGGTTCTTAGGATTCGACTTTTTTGGGATCGGAATAATTTTGGCCCTCTTCCACATTTCCGGAAATTGCCGGCTGTATATACATTAGTTGAATATATGCACTAAGTAAGGAAGAAGTACAGGAAGGATTAACTTAACGAATTTCGGGGAAATATCGTCTGGCCCGATCGCATTCGATTTAACTGCACGAATAGCTAATTCAACATCTGGGACGTTGACACACCTAAATGCGAAGCACTCAGTAGCGGAGGGACCATTTGAATCAAACTCAGTCGCATCCGATGATGAAGGAACGAGTACAGCGCCCATTTCCGTCGGACTGAAGGTACATCTAGGCCAGTCATTATCCACCACACCTACTTGTTTTAAGTTATTCCATAGAACTTTTGATTTTCACTTTGGGTTGAGACGTTTCAGGAAATATGAACGCTTGGAGGAACGTATCATTGCAGTAACTCTATTTCGAGCAAAGATGTATTGACACATATTGTACTCCGACGGCATTCTTTTGAACTTTCTGAAAAAGCGTTCTCTCTACTGAATTAATAATTTAAGTTGGTTTGTAAACCATGGACAACTTTGAGACCTTAACACTTTCGTTATTTCCGGGACATAGGTTTCATACAGCTCATTGTTAGCGTAGTTAGCAAATAAACTTTCGAATCAATGTCTACAGCATTGTAGATATCACTAAGACCAAAGCTACCAATATGTTCTTGCAGATGTGGAAAATCAAAGTGACGAAATGATCTGTACTTCAATGTTTTTGCACTGCTAGTGTCACTCATATTAAACTTAAGGGAGCGCAAAAAAGAAGGTCATGAATAAAATCGGATGTAAGCCTGACCTGATCATTCCCAATCACTCGGTTGATTGAACTTGTCAGAAACATGTCGATGAGTGACGGGTTTTTAGTAGATTGGAAACAGGTGGGCCACAGTAGAACAATTCTTCTTCAGATAATTAACATTGAAGTCTCCACCAATCAAAATATTACTGTAATTTGGGCTGAAACTGGATAGGGTATCTTCAACCTCCTTCAAATACTCCTCCTTAAATTTATGGGGTGCCCAGTACACAGTCACCAACAAACATATATCAGATCTACTTTTGACTTCAATACACAAAAAATCCACATCTGACAGCGAGGACGAGTAAACGCTTTTTGTTGACAAACTATCCCGTATATACATACAGACTTCCCCTCCAATCCTGTTTTTACGATCGTTTCTATGAAGAGAAAATCCTGGTATAGAAACAATTTGAGACAGAATACCAAAATTTAGCCACGATTCTGACACCATAACAACATCCACTTTCGATGTACTGAGCATTTGATATAAAATAGTGTGCTTAGACCTAAGACTTCCAGCATTTATATGACAGACGTTAATACCATTATAAAATCCACACATCACGTTAAGAACGGATCTTACTGTGTCAGGATTTAGACCGAAAACCATATCAATTTATAGCCGTCAGTAATCTTTCAGAGGAAACCACTCCCACACATGTCACAATTATCAAAAAGAAAAAATAAATAAATGAATTAATTAAATTAGAGATTAAAGAGAATTTCATACAAGGTAATATTTTCATACTCATCGAAATAATTCAATCTGTTATTGAGCTACGCAAAAAATTAAAAAGAAAATAATATTTGAAAATTTACAAAAGAAATTGGCAACACTAACAAGCAATGAAAAAGAGAAACAGCTAAAGCAAAAGTTCGAAGTTAACAGTTAGAAGAATGTAAACATTACAAATTTAGTGATAAAATTGCAAAACATTAAAACATCACAACATAATACTTAAATCAGGGGTGGGAGCAGCAGCGGCAGCGTCAGAAGAAGAGAATGAATTCGGTTTTGACATCTCATTGCGGTAGATGGAATCCAGAGAGAGTGTTGTTGATGTGCAGCGGCTTGCTTGTTGTTGTTTCCTTAACAAAAACTCTGCCGTCTCTTGTAAACACAGAGTGCAAGCATTTGCTTCGCCTGAGTTCATTAGCCTTTTTGAACAATGAATGGTTGTGTTTTGTCAAACTCTCATACAGGCGCACCAATTTGTTGCTGTCGAAACCAAGGTCACCAAGAGTAACAGTTCTTCCGTCATCCGCTGCAGCAATCAATATTTGCTTCTTGATTTGTGCATGAGGCAATTTCACAATTACGGGACTACTGGACGTCTTCTTCGCTGGTTTAGTGCGAAAAATGTAGGTAGGCTTGAATGACGTCAGGTTAAGCGTTGTGCATACATTTTGGAAGATGTCTGGGAGGTTTTCATTCTTCGTGTAGCGAATTCCCTGAAGAACTAAAACTCCAGCTAGATTTTGTCTTTCAAGCGCATCAATTTGGTGTTTTAACATTGTGTTGTCATTCTCATACGCCTGTATTAGGGCCAACTGTTCCTGGAGAGCATCAATGTTGTTGCACTGAACTTCTAGGCTCGTGATTCCACTGCTATATGCAAGAAGGGAGTTATTGAAGGAGCTGTAGCGGTCATTGAATTTTTGTTCAACTGCTTTGAGTTTTGCATCGAATTCAGTTTCAATGGCCCTGATGCGTTCGGACATGCTCTTATGTACCACATCTATCTCGGACTTAATTTGCGCAACAACGGACTCAGCAATAGTTTTGGTTAAGAGGTCCAAGCGGTTTTCTATTCTCTTCCACAACTTAGCGGGTGTCGATGATGTCGCGGGAGAGCCAGAGAAAGGTGGGACAGAGCAAGACGTTTTCTCGGCAGCAGATCTTAGCCGTCTCTGTTGTTCATTAGCATTTCCACTCGACATTTTCAAAATTTTTTTTATTACCGACAAGGTTTTAAAATGAAATTTGCACTGAATAGCCTATTCAGATGAGAAGAATACGACACTATTTTGCTAATTCAAACTTTTACTATTTAATGGAAACTGAAATAGGCTATATTACTCTTTACTAAGACTGATTACACTTTAATTTTTCCGGAGCTCAAACAAAACGCATCTACTTCCGATTCACCATACTTCTTCTAACAATGTGGACAGTTTCCGCGTCTGGGTGGATTTCTGCATTGCCGTTGTATGTGTCCTATTTTGTTGCAGTTCCAGCAAGGAATTTGTCTCCGCAAGCGTTGTTTCGGTCTTCGACGTCCATCCTCTGGCAAGAGCATTCGATGGCGGCTACTTCCCTCACACGGTGGATTCCCTGACAGGACTGGTCTGCGGCCTCCATTGTCAGAGCAATCGCCAAAGCTTCGGCGAGCGTTTCCTTTCCAGCCATTCTTACCGCCATTTGCAGTTTTGCATCAGCTATGGCATGAGTGAACGCTTCGGTTGCCATCTCGTTAATGATCTCCTCGCCGGCGTTTGGATAGGACAAATGTGCCAGCCGCTTAGTTTGTAGTAGCTCTGCAGCTGATCCTCTAAGCGCAAGCGTGAAGGCAATGGACTCTCTTCATCGTCCCAGTTATTCGTCATTGCCGCGTCTTCGAACTGCCTCTTGTATACGGCCATGATGTTTGTCCATCGAAGACGGGAGGCTGCATCTCTTTCCTTCTCGGGAAGTTGGTTGAATACTCCCGAACTTTCTGCTTCTTCACGTGTTCAAGTTCCTTTGCCAAATTCTCGAATCCTCCTTCAACAGCCTCGATTTTTGTTTGAACATTCTCGAATTTTGTTTCAACATTCTCGAATCCTCCTTCAATGGCTGCTTCAAATGTCTCAATTTTGGCTTCTACATTTTCAATCTTCTCATCAATTGTCCCAAATCTTATTTCCAAACTTTTATTTTGTTCATCGAATTTGCTTTCGAGAACACTCCTTTGATCGAATAGCTGTTGCTCTAGAGAGTTCTTTTGCTCATCGAACTTGGCGTCTAGAAAATTGTCTAGTTTCTCCAATTTTCTATTCTGATCGTCGCATTTCTCATATAGTAATTTCATTAAGACCGACACGTCCCTCGTCGTACTTACTTGTTCTCCTTCGACGTCAAACAAAGCTGTTTCAGGATCTGCACACTCGTCCGTCACTATTTTCCGCAACTTAATAATCAATTCTCTTTTCGTACCAGTCGTAGGTTGCTCCCGCTGGCTCAGTACTTCCTTTAGTTGCGGCAATGACAAATCTTCTAGTAATTTCCGAACCATTTTTTTTTTTTCACTTACACAATAAGCAATACACGAAATAGGTTTTATTCCACTTTTCTGATACCAATGTTATATTCTTGCTGGGGTTCGTTTAAATAAAACTCTCCTTTGTGTATTTTAATCGTTTATTTATTATCAAACACTTACTTTACTTCAATATAAGATTCAATCACTTTATTCTTTATTTATTTCAAATTAAACTGTCGCTACACATTTACTTTCAATATGTCGCTTGTTTTCACCACTGGTCTAATCTCTCTTGTCATCGCTGTATGGTATTCACTTATAAAACAACTGTGCCGACGATGGTTGTGGTATGGGTATTTATATAAAATTGCAAGGGGTTCTAGAACATGCTACATGTTTCTCCGGGTGAATTGGTGATCCTGGAATATTGGGATACTGTGTGGAACAATTGTGGAACGTAAGCACACCAGGTTGGAACGTAAGCACATCAGGTTAGAATATTTACTACTAGCAGGCAATAGATGTTGTTGCACACAGTACCTGACGATGTACTTGATACTAATATTATTACTATTATCCAAAGATTGGATAATCAGGATAAAATTATTAAACAAGCAGGAAAAAAACCACAAAATATTATTATTATTTTTTTTTTTTTTTACGCTGGGAGGTGGTAATCTTCAAAAGACGAAACCGAGCCCGTACTCAGTAACAGTGTGTGACTTTTTCCCACTAACCCCTTCTCCCTTCTTCCCGTTTTCCCTGCGGTAACGCCATCTTAGCTTTTCATCGCAGGGCGGAGAGGAGCCAGCCTAATTGCGATCTAGTCACTTGGACTAATAAGCAATTTTTTCCTGACATCTACGTCTTTGAATGAGATCCACCATCTGGTGCATCTTTTTTTTCGGATGTGCTATGTTATGAATCTATATATACTTCTTTCTTTTTTCTTATACTTCTAAAGTTAAGTTAAATCGAGGGGTTTTATTCTTTTGAGCCTTCGTAATTGATTTTCATTATTCAAAAGTTTGTAATAAGTGAAAAGGAGATTATGGGGGTTGGGATTTGAAAATGAAAGGAAGCGAGGATGTGGACGGGACTTAAGGATGGTATGGAACGGAAAAGGAAAGGAGAGTCGACTGCGAGAGACGTGGCATGCTTGCGTTGCTCAGCTTCGCTCGCCGGAAATGTGGCGGTTCTTGTTCACACAGATCGACTAAACCTACTACAAATACATATAACATGCCAGAATTACTTACTTTTTCTTTTAACGGACGGACATCCACCACACAGAGGGCGCTGCTTGTGTTGTTGCAGCGTTGGCCCTTTACCCTCCCAACCATGAAGTTCGGTGGCCATTTTTGTTTGGACTTCCTAAAATTGCTGCTGCTGTCACTCAAGCCGTTCTCGCCGAAATGGTTTAACCAACTCTACCGCACCCTGCTGAAATCTTGTTTACCAAGCCATGAATCTATCCGTGAATTAAAACACTTAAGAATCCACTCATGTAGCGTGACTCACAAACATCTTTTTATTTTATTGATTTTCAATGCTGAAGGCTTATAGTTTAAAACATTGTTCTTCCAATTTCTGTAAAAAAAATATTGTAATTTAAATTAAATTAAGAAATAAAAATAACAAAATAAATAAATTAAATAAATAAACAAAAAGCAAAACAATTAAAGGCAAAATAAATTAAATATCGCTTAAAAATACAAGATAACAAAAGAAAAATAATAAAAAAAATCATTAAAATACAAAACTAAAAAAGAAAAAAACAGAAAAATTGAAAATAGGCATACCATATAACTATTCAACGCGGGCAGGAGGGAAACGAAATTTTTACAGGAAAAAAAAAACAAAATAATCAAAAAAAAAGAATTAAGCAAAACGCAGGAAAAGAGAAAAAATTAAGAAAAACTAATTTAAACTTAACAAAAAATTAACAAATTGTTCGCTCAACTTAGAGTTTTCTATGTGTGTTTTTTGTTTATTATAGGGGAACGCAATTTCCTTAGGGATACGAAAAAGGTTGATTGGTGGTCACTTTGCTTGAGGAATTTACTCTATTTTATATTATGGGTATATGTGACCGCCAATTATGTTCTCATATTCGCCTATATTTTTTTAAATTAAAATTTTTTATTACACTCCCCTTTTTTTTATCTTACGACTAGCACTTACCCAAAAAAAAAAATATTAATCACCGACTGATTCTTCTCTTGACCGTAAACGCTAACTTGTACTATACTAGACTATACAAATATGCGCACTATACTTCCTCTTTTTCTTTTGTGGCACTGCCCATTAGAGGGTCTTTAAAAAAAACTTACAATGACGTGTGTCTTCTTGGACTTTCGTCTGTTTTCTGACATGAACCGACTTTTTCCAGTTCCACAACTCTTCCAAAATATCCCTCTAGCCTACGAATTATTCCACTGGCCGTTTGGATCTCTCTCAGCTAGAGGAATTTCAATCCATAACGGCCTCTCCAATCTGAATTCTGGTTTAATGTACTTTAATGTACTGTAAGGTAACGTTAACGTAAGGCAGTAGTACATTTAGTTGAACGATGGTATGGCCAAGGCGAAACAGGAGGCACATACAAAAAACAAATGTCAAAATAGATACAGACAGGCGGCAAGTTCCAGAGGTACGTACCAAAGTTTTATTTTTCTTTCCTAAATTATCATATTGTAATATTCTTGCTAGGGTTCAGTTAAATAAAACCGTCTTTTGTGTATTTTAATCGTTTATTTATTATCAAACACCAACTTTACTTTAACACAACATTCAATCACTTTATTCTTATTTATTTCAAATTAAATTGTCGCTACAGATTTACTTTCACAATGTCGCTTGTTTTCACCACTAGTCGAATATCTCTTGTAATCGCTGTATTCACCTTATTACCACTGTGTACACGGTGGTTGTAGTATGGGTATTTATATGAAATTGCAAGGGGTTCTAGAACATGCTAGATGTTTCTCCGGGTGAATCGAGGATCCTGGAATATTGGGATATTGTGTGGAACAATTGTGGAACGTAAACACATCAGGTTGGAATATTTCCTGCTAACAGGTTTTGCAATAGATGTCGTTGCTACAGTTTGAGATACAGTGCTTTAGTTTTTGGTACACAAACCATCCTGTAGTCAATGCTACACTGCCCCCTCTTAAACTTGTTCGTCCCGAACAAGATCATCTGCATTACTACCATGATAACGATGAAGACGATCCAGGTGGACAATTTTCATCTTGCCTCTTACTCCACGCTGGACCCGGAAGACGACGTCATTGATGCTTGTGACCACTTTATAAGGGCCCTCCCAGTCTTGCTGCAGCTTGGGTGACCTCCCCTTTTGCCGGTGTGGGTTGTACAGCCATACTAGGTCTCTCTCGTGGAAGCTGGACGTTGTTGCCTTTGTGTCGTGCCTGGTTTTCATGCGGTCACTCGCTATCCTTATCCTCGTCCTGGTCCTCTGATGTATGTCTCGGATCCTTTCCCCGAGGTCTGCCACGTAGTCCCCTTCACATTTGGGCTCATCGTTAGGGGATCCAAACTTCATCTCACTAGGTAGCCGGACTGCTCGACCAAACAAGACTTCAGATGGAGTTTGTCCAGTAGTACTGTGTACTGCATTTCGGTAGGCCGTCAAGAAAAGAGGAATTTGTCGATCCCAATCGCGCTGGTGGTCTTCTACGACCTTCGAGAGATGTTCGTTTAAGTTTCTGTTGAAGCGCTCTACCATCCCGTCGGATTGCGGATGAAGCGGAGTCGTCCTCGTCTTTTTAATTCCTAGCTGTTGGCATACCTCTTGGAATATCTTTGATTCGAAGTTTCGTCCCTGGTCAGAATGCAGTTCCATAGGCACGCCGAATCTGCTCACCCAGTTGTTGACGATCTGTTCCACGATGGTCTTCGCTTCCTGGTTAGGGATGGCGAATGCTTCCGGCCATTTGCTGAAGTAGTTCATGACGACTAGGATGTAACGGTTGCCATTGTCCGTTTCCGGAAACGGGCCAGCGATGTCAGCGGCGATCAGTTCAAATGGTGCACCCACGTTGTACTGTTGCATCTTGCCTCGCGTTTTCGTTCTGGTTCCCTTGCTGGCTGCACACACGACGCATTTTCGGCACCAATAGAAACGTTCTCGCACCTTCTCCAGTGTCTTTTTGCCACCCAAATGACCTCAGGATGCTCCATCATGCATCTCCCGTAGCACCTCGTGTACTTTTGATCGCGGCAAGACAAGCTGCATTATGAAATCTTTCCCGTCCGGCCTCTCCCATTTCCTTTTCAGCACACCATCTTGCACATGAAGGGAGTCCCACTGAGCCCAGTATGCTTCGAGAGTGGGGCTCCTGTCCGAGATATCTTGTCCGGTTGGCTTTTCCATAAGCTCCTTCCACGCTAGTATCGGCTCGATGTCTGGGTTTTCTTTTTGAGCGTTGCGGATTTCTTCTGCACTCCAACCAGCGATAGGCTCAGCTCTTACGTACATCTGCAGCCGTTCAATCCATCTTGCGACCTGGCCCTCCGGATTCTGGAACTGCAGCAGCCATTTTAGAGCCGCGTGGTCTCTGCGCAAAAGAAACTTTTGGCCATAGAGGTATTTATGGAATTGTTTTGTCGACGGAAGCAGCGCCAGAAGTTCTCGCCTGGTCACGCAGTAGTTCCTTTCCGGCTTGGAGAGCACTTTGCTAAAGTATGCTACTACCTTCTCTTGGTCGTTGTGTACCTGCGGAAGAAACGCTCCGACACCGACGTTACTTGCAACGGCATCCACGATGAACATTTCTCCGGGAATGGGATATGCTAGTGTTGGTGCTTCGCATAGTTGTTGCTTAAGGTTCTTGAAGCCATTGTCGCACTCGCCTGACCACTTGAATTGCCTTCCTTTTTCCGTCAGTTGGTGCAAGCTCTTCGCGATCCCGGTAAAGTCCTTTACGAATCGTCGGTAGTACGTTGCGAGACCCAAAAAGCTCCTGAGTTCGTGTTAGTCTTTTGGAACTAGCCAGTTTTTCACAGCTTCCACCTTGTCTGGATCGGTTTGCACTCCTTTTGATGAGATAACGTGGCCCAGGTACTTAACTTCGGATCTGAAGAAGTCACATTTCTTTGGGTTCAGCTTCAGGTGAGTGCTTCGAAGCCGTTCTAGCACATTCTTCACGTTGTCGCGATGTTCCTCGAACGTTTTTTCCATCACGGTCACATCGCCCAGATACCCCAAGCAAGTTTTCCAAGTCAATCCACGCAGAACGTGTTCCATTAAGCGCTCAAAAGTTGCCGGAGCGTTGCACAATCCAAATGGCATTACTGTAAATTGCCACGGCCCATTTCCTGCAGTGAACGCAGTTTTCTCTCGGTCCTTCGGATCGATCTGTACCTGCCAGTAACCGCTCTTTAAATCAAGGGTGGAAAACCATCGAGCTCCTGAGAGTGTGTCTAATGTGTCATCGATCCATGGCAGAGGGTAGCTATCCTTTTTGGTGACATCATTAAGTCTGCGATAATCCACGCAGAATCGAGTGCTGCCGTCTATTTTCTTAACCAGTACAACAGGTGAGGCCCACGGACTCTTAGAACTTTCGATGAGCCCTTCCTTCTCCATCGTTGACACCATATCCGCAACCTCCGTCTGTTTTGCCAATGGAAGTCGTCTAGCAGGCTGACGAATTGGTCTGGCATCCTCAGTGCCTATGCGATGTTGCACCAGATGTGTTCGGCCATACTCTCCATCTTGTGAGGAAAATATATCAGCGTACTCACCGATTAGATTTTCTGCCATGGCTTGCTGATCCCGATCCAGTTCGCAGTGCTTGAGGATCCTGTCCCTTACTTCGGCCAACCTGGCTGATGGAACGAGCCTCGCAGATTCCTTTTCGGTTATTGTTGAAACTGAACATATCGGCGCACATTTACCAATAACCTCCCCTTGTTTTAGTTTGACGCTGTGGCTCTTTAAGTTCATGAGCCTTACTGGGACCAGGCTGTTCTTTGGCTCCACTAAAACATTTCCCACAATGTAGTTTGGGGAATTCCTTCCTAAATCTGGCTCCAATAGGTAGAATCGGTGGCACCCAGGATCACCCTCTAGTTTTGTCCAAATTATGGTCTCGGAAGATGGTGGTAAGACTTCGTCCTCTCTGAGTATTGTCCTTAAATGTGCTGCATTATCGTTCCCGTACACCATTGGGCGAACTTCTCCTTATACTTTCGCCGCTTCCCTGTCGCAGTCCTAAGGCAGTAGCAGCTGGTGTTGTGCAGCCGAAACTTCCGGACTAGATCTCTTCTTACAATGGAAGCCGTGGCGCCGGTATCGATAGTAGCCACGCACTTGTTTTTGCCGATGAATGCTTCCACTGTTAGACTCTTGTTGCATCGTTTGGTTTTGGGAGACCTGGATGGTGGTCTTGGGGACGTCGATTCCATTAGCCAACTTCTGCCCCGCGAAGCTGGCTCTTAGGCGTTTCCCGACTCCTGGTTTCGAGGAGCCTGGCCAACAGAATGGATGTTGTCCCTATAGGATGGTTCTTCGTTGCGTCGCCTATTCGCACAATGTGGACAGTTTCCGCGTCTGGGTGGATTTCTGCATTGCCGTTGTAGGTGTCCTAATTTGTTGCAGTTCCAGCAACGAATTTGTCCTCCGCGAGCGTTGTTTCGGTCTTCGACGTCCATCCTCTGGCAAGAGCATTCGATGGCGGCTACTTCCCTCACACGGTGGATTCCCTGACAGGCCTGATCTGCGGCCTCCATTGTCAGAGCAAACGCCAAAGCTTCGGCGAGTGTTTTCTTTGCATCCATTCTTACCGCCATTTGTAGTTTCGCATCGGCTATGGCATGGGTAAACTCTTCGGTTGCCATCTCGTTAATGATCTCCTCGCCGGCGTTTGGATAGGACAAATGTGCCAGTCGCTCGATATCCGCTGCAATTGCTGGAGAGTTTCTCCTCTCACCTGAACTCTTCTGCGCAACTGGACCCTATATACTTGCTGCATGTGGTCGTCCCCAAATCGCATCTCAATATCTTTCACCAGACTGTCGTAGTTGCGTTGTTTGTCCTCGGGAATAGTTTGTAGTAGCTCTGCAGCTGATCCTCTAAGCGCAAGCGTGAGGGCAATGGACTTCTCTTCATCTTCCCAGTTGTTCGTCATTGCCGCAGCTTCGAACTGCCTCTTATATATCGGCCATGATGTTTGTCCATCGAAGACGGGAGGCTGCATCTCTTTCCTTCTCGGGAAGTCGGTTGAATACTCCCGAACTTTCTGTTTCTTCACGTGTTCGAGTTCCTTTGCCAAATTCTCGAATATTCCTTCAACAGCCTCGATTTTTGTTTGAACATTCTCGAATTTTGTTTCAACATTCTCGATCTTAGCCTGTACGTTTTCGAATTGTCCTTTAATTGTTCCGAATTTAGCGTCTAGAGAATTCCTCTGTTCAGCCAAGGAATTTTCTAGTATCTCGAACTTCTTGTTTTGCACACCCAGCTTAGCATCTAGAGAATTCTTTTGTTCATCGAGCTTGGCATCTAGAAAATTCTCAAATTGTTTGTTCTGTTCCTCGAGCTTAGCATCTAGAAAGTTCTTTTGTTCAGCCAAGGAATTTTCTAGCTTCTCGAATTTTTCATTTTGAGAATTCTTTTGTTCGTCGAAGTTTTTATTTTGCTCATCCAAAGAATTATCTAGCTTCTCGAATTTTTCATTTTGAGAATTATTTTGTTCGTCGAACTTTTTATTTTGCTCATCCAAAGAATTGTCTAGTTTCTCGAATTTTTCGGAAAGTAATTTCATCAAGGCTGACATGTCATTTGTCGTACTTACTTGTTCTTCTTCGACGTCGAACAAAGCCGTATCGGGATCTGTACCCTCGTCCGTCATTCTTTTCCGCAACTTAATGATCAATTCTCTCTTTGTACTAGTCGTAAGCTGATTCCGCTGGCTCAGTACTTCCTTTAGTTGCGGCACTGACAAATCTTCTAGCAACTTCCAAACCATTTTTATTTTTCACTTGCACAAAAAGCAATACACAGAATTTGTTTTATTCCACTTTTCTGACACCAATGTAATATTCTTGCTAGGGTTCGGTTAAATAAAACCGTCTTTTGTGTATTTTAATCGTTTGTTTATTATCAAACACCAACTTTACTTTAACACAACATTCAATCACTTTATTCTTATTTATTTCAAATTAAATTGTCGCTACAGATTTACTTTCACAATGTCGCTTGTTTTCACAACTAGTCGAATATCTCTTGTAATCGCTGTATTCACCTTATTACCACTGTGTACACGGTGGTTGTGGTATGGGTATTTATATGAAATTGCAGGGGGTTCTAGAACATGCTAGATGTTTTTCCGGGTGAATCGAGGATCCTGGAATATTGGGATATTGTGTGGAACAATTGTGGAACGTAAGCACATCAGGTTGGAATATTTCCTGCTAACAGGTTTTGCAATAGATGTCGTTGCTACAGTTTGAGATACAGTGTTTTAGTTTTTGGTACACCAACCATCCTATAGTCAATGCTACAATATTTATTTCTTACGGCATGGATTTCAGACTACCACTACTCCTTTTTACACAGCAGCAGCAGCAAAAGGCAAGTTAAATGTGGGTACTTTTAGATATATATAATTTTGCTTTTGTTTACATTTTGTCTTTACGTTTCGGAACTGGCAAGCGGCTAAAGCTGGATGGAGGACAAGCAGATGGACGGTTGGGCACATATTCTCGCTTCCAGTGTGTCATAAGGTAAGTTCTATTAAAATAAATCTCTTTTCACTATAATACATTTTATTTTTCTCCCCAGGGAAGCTGCAACAAGGTTTCTCGCATCTAAGTTTATATGCTGTTCTAGCTTTTCTTTGTGTTTTTTTGCATGTTTAAGGATTTCCGAACTTACACTTTCTATCTTCAAGTCTCGATGAAGGTCAGTGTTCCTTATGAACCAAGGTGCATTTACTATATTTCTAAGCACCTTATTTTGGAATCGTTGTATTATGTCTACGTTTGTCTTTTTGGCACAAGTTGGATTCCATATGTCCATGTTGGTTTCAGAATTTGATTGTATATAAGCACTTTACTTCCAATTGATACGGTTGAGTTTCTTCCTATCAGCCAGTGCAATTTTCTATATTTCATCTCTAACTCTTCTTTTTTCTTTTTTTTGTGCTCTTTCCATCGCAGCTTAGCATCTAGTGTCATACCTAAATATTTCGCTGTATTAGCGTATGGAACTATTTTTTCGTTGATAATGATTGGTATATGTTCAACCTTTTTATTTGTAAAATCAATATGGACTGATTTGGACTTATTTAATTTGATTCTCCACTTTTTAGTCCATTCACAGATTTTGTTTATTCCTATTTGGAGTTTTTCTATGGATTCTCCATTAGCCTCCCTTCTGCTAGTATTGCAGTATCATCTGAAAATGTTGCCATAGTGTGGTTTTCTAGTTCCGGAATATCACTAGTATATAATAGGTATAATATAGGGCCCAGTACACTACCTTGCGGTACGCCGGCCTTTATTTCTCTCAGTTTTGAATAAGTATTCTGTTGTTTTATTCTAAAATGTCTCCCATCTAGGTAAGATTTAAGAATGGAAGCATACTGATTTGGCAGCATACATCTCAGTTTATAGATAAGTCCTTCGTGCCATACTTTATCAAAGGCCTGCGCCACATCCAAGAATACAGCCGAACAGACCTTCCTTTCTTCTAATGCTTCTTCGATCTTATCCGTAATTCTGTGTACCTGTTGTATCGTAGAGTGCTGCCTTCGAAAACCAAATTGGTGGTTAGGAATCAGCTTTTTTCTTTCAATTATTTTATTTATACGTTTAGCGAGCACTTTCTCAAACACTTTTGATATCATCGGCAATAGCGATATAGGCCTGTAAGATGATACGTCATTTGGCGGTTTACCTGGTTTGGGAATCATTAGGACATCAGCAAACTTCCACAAACTAGGGACACATTTTAGCTTAAATGAGGCATTTACTAAATTTGTTATTTTAATTATTGCCTTCATGCGTAAGTTCTTTAATACGTCACCAGATATAAGGTCATATCCAGGACTTTTCTTTGCATTTATCTCATACTTCATTAGGTTGCGTATTTCGTTAGGATTTGTTGGTAGAATTTCTTCCGTTTCCTCTTCAGATGGTTCTAATAGCATAGGTTGTCTGTTTCCATTTTCATCTGGGGGTTTAAATATGTTTCCTAGGTAGTCTGCGAAAAGAATGGCTTTATCCTCATCGCTTCTTGCTCAGTTTCCATCAGGTGCTTTGATTGGAGGTATTTGCACAATAGGTTGTTTTAGTCCTTTTGTAGCTTTCCATAGAGAGTAATTTGTAGCGTATTCAGTTGCTAATCCTCCGAGGTACCTGTTCAATGAATCCTCTCTAAATTTTCTAATTTCTCTTTTCAGTTGCTGACTAAGGTTGTTTAGCTTCGTTTTATGTTGTGGAGGTCTTGATTTCTGCCATGTTCTTCTTGCTCGTCTTTTATCTGCTATTAAACCCTTTATTTCTTCGGATAGTTTCTTCTCATGTTCTTTCTATCTATACTGGGAGTACTTTCCCAGGCCGATTTCTGAATATCGCTGACCAACCTATGTGTTTCTTTTTCTATATCATTTTTGGATATAAGAGGTGTCCGTGAGTCTATTCTATTTGTTAGGTTCGACTTGAAGGCTTGCCAATCTGTTCTTTTGTTTGTTAAGGTTATATCATTTATATTTTGAATTACATATTCACTAATTTGGAGAATTATAGGTGAATGACCAGAGCTTAGATACTCAATTTCATTTATGTGTATGTAGCTGCTCGACAAATTTTTGATTATGCAAAAATCCATTAGATCTGGTATCTTATTTTTGTCTGTAGGCCAGTACGTGGGCCTTCCTGTCGAGAGAGTTTCACACTGATGTTTTTGAATTGCAGCATAAAGTTCTCTTCCTCTCGTTGGAGTTAATCTAGAACCCCAGTTTAAGTTTTTTGCATTAAAATCACCACCAATTATGTTTCCTTGTTTTTCAAAAAAATCAGAATATTATTTTTTGACTGAAAGTTTTGGAGGACAGTAAATGACAGTAATATTCATTTTTTTATGTTTAGTTTTTATGCTTACTGCTGTAGCTTGTATTTTCTCTGTAGTGTATTTCAACTCCTCATATTGTTGGATATTGTTTTTTACTATAACTGCGCTTCTGATTTTAAAATTTCATTTCCGTATGTTTTGTAAAATGGGTTTCTGAAATAAGACAAATGTCTATGTTATTTCTTTCAAGAATCACCTGCAATTCCTGTTCGTGTTGCAGGAGACCATTTGCATTCCAACATATAACTTTAAGATTTTGATTATGCTTAAATGGTTTGTCGTTTATGTTTCCTAACTTTTTAAGTCGCATTTCTAAAGAATTAAGTTTCGTTAGTATCAGTTGTAGTGTTTGATTTATGTCACTGCTTGGTTGAGTCTTATGTTGGTTGCCCTCAGGTTGGTCCTTTTTCTGTATAGGATGCTGTTTTTTATGTGCTAGTATTTGAGCATATGACACTATACCCGCGCTGGTTTCTTTGGCGTTCGGTTTTTTGTTCTCTTTTGGAGTAGGTTTTTTAGTATCTAATTTTGTTTGATCCACATCTACTTTGGTATTTTCTGGGCTCTTTGTTTTTTATCTAGAGCTTGGTTTTTAGTATTTTTAGTACTCAGTTTTTTATTTATGATGTTCTGCAGTTCAATGGCAACAATACACCCTCGGTAGCTTGCGGGGTGGGGCTCCCCGCAGTGCACGTACTTGGGCTGCTCATTTTGGGGCTTTGTACATTGTTTAGTGAGGTGTTTTCCACCGCATTTCACACATCTTGCCTGCCTATTGCAATATTTTTGCGTATGGCCATATGCCTGGCATTTCTTACACTGGGGTACCAGTTTTGATTTTTTAACAGGTTCTATTTCAACTCTGCATTCCAAAATGCTTTTGAGTTGATCAATTTTTTCAATTTCTTCTTCTGCACTGAATGTTAATATAAACATGTTTAAAGGTTCCTTGTTTTCCCGCTTGAGCTTAATTGAAGCATCAATAATCTTGAAACCTTTAGATTTGAGATTTGCTGTTATATTTTCAGGCTTGCATGAGTGGTGCAGACTTTAAGCCATTACTCTGATGGGCCTGGATTGCTTATTTTCGTAGGAGTGCCAGGCATAGTTTTCTTCATTTAGTAAAGCCGTGACACTTCTGTATGTTTCTCCGTCTTCGAGATTAAGTCTTATATTGTTTTTGCTAATGATTTTTAGATCGAAATTTTCTGCTTGAGTAATTGACTTTATCTTCTCATACAGATAATCATAGCTAATTACCTCATCAATTATTATTGGAGGCGGTGGTGGTGACTTTCTCGATTGCTTTTGAAAGTTTATTTCTGTCGATTCTATAGGTTTAGGCAGAGGAATGGAATTGTTAAGTTTCCTCTTTTAACTCTCTGGGCATCTCTGATCCACTCTGTTTCTTTTGGCCAATTCTTCTTCATCTGTTGTGTATATTTGTTTCTGCACATTTTGCCGTTCTAATTACTCGCTTTGGAAGGCTATAAAAGGTATTAAAAAACCTCAAATTCAAGCCGCCCCAATTAGGAAAAATCAAGGCGAATGGGCAAGACATGATAAAGAGAAAGCGCAAGTTTTTGCCACCCACCTGGAAGAAACTTTCAAACCGTTGGATGGACAAGCTCTTATTCAAAATATAAATACGTCGTATATAGACAATAGCGTAATAAGAAATGCAACACTTACCGAACTTAAGGAAGAAATAAAGAAACTTAAACTTAAGAAGGCTCCTGGATACGACCTAATTACGGGAGAGGTTCTTAAAGCACTACCAAGAAAAGCTCTAATTAAGCTTCTGTTCATTATAAACGCCGCACTTAGATTAGAATATGTTCCCAGCCAATGGAAAGTCGCCGAAGTTATAATGGTCCTTAAGCCCGGAAAACCTCCGAATGACAAAACGTCTTATAGACCGATTTCGCTTCTTTCAATTATATCCAAAGTGTTCGAGAGAATATTGATTAGGCGAATACAACCGGTTATAGAAGAAGGGCATCTAATTCCGGATCATCAATTCGGATTCAGAAGTAAGCATTCTACAGTTGAACAAGTACATCAAATAACACATGTAATCGAAAAATAACTTGAAGAAAAAAAGATTTGTTCAAGCGTATTCCTTGACGTCTCTCAAGCCTTTGACAAGGTCTTGCACGAAGGCTTAAAGTTTAAATTACGACAAGTTCTGCCAGAGTACCTATATAATATTTTGAAGAACTACCTTACGAATAGACTATTCCGCGTCAAATGTGGAAATGAATATTCGGATTTTAAGGAAATAATGGCTGGGGTGCCGCAAGGAAGCGTTCTTGGTCCGGTCTTATATCTATTATACACTCGTGATATACCGCAAGTAGAAGGCACTGAGCTAGCTACATTTGCCGACGACACTGCTATCTTGGCAGTAGGTAAAACGGTCGAAGATACTACAGAAAAACTGCAAGAAGCTTTAGATAGAGTAAATGAATGGACAAAGATTTGGCGTATCGCACTCAACGAGACCAAATCTGTTTATGTAAATTTTACTTATAAGAAAATAAATAATCTGCCGATCTTTTCGAACTCGGTTCAAATTCCGTTTGCAAACGAGGCTAAGTATCTTGGAATGACACTTGATACAAAGCTGAAATGGAAAACGCACGTTAAGAAAAAACGCAAAGAACTAGATAACAAATATCGAGAAATGTATTGGTTACTTGGAAAATATTCCAACAAACTGCTTTTATATAAGCAAGTGCTAAAGCCTGTATGGACATATGGTATACAACTCTGGGGTTGTACCAAAATAAGTAATATTCAAATTTTACAAACTTTTGAAAACAAAGTGCTAAGGGGTATTGTTAATGCGCCATGGTATATCAGAAATAGCGATATCCATAGAGATCTTGGCATTAAAACAGTCGAAGACGAAATCAAAAACTACGCGAGAAAACATAAAAGTCGACTAGAAAGTCACGTAAATATTACAGTCCTCCAAGTTTTGGAAAAAAGAAATTTACTGCGCCGTCTACAAAGAACCAAACCTTTAGACTTAGCGCGATAAGTAACCGCGTCTAAACTGCGGAGCTGGCAGGAACTTCTAATGGGAAGGTCCCTGCAAAACGTCCTTATTACGTGGAATGAAAACTACTTGATAAGTCGAATACTTAGTTGTAGTAAAAATGAAAACAAATCTGTTTTGAAGGGAGGTTTTTTAGTGGGTAAGAATCCCACACTACTATGAGCACGCGCTGTCGATCCTCATAGTGTCTTGTTGAAGATTTTCACCTACCCTCGGAAAAAAAAAAAAAAAAAATTTTGCCGTGGAGTGCTTTGAGTTTCTTGGATATTCTCTGGTTGTTTGTTTTGTAATTTTCTTTCTAACAATTTAATTTTATTTTCTAGGTTAGTTATATGTAGGTGCAAGTTTTTTATTGTTTCATTTATATTTCTATTCAAATTATTTACTTCCATTAACTCTTTATTTATTTGTAATAATTGATTTTGTAGCCTTTGCTCATTCTGCGAAAAGTTTTGGATTTGATTAATTTTTATAGTTTCTATTAACTTACCTTGCCTATTTTCTTGATTAAATTTTTTGTTAGTTTTTTCAACTATTTTAGCTGGTGTTACTGCTGACATCTGCGGTTCAGAAGTTGGAGCGTACTCCGCAGGCGGGGTGCGCAAAACGTTTGGCATATTTGTTGGCCTCTACTGTGGTCTTACTGATCGTAAAATTTGTTGCATACTCGCGGGCGGGGGTGGGTTCATGTGTTGACTATCGGTGGTTTTTAAAGCACAACGTATACACACGCGCCCGATTTTATTTATTTGTTTGTGTGCTTGCGTAAAGCTTATAGTCCAAAGTCTACTATTAAAATGTCCACAGAAGCACCTACCTTTTGGTTTCAATACAAACCAGCCTAAAAACTGAAATACTTGCCAGGAACCTGTGTATTTCAGTGTCCAGTTATGTAGGAGCAGCTGACGTTTCGATTGGTATACAGCACGAATATTTTACCGCACTTACACCTTAAATACTCGCAAAATATTAATGATTAAAAATAATCTAAATGTCGCAACGTGGAATGCAAATGGTTTACTCCAACACATCCCTGAATTTCTGGTTTTTCTATGTAACGAAGATATTGTAATTTTCTTGCTGGGGTTCGTTTAAATAAAACCGTCTTTTGTGTATTTTAATCGTTTATTTATTGTCCACTACTAACTTTACTTCAACACAATATTCAATCACTTTATTATTTATTTATTTCAAATTAAACTGTCACTACAGATTTTCAATATGTCGCTTGTTTTCGCCACTGGTCGAATATCTCTTGTAATCGCTGTACTCGCTTATAAACAACTGTATCCACGGTGGTTGTGGTATGGGTATTTATATGAAATTGCAAGGGGTTCTAGAACATGCTAGATGTTTCTCCGGGTGAATCGAGGATCCTGGAATATTGGGATATTGTGTGGAACAATTGTGGAACGTAAGCACATCAGGTTGGAATATTTACTGCTAACAGGTTTTGCAATAGATGTCGTTGCTACAGTTTGAGATACAGTGTTTTAGTTTTTGGTACACAAACCATCCTGTAGTCAATGCTACACTGCCCCCTCTTAAACTTGTTCGTCCCGAACAAGATCATCTGGATTACTGCCATGGTAACGATGAAGACGATCCAGGTGGACAATTTTCATCTTGCCTCTTACTCCACGCTGGTTCCGGAAGACGACGTCATTGATGCGTGTGACCACTTTATAATGGCCCTCCCAGTCTTGCTGCAGCTGGGGTGACCACCCCTTTTGCCGGTGTGGGTTGTACAGCCATACTAGGTCTCCCTCGTGGAAGCTGGACGTATGTAACGGTTGCCATTGTCGGTTTCCGGAAACGGACCAGCGATGTCAGCGGCGATCCGTTCAAATGGCGCACCCACGTTGTACTGTTGCATCTTGCCTCGCGTTTTCGTTCTGGGTCCCTTGCTGGCGGCACACACGAAGCATTTTTGGCACCAATTCTCTACGTCGTCCCTTGCGCTGAGCCAATAGAAACATTCTCGCACCTTCTCCAGTGTCTTGTTTGCACCCAAACGACCTCCGGATGCTCCATCATGCATCTTCCCGTAGCACTTCGTGTACTTTTGATCGCGGCAAGACAAGCTGTATTATGAAATCTTTCCCGTCCGGCCTTTCCCATTCCCTTTTCAGTACACCATCTTGCACATTAAGGGAGTCCCACTGAGCCCAGTATGCTTTGAGAGTGGGGCTCCTGTCCGAGATATCTTGTCCGTTTGGCTTTTCCATAAACTCTTTCCACGCTAATATCGGCTCGATGTCCGGGTCTTCTTTTTGAGCGTTGCGGATTTCTTCTGCACTCCAACCAGCGATAGGCTCAGCTCTTACTCTTTGGATGGAAAGAAGGTTCTTCTCTTCCTGCCGCCCACAATGCTTGCAGTCGCTTTTACATGGTCTGCGGGATAAGGCATCCGCATTGGAATGAAGTTTCCCTTTACGATGCTGTATTTCATAGTCGTACATCTGCAGCCGTTCAATCCATCTTGCGACCTGGCCCTCCGGATTTTTGAACTGCAGCAGCCATTTTAAAGCCGCGTGGTCTCTGCGCAAAAGGAACTTTTGGTCATAGAGGTATTTATGGAAGTGTTTTGTCGCCAAAAGCAGCGCCAGAAGTTCTCGCCTGGTCACGCAGTAGTTCCTTTCCGGCTTGGAGAGCACTTTGCTGAAGTAGGCGACTACCTTCTCTTGGCCGTTGTGTACCTTGTGTACCCTGAACCGCTCCGACACCGACGTTACTTGCATCTGCATCCAAGATGAACATTTCTCCGGGAATGGGATATGCTAGTGTTGGTGCTTCGCATAGTTGTTGCTTAAGGTTCTTGAAGCTTTCGTCGCACTCACCTGACCACTTGAATTGCCTTCCTTTTTCCGTCAGTTGGTGCAGGCTCTTCGCGATTCCGGCAGAGTCCTTTACGAATCGTCGGTAGTACGTAGCGAGACCCAAAGAGCTCCTGAGTTCCTGTTTGTCTTTTGGAACTGGCCAGTTTTTCACAGCTTCCACCTCGTCTGGATCGGTTCGCACTCCTTCTGACGAGATAACGTGGCCCAGGTACTTAACTTCGGATCTGAAGAGGTCACATTTCTTTGGGTTCAGCTTCAGGTGAGCGCTTCGAAGCCATTCTAGCACATTCTTCAGGTTGTCGCGATGTTCCTCGAATGTTTTTCCTATCATGATCACATCGTCCAGATACACCAAGCAAGTTTTCCAGGTCAATCCACGCAGGACGTGTTCCATTAGGCGCTCAAAAGTTGCCGGAGCGTTGCATAATCCAAATGGCATTACTGTAAACAGCCCATTTCAATTTCAATTTCAATTTTTTATTAAATGAGTTAATACATGATACTACAAGATTTTAAATCTTAAAACTAAGTATCTAATTATAAGGCAACAACTTAGAACAAAATAGAAAAACCAGAATTCTTTAAAGATAATATTTAAGTAGTAGTAAAAGTTAAGTAGTAGTACTTATGTCCTGTATCCCCTTGTGGGTCCTAGGGCCTCTACTACGCCTACGCGCCATCGTGTACGGTTTCTGGCAATGTGTCTGAGTTCTCCCCAACTTTTCCCTAACTGCCGTGCCTCCTTCTCGACTGTTCTGCGCCATGTTTTCCGCGGACCGCCAGGTCTTCTGTCATCCTGAGTTAGAGGGTTCCATTGCATAGCATGGTTCGCTATGGAGCTGTCACCCTTTCGGAACGTGTGACCAATCCACTGCCACTTCCGCCGTTGGATAGTTGTGCCTATTGGTTCCTGACCCGTTCTCTCGTAAAGGTGTTCGTTAGAGATACGATTGGGCCAGAAAATCCTTAAGATATTGCGCAGACACCTATTAACGAACGTTTGCAGCTTTCTGGTGATACTTATTTTGGTGCTCAAACTGATTGCATTGCTTCGCCATATTTTGGACAACATCCCGAACGCGGACTTTGCTTTGGCGATCCTGTTGGTTATATCCAGTTCAGTTCCACCATCGGTCGAGACAATACTCCCAAGATACTGAAAATCCTCTACTCCCTCTACCGGTTGTCCAGCAATGCATATTTGAGCCGATGAGTTAGTTCCAAGGCTGATGATTTTAGTTTTTGTCGTATTGATTTTCAGCCCGACGACACCTGCCTCCCTCTCCACATCTGCTGTCATTTGGTGGAGGTCCATAATTCTGTGGGAGAGTAAGCATACATCGTCTGCGTAGTCAAGATGTTTTAGTTGAGATGTAAGAGTCCATCGAATTCCTCCGTTTCCCGTCGACAAAGCTGCATGAAGCACATCGCTAATCACCAATAGGAATAATATTGGTGAAAGGATACAGCCTTGTCTTACCCCACTTTGGATCTCAAATTCCTCAGACAACCTTCCCCTGTGCAGAACGTGACATTTGGAGCCTTCATATGTAACTTTGATAATAGCAATTAGTTTATCGGGAATGCCTCTCCTGCGTAAGGCACGCCAAATAAACTCCCTGTTGACACTATCGAACGCCTTCTCAAAATCGATGAACAGCAGGTGAAGTGGCGATCGATATTCAACACACTGTTCGATGATAATCCGCAGGGTGTTGATGTGGTCGGCACAGGAGGATCCAGAGCGGAAACCTGCTTGTTCGGCATCGAGTGTGTCTTCGAGATGTTGTTTGATTCGCTCAAGGATGATTTTAGCTATTATCTTAGCTACAGCAGGCAGCACGCAGATACCCCTCCAGTTTCCGCACTCCATTAAATTTCCTTTCTTAGGAAGCTTGACGATCATTCCCTTTTTTCACTCGTTAGTTGAACCAGAAGCTCAGCCGATGTTGTTAGCGCTGCTCGTAAGAGCTCTGCTGGAATACCGTCAAGTCCTACCGCCTTGTTGGTTTTGAGTGCCTTGATCGCGGTTATGATCTCACCTTTACTGGGAGTCTTGGTGCGTATTCGGGAACTTCTCACCTAGGGCATCTCAGTCTGATTTGGGAGCATATCGCTAGCGAATACACGGTTCAAAACCGTAGCGAAATGCTCTTTCCATCTCTTGAGCTGGTCCTCATCCGAAATGAGCAAGGAGCCGTCTAGGCTTTTAACTGGGTGTTGGCTGGAGCTGCGACCACCTGTCAGCTCTTTCGTGATTCTGTAGACGGTCCTGCTGTCGCACCTCCGTGCAGCTTCTTCTGCTTTTATAGCCGGCGCGTTGAGGTGGTTGCGCTTGTCACGTCGTACGCTACGCTGAACTTCTCTCATCTTCATGCGAAATAAGGACTCTAGCTCGCTTCTCCCTACTGCTGGGGTAGCTGCAACGCGAGCTTTCAGCTGTTTTCGTTCGTCAATCCGTCTCCAGGTATCCTCGGAAAGCCACGCCCTATGTCTTCCCTGCGATCGACCGACAATTCTTTCAGCACCAGATGTAAAAACATTTTTCACAGCACACCAATGGTCTTGGATGGTTGGGGGCATTGAGCCGTTGATTGCTTCCACACCTTGCGAAAAGTGCTCTCTTAATTGTTGGCGCACTGAGGGATCACTAAGTCTATCGATGTTGAACCTGGGCATTCTTGTGTTGTCGTGGGATCTTCGAACTGCAGCAGTGCGTAGTTGAAGAGTAGCTATCATAAGATGGTGATCACGTACTATCCCCACATCTGCCCCTCGTCTGTTTCGGACGTCCAGGAGACTGCTTCTAAAGCGGCGGCTGATAGCAAAATGGTCAATTTGGTTGGAGGTTGCTTGCCTGTCGTTGGAAACCCAGCTGACTTTGTGGCAGGTCTTGTGCTCAAACATGGTGCCACCTATCACAAGGCGGTTGGTATTGCAGAAATCCACAAACCTTTCGCCGTTGTCATTGCGGTTGCCTAGACCATGTTTCCCGATTACATGCTTGAGCCCTTCGTTGTCGCTGCCTACCTTGGCATTCAAATCCCCCATCACTATGACAATGTCTCCATTTGGTGTTGTGTTGAAGACGGCGCTTAAGAGATTGTAGAAGCTCTCCTTTTCGTCCTCAGACGAACTATTTGTTTGGGCGTAACACTGTATGATGGTGACACGTCGTACTCTAGTCCGGAATCTGGCCGTCAAAATCCTATCACCATGAGGCTGCCAGGAAATCAGGCCCTTGCGTGCTGCTGTTGTTAGCAGTAGTCCGACTCCATATTCTCGCGGACTTCCGGATGGTCTTCCAGAATAGAGTAGTACAGTGTTACGCGTTGGAGACTGGTACTCGCCCGCTTCTAACCATCTTACTTCACTTACCCCCAAAATGTCCAGTTTATATCGCATGAATTCCTTTTCCAGTTGGAGGAATCTGGCATTGTAAGGACCTTCTCTTCCCGAGTCGAGGAGCGTCTTTACATTCCAGAAACCTATCTTTGTCCGGGTACAATAGCCAAAAGTCGTCAACATGTGATCAGTCCTTATCCGAGGCATAGTGTCGGTTTCAGTAGCGAGCTGGTTTCAGTAACGCAGGTTGCTGGCCCACGTTACCTAGCCTAGAATCAAGGCCCTAGACAACCCGCACTTACAATTTTGGCCTATACGTATAAGGGTTTATACGTATAGTTGCCCGGGGACCACCACTAGGAGGTAAAGTAAGCACTTCATCACGAACTTGATTGTTGCGCTACTGGCCCAAGCCAAGTTTTGGGCAGTCAGTAGTTTCCCGATCAATCGCAATGCAGGTCCCCCAAAGTAGTAGTAGCAAATGAATTATTCTATTTTTGATTTAAATTAAGTTGATAAAAGTCGAAATTTAATTAAGTTGATAAATGTTGAAATATCTTCCTCTTGAACATGGGTAGTGAAGTAATCGTCTGCAATTCGACTGGAAGACTATTCCAGAGTCGAATAGCTGAGACGATGAAGGAGCGTTCTGCTATCGTGTGGGAAAAGCGTGGAAATATCAAACGTACACCTCTACGTGACTGAGCAAAGAGTAACATTTCACTCAAGTATTCAGGGCAGTTGTTCTGAATAATACTATGAAGCTTTAAAAGATTCCTGAAGGAGTAGTATTTATCCAACTTGATTCCCAGAAGATTAGAATTTAAATGCGAAACACTGGTGAACCTACGGACATTGTATATAAATCGCACACAGTCATTAAAAGCAACATTTAGTTTACGACTACATTCAAAATCCATGCAAGGATACACATTACAATTGAACATAAAAAACGGGACGATGAGTCTTTTCACTAGACGCATTTTCAAGCTGGGAATCAGCAGATGAGATGAACATCTTAAGGTACGCAGACCGTAATAGATTTTCCTAATCGAGTCAGAAACGGCATCACAACAACTGAGGGAGGAATTAATACTGAAGCCTAAATACTTAATCTTATTGACGTACGGAATGGTTTTACCATCAATGACTATGGATGGAAAATCAAAACAATTGACTTGAACCCTCGAGAGGATCATAGCCTCAGTTTTCAAGGGATTAAGCAGAAGTTTATTTAAAAAAGACCAACTTTGAATCCTCAAAAGATCCTCATTAACCCGCGCAACACAATCTTCCATCAAACCAATAGGTCGAGCTAGGTATATGGAAACATCGTCCGCATACATCAGTACTTTGCAATGGTCAACTGATTCGGGAAGGTCGTTAGTAAAGAGCGAAAACAACAAGGGTCCCAAAACTGAACCCTGCGGTACTCCGGAATTAACAAAAGTTGGTGTGGAGGTTCCGCTTTCCGTTTTTACGACCTGCACCCTGTTTGTGAGGTATTCACTCAGCAGCTTAAGAGCAGTAGAAGCGAAATTAAAGTTGTTCCTAAGTTTAGAGAGCAGAATTGAATGGTCAATGCTATCAAATGCTTTAGAAAAGTCTAAAAGAACCATAAGCCCAAACTTACCAGCATCGAGTGCAAAACGAAGGTCAGAAGTTACCTTTAACACGGCTGATTCGCAGCTATGTTTATTCCGAAAACCAGACTGCCAATCAGATATCATATTGTTAACAGTTAAATAATTTTGTATCTGTTTAGAGATCATTTTTTCAAAAACTTTCGATAAAAAACACAAAAGACTAATGGGCCTGAAATCTGAGGGGCATGTCGGATTCCCTTTTTTTGGAATTGGTATAACCATGGCTCTTTTCCATTGCTCAGGAAACTGACAGCTGTAAATACATGCATTAAAAATATGTAGAATGAATCTGAGCACTATAGGTAAAATCAGCTTTATAAATCTTGGAGAAATGCCATCTGGGCCAAGAGCATTTGATTTGAATGACTGAACGGCACCCAGAACGTCTACTACCACTACACAGTCAAAAGAAAAAGACTGACAAGAGCTTAAGGAATGTGATTCAATATGCCGACTGTTTGGAACACTGGATTGAGGAGCGAAAAACCTGCTCATATCTTCTGGGTTTAACGAGCACTTTAGTTTACCTTTATCCTTAGTTACACCTTCTGCTTTGAGATTTCTCCATAGCTCTTTCGAACTCAGTGTAGGATCAAGTTTTTTCAGTAAATGTGTCCTCTTAGACGAACGGATTACAGCAGTGACGTTGTTTCGAGCAACTGTGTATTGCCTCCTGTTGAACTCTGTCGGATTTCGTTTATATGACCTATAGAAACGCTCTCTCTCCCTAATAAGCAATTTAATTTCGTTATTGTACCAAGGGCAACATTTAGTTTTAACCCGTTTAGTAACAAGAGGAATGTAATCGTTGTAAAGCCTGTTCACGATGGTATTAAAAATTTCAACTTTGTTGCTGATGTCTGGTGTATTATAGATTTCCTGCCAGTTAAAGTCATAGCTGTCCCTTTGAAGGCCCGCGAAATCAAAATTTCGAAATGATCTGTAACTGTAAAGTCCACTGTTATGTGTCTCGTAAACATTAAAGTCAAGAGAGCAAAATAAAAAATCATGAATGAATTCAGAAGTGGGCCTTACTTGATCATTGCCGAGTATTCTTCGCTTTGAGCTAGTCAAGAAAAGATCTAACAATGATGGATTGATGATTGACTGAAAACATGTCGGATATCGATTATTAACGACCGATAGACCAAGTTTATCACAGAAATAGCGGAACAAACACACAGTGCTATTGTTAGCTAAAAGGTTAACATTGAAGTCAACACCAATTAGCATATGTTCGTACTTAGGACTTAACTTCAACAGAATATCCTCCAGTTCCTTCAAATTCTCCTCTTTAAAAGTATATGGGGGACAGTAGACAACAACTAATAAGGATTTTTCGAGACCATTGTTGAACTCAATACAAAGAAACTGGATGACTAGGTTAGATGAATAGATAAGCTTGGACGAGATATTTTCTTTAACATACATACAGACGCCACCACCAATTCTATCCACACGATCATTCCTAAATAATTTAAAACCAGGTAACTTAACAAGTTGGGACGAAATGCTACAATTAAGCCATGCCTCGGACACCATAATTACGTCTAACTTTGAAGTACTAAACATTTGGTAAAGTGCAGTATATTTTGACCGTATACTTCCTGCATTTAAGTGACATATACTCAGACCGTTGAATGCAGCACACAATATATTGAGAACGCTCCTTACATTGTCGTGATCTAGACCGAAAACCATAATAATAGTTTAAAATTAAGTGAAATACCCAGCCAGAAGAAGACATCTCAACAAAAACCAGACTTATATATCCAAAACAGACAAAAGTTAATGAAAATATAAAGATTTTAGACATTAGAAAATAATAATTCATTTAACCAAACTGCGCAATAAATTCTTAATCTCTGGCATCACTGGCCGCAAGCAAAAATTCAGTTATTTGTTAACGAATAGATAAGAAAAGTGAACAATGACATAGTTAAACACAAATCAGAACAGCATCAGCAGCAACAGTGATGTAGGTCAGTTACCTCCTCCAGAGCATAGAGATTCTAGCAAGAGCGAGTTGACAATGCAGGTAGGTCTTTTTTCCGCAGTCTCTTTGATGAAAACCCTCCCACCTCTCGTAAAAATAGTGTGTATGCATTTGTTGCGGCGAAGTTCATTGGCCCTCCGGAAAAGTGCATGATCATGCTTGGTGAGGCTTTCATACACACGCACAAACTTGTTGCTGGCGAAACCAAGGTCATTCAGAGTGATTAATTTGGCGTTTGTTTTATAGTACTCTGAGACCTTTTTCAGCAGATTTATTTTGCTTCGGGCGTGTGGAAGTTTCACAATTACTGCACTATTGGGCGAATTTCTCACGGGTTCTGTGCGAAAAATGTCAATCGGCGTTAATGGCGACAAGTTAATTTTAGTGCAAAGCAGCTGAAATATATCCGCGAGATTTTCGTTTGCTGTCGTTGGTATTCCATGTAAAACAATATCTCCTGCAATATTCCTTCGGGCGAGATCATCGAGTTGGAGTTTAAGCTGGGTGTTATCATCTGCAAGCATTTGCGCTTTGATTATTGATAGCTCATCCTGGAGAGCACCAACGCCAGAACAATGACTAATTGCATTGTCAACACTGATCTTACAGTCAAGCACTGAGTTGTTAATGGAGCTGTATCTCTCATTACTTTCGTGTTCAAGCGACATAACCTTTGCATTGAAGTCACTTCTATTTTATTAATACGTTCAGTCTGAGAGTTGAACATTGTGTTGATCTCGACTTTCAACTGCGAAACAATCGCGTTGGTAAGATTTTTCGTCAACGCTTCCAGTCGTGCTTCTATTTTGTCCCATAGTTTGGCAGAAGACAGGTGCGTAACTGGAGAACCGGATAATGCAGGGACAGAGACAACACTTTTATCTGTCGATCTCAGCTTTTTTTGTTGGTCGTTTAAATTGGACATTCTGTTATATGTACTCACAGTATCAATAAAAGCAAATAATTTTTCAATTAATTGATGATGTTAATTTAAAGCCCGAACTGGTAGAGCAAAATAAAGATCTTTTATTTAAGAACCACAACGAATGTTTTTTACTGCCAAATTACTGATTATAAATGGAAAATACTGAATTTATTGCGGAGCTATAACTATCACTACTCTCTCTTATTCGTCAGTTTTCCATTTCCTGCAGTGAACGCAGTTTTCTCTCGGTCCTTCGGATCGATCTGTACCTGCCAGTAACCGCTCTTTAAATCAAGGGTGGAAAACCGTCGAGCTCCTGAGAGTGTGTCCAATGTGTCATCGATCCGTGGCAGAGGGTAGCTATCCTTTTTGGTGACATCATTAAGTCTGCGATAGTCCACGCAGAATCGAGTGCTGCCGTCTTTCTTCTTAACCAGTACAACAGGTGAGGCCCACGGACTCTTAGAACTTTCGATGAGCCCTTCCTTCTCCATCGTTGACACCATATCCGCAACCTCCGTCTACTTTGCCAGTGGTAGACGTCTGGCGGGCTGGCGAATTGGTCTGGCATCCCCAGTGTCTATGCGATGTTGCACCAGATGTGTTCGGCCATACTCTCCATCCTGTGAGGCAAATATATCAGCGTACTCACTGATTAGATTTTCTGCCGTGGCTTGCTGATCCTGATCCAGTTCGCAGTGCTTGAGGATCATGTCCCTTACTTCGGCCAACCTGCCTGATGAAACGGGCTTCCCAGATTCCTTTCCAGTTATTGTCGAGATTAAACATATCGGAACACATTCACCAATAACCTCCCCTTGTTTTAGTTTGACGCTGTGGCTCTTTAAGTTTATGGGCCTTACTGGGACCAGGCTATTCTTTGGCTCCACTAAAACATTTCCCACAATGTAGTTTGGGGAATTCCTTCCTGAATCCGGCTCCAATAGGTAGAATCGGTGGCTCCCAGGATCATCCTCTAGTTTTGTCCAAATGATAGTCTCGGAAGATGGTGGTAAGACTTCGTCCTTGCTGAGTATTGTCCTTAAATGTGCTGCTTTCTCGTTCCCGTACACCATTGGAATCTCTACGTTCCTGTACCGCAGAACTTGCATCCCGAAGTCGATGATTACGTCATGTTCTTTCATAAAGTCCACTCTGATGATGCATTCATCACGTATGTCGGCCACCAGGAACGCATGGGAAACGGCCAACCCTGATAGTTGTAACGTGAGGCGAACTTCTCCGTATACTTTCGCCGCTTCCCCTGTCGCAGTCCTAAGATAGTAGCATCTGGTGTTGTGCAGCCAAGACTTCCGGACGAGATCTCTTCTTACAATGGAAGCCGTGGCGGCGGTATCGATAGTAGCCACGCACTTGTTTTTGCCGATGAATGCTTCCACAGTTAGACTCTTGTTGCATCGTTTGGTTTGGGAGACCTGGATGGTGGTCTTGGGGACGTCGATTCCAATAGCCAACTTCTGCCCCGCGAAGCTGGCTCTTAGGCGTTTCCCGACTCCTGGTTTCGAGGAGCCTGGCCAACAGGATGGATGTTGTCGCTGTAGGATGGTTGAATACTCCCGAACTTTCCGTTTCTTCACGTATTCGAGTTCCCTTGCCAAATTCTCGAATCTTCCTTCAACAGTCTCGATTTTTGTTTGAACGTTCTCGAATTTTGTTTCAACATTCTCGAGTCCTCCTTCAACGGCTGTTTCAAATGTCTCTATTTTGGTTTCTACATTTCCAATCTTCTCGTCAATTGTCCCGAATCTTGTTTCCAAACTTTTATTTTGTTCATCGAATTTGCCTTCGAGAACGCTCTTTTGATCGAATAGCTGTTGCTCTAGAGAATTCTTTTGCTCAGCGAACTTGGCGTCTAGAAAATTCTTTTGTTCAGTCAAGGAATTCTCTAGTTTCTCGAATTTTTCATTTTGAGAATTCTTTTGTTCGTCGATCTTAGCTTCTAGAGAATTCTTTTGCTGCTCTAAAGAATTGTCTAGCTTCTCGAATTTTCTATTCTGATCGTCGAATTTCTCAGATAGCAATTTCATTAAGGCCGACATGTCAGTCGTCGTACTTACTTGTTCTTCTTCGACGTCAAACAAAGCTGTTTCAGGATCTGCACCCTCGTCCGCCACTATTCTCCGCAACTTAATAATCAATTCTCTTTTCGTACCAGTCGTAGGTTGCCCCCGCTGGCTCAGTACTTCCTTTAGTTGCGGCAATGACAAATCTTCTAGCAATTTCCGAACCATTTTTTTTTTTGTTATTTTTTTTTTTTTACTTGCACAATAAGCAATACACAAAATTTGTTTTATTCCACTTTTCTGACACCAATGTAATTTGCTTGCTGGGGTTCGTTTAAATAAAACCGTCTTTTGTGTATTTTAATCGTTTATTTATTGTCCACTACTAACTTTACTTCAACACAATATTCAATCACTTGAATCTTTATTTTTTTCAAATTAAACTGTCACTACAGATTTTCAATATGTCGCTTGTTTTCGCCCCTGGTCTAATATCTCTTGTAATCGTTGTATTCACTTATAAACAACTGTATCCACGGTGGTTGTGGTATGGGTATTTATATGAATTTGCAAGGGGTTCTAGAACATGCTAGATGTTTCTCCGGGTGAATAGAGGATCCTGGAATATTGGGATATTGTGTGGAACAATTGTGGAACGTAAGCACATCAGGTTGGAATATTTACTGCTAACAGGTTTTGCAATAGATGTCGTTGCTACAGTTTGAGATACAGTGTTTTAGTTTTTGGTACACAAACCATCCTGTAGTCAATGGTACAATATTTATGTTTGCCTGATTTCTGAAACTCATTTCAAACAGGGAACTAAGATAAGAATTCCTGGGTATCTTTGTTTCCACTCTCCTCACCCAGCTGACAGTGCCAGGGGAGTGAAAAGTACCTTGGATCATTACGAATTGCCAACAATAGCAAAACAAACAATGCAAGTAGCGACAATAAACATAGAAACTAAAGGCAAGGAGTTTAAAATAGCTGCTATATACTGCCCACCCAAGCACTCGCCTACAGAGGAAGACCTAATTGATCTCTTCCAAATGTTAGGTAACAACTTCATCATCGGTGGTGATTTTAATGTAAAACATACATATTGGGGGTCAAGACTAATAACAACAAAAGGCAGGAAGCTCTACAAATCAGGGCGAAATTTTAACTGTGAATTTATTTCGACTGGATCACCAACTTATTGGCTACCTGAATTAACGGAAATACCTGATGTTATCGACGTCTTCATAACGAAAGGTATTAACAGAAAAGAAGTTAATGTTAATAGCAGTGATGACCTGTCATCGGATCATACACCTGTAATTCTAACAGTCAATGGTTTATCGATAGAACAGATAAAAAACCCACGACTAACAAACAAAAGAACGAACTGGTGTAAATTCAGAAAACTTCTCGAAGGTTTCATTAACCTTCCCCACTAGTCAGAACAAAACATATTGACATTGAAACAGAACAATTCATTGCCGATGTGCGACAGACAGCAGAAGATAGTACACCGACGTATCAACAAAAAAAACAGGATTCGGTGAAATACCCCACAGAAATCAAGCAACTTATACTTGAAAAGAGAAGAGCTCATAGAAAATGGCAAGCGACAAGATATCCTGGCGATAAAACCATTTTTAGTAGACTCAGTAATAGGCTTAAAAAAACTATTACTGAATTCAAAAATGATCCTCTACCTAAATACCTTTGTAATCTAACGGCTGATAAGGTCACGGACTACTCCCTTTGGAAGGCTGCTAAACGTTTAAAGAGACCTCAAGCGCAAGATCCCCCGTTGAAAACATCTGATGGGAAATGGCTCGACGATCCAAAGGAAAAGGTTAAACTGTTTTGTCAGCACCTTTCAAATGTTTTCAAACCGTTTCCACCTAGGGTAGCAAATAAAGATGTTGATTTCTATAACAGAGTAGACGAAAAGGAAATTCCTTATGTTTCGTTAAGAGAGATCGAGACATGTATTCATAAACTAAATGTTGCTGACTCAATCCAACTTCAGATATAAAATATTGCCACCACGTCCACCGAAGAATCTCCCTATTTCCACACAAAAAATACGAAGATGAACCACTCTTGGTAAACAGCAATTTTATTTTCTATAAATGATATTATACAAGGGATAAAAGTTAAAAAAGGTTTTATTTTGCTTTACAATGTTCCAACTTACATCCGTCTTAGGATTAATTGGCAGCAACAAAGAACAATAAAAACAGAATCAAAATTTAACTTCAACGCACAAACAACGACTTTCTTTACTTTACAAAGCCAAACATGTAAAAAAAAATGAATTTCACCATCTATCTAAATTCAGATACAAAAACCTTTGAGCAGAACAAAATAGTGCTACCAAACTCAGAATATAATTATCTTCGATGTCTCATGTTATCGATGCATTGAGTTATCGAAGTATATGAAATGTTGCTTGATGACACTCCGGGGGCCGTCTGAACTCCTAATGAGAAGACTTTACATCCAGAACAGCGAGCCTTCCGACTGATCTCTTTTCCTTAATTGAGGCATTGGGTAATTGAACGTCCGCCATTCGCACAACTTCATCCGGACCAGGGTAAACTTTAACGATACGACCCAATTGCCAAGCTGAACGTATCTCATTAGGCTCCACAACAATAACTAAGTTGCCTACCTCTACTTCCCTTGTGTCTTTGTACCACTTTGATCGCCTCGTGATGTCCGGTAGATACTCGGTGTACCAGCGTCTTGTTAGTTAAGCCATTAGGTGTTGAGATCGACGACTATAGAGTTTGCTAAACATATCTCTCTCAGAGAAGGTTCCGGGGGCCGTAACGTCTCTATCATCCTCTCCAAATAGCATTGAGTTCGGAGTTAGTGGTCTGGGGTCTTCGGGATCGACTGGAACGTGAGTGAGTGGTCGGCGATTTATTTGTCCTTGAGCTTCCATAAGAGCATTTCGCAGGACATCTTCCCGGGGGATTAATCCTCGGAGAACGAAGTCGACACTTCTCTTAATCGACTGGATGAGGCGCTCCCATGCTCCTCCCATCCACGGTGAATAAGCTGGAATGAATCGCCAAACAATTCCCTTGTACTTCGCAGAGAATTCACTAAGGGAAGTCTCCATCGCCTTGACATCCCTGTCCAACAGGTTCTTTGTACCGACGAAGTTGAGGCCGTTGTCACTATACAGGAACCGAGTGACAACACGGTTGATAACAAAACGCCGAACAGCCATAGTACATTGGTCCAAGCTTAACTCGCTGAGTAATTCAATCTGTACTGCTCGAAACGTCAGACAAGTAAAAATCATACCATATCGTTTTACCGTGCCACGTCCAAACTTCACCAACAGAGGGCCGAAACAATCGACGCCGACATGAGTGAAGGGTCTTGAATCAAAAGCCAAACGCGTCTCAGGAAGCTGACCCATCAGCGGCATAACAGGCCTGGCTTTAAGACGTTTGCACATGTTGCAATTAAACTGCACTCTTGCGACTGCTCTTCGTATGCTTATTACCCAAGCACGTTCACGGATGTCCGAGATTGTCGTAGCGGTTCCCATGTGAAGATTCACCACATGATAATGCAGAATAAGTAGATCGACTAATGGGTGATTCTTGGGCAGGATCGCCGGATTGCGTGCCGCGTAAGATGTTTTTGCCTTTTGTGCCCTCGAACTCATCCGAACCGTTCCTTCCACATCAATAAATGGCGACAAGCTGAAAATAAAGCTCGCAGGTTTCACCTTTCCATTCTCTCTTAAAGATGTAACATCTGCTGGAAAAGCGTCAAACTGAATCTTGCGGAACAACCAACTTTCAGCACGACTGAACTCGTTCGGCGAGATGAAAACTTCTCTCTCAACGGTCTTTTTGCAAAGAATGTCCTTAAAGCGTAACAGAAGAGCCGCTACTCGCACAGATGAGGACCATCTTGCTATGAATCTGGCGGATAGGTTGTCGTAAACGCCGTACGAAATCGTATTTTGTTTCACATGAAACAAAAATTGTGTATCCAAATCCTCGTTCACCGAATCAACGAGAGTCTTACCTGGTTTGATGGGCCATTCACACACGGGACGCCTGAGGAAATCCGGACCTCTAAACCATCTCGTCTCCTGGTTCCCCATTCATGCGTCGAAACACTTAGTACCATCATCAGCGACGTTATCGGTGGAACCGGTGTAAAACCAATCACGAGGAGAAGTTGAGTCTAAGATTTCTCCAACTCGGGTAGCAACGAATGATGGGAACTTAAATTTCGATGAGTTAATCCGGGAAAGTACGGTTTTCGAATCGCATAGGAAACGCACTTCGTCAAACCGAATTGTATGAGATTCTTTGATTGTTGACGCCAATCGCACACCAAGAATTGCGGCCTGTAACTCCAAACGAGGTATTGATAATTGCTTTACAGGAGCCACCCTTGCCTTTGCCATAACTTGCGCAACTTCTACTTTATTACAGCGCTCAAAGCGTAAATAACTCACAGCAGCAAAAGTTTTCTCAGACGCATCGACAAAAATAATCAGGCTTACCTTAGAGTCATCAGGATTCCACGAGACATATCGGCGGGGAATTCTAAGCTTCTCGATATTCTTGAGCTCCTTGATGAAGTTCAACCACTGTAGCCGCAACTCGGATGAAACCGGCTCGTCCCAGTCAAATCCTATACGCAATACCTCCTGAAGCACTATGCGCCCTCGAATAATATAAAGAGAAATGATACCAAGTGGATCGAAAATCCTCATGATCGTTCTTAGAGTCTGTCGTTTAGTTATGGCAGCATCCGAAGCCAACATCCCCTCTATAACCTCATCGTCCGAAAGCTTGTATGAGAAATAATCTGTTGATGGCTGCCAGTACATGCCTAAAACCTTGGCGACAAAACTATCGCATTCGTTTGGATCAATGCTGATCAGCTTGGAGTTGACATGACCTTCAGGAATCTGCTTTAGAAGATCAGGGCTATTTGGCTGAACACCGACGAGGTCGAAATTCATTGAGTGGCAGATGCGAATGGCATCTTGAGTTACAGAAACAGCAGAGTCAACCGTATCGTGACTGTTAAAATAATCGTCGACGTATGTTCGCTTGGTCAAGCCATCGACTGCTTCCGGACATTCAGCTCGGAACAGATTAGCGTGGTGATTTTTCACGAACTGCGAACAAGTAGGCGAGCATCTGGGGCCGAACATCATAACCTGCATGATATACACTGTGGGTTTCCGGGAATTGTCACCATCACGCCATAGGATACGTTGGCACTGCTGGTCTTCCTCCTTGATACGTATCCGATGGAACATCTCCCTGACGTCTGCGTTCACAGCTACCTCGCGTTCTCGAAATTTAAATATTCCAGCATGAAGTGGAACGAGGTTATCTGGACCCTTGAGCAAATGAGTGTTTAACGAAACACCGTTGACTTTCGCAGCCACATCAGAAACACACCTGGGTTTAGACGGAATCTTGTTAGGATTTTCCACGATGAAGATCGGAGCATACCACACTCTTGGCCATTTTATTTTCAACTCATCTTCCGAAGCGATCCTGGCATAACCTTTGGATACTAACTCCCGCATGTGATTATTTTGCCACTCCAGAAGATGAGGTTTCCTTTTCAAGGACTTCTCCAATCCAATAAGGCGTTTTCAGCCATTGGGAAACTATCAGGAAGTTTAACATCATCGGCACGCCAGAGAAGACCAATCTCGTACTGATTACCAACCAACTTTAAAGATCGCTCCATAATATCCATTGCTCTGGTGACTTCTCGACTGACTAAGTCACCCTTGGAAGGCATGACACCAAACTCTTCCGTGGTAAAATGACGCTTGACGAGCTCATGCAATTCATCTTCCTTCTTAAAAGCGTCGTGGAACATAAACTTCATGGAAGGCCTAGATGCCTGATGGACGCAAGATATATTTAGTGTTTGAGCTGACTTACCATACACAATCCAGCCAAGCAATGTTTTCAAGGCGTAAGGCTCTTCATCACTGCCATGACGCTGCCCGTGACCCAACAGGAACTTCGCTTGATCCAGTCCAAGCAAAATCTTGGGCTTAGCGTCCACGAGATCTTTAAGTGGGAGGCCTCTAAGATGAGGATACAAAGATTTCAGCTGAGCAACATCAATCGACTGGCTGGATAGCCCCAAATCCTTGACAGTGTAGACATCCTTCAAGACATACTGCTTACGTTTGTTAACACCAGATACAGTTAAAGATGTTCGGATAGAGTCCTCTTGACGAGTAACCCCTTTGGTCCACTGAAGAGTGAGTTCTTCTGGCTTCCCTTCAAGCCCAAGCTCGTTGAAAAGATCCATTTCAAGCATCGTCAGCGACGAACCATCGTCGAGAAAGGCAAATGTATCCACGAACTTCTTCTCACTTCCATGAATCCGAATTGGGACAACCTTAAACATAACAGCGAGGTTAGTGCCGACATGAGACGAATGCACATGCGTTTGAGGAACGAACTGAGCTACTGTTGGGTTCAACATAGGATTACTACTGGTAGAAGACTGATGCAGTAACGGATGGTGGCGCCCAGTACATCCACTGGTCCCACATGTTCTTTTCCTGGAGCATGTTCGTCAATCGTGTTTCGACGGATCCAGACAAGAGAAGCAAACTGATTTTTCTTCGCATACGCGAGTCTTTGCTCCGCTTTCATCGCCTTGAACTCGCCACACTGACTCAATGGATGTTGTTTATAATTACACTTTCCGCACGAAGCTACTAGCACAGCTGACGAGACTGGTTCATGTGTCAGCATTCGCGATGACTTGGGGAAACTTTGTGTTTTCTTATTGTCAATCGGCCCTACAGGCTTCATCAGCTCAGGTGGCAAGTCAATCACCTTCTCCGTCAGGAACTCCTCAAAATGCTTAAAATTGGCATTTGGAACAGCAGCTTTCTTTTTCTGCCACTCTTGATATAGCCCAGCACCTAGCTTGGAAGCGAGACTCGTCATCACGTATCCATTGGTAAGATCCTCTTCCCTTTTCATCGATTTGATGTCGGCTACGAAACCATTTACCTTTACTGCCCACAGACGAAGCTTTGGATCAGAGGAAGCTTTGGAAGATTTAGCAACTCTGTTGTCAAATCATGAACGAGAACGTCGTAGCGCCCAAACATGATACGTAGCAAGTCCATAATTGCATCCGCGTCTGAGAAATATTTCAAGCGATCGCTCACAAGCTGATACGCTTCACCTTTCAACGCCTTTCGCAGACGAGCTACGTTCTCCTTGTCGTTGTATCTTCCCTCGATCGTAGTAGACTTGTAGACTTCTTCAAAATATGGCCATTCTCGCTTATTGTCACCGGAGAAAATCGGCAACTCTTGAACATTGCTGCGGTTAAGGATCGTGAGCAAATTAGCCATGTCTATCTCCCGAATCGAAGAATCGCGACTGCTTTCACGACGTTCAGGTTTCTCGCGAATAGGGGTGGACTAAAGAACAGGAACCGAACTATTCAACAGCGACCGATGATTGGCTTGTATTGCTTTTATTATTTCTAACCTCTCATCAGATTTGACAACAGCTGCACTTTTGGAAGTACCAGCAACAACAACTTCCGCCTGTTCTTTCACCGATTGGGACAACTTTAGCTTCATCTCCTCAAGTTCAATCCGCAACGCTGCAAGCTCCTTATCGCGTTGGGTTACTGAAGCCTGTGCTACTGCAGCTGCTTCTACCAAAAAGTCTATCTGGTCCCCAACTTCAATTACTGAGCCTGCTGGTTGAGAAGCTTCCTTAGCCGCATGCCCAGGCTCTGCATCTTCTTCTTCCGTGAGTTCGCAGTCCTTCTCTTCACAAAACCATGGCGTGACGGAATCGTAGAGGTCGGGATCAAAGCCATGACAAGTGTAATGCCACCAACGCTTGCACTTATCGCAAGCCACCATGTAGTCATCATCCACCTTACTGCAACTCGGGGACGTGCAGCTATGTCCTGATTTCATCATGCTGAGAGCTGGTTACTTTATTACTATCAATAAATAATCAATTACCGCAAAATGACGTTGCAAATCAACGTCTGGGATAAAATAAAATTATGTTGCTGACTCAATCCAACTTCAGATATAAAATATTGCCACCACGTCCCCGAAGAATCTCCCTATTTCCACACAAAAAATACGAAGATGAACCACTCTTGGTAAACAGCAATTTTATTTTCTATAAATGATATTATACAAGGGATAAAAGTTAAAAAAGGTTTTATTTTGCTTTACAATGTTCCAACTTACATCCGTCTTAGGATTAATTGGCAGCAACAAAGAACAATAAAAACAGAATCAAAATTTAACTACAACGCACAAACAACGACTTTCTTTACTTTACAAAGCCAAACATGTAAAAAATTCAGATACAAAAACCTTTGAGCAGAACAAAATAGTGCTACCAAACTCAGAATATAATTATCTTCGATGTTTCATGTTATCGATGCATTGAGTTATCGAAGTATATGAAATGTTGCTCGATGACACTAAATAATAGAAAATCACCAGGTTATGATCTTATAACTGCTCAAATCTTGAAGGAACTTCCTCCAACTGCATTGTTGAAACTCAAGCTTATAATTAATGCTTGCTTTAAACAAAGGTATGCCCCACATCACTGGAAGATAGCAGAAATTATTGTTATTCCTAAACAAGGTAAGCCTTTATCAGAAGTTACCTCATATAGGGCAATCTCACTTTTACCGTTGTTTTCAAAACTTTTCGAGAAACTCCTTCTTAAAAGGTTAGACCCAATTATAGAGCAAAGAAAGCTTATCCCTACCCATCAATTCGGGTTTAGGAATAAACACTCGACGATAGACCAGGTGCATCGTATAACTAATGTTATAGAAAAGGTACTGGAAGAAAAACAAATTTGTTCTGCAATATTCTTAGACGTTGCACAGGCTTTTGATAAAGTTTGGCATAAGGGTTTAGAGTATAAACTTCATAGGGATCTAGACAGTGCTATGAGATCCTTAAATCTTATACGACCCAAACGCAAAATAGTTGGTCTACTTAGATTTTTAACACAAAAATGCCTTCTTATGCTGAAATTAATTGGTTGGTAACAGTTATTTATAAAAAAATATATGAAAATAGTAATAAAGTAATTATTCTTAATAAAATTAGAGCAGGAGAAACAAAATAAATGAAGCATGCGGTGGCAATGTAAGTTTTACTGAAACAAAGATAACAGCATAATAGTTAGCATGCTCTCTTTTCAATGCATAATAGTTGGTCTAGTATTATTTTAATAGTGATTTGTTAAACCGTTACGAACGAATTGAGAGAAATGATTTTTGTAATTGCATGACCATTTTGTTTATGCCCTTCGGGTAGGGGGCAGAATATACCCGAGGTAGGCATGCCTGTCGTAAGAGGCGATTAAAATCCACCCTTCGTATACCGGGGATAAAATGTATACATAATATGCAATGAGTAAAACAAATAGATATAGTACCCCAGGTGGCAGTCCAGGTTCTCTGGAAAATCCACCCTCTTCGGAGGTAGGCTCTACGGATTCTGGGGAGAGCCAATTGTTGCATTTAATAAACCCCTTTTTTGAGAAATTCAAGGGTAACTCGGTCTCCACCATCAAGACCGAATGTCTCCGGAAAAAGAAGTCCGCCGGAAGCGCAAGCGCAAGAGAAACGGGACTCAGTGAAATGTAATAGCTTTGAGGAAGAAAACAATGAACTCCGTATTAAGCTAAATAAAATGGATCTACTCTACCAAGAGCTTAAGAGAGAGGTAGAATCACTAAAAGAGGAAAACAAGGCGTTAAAGAATTCACTTTTGCAAAGAGAACGGGAAATTACCCCACCCCGTGCAGCTAGTCCCAAATATCACACGGATGAAGAAGAGCTAGCACGCGAAACAAATGGGGTCTCAAAGAAAAGACCCAGCAAAAAACGAAGAGCCGGTTCTTCACCTGAAGTCGAGCCACGAAAACAAGACAAGGAAAAAGACTTGAAACAGAAACAAACTCACGACAAATTACGTCCCCCGCCTGCAATAAACGTCGTCGGCTTTACGGACTACAATAAATTGCATTGCCTTCTTAAGGGAACTGTGACATCGGAATTTAAAGTAACGTCATTCCGAAACAATGATTGGAAAATTAATGTAGTTGACTCTGACGGCTACCGAGCAATATCGAAAAAACTAAACGCGGAAAAGATCCAGTGGTTCACCTACGAAAATAAATCAGAAAGACCACTCCGTGTTATAGCAAGGGGTCTCCACCCCTCATGCACTAAAGATGACATTATAAATGACCTTAAAGGAAAAGGCTTGAAAATTATCGACGCAATTAATATCTTAAAGAAGATAAAGCAGAAAACGGAACAAGGCAATGAAATCTTGGTCAAGCATGGACTTCCGCTCTTTATGCTAACCTTCGATAGAAGCGAAAATATAGACGATATTTATAACGTAAAAAGTATTTTGAATATCGTAGTTAAAATCGAGCCTATGCGTACGAATACACGATCGATACCTCAGTGCAAACGCTGTCAAGGTTTCAATCACACCCAGTCGTATTGCCAAAAAGAACCGAAATGTGTAAAATGTGCCGGGAACCACTTATCAGAAAGGTGTGACTTAAATAAGCAGGCTCCGGCGACCTGCATAAACTGTAAAGGCAAGCACCCAGCAAACTATCGAGGTTGTGAAGTAGCAAAGGAGCTTCAAAAAAGGCGCGATACTCTCAAGAAACCGATACACCCGAACCCAAGCTTAAGAGATCGTAAAACCGATAAGCCCAAGACCGCTAAGCCAGTCAAAACGAAGCGATCGATAAAGGGAAATAAAAAAATTGCGCAAGAGAACGTCGCTGGTCCAAGTGCAGCGGAAAAACCGCCACAGGTTGACGCGAGATCGTACGCGCAAGTCGCGTCAAACGAAAACAAATTAAGATCAGCTACAACAGATCCGGTTAGCCAAATATTTACCATTATATTGGAAAAATTTGAGGAGCAAACCAAAGTTAATAAAATTATACTTGACAAATTGAGCAAGCTCGAGTTCAAACCTCGCAAGACAATCAAAAAAACATGAATATGAAACAGCTACTTAAGATACTAACGTGGAACGCAAACGGCCTTCTGAAAAAAATCGACGAGTTAGAAGTGTTTCTACGGAAAAATAACATTGTCATATGTTTGATATCGGAAACGCACTTAAAAAAGGGACTTAGACCCAAAATAAAAGGCTACAGCGATTACCATGCGAATCATCCTTCGGAAAATGCGAGAGGCGGGTCCTCTCTTTACATCAAAGACTGTATTAAGCACTCCGAAAACATAGAAATAGAATTTGATTCTATGCAAATAAGCTCAGTCTCCGTAAAAATAAACCACTTAGACTACAACATCGGATCTAGTTACTTCCCTCCGGGATATAAGCTAGTAGAAGACGACCTCGTTCGTCTCTTTGACTCACTTGGACCTAATTTTGTCTTAGGTGGTGACTTTAACGCGAAACACACTTTCTGGGGATCCAGATGCAATTCGACAAAAGGCAGATTATTGTACAAAGCCAGCATGAAACGTGGGGTGAACTTTTTTTCGACAGGAAAGCCAACTTATTGGCCAACTGACAAAAATAAAATCCCTGACCTCGTCGACTTCTTTATCGTAAAAGGGTTAACTAAAAATTTGACGAAAATCGAAGAATGCTATGATCTATGCTCAGATCACTCGGCAGTCACTCTGAAAATAGGTGGAAGTCTAGTAAAAAAAGAAGGACCGCCTAGGTTAACTAGTAACAAAACTAACTGGGACGCTTTCAGAAGAGACTGCAAGGAAAATGTTGCTTTAAATGTACCGCTAAAGACACCGTTCGAAATAGTAGAAGAAATCGACAAACTCGTCGAAGCCATACAGAGCTCAGCGTGGAAAAACACTCCTTTGCGAAAGACAGAAGCGCGGAAGCGCAAGAGATGGCAACAATCCCGCGCGCCACCGGATAAAACTTATCTGAACCATCTTTGTAACAAGCTTAAAAAAGTGCTGCAGGACCTAAAAATTCACGAGACTTCTACTTACCTCGAGGGTTTGACCGCTGATAAGTATTCAAACTACTCTCTATGGAAAGCCTTGAAGTCCATAAGGAAACCTGTAATGCACTCGCCGCCAATTAGGAAAGCTAACGGGGAATGGGCAAAAGAAGATAAAGAGAAAGCAGAATTATTTGCCGATCACTTAGAGGAAACGTTCAAGCCGTTCGATGGACAACCGTTGATCGAAGATCCGAATGATAATATGGCACCCGACAACTTTAGAGTAAAAACCGTATCCCTGTCCGAACTTCGAATGACAATAAAAAAATTGAAAAATAACAAGGCTCCGGGATATGATTTAATCACTGGCGAAATTTTGAAAGAGCTACCGAAAAAAGTGCTGGTTAAGTTGCTCTACATTATAAATGCTTCCTTAAGACTATTATATGTCCCAAGGCAATGGAAAGTCGCCGAAGTTATTATGGTTCCGAAACCGGGGAAATGTGCAAATGACAAGAAATCATATAGACCCATTTCACTTCTGCCAATAATATCTAAGGTCTTCGAGAAACTTCTGCTGAAACGATTGCAACCAGTAATTGAAGAAAGACACTTGATCCCGGATCATCAATTCGGGTTTCGGGTCAAACTTTCCACAATCGATCAGGTGTATCGAATAACGAACGAGATTGAAAAAGCTCTAGAAGGGAAAAAAATATGCTATAGCGCTTTTCTCGACGTATCGCAAGCCTTCGACAAGGTATGGCACGAAGGCCTAAGGTATAAGCTAAGGGTAATCTTACCGGAAAAGTTGTACAGAATATTGGAATCTTATCTTGAAAACAGACTTTTCCGTGTTAGACACGGGAGTGAATATGCGGATTTCAAAGATATCTACGCCGGTGTTCCACAAGGAAGTGTTCTCGGTCCAATCCTGTTCTTGCTCTACACAGAGATATACCACAAGATGAAGGGACCGTTGTAGCAACGTTCGCAGACGACACGGCTATCCTCGTAACGGATGAGTCAGTCGAATCATCAACGGGAAAACTCCAACGAGCTTTGAACAATGTATGCGAATGGACAAAAACCTGGCGAATAGTCCTCAATGAGACAAAATCAACGCATGTCAATTTTACGTTGAGAAAGATAAACAACTTACCTATATCCATTAACGCGGTACAAATACCTTACGCAAACGAAGCAAAATATTTAGGAATGACCCTAGACGCAAAACTTAAGTGGAAACCACACGTTAAAAAGAAGCGCGAAGAGCTCGAAATCAGATTTAGAGAAATGTATTGGCTACTCGGAAGATACTCGAAGTTAAGCGTATACAACAAACTGCTTCTGTATAAGCAAGTGCTAAAACCGTCTTGGACATATGGTATACAACTTTGGGGTTGTACCAAACCAAGGAATATGGCTCTACTGCAAGCATTTCAAAATAAAATGCTAAGAGCAATCGTGAATGCTCCTTGGTATATAAGGAATAGTGATATTCACAGAGATCTAGGAATTGCTACCGTGAGGGACGAAGTAACAAACTTTGCTCGCAAACTTCGTACCCGTCTTCGTGTTCATTGCAATAATGAAATAATCCGTACTATGGACGTTACAAGCCTTGAGCGCCGACTACAAAGAACAAGACCTTTCGACCTAGCGCCGTAAGGAAAAACCGCATGTAATGACGGTGTTAACTTAAGTATGAAGACGTTTTTCCGAATTTTAATCAGAGCGTTTATTAAGCGTAGCTAAGACAACGATAGGATAAAATTTCCTAAAATTTATAAAGATTATAATAAAGGAAGGTTTTAATGTACAAAAATCTTACGTTTGATATCAAAACTTAAAGTTAACTACAATTTTTTTTACTTTGGTAAATTAAGTAATCTGCTTCCATGCAGTTCGACTGCTAATTAGAAAAGAAAATGGGTTTCCTTTGCTACGGCGAGTGACGTTTCAAAGGAAATGGTTGGATTGATGAAATGTTCAGAAATCTTTAGAAATTGAATATGCGCCATCTACTTAACAGTAGCGCCGATGTTGCCAGGTTCCTCAACACTCCCCCCCCGGTAAGTTGGAACTGTGATCCTGCTTACCGCCATTGTTCGAACCGGTTACATCGAGTACTGCTAACTTGGATACAGGCCGCACATAGACACCAGATTCAGTCTGAATAACAGCACTCCTTATTTTGCCATCCCTACCAGGGTTGACTTCCAGCACCCGACCTTTGGGCCAGGAATTTCTGGCGTTCTTTTCATCGACAATGACGACAACGTCGTTAACGGAAATCGGCTTAGAAGGCTGAAACCACTTTGTCCTTCTTGTTAGATTCGGCAAATACTCGCGAATCCACCTGCGCCAAAAGGAATTGCTAAATTGCTCCGCCATGGTCCAATTTTGTTTCAGGATAACACCTTCATCGTGGAATTCTCCCATCGGTTTTGAGCCGCTTGAGGAACCCAGCAAAAAATGATTGGGTGTAAGGGCTTCTTCATCTTCGGCACTAACGGGAACATATGTTAGTGGACGGGAGTTTATGATGCTCTCGACCTCAGCCATCATTGTTGATAGTAGTTCATCACTCGGAGTTTTGCTAAAGCTAATTTGCGAAAGAACCTGCTTTACCGAACGCACCAACCTTTCCCAGCAACCGCCCATGTGTGGGGCTGCTGGCGGAATGAACGACCATTTGAGCCTACCCTCACCTATGCTTTCTACCAGTTTTTTACCATCAATTTGTTCTATCGACGCTTGTAACTCTCTGCTAGCCCCTCGAAAATTTGTTCCATTGTCCGTGTATATCTGTATAGGCATTCCCCTTCTTGCAATGAAACGTTGAAGAGCGAGAATGCAGGAGCTAGTTGACAGGGAGTGTGCGGTCTCCACATGAATCGCTCTCACCGTCAAGCAGGTTATCAGCACCCCCCATCGTTTTTCCCTTCGCCGACCCACAGCCACGAAAAGTGGTCCAAAATAGTCCATTCCGACGTAAGAGAAGGGCCTCGTGAACGTCTTGAGTCTAGCTGGAGGTAGCTCACCCATTATTGGGATCGATGGTTCAGCCTTCTTGTTGCGGCACAGCTAGCAACGACGTTGAACCATTTTGACCATCACACGTAATCTCGGGACGAAGAATCGCTGACGAACTTCGTTCACGACAGTCTCGTTGAACTGATGCTGATATTTGCAGTGATAGTGGTCCAGAATCAAATACGTGATGTGGTGATCCTTTGGTAACACGATTGGCTGCTTAGTGTCAAAGTCCAAGTCAACTGCTGCATTGATCCTTCCTGCGATTCTCAACACTCCGTTTTCGTCTAGATATGGCGAAAGCTTGTAAAGTATGCTTGTTTTTGGAATAGTAGCTTCCCCTGATGTAGTCTCTTCAAGGATCTGTATTTCCTCGCAGAATATATCTCTCTGCGCCTGCTTCCACAAATAATGCTCACCCCTTTTCAGAAAATCCTGGAATTCGAATGAAGAATTGCTATTTTTCGACAATTCAATGAATTGGTAGACTTTTGCAATAGTGTTGTGCAACTTCCGCCACTTTGAAAATTTGCGAAAATCGATTACACAAGTTGGACTTACTATAGTGTGGTGAAACTGTTCAATAGTTTCAATGTCCACAGGATTAGCGTCGAGTTCGCACTTAGGCCAAGACTGCTCTGAGTGCCATAGAAAATCAGGACCTCTATACCAGTGACTTTTTGATGAAAAGTCGAAGTGCATTCTGGTTTTCGTAGCCTCGTCTGCCACGTTGAGTTTAGATGGCACCCACTTCCAAAGAGCTGCGTCGGTTTTCTCAAGAATCTCCCCGATTCTCAATGAAACGAACTGTTGGAATTTTCGACTAGGTGACCTGATCCAATAGATGACAGTTTTAGAATCTGTCCAGTAAATTTGTCGTGTGAAACGAATTGAATGGCTTTCGATGATCGTGTGAGCAAGTCTGGTACCCAGAAGTGCCGCTTCAAGTTCCATTCGTGGGATTGACAACCGACGTAAAGGCGCTACTTTGGTTTTCGCTGCTATTAGGCGACACTCGAACTCTTTTCCATCTGAAACTCGTATAAATGCTGCAGAAGCCAGAGCATCTTCACTCGCGTCGCAGAATATATGGAGCTCGACTTCAGCTACATTCGCGAAATTGAGCGCGGTTAAATACGTACGGGGAATCCTTATATTATTGATCAGAGGCAATAACCGTATCCACTTACTCCATACGGCAAAGTGTTCATGTTTAATTTGCTCATCCCAATCGACGCCTGATCTCCAGATTGACTGGAGCAAAATTTTCAAATTCACTAGGACATTCGCGATTAGTCCTAACGGATCGTATATTTTCATTAATAGTCTAAGAACTTCCCGTTTGGTTGGAATTCGCTTACCACTCATTACTTCTGGATTCATTTGATTACTGATGAATGTAAAGAAAAATTCGTCGCTTGCTGGTGACCACCAAAGTCCGAGTACCTTCTCCTCAGTTGACATAGGCACATACGAATTCTTACTGACACTGCAACCCTTTAATTGGTCCAGGACATATTGTGAGTTGGACCGAAAATTCCGGATCTTAAATCCACCTTGGCTATGTACATAAATGACATCTTTCGCCACTTCTGCTGCTTCCACTTCGTTTTCAAAACTTGCTATAAAATCGTCAACATAATGATTTTTTATTATAGCATGTACCGCAACTGGGTATTGCAGCGCGAATTCCTCAGCGTTTTTATTTTTTATGTACTGTGCGCAGAATGGTGACGATGTTGCGCCGAACGACAATACCTTAAGGATGTATGTTTCGATCTCATTAGTTTCCATATTTCGCCACAGGAATCGCTGGGCTTCCTGGTCCTCCGTCTTGATGCGGATCTGGTGGAACATTTCTTTAATGTCCGCACACAGTCCCACCTTCCGTTCCCTGAAACGAAAAAGAATCCCAAGCAGAGGCGATGTAATGTCTGGTCCTGTCAGCAGAAAAGAATTTAGGCAAACTCCATTTACCTTTGACGCGGCGTCCCACACAATTCGAATTTTGTTCGGTTTGTTGGGGTTGAATACCGGGAAAATTGGCAGGTACCACGTCTTCTCTTTTTCCACGGACTTAGAGTCAATCTTCTGAGCATAACCTTTATTTATATATTCCGCGATTAAATTCGATATAAGTTGATGAAGGTGCGGTTCTCTTACCAATCTTTTCTCTAGGCACTCGAGGCGGCGCATTGCATTTGATTTACTGCTTGGAAACTTCAGATTAGCATTTTTCCACAGTAGTGGAACTTCAAATGCAGTTCCAACCCTTTTAGAATGAATGTCAAGAATTTGTTTCGCCCTTTTATCGTCCGGCGATAAGAGCATCACCCTTTTCGTACCCATATTTTCAATAGCAAAATATTCTTTTACAGAATCACTCAAGCGCGCATCATTATCTCTACAGCAAGCGCAAATATGTAACTGGTAATGCACACTCAGAATCCTGGTTGACTTCTTATCACATGGGCCAAATACTACCCAACCCAAACGCGTTTTGGTTGCGACTGGTTCTTCCATCCGTCCTTCTCTCATCCGCAGTGGTATCCCCAAGTTCCAGTGCTTTAAGCCTATTAGAATACGAGGTTTCGCTTTAGAAAATGAATGTATTGGAATACCCTTTAAATGTTTATACCGCTCAGCCAACGCATCAACGCTAATTGTTTGTTCGGGAAGATCCAATTGTTCCACAGTGCGTACGCCGCAAAGTGAGTATTTTCTATTCTTATTACTTCCCGATATGACAATTGAAATCTTTCTTGAATTCGATTCCTCCCGAATTGTATTTGAAGTCCACTTCAGTTGCAAAGGCATGTGTTCTCCTTCTACTTGCAGGTAGTTTGCTAAATCTTCTTCGATCAACGAAGTTGACGACCCATCATCAAGAAAGGCGAATGTGTCTATTTGCACCCCTGTTCCGTAAAGTGTAACGGGTAATATTCTGAAAAGAATTTCCTTTTCATTCGCCTGGGTGTGGTATATGGGAGATGTCGTAGTTGCGACAGCAGTGGCTGAAGGAATGTGTGTATCAACGGCGACGTTGCGTACTGTCGGTGTTTTATTCGACGATTCCAAATGTCGACTGTTGGCCTGCACGTTGTTGGTAGGTTTATGTAGTAGTTTGTTGTGTCGAAAAGGACAACCGTTTTCTCCGCACGTTTGCTCCAATGAACATCTGTTGTTATGGCGACGAAGACATGTGCGGCAAAGTTGTTTTTCTTTTACAACGGACCATCGTTGCTGCACTGTGTAATCCAGAAATGTTCGACATTTGTCGACTGAAGAACAGTTCCTGTCACAGACCTTACATTTCTTGAGCGACGCATCATCGTAAAGATAAACAAAGGACTTTTCCTGCCGTTGCTTTTGCTCCAACCGTTTCTCTTGTGCTATAGGGCAAGTGAATGTTACATCATTCGCTGCTCGACCGAGTTCAAACAGCCATGTGCTGAAGTGCGAAATATCAGTCGTCGGAAGTGTTTGCCTATAGATCGACCAATTTAAACGGATTATAGGAGGTAACCTCTCCACTAATTCTTGCAATAGGATGGGATTATTTAAGTGTGAGGAGCATCCAGCCATTTGCATTGTTGCACAAATATTTTCAACGTCGAGTGAGTATTTCACGATCGTTTCTAATTTGTCCGCTTTGGGCTGAGACTCATGTCGAATTTTTTGCAATAATGTATTTATGATGATTTCAGGGCGTCCAAACATCATTTTCAAGGTGGAAATAATTTTATCAACTTGGCCTGGGTGCGACAAACGGCTGCGCACAGAATCAAGAGCTCTCCCTTTAAGGCAGGCGCGCAGACGTCCCAGATTCTCGTCGTCCGAAAACCCACAAATTCGCGTGCTGTTCTCGAAGGAACTAATAAACAGCGGCCAATCCTCAGGATTTCCATCAAATTTTGGAAGGTCTTTTGGTGTTGATTGCCTTGCAGCCATTTGGCGATGTGACAGTTTAGGTGGCTCCTGGAGTCTTAGCGGTTGGACTATGTAATTGGTTGCATTCGCAGCTGCTTGCGTACTTGGTTGATGTGCATTTTTAATAAATAAAGTATCGTGTTGATTCTGTTGCACTTTTGGACCGAACCACGTGTTGTTAAGCATGCTGCTATTTGGCATTCCTGGATTGGACGTTGGGTTTTGCTGTTCACCTTGCCACTTTAACCAATGTTCCACGCGATTCTTTGACATTGTAGATAATTCTTCTTCATTGACGTCATCTTCATCGTCGGATTGCATTCCTTCAAGAATTTCATATTTTTTGGCCAAGTACTTCTCTTCCAATGACTTTTCTTCCTCCAAGCGTTTCAATTGAATAGAAATTCTCCTTCGGGAAGATGTTTTGGATTTGACTGACAGCGCATTCTGAGGATCTGGAACTGATTGTGGTAATTGGAGAGGTAAAACTGTGGGTGCACTTTGTGCTGAACTAGATGGTTGCGGAACGCTCATTGGAGCTGGCGGGGACGGTTTCACTGCTCGGTGCAATGGAACGGCTGTGCTAACATTTAATGCGGTGGGAGGTAATGAACTATTTTTGGTGATTAGATCACCTTCAGCCTCCGACGGTGGCGGTGTGCGAATCATTTACTGGTTTTACGAAAGCAAAGGGATAATAAAGACTCAAATGGTACTCACCCTATGTCCCAGTTGTAGGTTATGCACGTGGGCCGACAGTCTGCTGATTTGCTTTGGAATGTAGAATCGTGTGCTTCAGGCTTTCTTCTGAGGGATCTGGATGATTTTCCTTTCTCAGATACACGAAATTTGTTTTCCAAACGAAATTTTATTTTGTTAACTTAAGTATGAAGACGTTTTTCCGAATTTTAATCAGAGCGTTTATTAAGCGTAGCTAAGACAACGATAGGATAAAATTTCCTAAAATTTATAAAGATTATAATAAAGGAAGGTTTTAATGTACAAAAATCTTACGTTTGATATCAAAACTTAAAGTTAACTACAATTTTTTTTACTTTGGTAAATTAAGTAATCTGCTTCCATGCAGTTCGACTGCTAATTAGAAAAGAAAATGGGTTTCCTTTGCTACGGCGAGTGACGTTTCAAAGGAAATGGTTGGATTGATGAAATGTTCAGAAATCTTTAGAAATTGAATATGCGCCATCTACTTAACAGTAGCGCCGATGTTGCCAGGTTCCTCAACAGACGGTATTAGTAGGTGCCTTCACTGGAAAGCTACCTACCTAACGCGATTAACACTACAGAAGCGTAAACTACTCGTTAAGGCAACTTAGTCGTAGTCATCACAAAAAATGAAAAAATGAGAGGAACGAATTTCCTACTACTATGAGTACGCGCAGCCGGTTCTCATAGTGCCTCTCTGAGGGGGTGAGGTTTAGCCCGTAGGCATATACTGACTAGCACTGATGGCATTGTCAGATATATGAATCGGGCATAACCAATGGTACGGACCATTGGTATCTTTTGAAGATTCCTGCACCTCCAGGCGCAACCAAAAAAAAAAAAAAAAATTTTGTTTATGCAAAGTTAGTATCAGTTTTTGGTCAAACATGGCGCGTGGCGTTGCACTATCGCGAGATCTTAGGGAGTCGATAATTAAGGCATTCCAAACGGGATTATCCAGCTATAAAATAGCTAAAAAATTTAGTTTGCCGCGATCATCGGTGCAAATCATAATTACAAATTACAAAAATTCCAGAAATGTGGAAAGAGGTAAAAAACGGGACGTCCAACGGTAGCAAAACCTCGTGATTGTCGTTTGTTGAAAAAAATTATCAAAGAAAACCGACGCCAAACTGCCGCTGCCTTAACTGTAGAATGGAAAAGTCGTATTAAGAAAAACATTTCCGTCGATACTTGCAAAAGAACAATGAAAAAAATGGGTTACCGTTTTTATAAGGTTTGTTTTAAAATAATTTAATATCATAAATTTTAAAATAACTTCACTCATGCAAAATTCAGGCGAAAGAAAAGCCACTTTTGACGCCTAAACATAAGAAAAGACGGGTTGAGTGGGCGAAACAACGTAAAACCTGGACATTAAGTCAATGGCGGACGGTTATTTGGAGCAATGAATCCAGGTTTGAGGTTTGCGTTGGCGACGAACGCAAACGTGTGATTCGAACCTCCAAAGAACCCTTTCACAGGGATTGTTTAAAACGAACCGTGAAGTTCCCAGCATCTCTCATGGTATGGGGATGCATGTCTGGGCGTAGTGTTGGGAATTTACACTTTCTTGACGGACTAGTTAATGCTGTGAAGTTTGAACATATTCTGCAAGGGCAACTTCTTCCATCAGTACGCGGCTTCAATCAAGTGACGGAAGTTACATATTTCAGCAAGATGGCGCTTCTTGTCATACGGCTAGGTCCACAACGCGATGGTTATCTGCTGCAGGTATTCCTTTAATGGAATGGCCTCCCAGCAGCCCTGACCTTTCACCAATCGAAACTGTTTGCCACAAGATGAAGCAGAAACTGAGACAAGAGCCGGCTAGGACTCTTCAGAACTTACAAAATAAAATTATTAATATTTGGCAATCATTTACTGCTGAAGAATGTAAAAAACTAGTTGATACTATGCCACGAAGAATAGCAGCAGTAATTTAGAAAAAAGGTGACGTAACAGAGTGGTCAAAAAAGTACTGCAAACATGTTTTTTCCATAAGATCGCTCCTTATCGTGAATTTATTTAGGTTACTTCCTTATTTGTTGCTTATTTCATTAAATCTGAATTAAACCTTACGTTAATCATTAAATAGTGTGCTACTTGCTTCAAAACTGCAAAGGATGAGCACGTGTAAGTATCAATTGCTTGGTAGACCAATTATTTTGCGTTTGGGCTCGTATAGGTAATAGATTCCTTAGAGTTCGTTATGGCTCAGCGTATTCTGAACTTAAAGAAATACAAGCAGGTGTTCCACAGGGAAGTATTCTAGGACCCACCCTGTATTTATTATATGCGAGTGATACCATGATAGCCAGATTTGCAGACGACAACAGGTCTATCAACAGATAGATGTGTGGCTGAAGCTACAGAAAAGCTACAAAATTCAATTAACGAGATATGTGATTGGACGCAGCGATTAGGAATTAAACTTAATGAGTCAAAGTCCATCGATATCAATTTTACAAATAAAAAAATAACAAATCTTCCCGTGGTTATTAATAATCAAGTAGTTCCTTACTCTAACAGAGCTAAGTATCTTGGTATGAATCTGGATGCTAAACTGAAATGGAAGGAACATGTGAAAAGGAAAGTAGAAGATCTAAATATTAAATATAGAAAACTTTATTGGTTGTTAGGATATAACTCAGAACTGTCCATTGAGAATAAAATCCTATTATACAATCAGATATTAAAACCCATTTGGACATATGGTATCCAATTATGGGGTTGCACAGAGAAAACAAATGTTCAAATGTTGCAAACGTTTCAAAATAAGGTCCTTCGGGGAATAGTGAATGCCCCATGGTACATTAGAAATAGTGACTTGTATCGAGATTTTCAGATCGACCTCGTAGCAGATACAATTAAAAAGCACGCAATGCGTCACAACGAGCGTTTGCAGATGCATATCAATCCTGAGATAGACGATGTCTTAAATGTACGAAATAATATTGGTAGGTTAAGAAGGACCAAGCCCCATGAACTTTCTTGACAATCACGAGAGAACGTACAATATTTAAATTATAATACCTTCTCAAACCCGACTTAACGTTGAAAATAAAATCTTTGTCGATCACTAGTTGATTGGTCATGATCAAGGAGGAGTTTTTAGTGCGGTTAGAGTCCCACACTACTTTGGGTTTCTTACACCACTGTGTCTTTCGAGATTTTCACCTTCATAACAAAAAAATAAAAAATTATGTCTGTTCATCGAAGACGGGAAGCTGCATCTCTTTCCTTCGCGGGCAGTCGGTTGAATACTCCCAAACTTTCTGTTTCTTCACGCATTCGAGTACCTTTGCCAAACTCTCGAATCTTCCTTCAACAGCCTCGAATTTTGTTTCAACACTCTCGAATCTTCCTTCAATGGCTGTTTCAAATGTCTCAATTTTGGCCTCTACCTTTTCAAACTTCTCATCAATTGTTCCAAATCTTGTTTCCAAACTTTTATTTTGTTCATCGAATTTGCTTTCGAGAACACTCCTTTGATCGAATAGCTGATGTTCCAGAGAGTTATTTTCTTCGTCGGTCTTAGCATCTTGAAAATTCTTCTGCTCAGCTAAAGAATTTTCTAGTAGCACGAATTTCTTGTTTGCACATCCAGCTTTTTATTTTGCTCGTCTAAAGAATTATCTAGTTTCTCGAATTTTCTATTCTGATCGTCGAATTTTTAAGATAACAATTTCATTAAAGCCGACATGTCACTCGCCGTACTTACTTGTTCTTCTTCGACGTCAAACAAAGCTGTCTCAGGATCTGCACCCTCGTCCGTCATTATTTTCCGCAACTTAATAATCAATTGCCTTTTCGTACCAGTCGTAGGTTGATTCCGCTGGCTCAGTACTTCCTTTATTTGCGGCAATGACAAATCTTCCAGGAATTTCCGAACCATTTTTTTTTCACTTACACAATAAGCAATACACAAAATCTTTTTTATTCCACTTTTCTGACACCAATGTAATATTCTTGCTGGGGTTCGTATAGATAAAACTGTCTTTTGTGTATTTCACTGTTTATTTATTGTCAACTACTAACTTTACTTCAACACAATATTCAATCACTTTATTCTTTATTTATTTCAAATTAAACTGTCGCTACAGATTTACTTTCAATACGTCGCTTGTTTTCACCACTGGTCTAATCTCCCTCTTGTTTTCGCTGTATGCACTTATAAACAACTGTGTCCACAATGGTTGTGGTATGGGTATTTATATAAAATACAAGTTCTTCTAGAAAATGCTAGATGTCGCTCGGGATGAATTGATGATCCTGGAATAATTGGGATATTGTGTGGAACAATTGTGGAACGTAAGCACATCAGGTGGGAATATTTACTGCTAGCAGGTTTTAGCAATAGGTGTCGTTGCACGCAGTACCTGACGATGTACTTGATACTACAATATCTTATTTTTCTTAACACGCACTTGTATTATCTTCATTGAAATATAGGTGTAACAAATTTTTATATGTGATGTTGTTATTGCAATTTGTTGTAAAATATTAAATTTTATTTATCGTTTTAAAATAAAAGTTGGAGAATAAACTGAAATTCCTGCCTTTAGTTAAACTTGGTGAGTTAGCATTCCTTTGGTAAGGAGAGTGCTGGATGTCGGTATCTTCTTTCCTGTCCGTTGCTACCCGTTGCAACTTTACTTGAAGTCCGTTGCATCCAGTTGAATGAGAATTTCTTCCACAAGATTTGTGGATGCGCACAGCTTCTTCTCCGTTAGGTTGATGACCGTTGATGAACGTTGTTGCGGATGGAATCTGCTTGGTGATACATCCTTTCCTTGGTAGGAAAAACGTTCCATCGAGCAGCAAATTTAAGGTTTTCGAAGCGGCTATGAAGTCAATCATGTGCTATGCTGCACAAGTTTGGGGTATATACAGCGGAAGCTGCAATTCTTTAACGAGTGGTCGAGGCTTAGCGGCGAACATAGTATGCAGCTAACGCACTATAATGCAGAATCTTGGCGACGTTCTCTGAACCAGCTTTTATCCGTTATTGAAGAGTCTACCCGTGCGAAGTTTAGATTGAAAGCGCAACAAAGTGAGACCAGGTGTACGTATCCCTTACTCAACCATGAAAAATTATTTCTACGATCGGTTCAACGTTGATGTAATCTCTATCACCTTTAAGGCGAGAGGCAAACTACTTCGGCTGAACTTCAGGCCTCATATAAGCGAAGGGAATGAGGAATGCAGCTTATGCAACCTTCGAACAAAGGAAGACGTTTTTCATTTTATTGGAGCTTGCCCAATACTGAAAGAAATCAGACGAGCGTACTGGGGTAAAGAGGCGGTATCAATGGCTGAATTCATCAGAACTCTAGATGGTGAGGACTGGAGCGCGCTGGCTAGCTATCTTAAAGCTGCATTAAAATACCGGCAGCAAATAATGAACGAAGCATTTTAAATCACTACATTTGCATAAAACTTTAGTCTAATTCTCTATTTTCTTCGGCTGACGGCAATAGCCAAAGTCTTTTATTGTAAATTATTGTAAAAAATTTAATTTGAAGTTTAAAAAATAAAATTTACTTTACTACTGCTACTACTACTACTACTACTACTACAGCTGGATATCCGTTGTTGCGGATTAAATCCACTTGGTGAAACCACTGGATGTCCGTTGTTACGGATGATATCCGCTTGGTGATACCACTCGATGTCCGTTTCGTACGGAAAAAATGTTTTATCCGCTTTTGAACTTGCGGCTTCTTAGTTACACTAGGATTGATGACCGCTCAAATGCAGATATAATTTAATAAAAAACTTGTATATGAATTTGCACTTCAAATTTTACTATATTTATTTTAGTCTTAGTTCTTTTTTTGGTTTTCTAGTTCTTTAATGGATCGAAGGACCATGTTCGGAATGGCTTCCCGAAAAGAATTAAGGTTTAAAAAGGGCTTCAAAAAACTGCTACAATGGATCTAAGAAAAATTCAACTACTTTTTGTGCGTTATAAAATTACTCTTTATTGAATACCAAGCTTGCTGACTGACTGTAGCTAAGTAACGACATTTTGGTATCACGCTATAATGTTACGGTTCTAACAGTTGTTTAATGTACATGGGGTTGATGACCTCTTAGATATATAAAGATTTACAACAGAAATGTAAGTATGTGTGTTTAAGATTTCATTACTTTAAATACATTGATACAAATATTATTAATGCCCCATACTGAATATTAGTAGCTAGAATGAAATAGTAGTATAGGTTTTGCCTCTTTCAGGACAGTTTTCAGACACGGATACATTTTTTGATAAAGAGCCAATATTATAATTATCTAAATTCATCTATGCATAGATTAAAATATGGGTTTTGTTGAAAAAATTAAAGTAATTGGAGATATTAATAATCCATACTTTAGAGCTAAAGATGTTCTAAAAATCTTAGTGAAAGAAAAAATTTTAAAACACTAATTTATAGAATTGATTCTGATTTAAAAAAAAAACCTTTAAAAGAAATTTTTGAGTTGTTAAATAATAAGTTGGTAAACAATCTGTATACCAACTCTGAAAAAAACAATTAACTAAGTTTTACTTATCATGAAGGTAAAGAAATTTATTTTAATGTAGCAGGAATATTCATGATTAAATTTTAAATTATTTTCTTTTATTAGTTTATAATCTGATTCAGCGATGACAGCCAGTCGTCGGTAATGCTTTGAAAACTCTTTATAACTCTCTTCACAAAAAGAAGAAGCTAAAAAATTTCAAAAATTTTTTTTTATTTGATTTATTACCTTCAATAAGAAAAAGTATTTGTGGTGAATTGTTTAATGAAATGGAAAAAAGAGATGATAAACTTGATAAAGTTATTAAACAAAATAATCAAATTTTAGAAAGTTATAAAAACTTAGAAGTAAGTCATCAAAAATTAGAACTCCAAAATAATAAACTTCTTTAACTTGCTGAAAAACGAGATCTTAGATAAGATGAGTTAGATGAAAGTTTAGATGATGTAGTTTTGAAATTTGATTCACTTAAAATAATTGTTGAAGAAAATATTATACCAAATAGAAATTTACCTCCTGTAAAAGAGTTTACTTGCATAAGTTTCATAAAACATTTATTATCTTTAATATATAAATAATTATTATATTGTATTTGTTTATTATCAAAGAAAGTAAATTTAAATCTTTTACTAACTTCTTGAAATACAGTCATGACATCGAAAAATTTATCTTTTTTAAATCTTTTAATTAATAGTTTTCTATACTCAATGATATTACAACCATTATCACCATTTTGAACAGAACAGAACATTACTTTTAAAAAAGTATTAAACTTTAAACAATTTTATTACATACCCAAGTGTTTATATTAAAAAAAATAAAACTTCTTATACTCGTACGTACAAGTATAAGATTTTTTTTATATATATTTAATCAATAAAATTTTATAAATAAATAACAAAATGACAACTATTTGTTTAGATGGAAATTCTTCGAATATTTATTGTGAATTTGATGAACCAATAAAATTAGATAAAAATTCAAATTATGAAATATGTTTTTTAAATTTTAGTACATATAATTCAATTCCAAATGTATCTAATTTACTTAAAAATAATGTATTGACTTTTATAAAAAATAATCAATTTTTTGATATTACTTTTCCAACTGGTTCATATGGAATTGATGATATTAATGATTTTTTTGATAAAAATGTAGGAATTGAAATCAAACCAAACATGACTACTTTAAAAGCTTACATTTTTATTCAATATGCAATAGATTTTACAAAAGATAATTCAATTGGTTCTCTTTTAGGATTTAGTAAGCAAATCATTCCTCCAAATAAATTAGTAGAATCAGATTTACCAGTAAATATTATGAACGTTAATTCTATTCGAATTAAATGTAATATTGCTACAGGAAGCTATGAAAATAAAAAACCAACAAATGTTATTCATGAGTTTTATAAATAATAGACCTGGTAAAAAAATTGATGAAATTCCTAAAAATTTAATTTATTTCCCAATTATAAATACTTCCATTGAGAGGGGCCGAACTGTCAACTGATCATCACTTAGTGCTGTGCAAATTGTATCTTAGCGAGAGAGTGCCTCCCCTACCAAAGCGTAAACCAAGGATGGTTACACGCATACGATGGGAGAGGTTACAGGACGATGAGATACGGGAGACATTTGCACGGCAAATATCTGAGAGGTTTGAACGAATTCCAACTGTTCCATCAAATGTAGAGGAAGAATGGCAACTGTTTTCAACGGCGGTTATTGCCTCTGCGGGAGATGTTTGTGGAGTGGTGGCTGGTGGTGAGAAAAGAACTGCTTGGTTTAAAACGCCCGGAGTTCAAGAAGCCATCAGAGAGAAGAAGAGAGCCTTTAAGGTGTGGATTCACTTGGGGAACTCCGATTCTCGAAATCAATACACTGAGGCAAATTAGCTGTGAAAACAGCGAAAGAACAGTCTTGGAAGGAGTCTGGCGAGAAATTGGAACGTGACCACAGATCTGCAAATAAGATGTTCTGGCAGACCGTCCGCCGACTCAGAGGAAAAAAGTTGAATATCGTTGAAGGAGTCAATTCCAAAGACGGTAGACTTCTTTCCAATGAGGAGGACATCTTACGCAGATGGAGCGAGCACTTTTCAGAATTGCTCAATCCCGAACAGGGCACCGAAGATGACAGACGTATGGTCGAGAGTTGGGCGGAAAGTAGTCCTACGGTAGAGGAAGTAACTTTGGCGATCAAAGCGCTAAAAGTTGGAAAATCTGCTGGTGTGGATGAAATTCGGCCAGAAATGCTCAAGGCTTTAGGTAAAGAGGGAGTTCAATGGCTCTCGCGTGTTATTAAAGTGGCCTGGGAATGCGGTGAAACACCTGGTGATTGGCAAATGGGGGTGATAGTTCCTCTTTTTAAAAAAGGGGACAAAAGAGATTGCGCCAACTACAGGGGTATAACTCTTTTAAGTCTCCCTGGAAAAGTCTTCGCTAAGGTGCTACAAAAGCGTTCCAGAGCTGTGGTTGAGGACAGTTTGGGGGATGAGTAGTGCGGTTTTCGTCCCGATACAAGCACAATCGACCAGTTGTTCACTCTCAGAATGGTTCTTGAGAAGGCCTGGGAATATACCAAACCTGTCTACACTTGTTTTGTGGATTTGGAAAAGGCATATGATAGGGTTCCTCGAGGCAAACTCTGGAGTGTTCTGCAGGAGTATGGGATTGCTGGTTCCCTGTTAAGAGCGATTCAGTCTTTATATACAAACTGTAGAAGCTGTGTTCGGGTAAACGGTGTTAAATCAATACCTTTCACTGTGGGCGTTGGACTCCGCCAGGGGTGCGTTTTGTCACCTCTCCTCTTCATTGTATATATGGATTGGATGTTGCAGCGCAGCCGTGGCGGAGAATGTTTCAAAGTGGGACACCTAAGGATTAGTCATCTGCTCTTTGCGGATGATTTGGTCATCCTTGGGTCCTCTCAAACCGAACTTCAGCGCGCACTCGAAAGGTTTGTAGCCGTTTGTGATGATGCTGGAATGAAGATCAACGTGAACAAATCGGAAGTAATGGTCGTTTCCAAAAAAACCCATTCAGTGCACTCTGCATGTTAGTGGAGTCCCACTGAAGCAGGTGGAGAGGTTTAAGTACCTCGGGGTATTATTCACGAGTGATGGGAGGAGCAATGCCGAGTTATCCTGTAGAATTGGTCAGGCTGGATCAATTTTGAGAGATCTTGGCCAATCTGTTATAAGGAAGGCCGAACTTAGTGTTCAAGCTAAGCTATCGGTTTTTAACTCTGTGTATGTTCCAACTCTCACCTATGGTCATGACATTTGGGTAGTGACCGAAAGAATAAGATCGCGGCTACAAGCTGCCGAAATGAGGTTCCTTCGCGGTGTTGTTGGAATAACTCGTAGGGATCGAGTGCGCAACACCAGAGTACGCGAGGCGCTCAACGTTGAGCAGCTACTTCTCCGAACGGAACGATCTATGCTTCGATGGTTTGGTCACGTAGTGCGTATGCCCCCAGACCGGCTTCCAAGACGCGCCATGGTTACCGTGCCATCAGGTAGGCGACTTCGCGGAAGGCCTAGAAATAGATGGTTGGATCAAGTCCGACATCTCTCTTGGAGCCGCTTAGGGATTCCCCCTGATGAATTGGAGTCAATGGCGGAGGATCGAGAAGGATGGAGAGTCCACCTGAGCATCCTACCCCCGCGACCCTCATGAAGGATTAGCGGGCCATTGAAAATGAATGAATGAAAAAATACTTCCATAAGAGAAATTGATATTAGAATTTTTGATCAAGATGATGATTTAATTGACTTCAGAAATGAAAAAAATAGTATTAGATTATTCGTAAAATAAATTAAAAAAATGTAATTTGTTTTTTTATTAAATGAAATCATACGTAAGTGAAGAAAAAGGTATTGAGAGCTACTAATTCTATGATCATTTACCAGCAAATACAACTCAACTAAATACATCTGGTACACCGATATTAATTGAAATTAATAACCAAGATATAAAAACTTTTCCTCATAAAAGTCTTTTACTTATTAGAGGTCAATTAATTGTTAAAGATGCTACAAAACAAATTTTAAACGAAATTGACACCAAACAAATAAATTTTGTCAATAATGGATTATTAAATATGTTTAGTAAAATATCATATTCAATTAATTCAACTGAAATAGATTCCATTGAAAATCCTGGTATTACAACTACTATGAAAGGATTATCATCTTTTTCTAATGATTTGGCTCTTAATAATGCTGGATGGCAAATACAAAATAAAGGAGCTGTATTGAATAAGCAAGGTTATTTTTCTGTTAGTATTCCAATGAATACAGTAGTAGGTTTCTTTGAAGATTATAAACATTTTATTTTCAGAATTAATCAAAGATTAGAACTTATTAGATCTAATGATGATGACTTTTGAAATTAATATTTCTGAAATGATTTGGAGAATGCCACAAGTTAAATTTTCTGTTGAAGTTGAACATGATATAAATAAAACAATATTTAATAATACAAATTTTAATATGTATTTTAGAAATTGGAAATATTTTTACACAAGTTCTATTCCAAATGCAAAAGAATATAATAGGAGAATAACTACAAGTAGTGCAAAGCCAAAATATTTTTTAATAAGTTTTCAAACCAATAGAAATCATGATATTAATAAAGATAATAGTAAATTTGATTTATGTGATTTGGAAAACGTACAAGTAAGTCTTAATACTACCAAATATCCTAATTCTGAATTAAGATTATCTTATCAGCAAAATAAATGTGATATTTTATTTATGTTTTCAGAATTTAAAAATTCATATTATGGACAAAATTAACATAATTTACCACTAATGAATTATAATTCATTTTTAAAAGATTATCCATCTTGTTCAAAAACTTCTTATCAAGACAAATATAAATATTTAGAAAATTTAATTGAAAAATATAATAAAGTATGTGAAAAACATAACTTAGAGTCTAGAAAATTTAAAAGCTTAACAATAAATTCATTCCCTCAACCAGAAGAAATTCCATCTCATTCAGTTATAGTTTTTGATGACATTTTTACTGAATCTCAAGATATTTTTATTTTTTTTGTTTTCCTCTTGTACAACCCATGCCGGCGTGGCAACGACACTGCGACCTGAAAGATCTATTATATCGGAGGGTTGGAGTTAACCTAACAGACGTACTACCTCCCTTTTGAAAGTGAGTATGTCTCTAGTAGTGGAGCATTTCAGTTCCACTGAAGTGAGCATCTCCTTGTGGAAAATACGTTTCCTTAACCAGTGTAGTGCCGGGCATTCACAAAGAATGTGTTCGGATGTTTCATCCTCCTCTAGGCATAGCCGACAACTCAACGTTCATTTTGTTAAGGTAGTATCTTAGGCCGCAATGGCCAGTTAGAAAGCTCACTAGCTTCCTAATGCTTTCCCTATCTAAGTATAGGAATAAGGCTTGATTAAACGTTTGGATTGTCTCAAACCTGGCCCATTAGTCCAATGATCTAGACGAAGTTTGTTCTCCCATTCGTTAATCAACGCTGTAGCTGTTGTCCAGTTGACGCTACAATGAGGTTCGGGACCTATAAACGCAGATTCTGAGCCGGCCCTAGCATGCTCATCTGCAGATTCGTTGCCCACAATTCCCTGGCGTCCAGTGACCCAACTGAGCATTACTCTGTTATGTTTGGCAAGATCTTGTAAAGCATCGTAGCAGCATTTTACAGTTATGTAGTCCATTTGGTTGGACGATAATGCCCTAAGTGCTGCCTGGCTATCTGAAAATCCTAGCGCCCTTGATTCCCTTACGGAGATTGTGTCTGGCGCAGATCTCAATGGCATGGATTTTAGCCTGAAACACAGTGGGAGTCGTACCCATAGGTACCGACATCTTTGTGTTTGGGTCCAAAATCCCCGGCTCCAACTCCAGAATTCATTTTCGATCCGTCGGTGAACCAGACGAGACTTTTGGGGTCCAGTGTTGGAACACCATTGGACCAATTTCCGCGGTCTAATATTTCTACCTCGAATAACCTTCCGTAGCAATGCTACCTGACCATAATATCCGGTATAGTACAAAATATGTCTTTTTAAGGGATCGAGTTGAGTATCCTTAGATGCCCCACTAGGTCACCTGGTTTATACTCATAATCTAGCTGCAGCTTGATGGCATATCTAGCAGCCATCTTCCTAATGAAGATTGGTAAGGGTGTTAGCCCGACAAGAGCTTCTAGAGCTGTCGCGGGGCAGGTGCAATCTCAAGATATAATTTCTAATTAATTTGCCTATGGTAGACATAACAATATTTCTTGCTTTTATTTAAGTCAAACATACTCTAAAATTCCTAACCAACTAAAAAAGAGATAATGTAAATTATATTATTTTATTTACTCAATATAAAACTAACTTGAAACATATTTTTGATGATCATATAACTGATATAAATTTGATTGTTTTAAAAATTATTGCAATGTCTGCTGGAATGAAATATATGGCTTTCTTACGATTGATAAAGAAAAAGAAACAAATTATGGAAAATATAAAAAACTACTTCAAGCATATTTATTCACATAGATATGACATCACAAAATTGAAAGAGCATGTGTGTGCAAACAAACTCAGTTATCATATTCTCAAATGTTCTATTGTCTTCCTTCCTTGCAACTGCAAAATATTTCCATTGCACATTTTTATGTATCCGATGAATGCATTTACGATTTGGATCTCACATAGATATGACATCGCAAAATTGAAAGAGCATGTGTGCGCAAACAAACTCAGTTATCATATTCTCAAATGTTCCATTTTTAGATTTTTGCAACAGCAAAACATTTCCATTGCACATTTGTATGTATCCGATGAATGCAATTACGATTTGGATGATCCAAACTGTTAGTCGATCATAGCACAGTGGTAAGCGTTACGACTTCGAATCCATCAACTGGTGGTTGGAATCCCATACTGAACAAATTGAAGTTTTTTTAATTTAAGTAAAAAAATAGGATAACTATTATAGAACGCAGAATCCAGAACATAAGAGTCTGAGATACATCGACTGCTGCAAAATACTATTAACACTTTTCGAATATTAGAGTAGCTTAGACCAAATCGACAGTAGCTCTCCTCTTTAAGATTAAAGAAGCTTGATGCTGCTTGGTATAGCTACCCATACAATGTAGAAAATAATCAAAAAGTCTGGCCAGGTAGGTTAGGTTAGGTTAGGTAAGGTGGCTGTCCTGACAGGGTCAAGACACACTTAGACCACTTGGGTCCATTGTGATACCACGTAGAGTTGGGACCGGAGAAGAAGAAAAAAAAATCTGGTCAGGTAAAAAAAAACTGCCAAGATAAAAAAAAACCTGCCAGGTAAAAAAAAAAGAAAGAGTAAAAACAAAAAAAGGAGGACTGAAATCTAACGCTTGTGGGACTTCCGCAATTGTCAAAAAAAAGAAAAAAAGAAAAATAACGTGGAGCTAAATTTACTCCATGTTTTAAATTTTAACAAATTAATTTTAAAATCTGTCGTGGGCGGAACTTCCACCCACGTCAATAAAAAATCCAGAATTACTTCAAATAATTAAAAATTTTAAGCAAAGATGTCCACATATTACTTTATTCAATTTTTGATCAATATGATTGTTAAAAAGAACGGTATTTTTATAAGTTTCAAAATATATTTCTATTGTAATTGGTAATTTATTTAATGCAAAAGAATCATAATAAGCAATTGTACTTTTATTTTTCTTATAAGCAATCCAATGGGTACCAGTCCCAGAAAAATTATCTAAATTTATAATTCCAGATTCTTGATCTTGAATTTTTATTAGGTAACATATCTTTCATAAAAACACCTCTAAAATGAGATATATTTAATTTTTTTAAATCATAATTACTTAAAGGTTTTACTGGGATTGAGTCAATTATTTCAAATTTTTTTTTAGTAACATACCTTCACCATATTTTTTAAGTAATAAACCCTTTCCATTTTTAGCATTTTCTTCTAAAGCCTTATCATAAAGAATTTTTTCTTCTAATAATTTTTCATTAGTTTTTTTTATCATAGTATGCTCTATACAAAGAAATACCAGCTGTTACTGCAGCTCCTATAGCAGGAATTAAAGGAATTAATGCCGGTAGAAAACCTCCAATTTTCTCATTATTATTCATACTCTGTTATTGAGTTTTTGATAATTTTAAATTAAAAATAGTTTTCATATCATTTTTAATATGTTTATTAATTGCATTTATTTGTTGAGTAGATAATGGTAAGTAAGCTTCATTCATTAAACTTTCTTTAGTTCTTTTTAACTGAATTGGTTCCAAATTTATTTCAATAGGTTTTTTATTTTTATTGAAACATACATTTTATTTTGTTGATCATCAGATAAAGAAATAGGATGTTTAAAATATTTTCCATGTTTTTGTTTAAATTGTAAATTTTCAGTATTTATCCCCATACCAATTTTTCTTTTTACTTTCATTGCATTAGCTGTTAAATAAGCATTTACTTTTTCACCTAAAGAAACATCTTTTTCAAAAACTGTTTTCATAGCTTTTTGTTCTAAAATTTTATCAGCTTCATGTCTTTTATTTAAATCTTTAGGTTTTGAGTATGCAATATCTGTTCCTTTGCTATTGCATCTAATTTATTTATTGGTAAAATATATTTTTCTTCATTCAAATGAAGATTAGTACCAGGTCCTAAATAATTATAACCTGGACTGTGTAATTCAAATGGAAGATTATTTATAAAACTATTGAGAATACCACTTCCGTAATATCTTACCATTTATTTAATAAAGAAAATAATTAAAAAAATAAATAAATAATTAAATAATTGATATGATATAATTTTTTTTATAAGATTTAAACCAATGTTTTTAAAATATATTCTTTGTTATTTATTATAATTTATTTTCATTTCTCCATCTTCTAAAGAATTCATTTCATAAATATGAATTTTATTTATTTTTTTCATTAAATCATATTTTTTAATATCTTTATCATTTTGGTCTTTATTTTTCTTGTTAATTTTAAAAAAATTCTCAGTTGAATTATTAGATGAATTACTAATTCTTTAAATATAAAGTTTTAAATTTATAAAATAAAAAAACAATTTTTGATCCATTTTTAGATTTTTATTGTTTTAGAAATAAATTTATAAATTTAAGATTTTAAGATATTTTAGCTATATTAGAATATAATAAATCTTCTTTTAAAAAAAAAATACAGAGAATTAAAGATAATTTTAAATCAGATTTAAAAAATATTATTAAAAATAATAAAGAGTTGGAAGACAACCTGTGTCCCAACTACCATGAAGAAAAAAAAAATGTATGTCAATGAAGGAGGATTATATTAATTAACTATGCATTCTAAAATGGATAAAGCAGAAGAATTTCAAGAATATATCTGTTTAGAATTATTACCTTCATTTAGAAGGTGGGTGCCTGTCTGTATGCCACCCAAGTAAAAACATATTTTTTTACCTTAAATTATCATAAATTCAATGAATTGTATTTTAAAAAATTTCCAAAAGCTATTATAAAGAATTAAATAAATACTTAAAATAAATATTTAATAAATATTGAATTTAAATTAGTTTTAGATAAAAAAAATGATATTTAAATTTTACATACATTTTTTTTACCACTTAAATTAACTGCAATATGGTTGGATTATTAATAAAAAATATAATGAATTTACTAAATTTTATTGAATATATTGATATAATTCTATGTGATGAAATATTTGGCTATGAGCATAAATTATTTTTAATTATACTTTTTATGATCATTAGTATTTTAATAATTATATGTTTTTTAGTAAAGAAATATTTGATTATGAGAATGAATTATTTTTTATAATTTTTTTAACTAAGAAATATAAAATGATTTTTAAAAAAGTAAAATTTTTTTTTGGTTTAAAAAAATATACTACATAAATAAAAAACAAAATGTTACACAAAACAGTTAAGAAACGATTACATTACCGAACTGTAAATGGGGAAAAGGTTTTATTATCTCCAATGAATGGTAAAAAAATATGTTTGACATGTTTAACTGAAAAAGATTTATCTGAGTCTTATGGAAAGGGATATATTCTAAACAATGTAGATATTTGAAAAATAATTCAGAAAAAATTCTTTGTTCATGCGGAAAAGAATATGTTAGATATTGTAAAGCACGACACATTTCTACAAAATATCATCAAGCAAAACCTCAAAGTAAGGAAAATCATATCGTAGAGGTATAAACATCCCATTTTCCTTTTAATTTACTCAATTTATTGAAAATTTATTTATTTTTTTACAAATGGTTGTAAACCTAATTCCTTTATAAACTTTTTTTTTATAATAAATGGAGCCAAATCTTATAGAACCAAATTTAACATCTAACAAAACAGTCTAAGAGCTAAGAAAAGTGATGAGAATGTAACTATAAAGATATTTCTAATCCACCTTCAGGGTGGGCTGCATTGAGAAAGGGTGATTTAATAATTCTTATTAATAATTGCATCACTAATCATAATGAATCAATAATTCAATCTTTTTTTAATAATTTTGATTCATATGACTTTCCAATGGAAAATAATCGTAATATAAATGAAGTACATGTACCAGAACAACGAAGAGCATTTGGGACACTTCTTACCGATATTACTTTTACAAATGATGAAAATGAAGATTTATTTTTACATTTTCAAATAGCTAAAAATTATTATAAGAACTATGTTTTTAGAGATCATAATAAATATACAAATTTTAGAGTAAGTTTATTTATTCATATAGTAAAACGTAATATTAGAAATGAGCAGGATGAAGATTACTATATTCAATCCTGTACAAAATTAGTAAATAAACAAAATTATTTAGAAATGTTTGATGAAATGGTAGCAGATATTATTCAAAAGTTTGAGGATAGAATAACACAAAATACCGGCTATAACTTTCGTTATATTGTAAAATCAGGTGTTCAACGAAATGTATCTCAACCACTTATGGGGGGTGATTTTAGTGAATTAAAAATAATGATAATAAATGTATATGATATACCATTCTTTATTTTATACATCAAGGCGAATTAAAAGAACATCCTGAAAGACCATCAAAATACAAAAATTATTTGAGAGAAATAGAAAATGATGAAAATTATAGAAATTTAAACAAAAAATATCCCTTCGAAATAGAAGAAAAAAATATTAAAAAAATAGAAGATTATTTTATTTATTACTATGCATTTTTATCATTTTGAAGATGATGAGGAATATAATGATTTAGAACAAATCCAAAGCATATACATAAGTAACTCTTTCGACCCAAATGTTAATAAATTACATGTTGATGTTTTATATTTAGAAGAAGGTATTGTTTTTTTTTTTTGGTTGATCATCAGATAAAGAAAAAGGATGTCTAAAATATTTTCCATGTTATTGTTTAAATTGTAAATTTTTAGTATTTATCCCCATACCAATTTTTCTTTTTACTTTCATTGCATTAGCTGTTAAATAAGCATTTACTTTTTCACCTAAAGAAACATCTTTTTCAAAAACTGTTTTCATAGCTTTTTGTTCTAAAATTTTATCAGCTTCATGTCTTTTATTTAAATCTTTAGGTTTTGAGTATGCAATATCATGTTCCTTTGCTGTTGCATCTAATTTATTTATTGGTAAAATATATTTTTCTTCATTCAAATGAAGATTAGTACCAGGTCCTAAATAATTATAGCCTGGACTGTGTAATTCAAATGGAAGATTACTTATAAAACTATTGAGAATACCACTTCCGTAATATCTTACCATTTATTTAATAAAGAAAATAATTAAAAAAATAAATAAATAATTAAATAATTGATATGATATAATTTTTTTTATAAGATTTAAACCAATGTTTTTAAAATATATTCTTTGTTATTTATTATAATTTATTTTCATTTCTCCATCTTCTAAAGAATTCATTTCATAAATATGAATTTTATTTATTTTTTTTATTAAATCATATTTTTTAATATCTTTATCATTTTGGTCTTTATTTTTCTTGTTAATTTTAAAAAAATTCTCAGTTGAATTATTAGATGAATTACTAATTCTTTAAATATAAAGTTTTAAATTTATAAAATAAAAAAACAATTTTTGATCCATTTTTAGATTTTTATTGTTTTAGAAATAAATTTATAAATTTAAGATTTTAAGATATTTTAGCTATATTAGAATATAATAAATCTTCTTTTAAAAAAAAATTACAGAGAATTAAAGATAATTTTAAATCAGATTTAAAAAATATTATTAAAAATAATAAAGAGTTGGAACACAACCTGTGTCCCAACTACCATGAAGAAAAAGAAATTTATGTCAATGAAGGAGGATTATATTAATTAATTATGCATTCTAAAATGGATAAAGCAGAAGAATTTCAAGAATATATCTGTTTAGAATTATTACCTTCATTTAGAAGGTGGGTGCCTGTCTGTATGCCACCCAAGTAAAAACATATTTTTTTACCTTAAATTATCATAAATTCAATGAATTGTATTTTAAAAAATTTCCAAAAGCTATTATAAAGAATTAAATAAATACTTAAAATAAATATTTAATAAATATTGAATTTAAATTAGTTTTAGATAAAAAAAATGATATTTAAATTTTACATACATTTTTTTTACCACTTAAATTAACTGCAATATGGTTGGATTATTAATAAAAAATATAATGAATTTACTAAATTTTATTGAATATATTGATATAATTCTATGTGATGAAATATTTGGCTATGAGCATAAATTATTTTTAATTATACTTTTTATAATCATTAGTATTTTAATAATTATATGTTTTTTAGTATAGAAATATTTGATTATGAGAATGAATTATTTTTTATAATTTTTTTAACTAAGAAATATAAAATGATTTTTAAAAAAGTTAAATTTTTTTTTTTTTTTTTAAAATATACTACATAAATAAAAAACAAAATGTTACACAAAACAGTTAAGAAACGATTACATTACCGAACTGTAAATGGGGAAAAGGTTTTATTATCTCCAATGAATAGTAAAAAAATATGTTTGACATGTTTAACTGAAAAAGATTTATCTGAGTCTTATGGAAAGGGATATATTCTAAACAATGTAGATATTTGAAAAATAATTCAGAAAAAATTCTTTGTTCATGCGGAAAAGAATATGTTAGATATTGTAAAGCACGACACATTTCTACAAAATATCATCAAGCAAAACCTCAAAGTAAGGAAAATCATATCGTAGAGGTATAAACATCCCATTTTCCTTTTAATTTACTCAATTTATTGAAAATTTATTTATTTTTTTACAAATGGTTGTAAACCTAATTCCTTTATAAACTTTTTTTTTATAATAAATGGAGCCAAATCTTATAGAACCAAATTTAACATCTAACAAAACAGTCTAAGAGCTAAGAAAAGTGATGAGAATGTAACTATAAAGATATTTCTAATCCACCTTCAGGGTGGGCTGCATTGAGAAAGGGTGATTTAATAATTCTTATTAATAATTGCATCACTAATCATAATGAATCAATAATTCAATCTTTTTTTAATAATTTTGATTCATATGACTTTCCAATGGAAAATAATCGTAATATAAATGAAGTACATGTACCAGAACAACGAAGAGCATTTGGGACACTTCTTACCGATATTACTTTTACAAATGATGAAAATGAAGATTTATTTTTACATTTTCAAATAGCTAAAAATTATTATAAGAACTATGTTTTTAGAGATCATAATAAATATACAAATTTTAGAGTAAGTTTATTTATTCATATAGTAAAACGTAATATTAGAAATGAGCAGGATGAAGATTACTATATTCAATCCTGTACAAAATTAGTAAATAAACAAAATTATTTAGAAATGTTTGATGAAATGGTAGCAGATATTATTCAAAAGTTTGAGGATAGAATAACACAAAATACCGGCTATAACTTTCGTTATATTGTAAAATCAGGTGTTCAACGAAATGTATCTCAACCACTTATGGGGGGTGATTTTAGTGAATTAAAAATAATGATAATAAATGTATATGATATACCATTCTTTATTTTATACATCAAGGCGAATTAAAAGAACATCCTGAAAGACCATCAAAATACAAAAATTATTTGAGAGAAATAGAAAATGATGAAAATTATAGAAATTTAAACAAAAAATATCCCTTCGAAATAGAAGAAAAAAATATTAAAAAAATAGAAGATTATTTTATTTATTACTATGCATTTTTATCATTTTGAAGATGATGAGGAATATAATGATTTAGAACAAATCCAAAGTATATACATAAGTAACTCTTTTGACCCAAATGTTAATAAATTACATGTTGATGTTTTATATTTAGAAGAAGGTATTGTTTTTTTTTTTGGTTGCGCCTGGAGGTGCAGGAATCTTCAAAAAATACAAATGGTCCGTACCATTGGTTATGCCCGATTCATTTATCTGACAATGCCATCACTGCTGTGAGGGTATCTTTCTTCAAAGGCTAAAGGAACACCCTAGACTTTGGGAAAGAGGTACTTTATTTATAAATGGAGTAGTTTTATACAATATTGTTTCGTTAACAATACAAATGGTTCTTAGCTAACAATGTTTATACCTAACAATATATGTATAGCTTAACGCTAATGTTGGTCGTCCTGCGGCTGGTTCTGGTACGGGCCGGGGTTATGCGTCCTGTTGTCTGGCTCGGTTCGGTACGTCGTCTGGCAGGAGTTTCAGTCTGCACTTCGGGCAGGCTTCGAAGGTCGCAGTCCGCACTTAGGGCAGGCTTGCGATGACCCAGTCCGCACTTAGGGCAGACTTAGGAGGGATCCAGTCCGCACTTAGGGCAGGCTTAGAAAGTAGCCGTCCGCACTTAGGGCAGGCGTGCTGTGACCCAGTCTGCACTTATGGCAGGCTTAGGAAGGATCCAGTCCGCACTTAGGGCAGGCTTGGAAAGTAGCCGTCCGTACTTAGGGCAGGCGTGCTGTGACCCAGTCCGCACTTAGGGCAGGTTTGGAAAGTAGCTTAGCAAAGGGCGGCAAATCCGCTGTAGTTTACTCAGTTTATTTCTCTCAGAAGGGGAGAAACCTATCGGACGGGCCGGCTATAGCTAGTAGCAGACCCGTGGATTATTGCCCAATCAACGAGGTGAAGGCAGAAAATTGGTGGAAAGTCGTAAGACCAATTCCGAGAGGCTGTCAAAAGTACACTGGATTGGTACTACCACGCTTGAGCAGACTCTCCCGACTGACTCTCATCCACTCTCCTTTATGGAAAAATCCTGCAAGCCGAGAATGTGAATTTCAAGCCAATGCAAAATTTCCTCCACATTCTCGTCTGCGACTTTTGTATTTACATTTTCTCCTATTGCACTATTCGCCTTTTCTTGTTTGACAGAAGATTCGGAGAATATTCGCTGTTTCGCTACCTGCCAACAGATGGCGGCCTCCGCATTAGGTGGTTAGTGAGGTGTGCGCAGAGTGTGGATGATCGCTTCTGTGGTGGTCGATTATGTCACTTCGTTACATTCCCCTCCTTCTTCGGCAGACGAGAACCTTCTCGTCGTAAACTATCACTGGCCTGTAGAGGGGAATCTAAAACATTTTTATTTCTATCAGGAATCTAAAAGTTCTTACAACTACTTAAACTATAACTATGAAAGACCAAAAAAAATATTACGACTAAAATAATAACAATAGAACAAAACGAATTATGATTATGGTGACTGCAGAACTTCAGGCGGTCGGGGCTGCGACCATCGTGATCTGATGTACGTTGGTGAAGTCGGTGTAATTGGTGGTGACGGTGAGGGGAGTGTTTCGACCTTTGACCATGACGGAGGTTTTGACAGTGGCGGTTTAGCCATAGTTAATGTTGAGCCTATTGATGGTGAGGTTTCGTTCTCTTGTGTCGGCAATATTATCAATGGTCCTGGTCTGATAATCGGTGTAGAGGGTAACGCTAGTAGACTTGCTGGTGGAAATGGCAACAGCGGTGTTTCCTCGTCTGGCGGTGTTGAAAACGGTGACGGTACGGTTTCTTCGTCAGGCGGTGTTCGTGTAACACTTCGCACGGTATGACATCTGACGATGACGGCGAGTTGGCATCTCTCAACTCTGGCGGCACTGATGTCGATGGAACTGAAGGGCTTGGCAGTGTTGAAAACGCTGATGGTATGGTTTCTTTCTCAGGTGGTGTTTTGACATCTGGTGGGTGCGACCAGTTGGAGTTTCGCAATTCTGGCGGCACTGACATCGACGGTAATGGCTGTTCTGATATCGGTGGTGATAGTTCTGGCAACGGTGATGACGGTGACGGCGGTGGTATGACATCTGACGGTGGCGACAATTTGGAGTTTGACGACTCTGACGACACTGATATCATTCGTGACGGTGGTGACAGCGGTAAGGACGGTGACGGCGGTGTTTTGACATCTGGTGGGTGCGACCAGTTGGAGTTTCGCAATTCTGGCGGCACTGATGTCGACGGTAATGGCGGTTCTGGTATCGGTGCTGATAGTTCCGGCAACGGTGATGATGGTGACGGCGGTGGTATGACATCTGGTGGGTGCGACCAGTTGGAGTTTCGCCACTCCGGCGGCACTGAGGTCATCGGTAATGGAGGCTCTGGTATCGGTGATGACGGTTCTGGTAGCAGTGATGACGGTGACGGCGGTGGTATGACATCTGGTGGGTGCAGCCAATTGGAGTTTCGCAACTCTGGCGGCACTGATGTCATCGGTAATGGAGGCTCTTGTAATGACTGCGGCGTTGACGACAGTGACGATCTCAGTACGGGCGGGATCCGGTGCGGTGGCTTCATTGGTCGCGTTGATAGGTCGCACTCTAGCAGCGGTATCGACGGTGGTGCAGAAAGCTTCATCCTGTTGACAGCTTCAGGCTGATGTTTCGGAGGCGCCCTCGGATATGTATGCCGGCTTTCTACTGCGCAGAGCAGTGTTGTTGGCGTTGGTGCACTCGGTGTATTGTGGCATTCTTGCAGGCGCTGCCCATGCTGCTTGCAATTCCAGCAATGCGTGTTGCGACCGTAGATGATCTGGGCAGGTAGAGTCTTGACGGCTTGGAGTCTCGGGGGACGGTTTGGAACAGCCGGCGGTCCACTGGCTTTTTCTTCGCTCCTTACGAACTCATATTCCTCCGCGAGATCCATCAGCTCTTCCAGCGTCTCAAAATCTCGGCGCTTGATGTACAACCGGTACTCGGGCCGTAGGCTGTCGTAGATGCGGTCCACGCTTTTAGTGCAATCCATTCGGGGATTTTGCCGGATCAGGCACTGATATGCTCGGATGTACTCCTTGGCCTTCTCCCGTGGTCCTTGCCGTCTCCGCATAGTTTTATCCTCTAACTTGTGGACGAATCGGGCCGGGCGGTAATATCGGAGGAAGGCCTGGCGGAAATTTTCCCAAGTCTTCCAATTTTCCCGGTTGATTCGAAGCCACTCGAGCGCTGCTCCTCGGAAGATCTCCGGCAGGGTACGCGGTATGTATTCCGGTGGAATGTCGTAACACTGCGTTAGCTCTTCGAGCCGCTCGATGAATTCGAGCGCACTTCCTGACCCATCGAATCGCAGGCCCCATTTCCGGACGGTGTCCATTACTTCGGCTTTATAGCTTAAGACCCACTTATGGTGTGATGCGGCTTGCGGGGGATTCGGTGTCACGGTGCTGACATTCTCGTCTGCGACCTTTGTATTTACATTTTCTCCTATTGCACTATTCGCCTTTTCTTGTTTGACAGAAGATTCGGAGAATATTCGCTGTTTCGCTACCTGCCAACAGATGGCGGCCTCCGCATTAGGTGGTTAGTGAGGTGTGCGTAGAGTGTGGATGATCGCTTCTGTGGTGGTGGATTATGTCACTTTGTTACACTGTTAGTCAGTATATGCCTACGGGCTAAACCTCACCCCCTCAGAGAGGCACTATGAAAACCGGCTGCGCGTACTCATAGTAGTAGGAAATTCGTTCCTCTCATTGCACTTGTCGCACTTATCCTCCCCGAAAGTAAAATTAATTAGTTGGTACACAAAAGAAACACAAAAGCAGAATCGGCCGCGCACGCGAAAGGGGTAAAATTGAAAAGTGACAGATAGCCACAGATAATCGAAAGAGGATCGGGAAAGTGCAACAACAGCAGCCTGTAGGATGCTGCTCTCCCGGTTGCTCAGCTGGGGGTGGGTTTATTTCGCGTAGCGAATCTGGAATGGATTTGGTTTTTGTTATATACGATACCAAAAAAATGGGCGCCACTAGATTTTTGATGGAATCTAGAAACCTTTTTGGGGAAAATTAACGGGGTGGGAAAATTCTGCGAACCAAAAGAATAAAAAAGAGGAAAAAAACACCGAACGTGGGTTATAATAGCTCTTTTGGAGCACGGCCAATTTATTAAAATTTAAGATTAGGAGAAAGAAAAGAAAAAAAAAAGATTTCGGATGACACAAAAAAAGCAAAGGTAAACAGCCGTTGGGGTGGCCCGCTATCACCGGTCTCGAACAACAGAAAAAATTAACGAAATGAACAGAATGAAACCCTACCGGGATTTTCGCACACAAAATAACTCTTCGCTACCCGCACCAAGAATCTTAGTAAAAAAAAATATGCAACTTATCTATTTTTCCTGAGTTGGTATTCGGCTTTCTACTCCTGGTCTCCAGAATATGGTGTCCCTCGATCCTTCCTATTGTTCCACTCTTCGATTCTTCCTCTCTTGTTCCTTCCTCGCTTTATGGTAAATCTTTGTAGTGGCCTTCCGGACTCGATAACTCAAAAAAATATAGCCAAACTCGCTACCTAGCTCACTGTAAAGAAAAAACTTCTCAAAACATTAGCGCTTGTGTGCACTCACTCGTAGTTAAGCAAGAAGTGCTGAACTTCCCTCAGTACTTTGTTCAACCGACCAAGATCCTCTCTCTCCAAATTGGCTTACCGCTTATTCAGCCATTACAGCCCAAGGACGGCCTTATGTGCAGTACTCCGCTCTTTTGCTGAAGCATGCCACCGTTCCTTGAACGCCGCTATCTAGCAGCTCTTTCCAGTCTTCCAATGCTCTCTCTCTCTGAAATCGCCCCAACAACTGGCAGTTCAGAGGGTCGGGTTATGCGTTTCCTGGGTTCGCTCGTTACCCTGGTGCCACGTCCACAGCTAGCGCTCGCAATCGAGGGCCTAGTGAACGCAAAATGAAATAACCAAACAGTATCGCGAAAAATATAAAATCGACGAAGGAACATGAGAAGAAAAGGGAATTTGTCAAACAATGCTTGGCGTTGGACCTAGCGTGGAAGAAAAGAGGTTATTGAATCTAAAATATAGATGTGTCAAACAACGCCTTGCGTCGGACACTCCTGAGGAGGAAGATACCTGAGTACCAACTCGTATTCCTATTATTACGTTATTAAATCCGCGAACGCTAGTTATCCCGGTGGAGTTTCACGCAGATCTGGGGGAAAGGGACTAGCCGATGACATGCCACCCCATACAAAAGGTCATGGGTTAGGTTGGGCTCTCGGCCATTGTTGGTGCTGGTCGTCTGATGTTTGGCCTGGTGTTGTGTTGAATGTTCGTACTTGTGTTGTAGTTTGTTGATAATGTTGTATGTTTAGTGTTACTGGATCATCTCGTTCCCTTCTCTCTCTGGTGTGGGTGTATTTTGTCTTCGTGGTTGGTCTTCTCGTTCTTGTTTCCTTCATCGTGCGTTCTCGTTGGCGGGCGGTCCACCCTCATCAGAGTGTTGCCAACGGTCCGTTGGGCTCTGGTTCCGGGAGTACCTGCTTTGTTATCCCCTCGGAGCAGTTGGAAAAGTGTCAGCACTGAACTGGAAACCAGTTCAGGAACGCTTAACGATCCCATCGCTCTTTGAAGATAACGGAGGAAAGAGAAAGGTAAGGCCAAAAAAGAGAACGAGGTGAGAGAAAAGGAGGGACGGAGGGGATCAGGAACTTTGCAACAAAGTTGGACGCAACAAATCCCACCCTTACTCCTTGTCCCTCTTTCTTTTCCATTCTCATCTTGGATTATGTACGTCCATGGAGACACTCTCTTCCTTATCGTGAAAGGGCCGATAAACTTCGGCGCCAATTTTACCGCGTAATAGTTCGCCGCACTCGAAAGCGCAAAATTCCTACGCCAGACCAGTTCATTCGGAAGGTACTGGACATCTCTTCTTCTGAGGTTGTAGATTTGCGCGGCCTTCTTGGTCGCGATCGCTAGCTTTTTGCGAATATCTTCCCTAATCTCTCTAAATCTACCTTCCACTTCTGGCATATCTTGGACCCTATCCCTGGTTCGGTTTCCCTGTCTGTTGAATCTGCTCCCCTATCGGTTGTATTTTCTTCCCTATCTCCTACGTTAATGTCCCTGTACCTTGATTCTGTGTCTGTTTCCCTAGTTCCTGAATCGGGTTGCCTACTATTCCCGGCGTTTGAACTCTCCGCGTTTGAAACGGTCTTTACTCGGCTGCCCGCGTAAGTCACCATTTCCCTACCAAAGTTAGCGTAATACGGAGTAACGCGAAGTACATCATGTTCGGACGTGCGGATGCTGCACGCGACCTTTGCTAACTGCACATCCCACGTCCTATGGTTCTCGGACACATACGCCCGTAACGTTGTTTTAATAATTTGGTTGATTCTTTCCGCAGGGTTAGCCTGCGGGTGATAATGTACAGCAAATTTTATTTGTGACCCGTACGCTTCGGCTAGCGCTTGCAGTTCTTTGCTTTTGAACTGGGGGCCGTTGTCACAGACGACCACCGATGGTATGCCGAACAATAAAAATACATTGTCTTCCAATTCCCTACACACATACGTATAAACCCTTATACGTATAGGCCAAAATTGTAAGTGCGGGTTGTCTAGGGCCTTGATTCTAGGCTAGGTAACGTGGGCCAGCAACCTGCGCTACCGAAAATTTCTCGCTACAGAAACCGACACTATGCCTCGGATAAGGAATGATCACATGTTGAAGACTTTTGGCTATTGTACCCGGACAAAGATAGGTTTCTGGAATGTAAAGACGCTCCTCGACTCGGGAAGAGAAGGTCCTTACAATGCCAGATTCCTCCAATTGGAAAACGAATTCATGCGATATAAACTGGACATTTTGGGGGTAAGTAAAGTAAGATGGTTAGAAGCGGGCGAGTACCAGTCTCCAACGTGTAACACTGTATTACTCTATTCTGGAAGACCATCCGGAAGTCCGCGGGAATATGGAGTCGGACTACTGCTAACAACAACAGCAAGCAAGGGCCTAATTTCCTGGCAGCCTCATGGTGATAGGATTTTGACGGCCAGATTCTGGACCAGAGTACGACTCGTCACCATCATACAGTGTTACGCCCCAACGAATAGTTCGTCTGAGGATGAAAAGGAGAGCTTCTACAATCTCTTAAGCGCCGTCTTCAACACAACACCAAATGGAGACATTGTCATAGTGATGGGGGATTTGAATGCCAAGGTAGGCAGCGACAGCGAAGGGCTCAAACATGTAATCGGGAAGCATGGACTAGGCAACTGCAATGACAACGGCGAAAGGTTTGTGGATTTCTGCAACCGCCTTGTGATAGGTGGCACCATGTTTGAGCACAAGACCTGCCACAAAGTCAGCTGGGTTTCCAATGACAGGCAAGCAACCTCCAACCAAATTGACCATTTTGCTATCAGCCGCCGCTTTAGAAGTAGTCTCCTGGATGTCCGAAACAGGCGAGGGGCCGATGTGGGGATAGTACGTGATCACCATCTTATGATAGCTACTCTTCAACTACGCACTGCTGCAGTTCGAAGATCCCACGACAACACAAGAATGCCCAGGTTCAACATCGATAGACTTAGTGATCCCTCAGTGCGCCAACAATTAAGGGAGCACTTTTCGCAAGGTGTGGAAGCAATCAGCAGCTCAATGCCCGCAACCATCTAAGACCATTGGTGTGCTGTGAAAAATGTTTTTACATCTGGTGCTGAAAGAATTGTCGGTCGATCGCAGGGAAGACATAGGGCGTGGCTTTCCGAGGATACCTGGAGACGGATTGACGAACGAAAACAGCTGAAAGCTCGCGTTGCAGCTACCCCAGCAGTAGGGAGAAGCGAGCTAGAGTCCTTATTTCGCATGAAGATGAGAGAAGTTCAGCGTAGCGTACGACGTGACAAGCGCAACCACCTCAACGCGCCGGCTACAAAAGCAGAAGAAGCTGCACGGAGGTGCGACAGCAGGACCGTCTACAGAATCACGAAAGAGCTGACAGGTGGTCGCAGCTCCAGCCAACACCCAGTTAAAAGCCTAGACGGCTCCTTGCTCATTTCGGATGAGGACCAGCTCAAGAGATGGAAAGAGCATTTCGCTACGGTTTTGAACCGTGTATTCGCTAGCGATATGCTCCCAAATCAGACTGAGATGCCCTAGGTGAGAAGTTCCCGAATACGCACCAAGACTCCCAGTAAAGGTGAGATCATAACCGCGATCAAGGCACTCAAAACCAACAAGGCGGTAGGACTTGACGGTATTCCAGCAGAGCTCTTACGAGCAGCGCTAACAACATCGGCTGAGCTTCTGGTTCAACTAACGAGTGAAAAAAGGGAATGATCGTCAAGCTTCCTAAGAAAGGAAATTTAATGGAGTGCGGAAACTGGAGGGGTATCTGCGTGCTGCCTGCTGTAGCTAAGATAATAGCTAAAATCATCCTTGAGCGAATCAAACAACATCTCGAAGACACACTCGATGCCGAACAAGCAGGTTTCCGCTCTGGATCCTCCTGTGCCGACCACATCAACACCCTGTGGATTATCATCGAACAGTGTGTTGAATATCGATCGCCACTGCACCTGCTGTTCATCGATTTTGAGAAGGCGTTCGATAGTGTCAACAGGGAGTTTATTTGGCGTGCCTTACGCAGGAGAGGCATTCCCGATAAACTAATTGCTATTTTCAAAGTTACATATGAAGGCTCCAAATGTCACGTTCTGCACAGGGGAAGGTTGTCTGAGGAATTTGAGATCCAAAGTGGGGTAAGACAAGGCTGTATCCTTTCACCAATATTATTCCTATTGGTGATTAGCAATGTGCTACATGCAGCTTCGTCGACGGGAAACGGAGGAATTCGATGGACTCTTACATCTCAACTGAAACATCTTGACTACGCAGACGATGTATGCTCACTCTCCCACAGAATTATGGACCTCCACCAAATGACAGCAGATGTGGAGAGGGAGGCAGGCGTCGTCGGGCTGAAAATTAATACGGCAAAAACTAAAACTATCAGCCTTGGAACAAACTCAACGGCTCAAATATGCATTGCTGGACAACCGGTAGAGAGAGTAGAGGATTTCCAGTATCTTGGGAGTATTGTCTCGACCGATGGTGGAACCGAACTGGATATAGCCAACAGGATTGCCAAAGCAAAGTCCGCGTTCGGGATGTTGTCCAAAATATGGCGAAGCAATGCAATCAGTTTGAGCACCAACGTTGAATCCGTGCTGCTATATGGTTGCAGCACGTGGAGAGTGACCACTAGTATCACCAGAAAGCTGCAAACGTTCGTTAATAGGTGTCTGCGCAATATCTTAAGGATTTTCTGGCCCAATCGTATCTCTAACGAATACCTTTACGAGAGAACGGGTCAGGAACCAATAACCACAACTATCCAACGGCGGAAGTGGCAGTGGATTGGTCACACGTTCCGAAAGGGTGACAGCTCCATAGCGAACCATGCTATGCAATGGAACCCTCTAACTCAGGATGGCAGAAGACTTGGCGGTCCGAGGAGAACATAGCGCAGAACAGTCGAGAAGGAGGCACGGCAGTTAGGGAAAAGTTGGGGAGAACTCAGACACATTGCCAGAAACCGTACACGATGGCGCGTAGGCATAGTAGAGGCCCTAGGACCCACAAGGGGATACAGGACATAAGTAAAAAGTAAGTAATTCCCTACACACAGCGTTCGCGGTAGCGGATCTCAGGGGAAACAAAAGGCTGAATTTGGTAAAATAATCAACGACGGTAAGAGTATAAATAAAACTCCTACTCGACTTTGGAAGAGGGCCTACCAAATCCACACAAATCATTTCCCAGGGATTCGAAGTCCCTCTTCTCTCGAACATCCAACCCGCTGGTTGGTCATTCATCGGTTTCACACTCTGACAAATCCTACAATTCCTAACATTTTTGGTAATATCTGACCTCATCTTAGGCCAGTAATACCGAGCACCTACCCTAGCAAAAGTTTTCCTTACCCCCATATGGCCAGCTAATGGGTTGTCATGACATTCCCTTAGTACCCTAGTTCTATCTACCTTTGGAACTACCTCCTTCCATTCCGAATTTTTGTCATGGACAACCACGTGATTGGCCCTTACAAACTTAAACAAAACCCCTCTTTCGACCCTCCAGGCCGGATAGGCTAAAGGGTTCGATTCCACCTTCGTGATCATCTTGGCGATCCAAAGATCAGAACTTTGCTCAACCAATTCCGCTACATCCGCAACGTTCCTGGAGAGCATATCGGGGACTACGTGCTCTTTCCCTTTTCGATGCACGATTTCGAAATCGAACTGCTGAAGCTTAACCGCCCAACGCCCTAACCTACCACACGGATCTTTGAGGTTACTCAACCAAACTAAGGAGTAGTGATCCGTCACGACCGTAAACCGAACCCCTTCGATATATGGTCGCAACTTCTCAACAGCCCACAGCACGGCCAAGCACTCCTTCTCCGTGGTTGAATAGTTCTTCTCGTTCCTATTCAACGACCTACTCAAATAACAGATTACCTTCTCTCCATCATCAAATGTCTGGCTGAGCACTGCTCCAACCCCATAATCCGAGGCGTCAGTTTGCACAACAAACGGCCGCTCAAAATCCGCGCAGGTTAGAATCGGGACAGTAACCAAGCATTCCTTTGCCTTCTGGAAACACCTCTCGCACTCCTTAGACCAAATGAACCTATTACTCTTCTTTATCAAGTCGGTTAACGGTTTAACCAAAGCCGCAAAATTTGGTATAAATCTCCTGTACCAGGATACCGTACCGACAAAGCTCCTAACTTCCCTAACATTCCTCGGCGCAGGAATCCTAACCATACTGTCTACCTTCTCTGGATCTACGTGGAGTCCATTACGATCTACTACAATACATAACCTAAGAACTTGAGTGAAGACCTGCAGAAGTTACACTTCTCTTTGCTGACCTTTAGACCCACCGTACTTAACCGCTTGAAGACGTCTTCCAATATTTCCATATGTTTTTGGAACGAGTTGGTGACTATGATGATGTCACCCAAGTATACGAACACGTGCGGCTCCAGATCGGCGCCAAGCGCAGTATCAATGAACCTTTGCCATGTCGCTGGGGCATTATGCAACCCAAATGGCATTCTCTTGAATTGAAAGAGTCCTCTGTTTGGCACGGTGAAAGTGGTGTACGGTCTTGATTGCTCCTCGACTGGGATTTGCCAATAAGCGGATTTAATATCCAACGAAGAAAGATACTTGGCATCCTTAAGCTTGTCCAAGGTAGCAGAGATATAAGGAAGAGGATAAGCATCCCTCTCATCCCGCGATGCACGTTTAGAAGTAACGACTTTGTACGTCTCCTTGATTCACTTGGACCGAATTTCATTATACGTGGCGATTTCAACGCAAAACACACCTTTTGGGGTTTCAGATCCAATTCACGGAAGGGCAGACTTCTGTACGAAGCCGGTATGGAATTCGGGGTTGATTTCTTTTCGACGGGGAAACCGACGTATTGGCCCTCTGATACAGCAAAAACACCAGACCTAATAGACTTCTTCGTAGCAAAAGGAGTATCTTCAAATTTTGCGAAAGTAGAGGAAAGCTTTGATCTCTCCTCAGATCACTCGCCGGTAATCTTGACAATAAGTGACCGACTAATGACAGTAGAAGGTGTACCTAGATTAACTAACAAAAAAACTAACTGGCGCGACTTTAGAACTGATTGCGAAGCAAATATTGTCTTAAATGTATCGCTCAAAACACCCTTCGAAATAGAAGATGAGCTCGGCAAATTTATTGAATCAATACAAAATGCCGCGTGGAAAAATACACCTTTAAGGAGGAAAGAAGTCCCATGCAATGAAGCTTATTATCCGCCGGAAATAAAAGAACTTATTCGAGAAAAGAGGAGAGCACGGAAAATATGGCAACAAACTCGCGCTCCCCAACATAAAACCCACTCGAATTTCCTATGCAATAAGCTTAAAAAAGCGATCCAAGACCTAAAAAACCGAGAGACTTCAGCTTATCTTGAAGGTTTAACCGCCGAAAAAACGACTAATTACTAGCTCTGGAAAGCTGTCAAAAGAATTAAAAAACCCCAAATACATTCGCCACCGATAAGAAAAAACAACGACGAATGGGCAAAAGGTGACAAAGAAAAAGCGGATCTATTTGCCGAGCACTTAGAAGAGACTTTTAAGCCATTTGATGGAGAAACATTGGTAGACGATTTTACTGGTACGACTACGACATCTGACAACCTTAGAATAAAAAGTGTGTCACTTATAGAACTTTGCCAGGCAATAAAAAACCTGAAAAATAATAAAGCTCCTGGCTATGATTTAATAACCGGACAAATCCTCAAGGAATTACCAAAAAGGCACTATTAAAATTGCTTTATTTAATAAATGCTTCCATTAGATTATTATACGTTCCAAATCAATGGAAAGTGGCAGAAGTCATAATGGTTCCGAAACCGGGGAAATCTCCAAATGACAAAAAATCGTACAGACCGATATCGCTACTACCAATAATATCGAAGGTATTTGAAAAACTCCTTCTGAAATGGATTCTTCCGGTCATTGAAGAGAGACGCCTAATACCTGACCACCAATTCGGGTTCAGAATCAAGCATTCCACAATTGACCAGGTTTATAGAATAACCGACGAAATTGAAAAAGCCCTTGAGGAGAAAAAGATTTGTTCTAGCGCTTTTCTTGACGTATCTCAAGCCTTCGACAGGGTTTGGCACGATGGATTGAATTATAAGCTAAGACGAATCCTTCCGGAGCAACTTCATAAGATCTTAGAATCGTACCTTAAAAACAGACTTTTTCGTGTTAAGCACGGAACTGAATATTCTGATTTTAAAGAAATCGCCGCCGGAGTTCCGCAAGGAAGTGTCCTTGGGCCTATCTTATTCTTGCTGTACACTCGGGACATACCACAAACTGAATGCACTATTGTAGCTACGTTCGCGGACGATACGGCTATTCTGGCAACGGAAAGTTCAATCGAGTCAGCAACCATAAAACTCCAACGAGCCTTGGATAAAATCTGTGAGTGGACAAAAACTTGGCACATTGTTCTTAACGAGACCAAATCGACGCATGTTAACTTCACCAACAAGAAAATAATCAACCTTCCCGTTTTCATTAACTCGGTACAAATACCGCATGCAAACGAAGCTAAATATCTGGGAATGACACTAGACGCGAAACTTAAATGGAAACCTCACGTTAAAAAGAAACGTGACGAAGTCGAAAATCGACTTAGAGAAATGTATTGGCTAATTGGAAGATATTCCAAACTAAGCGTATATAACAAACTGCTTCTGTACAAGCAAGTGCTTAAACCCGTGTGGACGTACGGTATACAACTCTGGGGTTGTACCAAACCAAGCAATAGGAATCTCATACAATCATTGCAAAATAAAATTATAAGAATAATCGTGAACGCTCCCTAGTATATCAGAAACAATGATATCCACAGAGACTTAGGGATAGCTACCGTGGAGGACGAAATAAAAAACTTCGCTCGCAAGCTTCGTATTCGTCTTCATGGCCATTGCAACTGTGCCATACTCCAAACTTTGGATGTGACAAATCTTACGCGCCAACTTCAAAGAACGAAACCGTTTAAATAAGCGCAATAAGACAAAAAGCCGCATGTCATGACGGTTTCAGCAGGTGCTTTTATTGAAAATCTACCTGCCTCACGCGAATATAAATCTGAAGCTTAAACTACTTGATAAGGTCTAACTTAGTCGTAGTAAACAAAACGAAGGGAAGGGTGTTTTTAGTCAGTAGAAATCTGACACACATGAGTACACGGTCTCATAGTGTCTCATGAAGATTTTCACCTACCCACAAAAAAAAAAAAAAAAAAATCCCTCTCAGTAACCTTGTTCAACTTCCTGTAGCCGACACAAAACCTAAAAGACCCATCCTTCTTCTTGATCATCGCGATCGGAGAAGCCCACGGACAATTGGACTTTTCGATGATGTCATCCCTCAGCATATACTCTAATTCCTTATCTATGTGACGTTGAACCGCAGGCGATACCGGATAATACCGCTGTTTAATTGGTTCAGACGTCGTCCTAATCTTCCACCAGATGGGTGCACCCTATGCCCCCAGGCATGTTCACGAAGACCTTCTCTAAAAAATTAACTAACTGCCTGTCTTGCCCTTCATCCAACTCGGCTCTCTCCTGGATGGCGGAAATCGAAGTCAACGCCGCCTGATTCGAGAAGCTCCACTCGCCTGATCGAAGATCCGGGACGATTCCCGTTCGGGCCCAAAAATCGGCACCCAATATCAGAACGTTTGGCAGAGCAGGGATGACTAGACATTCCAGTAAAACTAAACTAACTCCATAAACACTAACTTTTAAATAAGGACGTACGTCGTCTTCCTTTGCATGAAGTGTGAAACCTAACTGAACGACCTCTTCCAACTGGTTGCCAGCAGGCGACCTATTCAATTGCGCCTGCGCTCTTGCCCTGCTGGCGCAAGAGACCGTTGCCCATTTCCCGAACAGTTTCTGCAATCCCTGCGGAGGACACCTATCTTACCACACCCTACACATCTCCTAGGAGCGGAACAAGTATTGGAAAAATGTCCTTCTTGATTGCAGTTGTAACACCTCAAACGCTGATTAGATTAAGGGTTACGACTTACCACCGAAACCGATGGCTCTTCCACTGCTACATGGGCCAAATCAGGTTCCAAGAGGTTCCTGGATCATGGAGGGGGAGGTGGCGTGAATGTCTCCAAATTCGCTCTAACCATCTCAAGTTTTCTACCTAACGCCACCAGATCTCTCAAGTTTTTGGGGTCTGCCAAGCCCAGTTGCGTTTGGTAGAATGGGCCCAGATTACGTTGAACGATCCCCAATTTTCGTCCATCTGTTAGTGGTTCCGATAACCTGCCAAACATGTTCTCCATGGTGGCCACATATATACCAATTGACTCATCCTTCCCTTGGATACGTCGTCTGATTTCCTCTAACAGCAAATCATCATAATTAGGGGGAGAAACTCCAGTTTCAACTCCTCCACCAATCCCTGCCAAGAACTAACTCTTCTCCTAACCGCCCTGAACCAGAGAAGCGCCTTCCCAATGAAAAGATCGACGGCAGACTTAAACAATTGTGCCTCGCTAACACCTCTGGCTTCTCGCAATTCCTCCACTCGCTCCAGGAAGGAATTCACGGAAGCCCCACATCGTTCACCTGAAAATTTCAACTCCCACTTAGACAAGTCCTCAAACCTCTCACTCGAAACGTAAACGCCCTCGCCTGTGATGGCGTCGGGAGTGGCGGCCGAAGTTGCTGGCCACGCTTCGCCTGTTGTATTCTCTATCTGGGGCCGTTCCACCTGCTGCTGCTTTTGTACCTGTTGTCCCCCTGGTTGTCGTTTTTGTTCCTGCTGTTCCGTTTCTTTTCCCGTCACTTTCTCTTCTTCACCGTAGTCATCTGCTACCAGTGATGGTAGTAACATCAATAGAGCCGTCTTAAGCCGTCTTTTTAACCGCTGCCTCGGCGTCGTTGGTGGGCCCAATTGCCCATTCAATTTTAGTATACGCTTTCTTATACTCTGAAGAATTTCGCGCCGGGGAATTCTTCAATATTTCCTCAATTTCTAAGATTTTCTTTTCGACTGATTCCCTATCCGCGGCGAATTCGAACGGGTATTCCTCCTCCTCGACGGACCCATTCCGTGCGAGGGCCCTATGGGTGCGTAGCGACTTCCGCATTTCGTCTACGTTCCCCGTAGCTAACCCCTACGCTCCATTTCATACGGGAGCTCTTCCTGTGAAAGTCGGTTAACCTCCATACTGGCTTTGTATAAAGAATCTACTAAAACTAAAAAAAAAAATCCGAGTGCTAGTGCCAAGCCTAACTTAAAGATGAATGATTTAGCGAAATATAACTTATTTATAACACCTAAATTATTTAGAAAAAGGTTTTCGCAATTCAAAACCGAACAATCAAAGCGAAATTTGTGTCACGGAGTAATTGAAATTACCCCACAAGTAAACAAAATAAAACTCGAAATACCTATACAAAAAGAAACGATAGACCCAACAATCGAGAAGAAAAACTACCACAACCGTAATTTAATTTTATGCGCGTAATTATTTACTTATCCCAAAAACTTAATAAAATTTCCAAAGGAAAAGAAAAAAGAAAAAAAATAAATCCAACACAAGAATTCCCACGAAACAGAGAAAAAAAATTCAAAATAAAAAAGTCCAACCAAAAAAAGGTATTGTCCCACTGTACTGTCAAAACAGAAATCACTCAAACAAAGGAAAAAAACAAAGACCGGCAGTATATATATATACTATGTGTAACGAAAAATCGCGAAATGTATATGTATGTATATATGTAGAAATATATATATATGTAGATATATGTATATATGTAGATATATGTATATATGTAGGTATATGTATATATGTAGATATATGTATATATGTATATAGGTACATATATTTGAAATTGAAATGAAGCAAAATAGAGAGCAACCACCTACTTGTGCTTCCACGGATTTACCGTCTGGAAGATGTGTATGTATAACACGTTCAGGTTTTTCCCCACTGATGGATCTTCCCACTTACGATCCTTATTTCAGCCAATGAATCTTCCCACTCCTTTCACGAAATTCGGAATTCCACTTGACCAAAGCACTAATCCATAAAAAGAAAACATAAAGTAAAAAGTCCAAGTAAATGAAAAGACACTTCCGTAAGTCACAGCACTGGACAATGCACGTTCACAACAGATCTTTTTTTCCTTTTTTTTTTTTATTTGTTTTTCTTTTAACAAAAAAAAAAGGGGTCCCACGTTGGGCGCCAATTTGACGCACTTATCTTTCCCGAAAGTAAAATTAATTAGTTGGTACACAAAAGAAACACAAAAGTAGAATCGGCCGCGCACGCGAAAGGGGTAAAATCGAAAAGTGACAGATAGCCACAGATAATCGAAAGACGATCGGGAAAGTGCAACAACAGCAGCCTGTAGGATGCTGCTCTCCCGGTTGCTCAGCTGGGGGTGGGTTTATTTCGCGTTGCGAATCTGGAATGGATTTTGGTTTGGATTTGGTTTATATACGATACCAAAAAAATGGGCGCCACTAGATTTTTGATGGAATCTAGAAACCTTTTTGGGGAAAATTAACGGGGTGGGAAAATTCTGCGAACCAAAAGAATAAAAAAGGGGAAAAAAACACCGAACGTGTGTTATAATAGCTCTTTTGGAGCACGGCCAATTTATTAAAATTCAAGATTAGGAAAAAGAAAAGAAAAAAAAAAGATTTCGGATGACACAAAAAAAGAAAAGGTAAACAGCCGTTGGGGTGGCCCGCTATCACCGGTCCCGAACAACAGAAAAAATTAACGAAATGAACAGAATGAAACCCTACCGGGATTTTCGCACACAAAATAACTCTTCGCTACCCGCACCAAGAATCTTAGTAAAAAAAAATATGCAACTTATCTATTTTTCCTGAGTTGGTATTCGGCTTTCTACTCCTGGTCTCCAGAATATGGTGTCCCTCGATCCTTCCTTTTGTTCCACTCTTCGATTCTTCCTCTCTTCTTCCTTCCTCGCTTTATGGTAAATCTTTGTAGTGGCCTTCCGGACTCGATAACTCAAAAAAATATAGCCAAACTCGCTACCTAGCTCACTGTAAAAAAAAAAACTCCTCAAAACATTAGCGCTTGTGTGCACTCACTCGTAGTTAACCAAGAAGTGCTGAACTTCCCTCAGTACTTTGTTCAACCGACCAAGAGCCTCTCTCTCCAAATTGGCTTACCGCTTATTCAGCCATTACAGCCCAAGGACGGCCTTATGTGCAGTACTCCGCTCTTTTGCTGAAGCATGCCACCGTTCCTTGAACGCCGCTATCTAGCAGCTCTTTCCAGTCTTCCAATGCTCTCTCTCTGAAATCGCCCCAACAACTGGCAGTTCAGAGGGTCGGGTTATGCGTTTCCTGGGTTCGCTCGTTACCCTGGTGCCACGTCCACAGCTAGCGCTCGCAATCGAGGGCCTAGTGAACGCAAAATGAAATAACCAAACAGTATCGCGAAAAATATAAAATCGACGAAGGAACATGAGAAGAAAAGGGAATTTGTCAAACAATGCTTGGCGTTGGACCTAGCGTGGAAGAAAAGAGGTTATTGAATCTAAAATATAGATGTGTCAAACAACGCCTTGCGTCGGACACTCCTGAGGAGGAAGCAACCTGAGTACCAACTCGTATTCCTATTATTACGTTATTAAATCCGCGAACGCTAGTTATCCCGGTGGAGTTTCACGCAGATCTGGGGGAAAGGGACTAGCCGATGACATGCCACCCCATACAAAAGGTCATGGGTTAGGTTGGGCTCTCGGCCATTGTTGGTGCTGGTCATCTGATGTTTGGCCTGGTGTTGTGTTGAATGTTCGTATTTGTGTTGTAGTTTGTTGATAATGTTGTATGTTTAGTGTTACTGGATCATCTCGTTCCCTTCTCTCTCTGGTATGGGTGTATTTTGTCTTCGTGGTTGGTCTTCTCGTTCTTGTTTCCTTCATCGTGCGTTCTCGTTGGCGGGCGGTCCACCCGCATCAGAGTGTTGCCAACGGTTGGGCTCTGGTTCCGGGAGTACCTGCTTTGTTATCCCCTCGGAGCAGTTGGAAAAGTGTCAGCACTGAATTGGAAACCAGTTCAGGAACGCTTAACGATCCCATCGCTCTTTGAAGATAACGGAGGGAAGAGAAAGGTAAGGCCAAAAAGGGAACGAGGTGAGAGAAAAGGAGGGACGGAGGGGATCAGGAACTTTGCAACAAAGTTGGACGCAACACACTTGCTTATACAGAAGCAGTTTGTTGTATACGCTTAACTTCGAGTATCTTCCGAGTAGCCAATACATTTCTCTAAATCTGATTTCGAGCTCTTCGCGTTTCCTTTTAACGTGGGGTTTCCACTTAAGTTTTGCGCCTAGGGTCATTCCTAAATATTTTGCCTCGTTTTCGTACGGTATTTGCACCGAGTTAATGGATATAGGTAAGTGGTTTATCTTCCTTAACGTAAAATTGACATGCGTTGATTTTGTCTCATTCAGGACTATTCGCCAGGTTTTTGTCAATTGGCATACTTTGTTCAAAGCTCGTTGGAGTTTTCCCGTTGATTATTCAACTGACTCATCCGTTACGAGGATAGCTGTGTGCAGGATTGGACCGAGAACACTTCCTTGCGGAACACCAGCGTAGATTTCTTTGAAATCCGAATATTCACTCCCGTGTCTAACACGGAAAAGTCTGTTTTCAAGATAAGATTCCAATATTCTGTACAACTTTTCCTTTAAGATTACCCTTAGCTTATACCTTAGGCATTCGTGCCATACCTTGTCGAGGGCTTGCGATACGTCGAGAAAGCGGTATAGCATATTTTTTTCCTTTCTAGAGCTTTTTCAATCTCGTTCGTTATTCGATACACCTGATCGATTGTGGAATGTTTGACCCGAAAGCCGAATTGATGATCCGGGATCAAGTGTCTTTCTTCAATTACTGGTTGCAATCGTTTCAGCAGAAGTTTCTCGAAGACCTTAGATATTATTGGCAGAAGTAAAATGGGTCTATATGATTTCTTGCCATTTGCACATTTTCCCTGTTTCGGAACCATAATAGCTTCGGCGACTTTCCATTGCCTTGGAACATATAGTAGTCTTAAAGAAGCATTTATAATGTAGAGCAACTTAACCAGCACTTTTTTCGGTAGTTCTTTCAAAATTTCGCCAGTGATTAAATCATATCCCGGAGCCTTGTTGTTTTTCAATTTTTTTATTGTCGTTCGAAGTTCGGACAAGGATACGGTTTTTACTTTAAAGTTGTCGGGTGCCGTATTATCATTCGGATGTTCGATCAACGGTTGTCCATCGAACGGCTTGAACGTTTCCTCTAAGTGATCGGCAAATAATTCTGCTTTCTCATTGTCTTCTTTTGCCCATCCCCCGTTAGCTTTCCTAATTAGAATAGCTGAAGCATAAACAACTGAGCTTCGAGAACCACTACACCAAAAATCTTTCTCTCTCTCTCTCTCTATCCATCCTTTCCAACGCCCGCACTGTGTGTAAACATGTTAAAGGTATTCATAACCCTTTGAGTGCGCGCAAATTATAAAAAAAAAAAAAATAAAAAATTGGCGGCGAATGCATTACAGGTTTCCTTATGGACTTCAAGGCTTTCCATAGAGAGTAGTTTGAATACTTATCAGCGGTCAGACCCTCGAGGTAAGTAGAAGTCTCGTGATTTGTTAGGTCCTGCAGCACATTTTTGAGCTTGTTACAAAGATGGTTCAGATAAGTTTTATCCGGTGGCGCGCGGGATTGTTGCCATCTCTTGCGCGCTCTCCTCTTTTCTCGTATGAGGTCTTCGATTTCAGGCTGGTATTTGACTTTATTGTTCCGTGCTTCTGTTTTCCGCAAAGGAGTGTTTTTCCACGCTTAGCTCTGAATGGCTTCGACGAGTTTGTCGATTTCTTCTTCTATTTCGAACGGTGTCTTTAGCGGTACATTTAAAGCAACATTTTCCTTGCAGTCTCTTCTGAAAGCGTCCCAGTTAGATTTGTTACTAGTTAACCTAGGCGGTCCTTCTTCTTTTACTAGACTTCCACCTATTTTCAGAGTGACTGCCGAGTGATCTGAGCATAGATCATAGCATTCTTCGATTTCCGTCAAATTTTTGTTAACCCGTTTGCGATAAAGAAGTCGACGAGGTCAGGGATTTTATTTTTGTTAGTTGGCCAATAGTTGGCTTTCCTGTCGAAAAGAAGTTCACCCCACGTTTCATGCTGGCTTTGTACAATAATCTGCGTTTTGTCGAATTGCATCTTGATCCCCAGAAAGTGTGTTTCGCGTTAAAGTCACCACCTAAGACAAAACTAGGTCCGAGTGAGTCAAAGAGACGAACGAGGTCGTCTTCTACTAGCTTATATCCCGGAGGGAAGTAACTAGAGGAGGGAAGGAACTAGATTGTTTTTACGGAGACTGAGCTTATTTGCATAGAATCAAATTCTATTTCTATGTTTTCGGAGTGCTTAATACAGTCCTTGATGTAAAGAGAGGACCCGCCTCTCGCATTTTCCGAAGGATGATTCGCATGGTAATCGTTGTGACCTTTTATTTTGGGTCTAAGTCCCTTTTTTAAGTGCGTTTCCGATACCAAACATATATCAATGTTATTTTTTCGTAGAAATACTTCTAACTCGTCGATTTTTTTCAGAAGGCCGTTTGCGTTCCACGTTAGTATCTTAAGTAGCTGTTTCATATTCATGTTTTTTTGATTGTAAGGCGAGGTTTGAACTCGAGCTTGCTCAATTTGTCAAGTATAATTTTATTAACTTTGGTTACACGCATACGATGGGAGAGGTTGCAGGACGATGAGATACGGGAGACATTTGCACGGCAAATATCTGAAAGGTTTGAACGAATTCCAACTGTTCCATCAAATGTAGAGGAAGAATGGCAACTGTTTTCAACGGCGGTTATTGCCTCTGCGGGAGATGTTTGTGGAGTGAAGCGGCTTGGTATGGCGGCTGGTGGTGAGAAAAGAACTGCTTGGTTTAAAACGCCCGGAGTTCAAGAAGCCATCAGAGAGAAGAAGAGAGCCTTTAAGGTGTGGATTCACTTGGGGAACTCCGATTCTCGAAATCGGTACACTGAGGCGCGAAGAACTTGCAAATTAGCTGTGAAAACAGCGAAAGAACAGTCTTGGAAGGAGTCTGGCGAGAAATTGGAACGTGACCACAGATCTGCAAATAAGATGTTCTGGCAGACCGTCCGCCGACTCAGAGGAAAAAAGTTGAATATCGTTGAAGGAGTCAAATCCAAAGACGGTAGACTTCTTTCCAATGAGGAGGACATCTTACGCAGATGGAGCGAGCACTTTTCAGAATTGCTCAATCCCGAACAGGGCACCGAAGATGACAGACGTATGGTCGAGAGTTGGGCGGAAAGTAGTCCTACGGTAGAGGAAGTAACTTTGGCGATCAAAGCGCTAAAAGTTGGAAAATCTGCTGGTGTGGATGAAATTCGGCCAGAAATGCTCAAGGCTTTAGGTAAAGAGGGAGTGCAATGGCTCTCGCGTGTCATTAAAGTGGCCTGGGAATGCGGTGAAACACCTGGTGATTGGCAAATGGGGGTGATAGTTCCTCTTTTTAAAAAAGGGGACAAAAGAGATTGCGCCAACTACAGGGGTATATCTCTTTTAAGTCTCCCTGGAAAAGTCTTCGCTAAGGTGCTAGAAAAGCGTTCCAGAGCTGTGGTTGAGGACAGTTTGGGGGATGAGCAGTGCGGTTTTCGTCCCGGTACAAGCACAACCGACCAGTTGTTCACTCTCAGAATGGTTCTTGAGAAGGCCTGGGAATATGCCAAACCTGTCTACACTTGTTTTGTGGATTTGGAAAAAGCATATGATAGGGTTCCTCGAGGCAAACTCTGGAGTGTTCTGCAGGAGTATGGGATTGATGGTTCCCTGTTAAGAGCGACTCAGTCTTTATATACAAACTGTAAAAGCTGTGTTCGGATAAACGGTGTTAAATCAATACCTTTCACTGCGGGCGTTGGACTCCGCCAGGGGTGCGTTTTGTCACCTCTCCTCTTCATTGTATATATGGATTGGATGTTGCAGCGCAGCCGTGGCGGAGAATGTTTCAAAGTGGGAGACCTAAGGATTAGTCATCTGCTCTTTGCGGATGATTTGGTCATCCTTGGGTCCTCTCAAACCGAACTTCAGCGCGCACTCGAAAGGTTTGTAGCCGTTTGTGATGATGCTGGAATGAAGATCAACGTGAAGAAATCGGAAGTAATGGTCGTTTCCAAAAAACCCATTCAGTGCACTCTGCATGTTAGTGGAGTCCCACTGAAGCAGGTGGAGAAGTTAAAGTACCTCGGGGTTTTATTTACGAGTGATGGGAGGAGCAATGCCGAGTTATCCTGTAGAATTGGTCAGGCTGGATCAATTTTGAGAGAGCTTGGCCAATCTGTTATAAGGAAGGCCGAACTTAGTATTCAAGCTAAGCTATCGGCTTTTAACTTGGTGTATGTTCCAACTCTCACCTATGGTCATGAAATTTGGGTAGTGACCGAAAGAATAAGATCGCGGATACAAGCTGCCGAAATGAGGTTCCTTCGCGGTGTTGTTGGAATAACTCGTAGGGATCGAGTGCGCAACACCAGAGTACGCGAGGCTCTCAACGTTGAGCAGCTACTTCTCCGAACGGAACGATCTATGCTTCGATGGTTTGGTCACGTAGTGCGTATGCCCCCAGACCGGCTTCCAAGACGCGCCATGGTTGCCGTGCCATCAGGTAGACGACTTCGCGGAAGGCCCAGAAATAGATGGTTGGATCAAGTCCGACATCTCTCTTGGAGCCGCTTAGGGATTCTCCCTGATGAATTGGAGTCAATGGCGGAGGACCGAGAAGGATGGAGAGTCCACCTGAGCATCCTACCCCCGCGACCCTCATGAAGGATTAGCGGGCCATTGAAAATGAATGAATGAATGGTTTGCTCCTCAAATTTTTCCAATATAATGGTAAATATTTGGCTAACCGGATCTGTTGTAGCTGATCTTAATTTGTTTTCGTTTGACGCGACTTGCGCGTACGATCTCGCGTCAACCTCTGGCGGTTTTTCCGCTGCACTTGGACCAGCGACGTTCTCTTGCACATTTTTTTTATTTCCCTTTATCGGTCTCGTCGTTTTGACTGGCTTAGTGGTCTTAGGCTTATCGGTTTTACGATCTTTTAAGCTTGGGTTCGGGTGTATCGGTTTCTTGAGAGTATCGCGCCTTTTTGAAGCTCCTTTGCTACTTCACAACCTCGATAGTTTGCTGGGTGCTTGCCTTTGCAGTTTATGCAGGTCGCCGGAGCCTGCTCATTTAAGTCACACCTTTCTGATAAGTGGTTCCCGGCACATTTTACACATTTCGGTCCATTTACTTTATATTTTGATTTTGAATGTTCATTAAAAAAATGCGATATTGCTAAAAACAAAGCAAAATTAATTAATGAGCATGTACCAAATAGTTTTAGAATTTATGATAATTATTTAAAAAAATTTAATCCTTACTTACTCTTCCTTAAAAGGTTCAGAATTGGTAGAAAATTTTCATAGGTATCTTAAATTAGCAGCTAAATCATATAACAGAATAATTCAAATTCACAAACCAGCAATTAAAGATGATGAATCAAAAGAAAAATTTGAAAAAACTAAAAATTGTGAAATATGTTATAAGAATTTTAATGATATTGATAAAATGTGGGATCATGATCATTTAACTGGAAAATATAGAATGGCTTTATGTAGAGAATGTAATTTCGCATGTAAATTACCAATAGCCTTAAATGTTGTAGTTCATAAATTAAAGGGATATGATAGCAAATTTATTCTAAAAAAATTGGATAAAATAGATAATGACAATAGTGAAAAGCAGAAATTTTGTTTTAGCTTCTAGTACTGAAAAATTTGGATAGTTTAGAGAAAAAAATTTAAATTGATGCATATGAATGGAAAAAGTGTATGAATGAAAAATGTAAATATGAGTTGTTGAGGAACCTGGCAACATCGGCGCTACTGTTAAGTAGATGGCGCATATTCAATTTCTAAAGATTTCTGAACATTTCATCAATCCAACCATTTCCTTTGAAACGTCACTCGCCGTAGCAAAGGAAACCCATTTTCTTTTCTAATTAGCAGTCGAACTGCATGGAAGCAGATTACTTAATTTACCAAAGTAAAAAAAATTGTAGTTAACTTTAAGTTTTGATATCAAACGTAAGATTTTTGTACATTAAAACCTTCCTTTATTATAATCTTTATAAATTTTAGGAAATTTTATCCTATCGTTGTCTTAGCTACGCTTAATAAACGCTCTGATTAAAATTCGGAAAAACGTCTTCATACTTAAGTTAACAAAATAAAATTTCGTTTGGAAAACAAATTTCGTGTATCTGAGAAAGGAAAATCATCCAGATCCCTCAGAAGAAAGCCTGAAGCACACAATTCTACATTCCAAAGCAAATCAGCAGACTGTCGGCCCACGTGCATAACCTACAACTGGGACATAGGGTGAGTACCATTTGAGTCTTTATTATCCCTTTGCTTTCGTAAAACCAGTAAATGATTCGCACACCGCCACCGTCGGAGGCTGAAGGTGATCTAATCACCAAAAATAGTTCATTACCTCCCACCGCATTAAATGTTAGCACAGCCGTTCCATTGCACCGGGCAGTGAAACCGTCCCCGCCAGCTCCAATGAGCGTTCCGCAACCATCTAGTTCAGCACAAAGTGCACCCACAGTTTTACCTCTCCAATTACCACAATCAGTTCCAGATCCTCAGAATGCGCTGTCAGTCAAATCCAAAACATCTTCCCGAAGGAGAATTTCTATTCAATTGAAACGCTTGGAGGAAGAAAAGTCATTGGAAGAGAAGTACTTGGCCAAAAAATATGAAATTCTTGAAGGAATGCAATCCGACGATGAAGATGACGTCAATGAAGAAGAATTATCTACAATGTCAAAGAATCGCGTGGAACATTGGTTAAAGTGGCAAGGTGAACAGCAAAACCCAACGTCCAATCCAGGAATGCCAAATAGCAGCATGCTTAACAACACGTGGTTCGGTCCAAAAGTGCAACAGAATCAACACGATACTTTATTTATTAAAAATGCACATCAACCAAGTACGCAAGCAGCTGCGAATGCAACCAATTACATAGTCCAACCGCTAAGACTCCAGGAGCCACCTAAACTGTCACATCGCCAAATGGCTGCAAGGCAATCAACACCAAAAGACCTTCCAAAATTTGATGGAAATCCTGAGGATTGGCCGCTGTTTATTAGTTCCTTCGAGAACAGCACGCGAATTTGTGGGTTTTCGGACGACGAGAATCTGGGACGTCTGCGCGCCTGCCTTAAAGGGAGAGCTCTTGATTCTGTGCGCAGCCGTTTGTCGCACCCAGGCCAAGTTGATAAAATTATTTCCACCTTGAAAATGATGTTTGGACGCCCTGAAATCATCATAAATACATTATTGCAAAAAATTCGACATGAGTCTCAGCCCAAAGCGGACAAATTAGAAACGATCGTGAAATACTCACTCGACGTTGAAAATATTTGTGCAACAATGCAAATGGCTGGATGCTCCTCACACTTAAATAATCCCATCCTATTGCAAGAATTAGTGGAGAGGTTACCTCCTATAATCCGTTTAAATTGGTCGATCTATAGGCAAACACTTCCGACGACTGATATTTCGCACTTCAGCACATGGCTGTTTGAACTCGGTCGAGCAGCGAATGATGTAACATTCACTTGCCCTATAGCACAAGAGAAACGGTTGGAGCAAAAGCAACGGCAGGAAAAGTCCTTTGTTTATCTTCACGATGATGCGTCGCTCAAGAAATGTAAGGTCTGTGACAGGAACTGTTCTTCAGTCGACAAATGTCGAACATTTCTGGATTACACAGTGCAGCAACGATGGTCCGTTGTAAAAGAAAAACAACTTTGCCGCACATGTCTTCGTCGCCATAACAACAGATGTTCATTGGAGCAAACGTGCGGAGAAAACGGTTGTCCTTTTCGACACAACAAACTACTACATAAACCTACCAACAACGTGCAGGCCAACAGTCGACATTTGGAATCGTCGAATAAAACACCGACAGTACGCAACGTCGCCGTTGATACACACATTCCTTCAGCCACTGCTGTCGCAACTACGACATCTCCCATATACCACACCCAGGCGAATGAAAAGGAAATTCTTTTCAGAATATTACCCGTTACACTTTACGGAACAGGGGTGCAAATAGACACATTCGCCTTTCTTGATGATGGGTCGTCAACTTCGTTGATCGAAGAAGATTTAGCAAACTACCTGCAAGTAGAAGGAGAACACATGCCTTTGCAACTGAAGTGGACTTCAAATACAATTCGGGAGGAATCGAATTCAAGAAAGATTTCAATTGTCATATCGGGAAGTAATAAGAATAGAAAATACTCACTTTGCGGCGTACGCACTGTGGAACAATTGGATCTTCCCGAACAAACAATTAGCGTTGATGCGTTGGCTGAGCGGTATAAACATTTAAAGGGTATTCCAATACATTCATTTTCTAAAGCGAAACCTCGTATTCTAATAGGCTTAAAGCACTGGAACTTGGGGATACCACTGCGGATGAGAGAAGGACGGATGGAAGAACCAGTCGCAACCAAAACGCGTTTGGGTTGGGTAGTATTTGGCCCATGTGATAAGAAGTCAACCAGGATTCTGAGTGTGCATTACCAGTTACATATTTGCGCTTGCTGTAGAGATAATGATGCGCGCTTGAGTGATTCTGTAAAAGAATATTTTGCTATTGAAAATATGGGTACGAAAAGGGTGATGCTCTTATCGCCGGACGATAAAAGGGCGAAACAAATTCTTGACATTCATTCTAAAAGGGTTGGAACTGCATTTGAAGTTCCACTACTGTGGAAAAATGCTAATCTGAAGTTTCCAAGCAGTAAATCAAATGCAATGCGCCGCCTCGAGTGCCTAGAGAAAAGATTGGTAAGAGAACCGCACCTTCATCAACTTATATCGAATTTAATCGCGGAATATATAAATAAAGGTTATGCTCAGAAGATTGACTCTAAGTCCGTGGAAAAAGAGAAGACGTGGTACCTGCCAATTTTCCCGGTATTCAACCCCAACAAACCGAACAAAATTCGAATTGTGTGGGACGCCGCGTCAAAGGTAAATGGAGTTTGCCTAAATTCTTTTCTGCTGACAGGACCAGACATTACATCGCCTCTGCTTGGGATTCTTTTTCGTTTCAGGGAACGGAAGGTGGGACTGTGTGCGGACATTAAAGAAATGTTCCACCAGATCCGCATCAAGACGGAGGACCAGGAAGCCCAGCGATTCCTGTGGCGAAATATGGAAACTAATGAGATCGAAACATACATCCTTAAGGTATTGTCGTTCGGCGCAACATCGTCACCATTCTGCGCACAGTACATAAAAAATAAAAACGCTGAGGAATTCGCGCTGCAATACCCAGTTGCGGTACATGCTATAATAAAAAATCATTATGTTGACGATTTTATAGCAAGTTTTGAAAACGAAGTGGAAGCAGCAGAAGTGGCGAAAGATGTCATTTATGTACATAGCCAAGGTGGATTTAAGATCCGGAATTTTCGGTCCAACTCACAATATGTCCTGGACCAATTAAAGGGTTGCAGTGTCAGTAAGAATTCGTATGTGCCTATGTCAACTGAGGAGAAGGTACTCGGACTTTGGTGGTCACCAGCAAGCGACGAATTTTTCTTTACATTCATCAGTAATCAAATGAATCCAGAAGTAATGAGTGGTAAGCGAATTCCAACCAAACGGGAAGTTCTTAGACTATTAATGAAAATATACGATCCGTTAGGACTAATCGCGAATGTCCTAGTGAATTTGAAAATTTTGCTCCAGTCAATCTGGAGATCAGGCGTCGATTGGGATGAGCAAATTAAACATGAACACTTTGCCGTATGGAGTAAGTGGATACGGTTATTGCCTCTGATCAATAATATAAGGATTCCCCGTACGTATTTAACCGCGCTCAATTTCGCGAATGTAGCTGAAGTCGAGCTCCATATATTCTGCGACGCGAGTGAAGATGCTCTGGCTTCTGCAGCATTTATACGAGTTTCAGATGGAAAAGAGTTCGAGTGTCGCCTAATAGCAGCGAAAACCAAAGTAGCGCCTTTACGTCGGTTGTCAATCCCACGAGTGGAACTTGAAGCGGCACTTCTGGGTACCAGACTTGCTCACACGATCATCGAAAGCCATTCAATTCGTTTCACACGACAAATTTACTGGACAGATTCTAAAACTGTCATCTATTGGATCAGGTCACCTAGTCGAAAATTCCAACAGTTCGTTTCATTGAGAATCGGGGAGATTCTTGAGAAAACCGACGCAGCTCTTTGGAAGTGGGTGCCATCTAAACTCAACGTGGCAGACGAGGCTACGAAAACCAGAATGCACTTCGACTTTTCATCAAAAAGTCACTGGTATAGAGGTCCTGATTTTCTATGGCACTCAGAGCAGTCTTGGCCTAAGTGCGAACTCGACGCTAAAGGGGTGAGCATTAGCATGCATGAGCATTATTTGTGGAAGCAGGCGCAGAGAGATATATTCTGCGAGGAAATACAGATCCTTGAAGAGACTACATCAGGGGAAGCTACTATTCCAAAAACAAGCATACTTTACAAGCTTTCGCCATATCTAGACGAAAACGGAGTGTTGAGAATCGCAGGAAGGATCAATGCAGCAGTTGACTTGGACTTTGACACTAAGCAGCCAATCGTGTTACCAAAGGATCACCACATCACGTATTTGATTCTGGACCACTATCACTGCAAATATCAGCATCAGTTCAACGAGACTGTCGTGAACGAAGTTCGTCAGCGATTCTTCGTCCCGAGATTACGTGTGATGGTCAAAATGGTTCAACGTCGTTGCCAGCTGTGCCGCAACAAGAAGGCTGAACCATCGATCCCAATAATGGGTGAGCTACCTCCAGCTAGACTCAAGACGTTCACGAGGCCCTTCTCTTACGTCGGAATGGACTATTTTGGACCACTTTTCGTGGCTGTGGGTCGGCGAAGGGAAAAACGATGGGGGGTGCTGATAACCTGCTTGACGGTGAGAGCGATTCATGTGGAGACCGCACACTCCCTGTCAACTAGCTCCTGCATTCTCGCTCTTCAACGTTTCATTGCAAGAAGGGGAATGCCTATACAGATATACACGGACAATGGAACAAATTTTCGAGGGGCTAGCAGAGAGTTACAAGCGGCGATAGAACAAATTGATGGTAAAAAACTGGTAGAAAGCATAGGTGAGGGTAGGCTCAAATGGTCGTTCATTCCGCCAGCAGCCCCACACATGGGCGGTTGCTGGGAAAGGTTGGTGCGTTCGGTAAAGCAGGTTCTTTCGCAAATTAGCTTTAGCAAAACTCCGAGTGATGAACTACTATCAACAATGATGGCTGAGGTCGAGAGCATCATAAACTCCCGTCCACTAACATATGTTCCCGTTAGTGCCGAAGATGAAGAAGCCCTTACACCCAATCATTTTTTGCTGGGTTCCTCAAGCGGCTCAAAACCGATGGGAGAATTCCACGATGAAGGTGTTATCCTGAAACAAAATTGGACCATGGCGGAGCAATTTAGCAATTCCTTTTGGCGCAGGTGGATTCGCGAGTATTTGCCGAATCTAACAAGAAGGACAAAGTGGTTTCAGCCTTCTAAGCCGATTTCCGTTAACGACGTTGTCGTCATTGTCGATGAAAAGAACGCCAGAAATTCCTGGCCCAAAGGTCGGGTGCTGGAAGTCAACCCTGGTAGGGATGGCAAAATAAGGAGTGCTGTTATTCAGACTGAATCTGGTGTCTATGTGCGGCCTGTATCCAAGTTAGCAGTACTCGATGTAACCGGTTCGAACAATGGCGGTAAGCAGGATCACAGTTCCAACTTACCGGGGGGGGAGTGTTGAGGAACCTGGCAACATCGGCGCTACTGTTAAGTAGATGGCGCATATTCAATTTCTAAAGATTTCTGAACATTTCATCAATCCAACCATTTCCTTTGAAACGTCACTCGCCGTAGCAAAGGAAACCCATTTTCTTTTCTAATTAGCAGTCGAACTGCATGGAAGCAGATTACTTAATTTACCAAAGTAAAAAAAATTGTAGTTAACTTTAAGTTTTGATATCAAACGTAAGATTTTTGTACATTAAAACCTTCCTTTATTATAATCTTTATAAATTTTAGGAAATTTTATCCTATCGTTGTCTTAGCTACGCTTAATAAACGCTCTGATTAAAATTCGGAAAAACGTCTTCATACTTAAGTTAACATGAGTATAATTTTCCAACAAATAAACGTGGTTATAAATGTAAATCAACTGAATTGATAGATCATATAATTCCTGCTGAAACTTAATGGAAACAATGTTTGAATAAAAAATGTAAATATAAATATAATTTCCCAAAAAATAACTGTTGTTCTAAATGTGAATCAAGTGAATTAAAAGAGTATGCAATTCCTGATCGAATTAAGATTCATAGATTCTTTAGAATTTATAAATTGTATCTTAGATAAAGCAATTCAAAATTTATTAAACATAAACACTGTATATTGTTCACATTGTAAAGGAACCATCTTTTAAAGTAATTAATGATAAAATCTATGCATATGATACATGTGTAGCGACGATCAGAACGCAGATGGCGTTAGCAACAAACAAAAAATTACTCGCGGATAGAGGGCGAAATACAGAAAGGAAGAAAGGAAGGAGACATTTTTAGAGTTAAGAAAAAAGGTCATTATTAGAGGACAGAACGCATCCGAGGACGTGCGTAAAAAAAGAAAGAATTGTAGTTTAATAAGAATAAGAGTTAAATAAGAAAAAAGTAAAGAGTTTTTATTTTAAAGTAAAGTTGTGGTCCGGCCTGGACTAAACCACAACATTGGTGACCCCGCACGTCGAATTTATAAACAAATAAATTGGAAAGCAACAATTTCTTTCTTCACGAGGTGACATACACCTAACCTCAAAACCAACACGCAGCCAAAGCCACGCCACGTCATCCAGAGAAATATCTGGCCCCCATCCATCCTGGTGCACCAAAGGGTATTCACGCCACGTGAACCGACGAAATCTTCACCATCCGTCCTGGTGCACGAAAGGGTATTCACGCCACGTGAACCGACAATATCATCACCATCCGTCCTCGTTTCATCAAAGCGCTGCTCGTCCTCAACTCACCACCAGAACCACCATTAGTTCCACTGCTCAGCGTCAAACATCAGCATTCGACAACACCAACGGAGCCCCACCACCATCATCACGAATCACCGCAGTCACACCAGCAACCAACGAACACGAAGGATCCCAACAAGTATTGTAGATAAGCATTACACATTGTATTGTATTTCCATTTTATTAGTTATTGCACGTTCCTCTCGGTGTACATACATATATATATATATATATTTCCTTAACATTTTTTAAAAGTTCATTGTGAGTCGAACGCCTTTCTTCCGATCTCGCGTCGCGGTAGAATAATTCGTCATGGTTGACCGTCAACCTCAAGAGGTACATCACCTCCCAATCCAGCCAGCGCCGCCGCCGGCACTCGTAGAAGCAGATCGCCCGCCCGCGCCCGCGGTAAATAATGGCGGGCCGCGTGAGGCAGTCCACGCGGTCGCTATTAAACTTCCAGAATTTTGGACAAAAATGCCCGCAATTTGGTTTATTCAGGTAGAATCAGAATTCGCGATTAGAAATATCACGGTTGAACAATCGAAATTTCATTATGTTGTTCAATCCCTTCCGCAGGACGTGGCTGCAAGCGTGTATGACATTTTAATCCAAGATTCTGCCACCCCCTATACAAATTTAAAAAAGGCACTCATAGAACGCCATTCTATGAGCGAAGGTAAGCGAATAGAAGCACTCTTGTCAGGTGAAGAGATGGGGGACAAAACACCTTCGGAGTTCTATCGCAGACTCCAAACCTTGGCTGGACGATCTTCCATTGTCACAGAAAGTCTGATTTTGGAATTATGGAAGCGTAGACTTCCTACATTGGTTCGAGTTTCCATTAAATCTAGCTCCAAATCTAAAATGGAAGAACTATTAGAAGTAGCTGACGACATCTACGAGGTGTATCAGCAGCAAAATACGTCCACGTTCTCCATAGCGATTCAATCCGATAAAACAATCAGCGAACTTACCTGCCTTAATCAAAATCTCCAAACAGAAATTAGTGAAATAAAATCAATGCTGTCAAACCTTCATTTCAACAATCCCCGTTCTCGATATTCAAGTAGATCACATTCTTTCACAAACCCCCCGCGGAATAGATCCCGTTCGAGAAAAAGCAGAAACACAAAACTTTGTTGGTACCATAGTAATTGGGGTAAGGATGCTAAAAAATGCAGCAAACCATGCAGTTTTAATAGCAATAACCCAAACTAAATTCTACTGTCATTATGGCGGCAAATGACAGTAGCACCCACAAATTACAATGCCGTCTTTTTATTAAGGACCCCATTTCAGGTATAACCTTTCTGATAGATTCCGGCTCCGACGTCTCAGCCATCCCTGCATCGTATTTCAAACCCCAATCGACAAAGCCAGACCAATTCATCTCCGCAGCCAATGGCTCGTCCATCAAAGTTTTTGGCACAAAATATCTCCGTACCAGTCTAGGGTTCAGACGCGTGTTCAATCACATCTTCTTAATTGCATCAGTCACTAAACCCATTATCGGGGCCGATTTCTTAAGGCAAAGTGGCCTAGTAATAGATGTCAAAAATTCAAAACTCACTGACCCGCTGACGAACACCATGGTAAGTGGCATACCCTGTCAACAAACTGTGTCAAGTCCACGATTCTTTGCGGTAGAGCAGAAGTATAACTCCATCTTAACGGATTTTCCTTCGTTAATGGAACCACCCGACTTCAACTTTCCTGTCAAGCACACGGTGGTGCATCATATCTTGACAAAGGGTCCTCTGCCACATTCTCGTCCGAGACGGTTAAACAACACCAAACTCAAAATTGCAAGGGAAGAGTTTAACTACATGGTCCAAATAGGTATTTGCAAGCCATCTTCATCTCCATGTGCATCTCCTCTGCATATGGCCCCTAAACGAGAAGCCAATGACTGGAGACCTTGCGGTGACTACCGAATGTTAAACACAATCACAACCCCGGACAGGTACCCACTCCCACACATACATGACTTTACCAGCATTCTTTACGGGTGCACGGTTTTCTCGAAAATCGACCTGGTACGCGCGTATCACCACATACCAATGGCGAAGGAAGACGTACTGAAGACGGCGGTGACAACACCCTTCGGGTTGTTTGAATTCACCCGTATGCCATTTGGGCTGCGAAATGCAGCCCAAACCTTCCAACGCTTTATGCATCAGGTCACGAGAGGTCTAGATTTTATATTTGTTTATGTGGATGACATCCTAGTTGCCAGCAAGTCGGAAGAACTGCATGAAAGCCATCTGAAATGCCTTTTTCAAAGCCTTTCAGATTATGGCCTGCGTATCAAAGCCTCAAAATGCACCTTCGGTACATCTAGGTTACAGTTTTTAGGATTTGACATATCGGAAGACGGGATTCAACCATCTCGTGATCGGGTTAAGGCAATTGAAAGCTTCCCCGAACCCAAATCTATGAAAAACGCGCAACGGTTCATTGGAATGGTAAACTATTACCACCGTTTCATACCGCATCTAGCAGGGACCTTCACCCCTATCTACGATCACCTAACAAAACTTTCCAAAAGGGACAGCAAATCAAAAGACTTCATTTGGCCTTCAGAGTGCCAAGAAGCATTCACAAAAGCAAAACGCCAACTTGCTGAGGCAGCACTTCTTGTTCACCCACAAGAAAATGCCATACTCAGTATCACAACAGATGCGTCCAATACGGACATTGGGGCGGTGATACAGCAGCAAAAAGGAGACGTTTGGGAACCAATCGCTTTTTATAGCAAGAAGCTGTCCCCTACACAATCTCGATACTCTGCTTTTGACAGGGAGTTGCTAGCTATTTACATGGCAATACAACATTTTAGAAATTTTGTTGAGGGGCAAGAGTTTTCAGTTCTTACCGACCATAAACCGCTTACTACAGCGCTAACAAGCAAGACCAAGCGTAGTCCGAGACAAGAGCGGCAACTGGACTTCATATCGCAATTCACAAGCGATATACGGTATGTCAAAGGTTCGCTGAACGTCGTGGCCGACACCCTTTCGCGGCCAGATGCTGCCTCACTCGAGATAATACTCCCCGAAGTCGAAAAACTGGCCGAAGCTCAAGTCGCGGACGAAGAACTTAACCAACTCATTCGCAATCCGCCCAACAATTCCAAGGTAAAACTTGACTTCCTGAAGATACCCGCTTCCGACAGGTCTTTGTGGTGTGAAACATCTACAGACTACAACAGACCATATGTTCCTCTAAGTGAACGCAAACCCATATTTCAAGCAGTTCATTCACTGGCACACCCGGGAATTCAGGCTACACGAAAAAAAATCGGCAGAATGTTCTTCTGGCCAAAAATGAACTACGACATAAACTCATGGGCAAAAAATTGCGTTTCATGCCAGAAAGAAAAGGTGCAAAAACACATTAGATCACCTATCGACCGAATCAAGATCCCTCCAGGTAGATTTCAGCACATTCACTTAGACATAGTCGGCCCACTTCCCCCATCGAACGATTACAAATACCTACTCACAATCGTGGACAGATTTTCCAGGTGGCCGGAGGCCTACCCAATGCGGGATATTAGCGCGGAAACTATAGCGAAGACTTAGTTCAACGAGCATGTTTCTCGGTTCGGGGTGCCGAACACAATAACCACTGACCAAGGCTCACAATTTGAGTCGAAGCTCTTCAAGGAACTGACTAAGTTTCTAGGCACAACGCGCATCCGCACTACGGCTTACCACCCACAGGCCAATGGCATGGTGGAAAGATTCCACCGACAGCTAAAAACCGCCATACGAACCTCGGGAAACAAAATAAACTGGACACAAGCACTGCCTCTAATTTTGTTGGGTATCCGAACGACCACCAAAGAGGACACAAAACACACACCGTCCGAACTCCTATATGGGGAAAACATTAGAATTCCACATGATCTTTCTCCTTCATCCACGGATGATTCAGGCGAATATAACTTTGTTGAACAATTAAAATGTTTTTTTCAAAACACCCCGGCAGAAACTTTGGAAACTAAAAGAAAAACTCCGCAACCACATATCCACCTCCAAAACACACTACATACTTGCAGGCAGGTCCTGGTCAGAAGAGATAAAACCAAGAAAGCATTAGAATCTCCTTATGAAGGCCCTTTTGCAGTAATTAAAAAATTACGTAAACAATTCATAATTGAAAGGGCTGGAAAAACATTATCCGTCGCCATTGACAGAATCAAACCATTTCACGCGGACAACTGTCAAATTAGCAATCGGTCGCTGCGCTGGAAGGGGGGTGATGTAGCGACGATCAGAACGCAGATGGCGTTAGCAACAAACAAAAAATTACTCGCGGATAGAGGGCGAAATACAGAAAGGAAGAAAGGAAGGTGACATTTTTAGAGTTAAGAAAAAAGGTCATTATTAGAGGACAGAACGCATCCGAGGACGTGCGTAAAAAAAGAAAGAATTGTAGTTTAATAAGAATAAGAGTTAAATAAGAAAAAAGTAAAGAGTTTTTATTTTAAAGTAAAGTTGTGGTCCGGCCTGGACTAAACCACAACAACATGTATGTATTGTAATGAATGTGAAATTAAAAAGCAAGTAAATTATGATCATCTTAAAAAATTTAATTGTGTATTTAAGGATGTTCCAAAAGAAGAAATATGTTTTTTGCTTAGAATAGATGTTTATCCTTATGAATTTATAGATGATATAAGTAAATCTAATTTGAAAGAATTACCATGCTATGAAGAATTTAATCCAAATTTATCTAATTCTATATCAGAGAAAAGTTATAAATTTGCTAAAAAGTTATGGAATTATGTTAAAAACAAAAAAAAAGAGGATATTATTGGTGTTTTATGGATAATCATAATTTAGAGAATATTGTTGTCACGAAAAAGCTTCTTAAATCGCCGTTCGGAGTCGGCATTAAACTGTAGGTCCCTTCCATTCGTGTGAAAAATATAACGCACACAACATGAATGGTTGCGAGAAGCTAGGCCCTGGCACTTTAAAGAGCTGTTGCGCCAAATATTTTTTATTGTATTTTATTATCATAATTTGTATCTAAAATTAGATGTAATTTTATTGGCAGATGTTTTTGATCATTTTAGAGAAATGTGTCACAAGAACTATAATTCAGATCCTATTCATTATGTAAGTGCTCCGCATTTAAGTACCAATGCTGCTTTGAAATTTAGAAGACAAAAATTAGAATTATTGACTGATTTGAAGATGTATGAATTTTATGAAAAAGGCATAAAAGGTGGTATATCACAAATTAGTCATGATTATGCAAATGCAAATAATTGCTATTATTATAATGAAATTGCAGAACAAGTTTTTAAATTGTCTAAGATAGAAGCTGAGAAAAAAGGAATATATGATTCAAAAAAATTAACTAGTTTTATATTATATTTAGATGCAAATAATTTGTATGGTTGGGCAGTGAATCAAAAATTATCTACTGGAGGTCATCGATGGTTAACTCATAAACAACTTGAAGATTTTAGAATAGAATTTATAAAAACTAATAGTTTTGAAAAATGTGATTATTCTTTTGATGTTGAGATTGATTTAGAAATCCCACAAAATTTACATAATTTCTATAATGATTATGCACCTGCACCGAATCATGAAACTCCTAAAATATTATCAAGCTTACAGCACGAAATGATTGCTAAAAAAATTGTTTCAAAACCAAGTCAGAGAATTCAAAAACTTATTTGTAGTTTAGAAAGAAAGAAAAATATGTTTTAAATATAAGACTTTTAAAAGAATATTTAAAACGAGGCGTTAAATTATTAAAAATCCATAGAGGTATAATATCTGATCAAGAATTGATTTGGTTGAAACCATATATTAAAAAGAGTACTGAGTTGAGAAAACAGGCCAATAATTTTTATTTTTTTTTTCCGAGGGTAGGTAAAAATCTTCAACAAGACACAAGATAGACAGCGCGTGCTCATAGTAGTGTGGGATTCTTACCCACTAAAAAACCTCCCTTCAAAACAGATTTGTTTTCATTTTTACTACAACTAAGTATTCGACTTATCAAGTAGTTTTCATTTAACGTAGTAAGGACGTTTTGCAGGGACCTTCCCATTAGAAGTTCCTGCCAGCTCCGCAGTTTAGAAGCGGTTACTTATCGCGCTAAGTCTAAAGGTTTGGTTCTTTGTAGACGGCGTAGTAAATTCCTTTCTTCCAAAACTTGGAGGACTGTAATATTTACGTGACTTTCTAGTCGACTTCTATGCTTTCTCGCGTAGGTTTGAATATCGTCTTCTATAGTTTTAATGCCAAGATCTCTATGGATATCGCTATTTTTGATATACCATGGCGCATTAACAATACCTCTTAGCACTTTGTTTTCAAAAGTTTGTAAAATTTTAATATTAGTTATTTTGGTACAACCCCAGAGTTTTATACCATATGTCCATACGGGCTTTAGCACTTGCTTATATAAAAGCAGTTTGTTCTCTATATTAAGCTTGGAATATTTTCCAAGTAACCAATTCATTTCTCTATATTCATTATCTAGTTCTTTGCGTTTTTTCTTAACGTGCGTTTTCCATTTCAGCTTTGTATTAAGTGTCATTCCAAGATACTTAGCCTCGTTTGCAAACGGGATTTGAAACGAGTTTGAAAAGATCGGCAAATTATTTATTTTCTTATAAGTAAAATTTACATGAACAGATTTGGTCTCGTTTGTGCGATTCGCCAAACCTTTGTCCATTCATTTACTCTATCCAAAGCTTCTTGCAGTTTTTCTGTAGTATCTTCGGCCGTTTTACCTACTGCCAAGATAGCAGTGTCGTCGGCAAATGTAGCTAGCTCAGTGCCTTCTACTTGCGGTATATCACGGGTGTATAGTAGATACAAGACCGGACCAAGAACGCTTCCTTGCGGCACCCCAGCCATTATTTCCTTAAAATCTGAATATTCATTTCCACATTTGACGCGGAATAGTCTATTCGTAAGGTAGTTCTTCAAAATATTATATAGGTGCTCTGGCAGAACTTGTCGTAATTTAAAATTTAAGCCTTCGTGCCAGACCTTGTCAAATGCTTGAGAGACGTCAAGGAATACGCTTGAACAAATCTTTTTTCTTCAAGTGACTTTTCGATTACATGTGCTAGTCTATGCACTTGTTCAACTGTAGAATGCTTACTTCTGAATCCGAATTGATAATTCCGAATGAGATGCCTTTCTTCTATTACCGGCTGTATTCGCCTAATCAATATTCTCTCGAACACCTTGGATATAATTGGAAGAAGCGAAATCGGTCTATAAGGCGTTTTAAGACGGGCTTAAGGACCATTATGATTTCGGCGACTTTCCATTGACTGGGAACATATTCTAGTCTAAGTGTGGCGTTTATAATGAACAGAAGCTTAATTAGAGCTTTTCTTGGTACCTCTCCCGTAATTAGGACGTATCCAGGAGCTTTCTTAGGTCTAAGTTTCTTTATTTCTACCTTAAGTTCGGTAAGTGTTGCATTTCTTATTACGCTATTGGCTATATAAGACGTATTTATATTTCCAATAAGAGCTTGTCCATCAAACGGTTTGAAAGTTTCTTCCAGGTGGGTGGCAAAAACTTGAGCTTTCTCTTTATCATGCCTGGCCCATTCGCCTTGATTTTTCCTAATTGGTGCGGCTTGAATTTGAGGTTTTTTAATACCTTTTATAGCCTTCCAAAGCGAGTAATTAGAATCTTTTTCTGCCGTTAAGCTTTCTAGGTAAGTTTGCATTTCATTATTCTTAAGGTTTTTAATAGAACTTTTTAGTGAGTTGCACAAACGGTTAAGATGTGCTTTATGTTGCGGAGCCCGAGTTTGTTGCAATTTTTTGCGTGCTTTTCTCTTCTCCTTAACCATCTCTTTTATTTCCTGCGGATAAGTTTGAATGTAGCTTGTCGGCGTTTTCTTTACTGACTTACTTAGGTGGCGCTACAGTTCGGGGTGAACCTGGGCCTCAACCAACAAGCCTCTCCATTTAGCTCGGTCTTTAGCTAGTTGCCTGCAGTTGCGCACTCCAAGTTGGTCGAGGTCCCCTTGAACTTGTGCGCGCCACCTACGGCGATGATTCCCTCTACTGCGTCGTCCCTCGGGGTTAGATTCGAAGACTCTGCGGGCCGGAGCGTTGGTGTCCATTCGCTCTACATGTCCAATACGCAGTTTTTTGACTAGGTCGATGTCGCTGTACAGCTCGTATAGTTCGTGATTGAATCTTCTCTTCAAAAACCCGTCAACGCAAACGGGACCGAAAATCTTACGAAGAATTTTTCTCTCGAAGCGACCATGGTAATCTTCATCCTCTTTTAATAAAGTCCATGTTTCAGCGCCGTAAAGCAGGACTGGGATGATCAAGGTCTTATATAGAGTCTCCTTAGCAGTTCGAGATAGGGCTTTACTGTTGCATTGCCTTATAAGCCCAAAAAACAGCGATTGGCAAGAGTCATTCTTCGATTGATTTCTGCACTGATTTTGTTTGCTGAATTTATAGCAGAGCCAAGGTAGACAAAGTCCCTTACTACCTCGAAGTTATAGCTGCCCACGGTGACGTTTTGTCCAATTCGTCGGTGTTGGTTTTCCCTTCTTGTTGACAGCATATACTTGGTTTTGCCCTCGTTTATCGCTAAACCCATTTTGGCCGCTTCCGCCTCAATGCTTGCAGACGCACCGGTGACAGCCCGCTGAGTTCTTCCGATAATGTCTATATCGTCGGCGTATGCAAGCAGTTGTACAGACTTGTAATAGATTGTGCCTCCAGTGTTGGCTTGTGAGTTCCGCACAATCCGTTCAAGTATAATATTGAAGAAGTCATATGACAACCCGTCACCTTGTCTAAAGCCTTTTTTGACATAAAAGGTCTCGGTGAGGTCATTACCGACCTTGATGGAGCAGCGAGCGTTCTCCATCGTCAGCCTGCACAGACGGACAAGTTTGGCAGGGATGTCAAAACTAGACATGGCTCTATAAAGCTCTTCTCTATAGATGCTGTCATAGGCGGCCTTGAAATCGATAAAGAAGTGGTGAGTATCGATTTGGAATTCTTGGGTTTTCTCCAGGTTCTGCCGAAGTGTGAAGATTTGATCGATGGTGGACTTTCCTGGCCTGAAACCGCACTGATAGGGTCCAATCAGGCTGTTGACAAAAGGTTTCAGGCGTTCACACAATATCGCAGAAAAGATCTTGTATGCGATGTTGAGGAGACTGATGCCTCTATAATTGGCGCAGTTGAGGGGGTCTCCTTTCTTGTGGATCGGGCAAACGATGCTGAGATTCCATTCATCAGGTATACACTCGTCTGACCAAATATTAGAAATGAGTTGGTGTATGCACTCTACCAATTCATCCCCTGCTGCCTTGAAGAGTTCGGCCGGTAAGCCGTCAGGTCCAGCAGCCTTATTGGATTTTAGCTTGGATATTGCTATCCTCACTTCGTTTTGGTCAGGTGGACGGAAATTTTGACTATCATCGTCCATGTTGAATGGTTCATTCTGCCTGACAGCGGGATGTTGGTCTTCGTCGCCGTTATACAGTCTGCAGAAGTAGTTTTTCCATATTCTCAGCACTGACTGTGATTCTAGTACGAGGTTTCCATTTTCATCTCTACAGGTTTCTGTACGGGTATTACTTCTCTGACACGTTCTTTTTACCTTTTGGTAAAACTTCGGTACATTGTTCCTGGAGTATAAACTCTCGATATTCTCAAACGCGCGCTTCTCATGCTCTCTCTTCTTCTTTTGGAGAAGCCGATGTTCTTCCCGTCTCTTTTGCTCGTAGAGCTCACGAGCAGCTCTCGTCTTCCTTTGCAGCGCCGCTTTGTATGCCTCTTCTTTTGCTGCATGCACTCGCCGGCATTCTTCGTCAAACCAGGGGTTTCGCGGTGGTGGGCGAGCGAGACCCAGCACATCAGTCGCGGCGTTTCTGATGGCATGTTGGCAGCGTTGCCACTGGTCTTCGGTACTTGATGCTGGCGGCATAGGGGTGATTGAGAGATTTCGGGATACGCGTTCAGCGAAGAGTCTGGCAGTCTCTTACGATTGTAGCTTTTCGAAGTTAACTTTTCTCACAGTAATTCTTCTTTGTTGCTCAGATTGGGATATCCGAATTCGTACCTTGGCTACAACAAGGTAATGATCCGAGTCTATGTTGGCCGCTCGGAAGGTCCGGACATCCATAATACTGGAGGCATGCCTTGCGTCGACCGCAATATGATCAATTTGGTTGATCGTTACATGATCATTAGACCGCCATGTCTGCTTATGAATATCGAGATGAGGAAACCATGTGCTTGCTATGGTGACATTTCGCTCCACAGCGAAATCAATTAGCCTTAGTCCGTTATCAGACGGGGTGTCGTGTAGGCTATACTTACCGACTGCCCTACCAAAGACGTCCTCCTTTCCTATTTTGGCGTTAAAATCGCCCAATACGATTTTAACGTCGTATTTAGGACATTGCTCGTATGTTTTGTCAAGGAGCTCGTAGAAACACTCTTTGGTGGCAGGGTCCTTTCCTTCCGTGGGGGCATGAACACATATTAGGCTTATGTTAGCGAATTTAGCCTTGATCCGGATAGTCATAATACGCTCGCTCACGTGTCGGAAGCTTAAGACTTCTTGCCTAAGTCTGCCGCGTATGACAAATCCGCATCCGAATAAGCGTTGCCTGTTGCCTCTGTAGCAATCACCGTAGTAGATGTCACAGTTTTTCATCCTCTTTTTACCCGGCCCATCCCATCGTACTTCCCGGATGGCGGTAATATCTGCTTTATAGCAGTCTAGGGCCTCTCCTAGTTGTTCGGCTGCACGTGGCCTGTAAAGGGACAGAACATTCCACGTACAGATCCGAAGGTCGTTGTCCTTATTTCGTTTGCTGGGGTCGTCATTAGTTTAGCCATCCTTATCCGAGGCTTTTGGTTGTTTCGGAACCATGAGTTTTTTACGTGGTAGGGAAGTTACCCCGACGGCACAACCCCCAACCTGGAGGGCCAGTTCCTTAATTATTCCCCTAGGACGAGGGGCCGGGTACACCGGTGCCAGTAGTCCACTACGGGAGTATGAGCGCTGCCGTTGGCTCATTAAGGGCTCCTCCGCCACCATCTCTAATCCAATGTCCTGACCAACATTGGAAATTCCTTACCGACCTGTGATCCGAATACGTCGAAGCAGCTCGCGCAAGGTATTCACTAAGTTCAACCTAACTGGAACTATAGACGCCACCGTTGACTCCATCTAGGGAATTCGTCCGCTGCCGCCTGGAACAGGAAGAAGTGCTCTAGTGAAAAGCACTCCCCCCGGCGTTTTCTTTGGTTTGAGAGTATTCTTCCACGCGACATTCTGTGGGATTTATGGCGTTTTAAGTGATACGCTCAGCTCAGTATTTGCTTCAATATCTTTTTTAAAGCCATCCCAATTAGTTTTCGCGCTGGTTAATCTGACCGGTCCTACTTTTTTAATCAGAGCATCGCTTATCGTCATAATGATTGGAGAATGATCAGAGGAGAGATCAAAGCTTTCTTCAACTTGTATACAGTTGCCAGATATTTCTTTAACAACAAAGAAATCGATCAGATCTGGTATCTTATTTCTATCAGTCGGCCAATATGTTGGTTTACCCGTCGAGTGAAAATCACAACTGTATTGCATACCCGCATTATAAAGCTTTCTACCTTTCTGAGAGGCGTACCTTGAACCCCAGAAGGGGCGTTTCGCGTTGAAATCGCCACCAATAATAAAATTTGGTTTAAGGAAGTCGGAGATGTTTGTGAAATCACTTTCTTCAAGTTTACATCGCAGTGGACAATATATAGACGAAATGTTGACAGCAAAATGTCTATTTCTAACGCGTACCGTGCTTACTTGCATTGCTTTTAATTCAATCTTTACTTCCGCTGAGTGATCGACACATTCTTTTATAAACAAGGATAATCCGCCTCTGGCTCTTTCCGATGGGTGGAAGGCGTGATACACGCTATATCCCCTTATCTTAACATTCGATTGCTTTGTCAGATGAGTTTCGCAGACCAAGCATATATCAATGTCTTTTTCTCGTATAAAGATTTCTAGCTCGTCGAGTCTTTGTATAAGCCCGTTGGCGTTCCAAGTAAGAACTTTAAGCGTTTCTTTCATATTCTGGTTGAAGTGCGCGTGTTATGAATGTTGTTTTCTAATGCAACTAGTCTCTCGAAAATAAGTTTGTTTGTTTTGGATTGCTCTTCAAGTTTCGCAAGAATTAGAGAGAAAATATGGGCTACAGGATCTTGTGAGCTACCTCTATTATCGTTTTCCAATGTCGCAGCTTGAGCAGGAGTCTTTACGTTAAAGTTTGGATGGTTTCTTGTTTTGATCTCCCGTGGGTTGTCGGTCTTGTACTTGACATTAGCTGCCATCGCTGCTTGAACATAAGACTGTGCGTCAATATTCGAGGATTTAGCTCCTGTCACCTTTTCTCTACTACGTTTGGGTTTTTCTTCATTACCCGATCTTAAGAGAATATTGATGGATTTTTTATCTCTCCGTGCTTTTTTCGTAGCTATTTTGGGTCAATTCTTAATTGGTTTTGAATTCGTGCCCATGGAATTTTTGAGCGTATCGCGCCTTTTTTGGAGCTCTTTCGCCACTTCGCAACCTCGATAGTTCGCAGGGTGTTTTCCTTTACAGTTTATGCAAGTGGCTGGGGTTTGCTTATTTAGGTGACACTCATCTGAGAGATGTTCACCTGCGCATTTGACGCATCGCGGTTCTTTCTGGTAGTAAGTCTGAGTGTGATTGAAACCTTGATAGCGCTTACACTGCGGGATCGATCTAGAGCTCTTACGCATAGGTTCGATTTTGACCACGATGTTTAAAATAGTCTTAATACCATAAATAACATCTTCATTTTCGACTTTATCGAAACTAAGCATGAATAGTGGAAGTCCACGCCTTACCAATTTTTCCAGATCTCCCTCCGACTGTTGCTTCTCCTTCTTGATAATATTGACGGCATCAAGCATTTTAAAGCCTTTGTCTTGAAGGTCGTTTATAACATCTTCTTTGGTCCACGAGGGGTGGAGTCCTCTTGCTACAACACGCAGTGGTCTTTCTAACTTATTTTCATAAGTATACCACTGAATATTTTCGGCATTCAATTTTTGATCCGTAATCGTCGGCATCATCGACATTGATTTTCCACGTGTTGTTTCACAGAGATGTCACCTTAAATTTCGATGTCACAGTTCCTTTAAGGAGGCAATGGAACTTGTTGCAGTCCGTAATTCCAACGACGTTTATCGGTGGCGGAGGACGTATTTTTTTTCCTGTTGCTTTTCCTGCAACTCCTTGCGCTTTTCATCCTTTTGTGGCTCGACTTCCGGTGAGGAACCAGCTTTGCGTTTTTTGCTAGGTCGTTTCTTTTCGATCCAATTCGTTTCACGTGTTAGCTCTTCTTTGTCCGTCTGGTATTCGCGACTAGGTGAGCGATGTGGGCTAACTGTATTTTCTTTTTGTAGATACGAGTTTTTTAGGGCATTATTTTCCTGCCTGAGTAAATCTACTTCTTTCTTAAGCTCACGATAGAGTAGCTCCATTTCGGTAAGCTTCGTACGGAGTACGTCGTTTTCCTCCTCAATGCTTTTTGATTTCGCTGAGTCCCGTTTTTCACGCGCTTGCGCTTCCGGCGGACTTCTTTTTCCGGAGACGTTCGATCTTGTTGGTGGAGATCGAGATACCCTTGAACTTTTTAAGAAGGGATTTATTAGGTGCAATAAATGGTTCTCCCCAGAATCCGTAGAGCCAACCTCCGAAGAGGGTGGATTTGCCAGTGTACCTGGACTGCCACCTGGGTTATTAAAATCTTTTGTTTTGTTCATTGCATGTTTTTGTATACACCATACTCGGTATACGGAGGGTGGATTTATTTTATTTGTTGACCAGTGTTATCGAATGAAACACAATTCCCATCCGGTGCACTCAACATATCTATACATATTTTTGGTACTACCAACGCTTCTATCTCGATAGTCCGCTTATCATACTGGCTTTGCAAGGGAATTTTCACTCTCCTTAGAACAGTTCTCTCTTGATTGTCGTGGGGTGCGCATCACTAAGAACCTTTATAAAATTACGAACTTTTTACAAGATGAATTGCTCAGTATGTTCACTAAAAATTGATCGTAGTTGTTCTACAAAGATTAATTGCAATGACTGCAAACATTTTTTCCATTATGCATGTGTCAATATTACGGACGAAGATGCCGAATTTTTTAAATCCAGTGCTAAGCCCTTTCGTTGCGACAACTGTGCAAGGTTAAGACGCCGTTCTCTTCATATGCCAGTGCCGGTGGTACCCAAGCCGCAAAATAACAGTGCGCCGACTTTAACTAACGTCAATGTTCTGCAAGCAAGAAGTAGCAACGCCCTCTTAACAGTTGAAGAGTCCTCGCACAACAATGTTAGCGATGGTCAATACACTCTTCAGATGATCTATGCAAAACTTTCTAAGTTGGAGGAAATTAACCATCGGTTCTTGCTTCAGATCAACGAGTTGCGTACTGAAAATGCGGAGCTTAAATCGAGAGTCAATATTCTGGAGAGTAAGTGAAATTGGCAACAACAACACCTTCTAAATAATACAATTGAAATTGTGGGTGTGTCAAATGTCAATGACACCAACGTTATCAGTACGGCACAACAAATTTTCTCCAAAGCCTTGTCCATCGATGTTCCCGATAATGAAATTGAGAAATGTTACGTAAAGAAAACACAAACAAAATCCTCCTCGTCTGCATTTAAATCGATCATCTGTTTAAGATTTGCAAATCTAACAACAAAACATCGAATAATGTGCGCAAAGAGGAATAACAAAAATTATCTCAACACACATGCGTCTGGCATCGATGGTCATCTCGTCAGCAGCGGTAGCAGCAGTACCAGAAAAGAGAGCGGTGCTGGAATACACATCAACGACGCTCTTACAAAATTTACCCATGCCCTCCTAATGAAGACGAAAGAAGCAGTGAAACAGAAAGGCGGAAAATATGTATGGTTTAATGATGGTCAAATTCTTATGAGAAAGGTTGAGGGGGGGAAAGTCATTTCCATTAAATCTTTTAATGATCTTGCAGTCATTTAGTGCTTTTGATTTTCTGTTTTAATTAATGAATTTTGATACAGATTTTTTTGATGACTTTTCTCCCTCTAATTTAAATAATTCCAACTGTGATAATGTTTTTAAGAATAGCTCCTTCTGCAATGACAAATTTTTTTATTGTTCACCAGAACATAAGAAGTATGAGAGAAAATTTGTCATCTCTTGTCACTCATCTTGATTCTTTTGCCTGCGTACCAGCTATTGTTTTTGTGTCTGAAATTTGGATCTATGACTTTGAGAAAAACGATTATTTTTTGCCCGGGTTCAAGTTTGTTTCTAAAACTAATGAAAATTACGCTGCAGGTGGAGTTGGTTGCTTTGTTAAAGAGGAACACTTGATTCATGATGTCTTGTGTGTTGATTTATTGAGTGCTGATGTTTTAAAGGTTTCCGTTGAAATTAACCATGTTAGATATGTGTTTTTATGTGTCTATAGATTACATATGTTTAATGTTGTGTATTTTTTAAATGAGTTTTCTGACCTCTTAACTAGGGAAAAATCGGAAAATTTAATTGTTGTAGGTGACTTCAACATCAACAGTCTGGATGATAACGATTCTGTCTCTAGCTATTTGGCTTTACTGGCTTCGCATGGTCTAGCATTCTTTATTAATGAGCCCACTAGGCTTGCTTCGGGAAGTTGCCTGGATCATATTTATGGGCGTCTCAGTATGTTGCGCGCAATGAGTGCGAAAAATGCGTATTTACTTGAAAATTACTGATCACTGTATGACGGGTCTCTTAGTAACAATCTCGAAATCGAATTGTTGTGGATCTTCTAATTCCTCGCAAAAAAGAGTGAAAATTGACTTTGCTAGACTAAAAAATATTTTATGCCATGAATCTTGGGTAGACGTTTATGCTTGTAGCAATTCATCGACCGCTTATTCATTCTTCATTGATTCGCTTAAAAAGCATATCTTATCTTGCTCTTCATTTTTGCCCTCCAATAAGTTGGTTAAAAGACTTAAACCTTGGATATCTAGATTACTATTAAACAAAGTTATAGGTAAAAACAAGCTCAGAATAAAGTGCAATAAGTATCCTGACAACCAAGGTCTAAAAAGGAACTATAAAAAAATGTGTGTTGAACTAAAAAAAGAGATTCCTATTTGCCGCGATAACTATTACCGTGCTCAATTCAGCTCTGTACAGGGTAATTTGAAAAATGAATGGCGAGTAGTAAATAGCTTACTGAATAAATCCACTGTGGGTATTTTACCCACTGTTTTGCGTGTTGATGACTCTAAAGTGCAAGACAAACTCGCTATTGCTGATGCTTTTAATTGTTATTTTGCCAATGTTGGCTGTAGTCTTCAACCGTGTCCTGTCCAATCGATTTGTTGTACTTGTCCTTCAATCTATGGATGTGCTGAACCGTTGTACAGTAGTAGTTTTGTTTTTCAGCCCATAACTTCTTTCGAAACCTTGAAAATTATTGGTACGTTACCTAATTCGACTTCGTGCGGAGCCGATGGTATTTCAAATTGTGTACTTAAAAAATTGCATGTTTTATAGTGGATGTCTTGGCAAATGTTTTTAATCGTTTTGTGTTTGAGGGGGTCTTTCCTGAAGGTCTTAAATGTGCAGATGTGATTCCTTTACTCAAAAAAGGTTCCGCTGCGGAAATTGGAAACTATAGGCCCATCTCACTTCTTTCTGTTTTTAGCAAAATTTTCGAAAAGCTAATGAAAATTAGAATAATGAGTTTTTTAGATAGAACCAGCTTTTTCAATCCAGTTCAATTTGGTTTTCTCAAAAGCAAATCGTCCGAAGATGCGCTTTTACAGTTTTGCTCCCAAATAATGTCACACCTCGATGGAAAAAAATGTACGGCTGGTTTGTTTATTGACATTACCAAGGCATTCGACATGGTCAACCACAATTTCTTGTTGAGAAAACTGGAGAAAGATGGATTTCGTGGATTCATGCTTCACTGGTTTAGGTCGTATTTTGAAAATAGGTCGCAAAGAGTGAAGATTGATGATATAAGGAGCGAAATAAGGTTCTTCAGGCTGGGAGTTCCTCAAGGCTCTGTGCTAGGCCCAGTTTTGTTTTTGGTCTATATCAATTCACTCTTTGCTCTTAATTTCAAGGGCTCACCAACTGCTTTCGCTGATGACGTTGGTTTCACTTATGGCTTAAACAGTCCCTTGGACCTAGTTTTTGACGTTAATTGGGACCTAAGCTTATTGAGACACTGGTTTACTGAACATAATTTAGTAATAAGCTCAAAAACTAAGATAATGTTTTTTTGCTTATCTTCCGCGTACAATTTGGAAGCAAATGTGTACTTCCATGCACCTGAGTGGTTTAGATTTAAACTGTCTAACTGCTATTGTTCGTCTGGTTTTTCTTCTCCCTCCTTTTGTTCTAATCTAGCCTGTAGTGATAAATGCTTTCTAATAGAGAGAGTAGACGAATTTATATATTTGGGGCTTACCTTTGTTGCGGTAAAATTTACCACAACAAGGCCTACTCTATGCATCTTTCCTTATCTCCCTCTTTTCTCCCTTTGTTTCTGCAAAATTCTGGGAAAGTGGAGGGCAGCCATGGTCCCATCAGCCATAGGCCCACTTCCCCAGCATCTTGCAGAGACAACCAATATAGGATTCCCTTTATCGACATTTTACCCTGAAGAAGTGGAGGAACGGGCGGTTCCTCCAACTACCAAGAGATGTTCGAACCCTGAAGGAGAGGAGAAACGGGCGGTTTCTCCAAAACAATTTTGAGAATGAGACGAGCGGCGAGGGTGAAACCAGCGATGGCAAAGACGGTGTGTTCGCCACTACAAGCTGTCCACCCTAACAACGGGCACACCAAACACAAGCAACACTAACTACAACGCAGTACAACAATCAACGTGTGAACAGATGGGACAGAGAGTCTGTTCCAGATCGACCTAACCAACGTCACAATTTTAATTTTAATAAACGGGGACGAGGTGCAACGAGAAACACTTAATTCAACGCAAGGGAACGAGGTGCCCCAATACCTGCAAGCACAACAAACAGCAACAAACATCAAACATAAATACATCGCGAGGGGACAAGGCGTCCCAGAAACAACTGCGTAATTACATCACGTAAACACATGCAACTTCACGAACAACCACCAAACACACGAAGACATCGACATCAAACATCATCAAACAAGACAAGCGGCAGCCCACGAACAACGGACGGTTCGGATGGAACCCATCAATGGCCGAGAGCCCACCCTAACCCTCGACTCTATGTGTGGAATGGCACGTTAAGGGCTCGTCCCTAGTCCCCAAATCTGCGCGGAATTCTACCGGGTAGATTAGATTAACGCTTAACGTTTAATTTTGTTGAGCGCAGAATGGCGTTTTAGGGCCCGTCCTGTAACTAGTCAAGTCACTGCTTTTCTTCTTTCACTATTGGTGGGAGGAAACCCACTTTAGTAATTTTTAATTAATATTTCTTTCACTTTGTTGATTCTCCGGAATTGTTTAAACAAACAGGGCGGATTGTGAAGAAAGCCGAAGTCGGGCGAATTCGAGCCAGCGGAATGTGGGTGAATATTGAGAGCGGAATAGCGGCGGTTCAAGAGCGGTTGCATACTTACGCAAATGAGCGGAGTAATGCACAGCAAGCTGCTCTTGAATCCAATAGCTGAATAGCGGGGATTCACATATGTGTGAGTAAAAGGCTCGAAGCTCGATTAGGCCTAGTATTCAGCGGGAGACCACTTCTTGGTTGACCAGCGAATAATTTGGAAGTTTTTTTTTGTTTTGAGCAAGAGTAAGAATCAACAAAGCTAATTTTTTGTTAATAACGAAAATAGTGAAGTGGAAGAATAAAAATAAAAATAAAGAAATAAAAATTGAAGAAGTTTAGGAGAGGAAGTGAGAGGGACAAGCGTTACAAGACGAGGACGTAAGGACTTTGGAGAAGACTGGTAGCCGGAACGAGGCACCGAACAGGAAGAGGATAGAGCCAGGAGTTATGAAAGAATTTCACAGATAAGCATTTGTATCTGATTTTCTTTTTTTTAGAAGTTGTTTTAAGTGCGTTTTGTGTAGGTTTTCTTTTTGAACTTTTTTGGTGAACCCGGTAGAAGTCTGTACCGTTTTTCTTTTATATTTCCCGGTGAAAGCGGGACACGCGCCCCGTAGTTTATTTCGGTTTTAAGTTGTTCGGGACTTGCCGTAACGGGCCATTCCAACGACGATATTTTTCGTGTTTTCTTCTGGGGATCTTTTTTCCTCATCGAGGTTTTGTTTTTCGATCCCCGTAGATTATCTTTTGTGGTTTTCTTTTTATTTGCGTTTGTTCCTCGGTTCCTTTTTTTTAATTAATAAATCGCCGTTCATCAAGAGCACTTATAACGTGGTAAAAATCGTTGGTTTCTTTTCATTCCTTTCTTTTTACAGCATTGGTGTTCCCCACAATTTCCCAAAATCCACTCCAAAGGTTTCGTAATTTCCCTCCCTTATTTTATCAAAAATTACGTGGCGTCCAACCCATTGTGTACATACCCTATATTCTGTGGACTCTCCCTAATTCATCGATTCTCAAATCGAACCACCCAAGCTGAGCGGCCGGTGAGCGAACAGCACTCAACGTGCTGTGTTGTTGCACTTTTTGCATTTTCCTTTTTTTCTTTCGCCCTTTGCCTCATTTCGTCTTCCGATCACAAAAGCGATCGGTCGTGTTACTTTTTTGCGTTTGTTTTTTTTCCCTTTAACTAAGTGTAGCAAGTCGGCTACTTTGTTTTTAATTAACCCGCGGTTTAATTTTTTTCCTCCCCAAAAAAGTGCAACAAATTGGCACCCAACGTGTGGGGCTTCTAAAAAAAAAAAATTAATAAGTGTTAGTGCGTGTGCTGTAGACAGTTGTGTCAGGGAAGTCTTGTTTTATTTTGTTTGAGATCCCATTTACTTTGTTTTTTTTTTTTTTCTTTTAACGAGTGCAGTGATCATCGGATAGGTGGTTGAAAGCAAGAGGAAACACGTCATCGCTGGAAATTAGGAAGTTCATTCGGACCACGTAAAAACAAAGGATTTTGTCACCAGTTGCGGTTTGTCGTTCTTTGGATTTTCAAGTAAGGTTTTCATTTTTACTTTCTTTTTATTTTCGTTTTATACGAAATATATGCGCATACATAGTATACGGGTTATTGCCTATATACATATATGTACATATGTACATTCTGGTTGTTGCGTGCGGTTCCGTTTTCTTTCGGTTGTGACATAACGGACTTTTTGTGATTCTCTTTACCAGGGAATCACAGTGTATCACAGAACTTTTTGTACCTTTTTTTACTTTTCCATATTACAATACATATACTATTTACTATATTTTTGTGTAACTTACTTTTATTTTGGGGCTCTTGACAGTGTGTCAAACAATTTTTCATACGCCTTTAAGAATTGTTTTTTTTTTTTATATTTTATTGTTTTATTTTATTTTGTTTACTCTGTGGTTTCTTTTTACTTGTTTTATTTTATTTTATTTTATTTTGGGGGGTCTTGTTTGACAGTGGGTCAAACGAATTTTCGTTCACTTTGGGAATTGTTTTTTTTTTTTTATATTTTACTGGTTTTATTTTATTTTGCCTTGTGTGTTATTATTGATTGGTTTTGTTTTTTGGGATCTTGTTTGACTTACGCCACAGTGAGTCAAACAAATTATTTTCGCTGAAATTTAGATTTTTTTGCCTTTGGTGAATTTTCTTTGCGGATTTATTCTTACTTTTGTTGTCTGATTTTGTTTAGGTTTCACGTTTTATTTCCACTCATTTCTACTGCTTGGTTTTTATTCGTATCGTGTTTTTTTGTTTGGCTCTTCCGAATAGCCCTAATTTTTTTTGGTTTTTTATTGTTTTTGATTTTGGTTTTTTTTTTGTAATACCATGGAGATTAACCGGTTGTCACAGGACGAGTTGGCATACGAGATGCAAGTCCGTGGTCTTCCGGTGAAGAGCGTCGACGACATGAGGAAGTCGTTGAGGTCGGCTCGAAACCTTTCGCGTAGGGGGTCTCTGAATTTTGAGGTGGAGTACCCATTTACATTCCAGGAAGATGTAGATGCGGTTAAAGCAAAGATTTTGGAGGTAAAAACCCTTCTAAAGAATCCTCCAAGTAATCCGAAGTCGTCGGAGTACTTGAAGATTCTGACGAAGGTGGATTTTGCATTAGGGCGCTTAGGTAGGGCACAAGTAGAGACGGAAGAGGAAGCTGCTGAGATCAAGGAACTTAGGAATGAGTAATTGATCTTGCTGAGTAGCTTGCCGGAGGAGGAATGCGAGGAACGCGAGGCACCTGAAAAGGAAAAGTCTAGTACTTCGAAAGCGGTGCCTCGACTGCCGTCCCCTATACCCACTTCAGGCGGAAGGGTGGCGACAGGCGAGCCCAGCTTGGAAGTGCGACCTGAACCGTATGTTCAGGTAGTTGAGCGGTCAACAGAACGGGTTGACAGGTGGGAGGTAAAGTTCACTGGTAAGCGCTGTGGCTCATCAGTGAACTCTTTTCTTGAACGTGTTGAGGAACTTAGGGAGGCGCGGGGCGTTTCGGAAGCCCGCCTCTTTAAGTCCGCAGTCGATCTATTTTCTGGGAAGGCACTCATATGGTTTAGGTCGATTAGGGATACTGTTGATGGTTGGGCAGGCTTGGTTAGGGAACTTAAATTAGAATTTTTACCACCCAATTATGACGATCTCTTGGTGGACGAGATCAGGCGGCGTACACAGGGCAAGGAAGAGTCCATAGGTGTGTACGTCGCTACGATGCGCAATCTATTCAAGAGATTGTCGGACCCTCTGACGGAGCAGCGAAAGCTGTCTATCCTTCAGAGAAACCTCGCTCCTTTCTACCAGACGCAGCTTGGTCTAGCCGATCCCAAATCGGTTGATGATCTGGTTGTGTTGGGTAGGAAGTTGGAGTCTGTTCGTCGAGTCTTTTACCCCCCCTCCTAGTAGTCGTACTAGAAATCTTTTAGAGCCTGACCTGGCGTATGTTGCGGTTCAGGAACATACGGCTGCGGTCCAGGAGCAAACGGTTGCTGTCGTTAGTAGGAACGAGCAACCAGTTAGGCCCAATCGTTGCTTCAATTGTGGGGAAGTCGGTCATTTTGCCAATTCGTGTTCTTCTCGTAGGCGTTGTTTTGGTTGCGGGGCTGTAGGTGTGACTCGGAGAGATTGCCGACGATGCTCGGGAAATGCTCCACGCGCTCTTGGGTCGGCAGGACAGGAGCGTCGTCAAAACTAGTTAGGTCGCCTGCTGGCGACCAGTTGGCTTCAGAAAAGGTTCGGTTAGGTTTCACTCTAGAGGCAAACGGTGATGATAGGCGTCCATACATACTACTTACTTAGATCCTTTAACCCCTCGGGGGGCATAGGGTGTCAACCACGCCTGCGCGCCATCGTGTTCGAAGTTCTGCAACGCGTTTGAGCTGCCTCCAACTCATTCCTAAAGAGCTCGATTCCTACTCAACTGTTCTGCGCCACGTTTGCCTAGGGCGTCCCGCTATTCTGCCTGCCTGGGTGAGCGGATTCCACTGCATGGCGTATTTCGCAATGGAGTTGTCTTCGCGCCGTAGGGTGTGTCCAATCCATTGCCACTTTCTTCTTCGTATAGTAATGCTTATAGGTTCTTGGCCCGTTCTCAGATAAAGCTGTTCGTTAGAGATGCGGTTCGGCCAAAAAATCCTCAAGATGATTCTTAAGCATTTGTTTACAAAGACTTGCAGCTTCCGTGTGTTAATGGTGTCCACCTTCCAAGTACTGCACCCATAAAGCAGCACTGATTCTACGTTGGAGCGGAACAGTCGCAGCTTGGTTCTTAAGCTGATAACATTGCTTCTCCAGATTTTGGACAGTATTCCGAACGCAGCTTTAGCCTTCCCGATTCTGCTGCACACATCCAGTTCGGTGCCACCGCGATTAGCCGAGACCGCACTTCCTAAATAAAGAAAGTTATCAACTTTCTCGACTCCCTGTCCGGCAATGTTAAGTTGAGCGCGGTTGTTAGAAGAAGTGCTCAGGGCTTTTGTTTTGGCTGTGTTTACTTTTAGCCCCACTTTGTTTGCCTCAGCTTCTAGATTTTGGGCCATCAGATGAAGATCCATTATCCGATGTGAAAGTAGACAAACATCGTCAGCGTAATCTAGGTGTTTAAGGTAAGATGTCATAGTCCAACGAATTCCATAATTAGCTTCCGTCAATGCTGCACGGAGTACATCGCTGATAACCACCAAAAACAATAGTGGTGACAGTATGCACCCTTGACGTACTCCACTTTGGACTTCAAAATCCTCCGACACCTTACCATTGTGCACGACGTGACACTTACCGCCCTCGTATGCAGCCTTGATAATAGCTATAAGTTTTTCTGGGATGCCTCTCCTGCGCAAGGCCAACCAGATAGCATCTCGATTCAAGCTGTCGAAGGCTTTCTCGAAGTCGATAAACATTAAATGTAGCGGAGACCTATACTCAACGCATTGCTCGATAATGATCCGTAAGATGTTTATGTGGTCAATGCAGGAGGATCCAGCGCGAAAGCCTGCCTGTTCGACATCGAGAGTTGAATCTAAATGTTCTTTAATTCGTTCTAGAATTATTTTAGCTATTATTTTAGCCACGGCTGGAAGAACGCATATACCTCTCCAGTTACCGCAATCCATCAAGTTTCCCTTCTTTGGAAGTTTAATGATCATCCCCCTTTTCCACTCCTGTGGAAATTGTTCACTATCCCAAGCTCTCCGTATTAGGGGATGCAGCAAATCTGCCGATGTATTTGGCGCCGCTTGAAATAGCTCGGCAGGGATGCCATCAATACCCACCGCCTTGTTCTTCTTGAGGGACTTGATTGCTGTTATTATCTCGGTTTTACTGGGAGGTGCGGTGCGAATTCGGGAATTTATTGCTTCGAACTGCTCATTCGAATTCGAGATCATACCGCCATCGTCTATGTGATTTAGCACTGTAGCAAAATGTTCTCTCCATCTAGTGAGCTGATCCTCATCCGAAATCAGAAGGTTACCGTCTAGACTCTTCACTGGATGTTGTTTGGAGTTTCGACCACCGATGAGCTCCTTAGTGACGTTGTAAACAGTTCTACTGTCGCACCTACTCGCTGCTTCTTCTGCCCTTGAGGCCAGTGAGTTGACATATTGACGTTTGTCACGTCTCACACTACGCTGCACTTCTTTCTTCTTCGCACGGTAGTGGGTTTCAAGCTCGGTTCTCTCTACTGCTGAGGCCGCTGCAATCCGAGCCTTGATTGCTGTACGCTCATCGATCCGTCTCCAGGTGTCTGTAGAAAGCCATGTGCGGTGGTGTTTCTGCTTTTTACCGACATACGTGCGTGCCCCAGTCGCAAAAGCATTTTTCACAGCACTCCAGTGGTCATCCATGTTCTCTATGCTGCTGATTGCTTCTGCTTCTAAGGCAAGATGGTCCCTGAACTGTTGACGCACTTGGGGAACCTTGAGCCTGTCGATATTAAACCTGGTGATGTTAAGTAGGTTTGAGCGGTTGCTGTTGATGGATGCAGTACGAAGGCGTAAATGAGCTACCATAAGATGGTGATCTCATTCTAGTCCGACGTCAGCTCCACGTCTGTTTCGGACGTCCAGGAAACAATTTCTAAAGCGGCGACTGATCGCAATGTGGTCGGTGGCAGGTGTTATGCTTAAACAGCGTACCTCCGATGACTAGGCGGTTGGTATTGCAGAAGTCCACAAACCGCTCACCGTTATCATTACGGTCTCCCACGCCGTGAACTCCCATCACGTGCTTAAGCATGGTGTTGTCGCTACCCACCTTGGCATTGAAATCTCCCATCACCATTACGATGTCCCCATTAGGCGTTTGGTTGTAGGCGGCGCCTAAGTGGCTATAAAAATCATCCTTTTCGTCCTCAGTCGCGTCTAGAGTCGGAGCATAACACTGTATGATGGTAATTTTTCTAACTCTACTCTGGAACCTAGCCGTCAATATCCGGTCATTATGGGGTTTCCAGGATATGAGGCTACTACGTGCTGCTGGAGTTAGCATGAGTCCTACTCCGGAACTCCGTGCACTTCCAGCTGGTTTCCCAGAGTAGAGCATGACAGTGTTTTTGGTTGGGGAGATGAATTCCCCAGCATCGAACCATCTTATCTCGCTCAGCCCTAAGATGTCTATTTTATACCTTGCGAATTCGCGTTCAAATTGGAGGAATCTGGCGTTATAAGGCCCTTCCTTGAGTGAGTCCAGGAGGGTCTTAACGTTCCAGAATCCGATCGTTGTCCGTGTCCGATAGCCAAAGGTCGTCATCAAATTATCCGTCCGTATCCGAGGCGTTGGTTTTCGTTTCGGAGCAGTAAAAGTTTTTACGGTTGCGGCTCGCTGGGCCACAGACCAACCGACACTTATCCTGTTTTTTGGCGCAGGAAGCTCCATACATAGGGATTAGTATTTATGGGATTAGGTTTTTAGCTTTATTAGATTCGGGGGCATCGCGCACCATCGTATGTAGGGAAGGATGGAATATCCTGAAAGGTTTAGGGTTAGGTTTAGAAAAGAATAGAATAGAATCAGTAGCGTTAGCCGATGGTGCGGCAGTAGAAGTTTTGGGGGTAGTGTCTCTACCAATTGTCGTAAAGGAGAAGTCCGTGTTCCTGGAATGCCTTGTCATTCCAGCTCTTCCGCACGTAATGATCTTGGGTGCCGATTTTTGGGCACTCGCGGGAATCGTCCCGGATTTGAGATCTAACGTGTGGAAATTTTCGAGCCAGGAGTTGGTGGCTTCGATTACCGCGCTTACAGAGAAGTCAGAGTTGGACGGATCTGAAGCCCGGGAGCTGGAAACTCTAGTAATGAGGATTTTTGACAAGATGCCAGAGGGCTTAGGGTGTACGACATTGGTAGAACATAAGATTAGGACGTCCTCGGAACCTATTAAGCAAAGGTATTACCCGGTTTCTCCTGCAATGCAGGAACATATAGATAAGGAACTTAAAGGGATGCTCGATGCGGGGGTGATAGAGAAGTCGAGTAGCCCGTGGGCATCTCCAATAGTTCTTATCAAGAAGAAGGACGGGTCATATAGGTTCTGCGTGGACTATAGGAAATTGAATAGGGTCACAGATAGGGATGCTTATCAACTTCCGTATATTTCGTCTACTTTGGACAAACTTCGCGACGCGAAATACTTGTCTTCGTTAGACATCAAGTCAGCTTATTGGCAGATCCCAGTGGAAGAGGGATCACGCCCGCTCGCAGCCTTTACGGCCCCGAATAGGGGTCTCTTCCAATTTAAACGAATGCCTTTCGGGTTACACAATGCGCCGGCAACGTGGCAGAGATTTATCGACAGCGTTTTAGGTGCCGATCTCGAGCCACATGTCTTTGTGTATCTTGACGATATTATTATCGTCACGAATTCGTTCTCAAAACATCTCGAGATTTTGGAAGAAGTTTTTAGGCGGTTGTGTGTTGCAGGTTTGAAGGTCAGTCGGGAAAAGTGTCATTTTTGCAGACCTTCACTGAAGTTCCTGGGATACGTTGTCGATAGGAACGGCTTACATGCAGATCCGGAAAAAGTGGAAAGGTTGGTTAGGATACCACCTCCGAAAACCGTCAAGGAGGTTAGGAGTTTTATAGGGACAGTTTCATGGTACAGGCGTTTCGTACCAAATTTTGCAGGTTTAGTTAGGCCTTTAACAGATTTGTTAAAGAAAAGTAGGAAATTCGTTTGGACGGACGAATGTGAGGATAGCTTTAGGAAAGCGAAAGAGTGTTTGGTTACGGCACCAATATTGACATGCCCGGATTTTCATCGGCCTTTCATGGTACAGACCGATGCTTCAGATTTTGGAATAGGGGCCGTACTTTCGCAAGAGTTTGAGGATGGGGAAAAGGTAGTGTGCTACCTGAGTAGGTCGTTAAATAGGTGCGAACGTAATTACTCCACAACAGAGAAGGAGTGCTTAGCAGTTTTGTGGGCGGTAGAGAAGTTGCGGCCGTACATCGAAGGTGTTCGATTCACGGTCGTGACGGATCATTATTCACTAGTTTGGCTGAGTAACCTTAAAGATCCCCATGGTAGACTAGCACGTTGGGCAGTGAGGCTCCAACAGTTTGATTTTGAGATTGTCCATAGAAAGGGGAAAGAGCATGTAGTTCCCGACATGCTTTCGTGAGGAGTTCCGGTGGCAGCCAAGATCTCAGATGCGGATATAGACCCTTGGGCGCCAAAAATGATCTCAATGGTAGAGTCAAACCCTTTGGTTTACCCTAGTTGGAGAGTAGACAAGGGGAGGCTATTTAAGTTTGTGAAGTCTTGTCGGGTGGAGGTCTTTGAGGAAAATCAGGACTGGAAACTAGTGATAGGGAAAAAGGATAGGTTGGATATTTTGAAGAAGTGTCACGACAATCCGTTGCCGCGACACATGGGTGTTAGGAAAACGTTCGCTAGGGTAGGGGGGAAATATTATTGGCCGAAAATGAGAGCCGATATAGTTAGATATGTTAGGAGCTGTAGGGTTTGCCAACAAGTGAAGCCGGTGAATGAGAAGCCAGCTGGTCTGATGACGGAGAGGGTTGGTGTTTCCAAACCTTGGGAGATGGTCTGTGTGGACTTGGTTGGTCCACTTCCGAAGTCGAGTAGGGGTTTTGTTTACATTCTGACTGTGGTTGATTATTTCACCAAATTCCCATTATTGTTTTCTCTGAGGTCTGCGACTGCAAGTTCGGTGTGTAGGGAACTTGAGGATAATGTCTTTCTGTTGTTTGGGGTGCCGAAGATTGTCGTGTGTGACAACGGGCCCCAGTTTAAGAGTAGGGAACTGGCTAGGTTGTGTACTGGGTACGGTACACAAATTAGGTTCACTGCTCATTACCATCCACGGGCTAATCCGGCGGAGCGGATTAATCAAATTATTAAGACTACGTTGAGGGCTTACGTTTCAGAGAATCACCGCAGCTGGGATTCTCAGTTAGCTAGGATTGCGTGTGCCGTACGCACATCGCAACATGAGGTTTTAGGGGTTTCGCCGTATTATGCGAATTTTGGTAGGGACATGGTTACTTACGGCAGTGAGGTACCGTCGGTAAGTGCCCATGTTAGGAGTAGGGACCAGGACTTAGATAGGATAGCAGAACAATTTAGGAGACTTAGGGAAGATATAGGCAAAAAGTTAGTAGCGGCGACCAAGAAGTCTGCGACGGTCTACAATCTTCGACGGAGGGATGTAAAATACCTTCCGAAGGATTTGGTCCTTTCCTGATTAAAAAGCGGGTGTCGCCTTGGACATATATCATAGAGGATGAAAGCGGTAAAGAGCGCGGAACATGGCACGTCAAGGACCTGAAGCCATGTTGTGAGACACCCGATATGTAAAGTCTGAAGTCCCACTATAGAGTAGTTTGTTTTTCTTTTGTTTTTTTTTCTCTTTCTTTTGATTTTTTTTGAATAGACTGCCATGTTGGCCATGATGGGCTTTACCCCTTTGTTGTGTCGTAGACCCAGCAACCTTAGGAAATGGTTTACGGTTCTTCGAATCGTAAGCACATTTCCTTGGAGGTAAGGGTGGAATTTGTTGCGGTAAAATTTACCACAACAAGGCCTACTCTATGCATCTTTCCTTATCTCCCTCTTTTCTCCCTTTGTTTCTGCAAAATTCTGGGAAAGTGGAGGGCAGCCATGGTCCCATCAGCCATAGGCCCACTTCCCCAGCATCTTGCAGAGACAACCAATATAGGATTCCCTTTATCGACATTTTACCCTGAAGAAGTGGAGGAACGGGCGGTTCCTCCAACTACCAAGAGATGTTCGAACCCTGAAGGAGAGGAGAAACGGGCGGTTTCTCCAAAACAATTTTGAGAATGAGACGAGCGGCGAGGGTGAAACCAGCGATGGCAAAGACGGTGTGTTCGCCACTACAAGCTGTCCACCCTAACAACGGGCACACCAAACACAAACAACACTAACTACAACGCAGTACAACAATCAACGTGTAAACAGATGCGACAGAGAGTCTGTTCCAGATCGACCTAACCAAAGTCACAATTTTAATTTTAATAAACGGGGACGAGGTGCAACGAGAAACACTTAATTCAACGCAAGGGAACGAGGTGCCCCAATACCTGCAAGCACAACAAACAGCAACAAACATCAAACATAAATACGTCGCGAGGGGACAAGGCGTCCCAGAAACAGTTGCGTAATTACATCACGTAAACACATTCAACTTCACGAACACCACCAAACACACGAAGACATCGACATCAAACATCATCAAACAAGACAAGCGGCAGCCCACGAATAGCGGACGGTTCGGATGGAACCCATCAATGGCCGAGAGCCCACCCTAACCCTCGACTCTATATGTGGAATGGCACGTTAAGGGCTCGTCCCTAGTCCCCAAATCTGCGCGGAATTCTACCGGGTAGATTAGTTTAACGCGTAATTTAAATTTTACTCCTTGTTCTACTTTCTTCCGGTAGTGTAATTTTGTTGAGCGCAGAATGGCGTTTTAGGGTCCGTCCTGTAACTAGTCAAGTCATTGCTTTTCTTCTTTTACTATTGGTGGGAGGAAACCCACTTTAGTAATTTTTAATTAATATTTCTTTCACTTTGTTGATTCTCCGGAATTGTTTAAACAAACAGAGCGGATTGTGAAGAAAAGCCGAAGTCGGGCGAATTCGAGCCAGTGGAATGTGGGTGAATATTGAGAGCGGAATAGCGGCGGTTCAAGAGCGCTTGCATACTTACGCAAATGAGCGGAGTAATGCACAGCAAGCTGCTCTTGAATCCAATAGCTGAATAGCGGGGATTCACATATGTGTGAGTAAAAGGCTCGAAGCTCGATTAGGCCTAGTATTCAGCGGGAGACCACTTCTTGGTTGACCAGCGAATAATTTGGAAGTTTTTTTGTTTTGAGCAAGAGTAAGAATCAACAAAGTTGATTTTTTGTTAATAACGAAAATAGTGAAGTGGAAGAATAAAAATAAAAATAAAGAAATAAAAATTGAAGAAGTTTAGGAGAGGAAGTGAGAGGGACAAGCGTTACAAGACGAGGACGTAAGGACTTTGGAGAAGACTGGTAGCCGGAACGAGGCACCGAACAGGAAGAGGATAGAGCCAGGAGTTATCAAAGAATTTCACAGATAAGTTTTTGTATCTGATTTTCTTGTTTTTAGAAGTTGTTTTAAGTGCGTTTTGTGTAGGTGTTCTTTTTGAATTTTTTTGGTGAACCCGGTAGAAGTCTGTACCGTTTTTCTTTTATATTTCCCGGTGAAAGCGGGACACGCGCCCCGTAGTTTATTTCGGTTTTAAGTTGTTCGGGACTTGCCGTAACGGGCCATTCCAACGGCGATATTTTTCGTGTTTTCTTCTGGGGATCTTTTTTCCTCATCCAGGTTTTTTTTCTCGATCCCCGTAGATTATCTTTTGTGGTTTTCTTTTTATTTGCGTTTGTTCCTCGGTTCCTTTTTTTTAATTAATAAATCGCCGCTCATCAAGAGCACTTATAACGTTATAACGTGGTAAAAATCGTTGGTTTCTTTTCATTCCTTTCTTTTTACAGCATTGGTGTTCCCCACAATTTCCCAAAATCCACTCCAAAGGTTTCGTAATTTCCCTCCCTTATTTTATCAAAAATTACGTGGCGTCCAACCCATTGTGTACATACCCTATATTCTGTGGACTCTCCCTAATTCATCGATTCTCAAATCGAACCACCCCAGCTGAGCGGCCGGTGAGCGAACAGCACTCAACGTGCTGTGTTGTTGCACTTTTTGCATTTTCCTTTTTTTCTTTCGCCCTTTGCCTCATTTCGTCTTCCGATCACAAAAGCGATCGGTCGTGTTACTTTTTTGCGTTTGTTTTTTTTCCCTTTAACTAAGTGTAGCAAGTCGGCTACTTTGTTTTTAATTAACCCATTTAAACCCAGCGTTGCGTTTTCGCAACATTAAACTACATGTCACATCACGAATTTGTTTGACTGTACCGTTATTTGCATTAAATGTTTTCTTCTCCTTTTCGATTGTGCGTTGATTACCGTGCACGGGTGTTGTGTGATTTCTGCTGTAATACAGTTGACTTGTCCTTTAGGAGAAGTTTTTTATGAGTGAAAATTTTGTTGTGGAAAAAAGAAATTTTAATCTATAAAAATTATTGGTAAGTAAAATTGTGTGCAAGAATAGTGATATCGTTTAGTTGTTCGGTTTATTTACACATTAAGCATAAAAATAAGGTAAATAAATACGAATAAATGCGATTGATCTACATTTCTTGACCTCATAAATACTGGTGTTGCAAAAACGCAACGCTGGGTTGATGTACATACAAAACACATAATATTTTATTTTACTTTAGGAAGAAACCGCTGACACTATCTGAGATTTTAGACGAGATTGAATGTAAAAATGAAGCACCCGAAGCTATTTTCTTGCTACCCTTTACCGGTGCAGTAACAGATGAAGATTCTGGAGAAGAGGATTGTGCTGACCCCAATAAGATGAACTTCAATCAGCTCTTAGTAGAGGTAGAAGTGAGTTCAAAGAAGAATGCTGTTGATGTAGAAGAAGATTGGATAAATATGAGTAAAACTGAGCAAAGCTGGCGCAAAGGTTCGTTTTATTACAAATTCAGACCTTGGGAAGGAACATTGATGCCTTCATTAACTTTGAGTGCTGAGAGCCACCCATTGGAATTCTTCCAGCTATTATTCAATGAAGACATCATCCGGGAAATTGCTGGGTTTGGACTCAACTTGTGGAAAAAAGTGGTACTGTCCTATTTTTATGTGGATGTTAGACGTTGCGGTGGTAAATACCTGGATACTATCAATATGTTTTGGGGTTAAATTGGATTCGCTGGAGTTTCGACGTCAAATAGTTTTAACAATCGATACAAAGTATGGTTGTGCGTCAATGGGTGGTGGGTGTCACTCAAAGATAAACCCGTTTCTTTGAGCTGGTAACCATACAATGGAGCATTCTAATAAGAGGCTGCGATGTCGAGCTTGTGGAAGGCAAACCGTGAAAAGGGGTGGAACGTGCGATGTTGCACTTTATGACATGTTTTGCTGCTTTCCATGATGGTCTTACATAGCCCAATATTTATATTTTCAGTATTACGTATGTATATGTTATTTTCTATTCTGTTCTTCTTGTTTTCTTTAAAAGTGAAATAAATTAAAAAAAATAATAAAAATAATGTTTGTACGTACTTAGACCCAGAGTTGCGTTTTCGCAACACCCTATAACTCCACTTTCACTATCGCGAAAAGTAATTGGACTTGATTTCTTGATTTTACAACAGAATACCGCCATATAAATAAAAAATTATCAAAATTGGAAGAAAAAATTAATTCGGGTCTAAATGGGTTAACCCGCGGTTTAATTTTTTTCCTCCCCAAAAAAGTGCAACACCCTTGATTCTAGGATGAGTTTTGCGAATCACGCTGATACTTTGAAAAAGTATTTCCGATGCACCCTTCGACATTTTTACTATTTACGTAACGTTTGCTCTACCAAGCTTTTAAAAACAATTTATTATGGTATTTTCCATTCCAAGTTACAATATGGAATTGCTTGTTGGGGGGGTGTGTATCGTAATAAAATACAACCACTGTTGATTTTGCAGAATTATGTCCTAAGAAAAATTTGTCGAAAATCTGGTAGACATTCTAGCTTTCCTTTGTTCTGTGCCCTGAAAATTCTTCCTGTTCGTCACTTGTATTGTTATGAGGTGTTAAAAATATTCTTTATGAAGTCTGGTAATCGTAATTTTCGTTTAATTTCTTGTTATAATCTTCGTGGAAACCTTTCTAATATTTTATCTGTACCCAATTTCCGTACCACTGCATACCGTATTTTTTTTTCTGTTTTGTCTTTTAGACTATTTAATGAACTCCCTCAGTCTATCAGGACAATTACAATACCTAGAATGTTCTTAAAATACGTAAAAATGTGGCTCTTCAGCTTTGATTATGCTGCGTAAGAATCTTGTATTTCTAATGTTTTGGTCTGATCTTTGTTTTTAGTCTTTGTTTTCATTCTTTCCTTCTTTTATGATTTTTTTATAATTAATTTTCTTTTTTATTGAAATATTTTTGTATGTTTATAGTTCATTTTTTATTTTGTTCTTAATTTATAATTCTTAAAGGGTTACCCCACCCATACATTTTACTTTGTATTGTTTTAGCCAATTGATTATGGCATTCAACTCTATTTTTTACTTTTTAAATACTGAATGCTCAACCATTCTTTTATTTTGTTTATAAGAACTTGAATTGTTTTATTTGAATGTTTCATGAATTTATAAGAAATAAATACATTCTAAAATATTGCCTATCGCCTAAGAACTCGGGAGCTCTGTCCGACGTACCGAAAGGAATCACTGCCATTTTTACCGTTCCAACATCTAAAAATTCTAACTTGTCCACGATGTCCTCACACACGTATGAGTTTTGACTGCCACCATCAATAACAGTGCGAAGCAAAACAGTTTTCCCCCGACCCCGACAAATACACCGTGCCGTCTTAAGTAAACATTCGAAAACGTACTGTTCGTATTACATAGATTTAAAGCAACGTTACTTTTTCTTTCTTTCTGCTCTTTATTCTCCACTTTTGCAGCCACAGTTGTTTTCGCCTTGTATCGAAATTCCTCTTGAATGTCGGATCACACATCGCAGTAAGGTGGTTCCCTTTACACTTATTGCACTTAATCCACTTTCCACTTGGGCGTTTTTTCGATGAGTGTCCCTTCCTTGCACAGCGAAAACATTTTCCACCCTTCAGTAACACATCTCTTTTTGTGCGATTGTCATGTTCGCATCACACTTCTTAGTACTGTGAGAAAGAGTGTCAGAATAGGCAGTCGTTTAATGTTACCAAACTCGCTGCTATAAAGGTGCATTACTCTGTGCTGCGGAGAATTTACTTCTCTCTAATGCCTCTATTTCCCTCCTTAAGAACACCAATAGGTTTTTATCTGAGTGTTTGCTGACGTTGTAGTGGTGGTTGATGCGGCGTCATCTTCATCGTGTGCGCTTTAAATTTCCCCTTTAATATTTATGGACTCATCTCTTTCGCGCGTACGATGATAGTCAATGCGAAGTTCGGGCAGGCAAGCAGCATAGAAGTATGGACTTCAGCATGACATCATAATGGTATGAGGGAACATTTAGAGTCGTAAGTGATCGTCTACATGTGGTAACAGAGTTGTATAAGTGCCGTAGATTGAACACATCCGATCGTAATTGTACGGGACGGAGCGAGACTAATGCAGACCATACACCATTCAATTCAATCATCAACTCAGTCAAATCACGGTGAAATCAACCCGTGTGGCTTTGTCGATTGATCAGTTTGATGGTTGACGAGTTGGTTGAAGAAAAATCAAAAGATTTTGAATTTTGAAAGTTGACTGGCAGGTCTTTCAACTCAATTGAACTGTGTGTTTGCAAGTCATTTGACTAGCTGTCAAATTTAAGAATTTGCAGTAGATATTTATTGTCAAATCGTCTGCACATGCGTTCGTCGTGTTTTTTTATTACGTCGCGTCGTACCACTTCCAAAAAAATAATAATATTTTTGGCAGTTGAAGCAAAGTCTTTCAATTCAGTTGATGTAGTGTGTGGCCAAGTATCAATTCAGTTGACAACTCAGTTTACAATCGAATTGAGTTGTGTATGGGCTGCTTAACTGTTGTATATGGTTATCCACCAATCTCTCTATGTCGCCGTATTGTTCTTTTAATAAGGCGACGGCTGCGTCATAGCAAGACGCTGACGTCGTGAATCCCTGCTATTGCCTTTTTCGCCGCCCCACACAAGACACAGCTGCTGGTTCTCGTGCGTGGCGACATTGAATCGGTCCCAGAAAGGAATGCATTCTTATAAATCTCCGTCGAATTTCTTTAGTTGTAACTTTTGCAATTTTGTATTGCTCCTTTGCAGTGGCAGTGAGGTTGAGGTGCTGGTATCGCACTAATTAACTCCGTTGCACAAAACTGTTGCAATTTTTGCCTTCATTCAATCAGGCGCGCGAGTGTAGCCACTGCCAAATCATCGTACTCTGCGATTTTTTGGTATTCTCTTTCCACATCCTCCCCCTTAATTAGTTCTTTATCGTCTACCCGCTTATCCGCCGTCTTTATGTGTGCCTGGACCGCACTCAGGCGATCAATATAGGAACCGATTTCGTCTTCCAATTCTTGAAAATGCTCGGCATTTTCCTTTCTGATCTGCGATTTGATTGCTTTCGCGATTTTTGTGAGCTGCGCCCGAAACTCGCCCCGGGAAGCTATTTCGATGTTGCTGGCTTTGAGACCTTACTCACAATATATGTATATGCGTTGCCCGACGCGGCTATTCCCGGGTTTCTGCACCAAATTGATAAAAAAGAAATCCCGGCAAGGAATAAAACAGCAACCATAGAAATTCAACGATTACTTTTATTAGGTGTCGTCGCGACACCGAGGGTTGAGAGAGTTCGGTAAGTGGTCTGGCAGGGAGGGATGCTCTCTGCCACCCTCAGGTCAGCGTTGATCCATTGTGATATTATGATATTGAGAAAGTTAACTGACAACTGATTTTTAAAAAGGAAAGAACATTTGGTTTATAGTCTTGAAGAGACAAAAAAAAAAAAACAGTTAATTCATATGTGTGTGTACAAAGTAAGTTAGGGAAATGTATGTGTTAATTGATGTGTGTATGCATCAAAGAAGTTCTAAAAATATGTGTTCGTCTTTTCATGTTGAAGAGACTCTTTCTTTTTGTTTTTTTTTTGTTGCGCTAAGGATAGTAGTAGCAGCAGCTCAATTTGCACATCCCAATTTCTGTTACTGCGTGAGTTTACTTGCCATTGTGTGTCTTTAACATGTCACTAGCGTTACATTGCATATGTGGGCAATGACTTTGTAGACTTTATCTACCTTCTAGTGTTTGTAGGATCCTCATTTCTCGCTACTGCTCGTTCCTCCAGACGTAGTTGTTGCATCATGCTCAGCTTAGTATTTGCTTCAATATCGTTTTTAAAGCCATCCCAATTAGTTTTCGCGCTGGTTAATCTGACCGGTCCTACTTTTTTAATCAGAGCATCGCTTATCGTCGTAATGATTGGAGCATAATCAGAGGAGAGATCAAAGCTTTCTTCAACTTGTATACAGTTGCCAGATATTAATTAACAACAAAGAAATCGATCAGATCTGGTATCTTATTTCTATCAGTCGGCCAATATGTTGGTTTACCCGTCGAGTGAAAATCACAACTGTATTGCATACCCGCATTATAAAGCTTTCTACCTTTCTGAGAGGCGTACCTTGAACCCCAGAAGGGGTATTTCGCGTTGAAATCGCCACCAATAATAAAATTTGGTTTAAAGAAGTTGAAGATGTTTGTGAAATCACTTTCTTCAAGTTTACATCGCAGTGGACAATATATGTGTAGACGAAATGTTGACAGCAAAATGTTTATTTCTAACACGTACCGTGCTTACTTGCATTGCTTCTAATTCAAACTTTACTTCCGCTGAGTGTTCGATACATTCTTTTATAAACAATGATAAATAAACAGACCAATAATGATATTGAAAAAGATTTCTTTAAATTAATGAACAATTCAGTATTTGGAAAACAAATGGAGAACGTAAGAAATAGATTAAATATAAGAATTGTAAGGAGCTCAAAAATAATGCAAAAATTAATAAGCAGAGCTAGTTAGCAAAATAGAAAAATTGTTGATAATGATTTAGTAATGGTTTTCGGAAAAAAGGTTGAGATTAAATTAAATAAACCATTATTTGGAGGAATGGCTATTCTTGATCTAGCAAAATTATTAATGTTTAAATTGTCCAATTAAAGAAAAAATATGAAAATAGAATGAAATTGCTAGGTACAGATACTGATTCATTTATTATTTATTTTGAAGCGAAATCATTAGATGACACTGAATTTGATATTTATGAAGATATGAAAGAAAAACTAGATTTATATGATACAATTGATTTAATACATAATTTCCCTATAGATGGATTAAAATCAGATAAAAATAAGAAAACACCAGGAAAATTCAAAGACGAATATAATGGAATACCTATTAGAGAATTTTGTGGTTTGAGATCAAAAATGTATTCATTTAGAACTGAAACTAGTGATAAGAAAATATGTAAAGGAATTAAGAAATTGAATATAAAAGCACTGAAATTTGACGATTATAAAAATTGTTTGACCAATTTGAAAATTAAAAAGGAAACTATTCTAGTATAAGATCTATTAAAATGAAGTTATATACTACACGAGAAGAAAAAATTGGTTTATCACCGTATGATGATAAATTTTATTTATATAGGGATAAGGATGGAAATATTTTAAAATTAGCACATGGTCATTTTAAACTAAAAGAATTAGAAAAAACCTGAAAGCAGATGTTAAAAATAAAAAAATAGATATCTTATTTTCTTCAAGTTTATCTAATCTTTTTTCAATAGATTTCAATGAATTTTTATTTTCTTCGATACTTTTTTTTAAATTTTCAAATAATGGAAATATTTGCATCTCATATTTTAATATAAGGTCATTCGTATCTGTTTTTACTTTTTCAATGGTTTTATTAAGATTACTTTAAACATTTTTATATCTGTCTTTAAAGATTCAATGTCTTCATTAATATCATTTACATGAGTTTGAACATATGATCTTAAATATTCAATATCTTTATTAAACTCTCCATTTAATATTTAATTTTTTAATATCTTTGTTAATATCAGATTTTGAATTTTCAGTAGCAGTTTCTAATTTTGAATTTTTATTATCTATATCTGTTTTTAAATTTCAAAATTCACTTAAGGATAGAACTTATTTAAGATAACTTATTTAAGATAAGGATAGAAATATTCTAAATCTAGCACATGGACATTTTAAACTAAAAGAATTGGAAAAAACGTGAAAGTAGATCTAAAAAATAAAAAAAGAACTTAGCCTAGGCATTACTTATATTACAAGCGTCAAAGGGGATGCCATCTTTTTTTTTGTTTCTCTTTTAATAGAAACAAATTATAAAGAAAAATAATTTTGTAATTTCATATTGGAACTTTAGATATCTTATTTTCTTTAAGTTTATCTAATCTTTTTTCAATAGATTTCAATGAATTTTTATTTTCTTCGATATTTTTTTTTAAATTTTCAAATAATGGAAATATTTGCATCTCATATTTTAATATAAAGTCATTCGTATCTGTTTTTACTTTTTCAATGGTTTTATTAAGATCTACTTTTAAATTTTTTATATCTGGCTATAAAGATTCAATGTCTTCATTAATATCATTTACATGAGTTTTTGAACATATGATCTTAAATATTCAATATCTTTATTAATTTCTCCATTTAATTTCTTAATATCTTTGTTAATATCAGATTTTAAATTTTCAGTAGCGGTTTCTAATTTTGAATTTTTATTATCTATATCTGTTCTTAAATTTGAAAATCCACTTTCTAATGTTTTCATTTTATTATTCAATGAAGATGTACATACATATTAGAATTATTGGATTAATTTTTTTTTTCCAAATTTATCAATTCCCATTTAATTAAAAAAAAAAATTATATAATATTTTCTTCTTTTAATTCTTCAATTATATTCATTATGTATTTCAGGACTATCATTTCCAGCTTTATTTTCACAAATAAGAAATAATAATCTCTCTTTTAATTCATTAATATCATTCCAGTAAACATATTCGACTGGTAATTTTGTATACATTTTTAAATTTTGTTCCATTCCTGATCCGGTTTTTTCTTTTTTAAAAATAATATTTTTTTCTAATGCAAGTTTTATATAATTCATATATTTAAATCCAACATTTGATTTAGGACGCTTTGAAAATTTATCATTATTACGCGTATATGCATATATTATTAAAATAATGTTTTCATAATTTTGTAAATCGTCTTTTGTTATTACTTCTTGATTTGGTTCTTTTAATATTAATAATTCCCATAAACCTTGAGTTCCAATACATGTTTTACCTTTTAGAATGATATCATTATTATTTATTTTAATTTTAGAATCTCCAATCCAAAGATCCTCTCCATTTTCAGTTCTTATTCCATAATTATTAGGTATCACAAATTTTTGCTTTGGAAGAATTCAAAGTTAAATATTTTGCCGCCATATTTCCAATTCCTTTTTCAACAAATTGTATTGGAGTTAATGAAGGATCATCAAAATCAATGTCTTCCTTTGAAATGGGTGTACTAGATGATGGTAATAAACTTGGTGTAATAGTTGATGGAGAATAATATTCTTTACTTTCGAAACTTGTTGGGCTAGATAAAACAATTTCTGTTTTTTCTATTGGTAATAATTTTGAAAATTCACTTTGTGGTTTTTTTACCTGATCACTTTGTTCATCTTGTTTTTCTTTAATAGCTCTCAAATAATTATTTGCTGATGGTAATGCTTCATTTAAGCTCATTTTCAAGCTTTTTAAACCTTCATTTAAATTGTTGCTATTTGCAGCAGATTGAGTTAATGGTAATATGATTGATTGAAAATCTTCTTTTATCTGATCATGTTTTATTACTTTGTTAAGATTTTGTTCTTTGAATTTATTTTTCAATTCTATTGCAGATTTACGATATGCTTTTAAATCTGTATCTGAAACTTTATTATTCATCATTTATTTATTAATAAATTAATTTATTTTTATACTGGAGAGGAATTAGAAATAGCAAAAGAATTACATAAACCAGTTCGAAAAAATTGTGAGCGAAGAAAAATAATTACTAAAGGAATAAATGAATTATGACAACTGTAGATATAAAAATAAATGAAGGATATAAATATATGTTAAACGTTATTGATACGTTTCCAAAATTTGCATGGATAAAACCATTAAAAAAGAAAGATGAGGAATGTGTCGCAGATGCATTTTCTCAAATTATTAAAGAAGCTCCAAATCCTCCAAAATTTCTTCATACTGATTTTGGAAAAAGAATTTTTAAATTTAAATTTTACTAAAGTATTGAATAAATATGATATAAAAATGTATCAAACTTTTAGAGAAAATAAATCTTCAGTAGTAAAAAGATTTAATAGAACAATTAATGAAAAATTAAAAAATTAATTTTGAAATTCAACAAAATACTAATTGGATTGATTTCATTGAAAAAATTTAACATGAATATAATTATAAAAATTTTCATAGAACTATTGGAATGCGACCATGTGAAGTAAATAAAAATAATGAAAAAGAAATTTTAAATAAAATGTTTCCTGTTATAGAATCTAAAGAAAAATAAATATTTAAAATAGGAGATAGAGTTAGAATATATTGTTTTAAAAAAATGTTTGAAAATAAATACATAAATAATTGGACTCATGAAATTTTGTAATTAGTGAAATTCATTTAACTCATCCTATTACTTATTCAATACAAGATTTGAATAATGATAAAATTTTAAATGAATTTTATAAATATGAATTACTAAAAACTGAATTTTAATATAAATTTCAAAAATGTATTCCTCTTCACTTATAGTGTCTATAACTATTTTGTCTAAAATTTTTGTAACCTTTTGTTTTTTAGTAAATTTCTTATAGATTTTCGACTCCTCCATTTTTTTTTTTATTTATTTATTTATTTATTTTTTACCTTTTAAGAAAGTATTAAACTTTATCTTTTAAATATTGTTATTGTTTTTTAAAATTATTTTACGTTTTATTTTACGTTTAATTTTATGTTTCATTTTTAATTTAAAAAAATGGATATATAAAATTATAGGCATATTCTGTATTTATACAATCATTTTTTTAAGTATATGGCAATTATATTTTTATGGTTGTTTATCCAATATTATTTTAAAATATTGGCTCTTTATGAAAAAGTTTATCCGTGTCTGAAAACTGCCCCGAAACCGGCAAAACCTATACTACTTGAAATAGACATAGTCTTTTGTGGAGCTTTTAGATACATGCTTTCTCCTTCATCAAGTCGGCCATCATTAAATTCTTACAAGAGTAAGCGATAGTATAGGTTAGGTTAGGTATGTGGGCTGGTAGGGAGGGACGCTCTCTGCCACACTCGGGTCAGCATTGACCCATTGTGGTACCCATGGGGGAAAAGGTAATGCCTTACCCAATGAAACTAAAAACTACTAACTCAGTCACTTACTTCATTTCTGCATACAAACCACCCTGATGATTTGATGAAGTTGAACTTCTTTTCATTGGATGGGAAACGACTAACAAAGGCCTCGTAGGGGCAGCATCTCCCGATGGAATTTCTTCGGAAATTGCTAACGGGATAGGACGAATGGCGAGCTTCATGCGCCAAAAAACAGGATAAGTGTCGGTTGGTCTGTGGCCCAGCGAGCCGCAACCGCAAAACAAACTATTGCACCGAAACGGAAACAATCGCCTCGGATAAGGACGGATAATTTGTTGACGACCTTTGGCTATCGGACACGGACAACGATCAGATTCTGGAACGTTAAGACCTTCCTGGACTCACTCAAGGAAGGGCCTTATAACGCCAGATTCCTCCAATTGGAGCGCGAATTCGCAAGGTATAAAATCGACATCGTAGGGCTGAGCGAGATAAGATGGTACGATGCTGGGGAATACATCTCCCCAACAAAAAGCACTGTGATGCTCTACTCTGGTAAACCAGCTGGAAGTGCACGGAGTTCTGGCGTAGGACTCATGCTAACTCCAGCAGCACGTAGTAGCCTCATATCCTGGAAACCCCATAGTGACCGGATATTGACGGCTAGGTTCCAGAGTAGAGTAAGAAAAATTACCATCATACAGTGTTATGCTCCGACTCTAGACGCGACTGAGGATGAAAAGTATAATTTTTATAGCCACTTAGGCGCCGCCTACAACCAAACGCCTAATGGGGACATCGTAATGGTAATGGGAGATCTCAATGCCAAGGTGGGTAGCGACAACACCATGCTTAAGCACGTGATGGGAGTTCACGGCGTGGGAGACCGTAATGACAATGGTGAGCGGTGGTGGACTTCTGCAATACCAACCGCCTAGTCATCGGAGGTACGCTGTTTAAGCATAACACCTGCCATAAGATCGGCTGGGTCTCTACTGATAGGCAACGGACATCCAACCAGAGCGACCACATTGCGATCAGTCGCCGCTTTAGAAATTGTCTCCTGCACGTCCGAAACAGACGTGGAGCTGACGTCGGACTTGAACGAGATCACCATCTTATGGTAGCTCATTTACGCCTTCGTACTGCATCCGTCAACAACAACCGCTCAAACCTACTTAACATCACCAGGTTCAATACCGACAGGCTTAAGGTTCCCCAAGTGTGCTAACAGTTCAGGGACCATCTTGCCTTAGAAGCAGAAGCAATCAGCAGCATAGAGAACATGGATGACCACTGAAGTGCTGTGAAAAATGCTTTTGCGACTGGGGCACGCACTTATGTCGGTAAAACGCAGAAACACCACCGCACATGGCTTTCTACAGACACCTGGAGACGGATCGATGAGCGTACAGCAATCAAGGCTCGGATTGCAGCGGCCTCAGCAGTAGAGAGAACCGAGCTTGAAACCCACTACCATGCGAAGAAGAAAGAAGTGCAGCGTAGTGTGAGACGTGACAAACGTCAATATGTCAACTCACTGGCCTCAAGGGCAGAAGAAGCAGCGAGTAGGTGCGACAGTAGGACTGTTTACAACATCACTAAGGAGCTCATTGGTGGTCGAAACTCCAAACAACATCCAGTGAAGAGTCTAGACGGTAACCTTCTGATTTCGGATGAGGATCAGCTCACCAGATGGAGAGAACATTTTGCTACAGTGCTAAATCACTTAGACGACGGCGGTATGATCTTGAATTCGAATGAGCAGTTCGAAGCAACAAATTCCCGAATTCGCACCGTACCTCCTGTAAAACTGAAATAATAACAGCAATCAAGTCCCTCAAAAAGAACAAAGCGGTGGGTATTGATGGCATCCCTGCCGAGCTATTTCAAGCGGCACCAAATACATCGGCAGATTTGTTGCATCCCCTAATACGGAGAGCTTGGGATAGTGAACAATTTCCACAGGAGTGGAAAAGGGGGGTGATCATTAAGCTTCCAAAGAAGGGAAACTTGATGGAGTGCGGTAACTGGAGAGGTATATGCGTTCTTCCAGCTGTAGCCAAAATAATAGCTAGAATAATTCTAGAACGAATTAAAGAACATTTAGATTCAACTCTCGATGTCGAACAGGCAGGCTTTCGCGCTGGATCCTCCTGCATCGACCACATAAACACCTTACGGATCATAATCGAACAATGCGTTGAGTATAGGTCTCCGCTACATTTACTGCTTATCGACTTCGAGAAGGCTTTCGACAGCTTGAATCGAGAGGCTATCTGGTTGGGCTTGCGCAGGAGAGGCATCCCAGAAAAACTTATAGCTATTATCAAGGCAAGCCCTCATATGGCGGCAAGTGTCACGTCGTGCACAATGGTAAGGTGTCGGAGGACTTTGAAGTCCAAAGTGGAGTACGTCAAGGGTGCATACTGTCCCCACTATTGTTCTTGGTGGTTATCAGCGATGTACTCCGTGCAGCATTGACGGAAGCTAATTGTGGAATTCGTTGGACTATGACATCTTACATTAAACACCTAGATTACGCTGACGATGTTTGTCTACTTTCACATCGGATAATGGATCTTCATTTGATGGCCCAAGATCTAGAAGCTGGGGCTAAAAATAAACACAGCCACAACAAAAGCCCTGAGTACTTCCAATACTCGCGCTCAACTTAACATTGCCGGAAAGCAAGTCGAGAAAGTTGATAACTTTCTATAATTAGGAAGTGTCGTCTCGGCTAATCGCGGTGGCACCGAACTGGATGTGTGCAGCAGAATCGGGAAGGCTAAAGCTGCGTTCGGAATACTGTCCAAAATCTGGAGAAGCAATGTTATTAGCTTAGAACCACGCTACGACTATTCCGTTCCAAAGTGGAATCAGTGCTGCTTTATGGGTGCAGTACCTGGAAGGTGGACACCATTAACACACGCAAGCTGCAAGTCTTCGTAAGCAAATGCTTAAGAATCATCTTGAGGATTTTTTGGCCGAACCGTATTTCCAACGAAACACTTTATGTGAGAACGGGCCAAGAACCTATAAGCATTACTATACGAAGAAGAAAGTGGCAATGGATAAAGACACACCCTTCGGCGCGAAGACAACTCCATTGCGAAATACGCTATGCAGTGGAATCCGCTCACCCAGGCAGGCAGAATAGCGGGACGCCCTAGGCAAACGTGGCGCAGAACAGTTGAGGAGGAATCGAGCTCTTTAGGAATGAGTTGGAGGCAGCTCAAACGCATTGCAGAACTCCGAACAAGATGGCGCGCAGGCATAGTTGACGCCCTATGCCCCCCGAGGGGTTAAAGGATATATAAAGAAGAACATCTTTTCTGTGTTCTGGAGAGTTCCTTGAGATCCTGGAAGAAATATTTACCAAGGAACTTTTTCCTGGAGTGTTTTTAAGACTCGAACAGTGGCACAGGAAGTGGGTTGTGTCCTAAAAAACTTCCTCGTCACCACAGCCTCTACAGAGTTCCTCCTCCGTCAGGCGTAGTTTCTTCAAGTGGTACCGCAGAGTGTTGTGCCCCGTGATTATGCCCACGAGGGTGGAAAGGGATTTCCTATCTTCACGGATGATTCTCTCGGTCTTTGCTTTGTCGAAAGATGGCCATAGCTTCCTAGTGATGGCGCAAGTTTCCATGTAGTTCCATCTTGTATTCGCCTCCTCAGTGGCTTTATTTCCCTCAGCGAGCTTGAGTGTGCAAGGCGGGATACACACAGGGGAGTCAACTTGTTCTTGTGGGGCTACTGAGCCGATTCTCGCCAGCTCGTCGGCTTTCTCATTGCATGGGATACCCTCGTGTCCAGGGACCCAACAGAGCGATACCTTGTGCTGTGTTCCAAGAACCATGAGCTCTTCTCGACAACACTTCACAAGCTTCGATTTAATTTCTATGGCAGTAATCGCTTCTATAGCTGCCTGGCTGTCGATAAGGATGGTGATACCTTCTGGCGGTATTGCCCTTACCGCAGATTCACGGGCGGCTGTTGCCACTGCTAAGACCTCTGCTTGGAAAACACTGCTGTGGTCTGGAAGTCGTATGGATTTTGATACACGTAGAGGGTCGGAGAAGATACCTGATCATACACCAGTGCTCATTTTTGAACCATCTGTGTAGATGGCTATAGATTCGGCATTTGGTATATGACCGCTTTTTCAATCTTCCCTGCTAGGGTAGGCGGTAGAGAAAGGCCTTGCAAAGTCTAAATATGGCGTCATGTAACCCTTTACGGGCATGATGTCAAAGTAATCGAGTAGGATCATCGAGTGAACTGTTCTGCTTGGTTTCCAGTTCGCTGACTGACTTATTCTCATAGCATTAATGGCTGCTGATGTTCGTATAAAGATGTCTAGCGCTAGCAGGTTGAGGATAGCCTCGAAACCTGCGGTTGGGGTTGTCCTCATTGCACTGGTGATGCCAATGCACGCTAGTGTTTGAACTTTGGTGATTGCCTTTAAGTTGGTGGATTTGTTGACAGCTGGCCATCATACTAGATTGCCGTAAGTCAGTATGGGTCTAACTATAGCCGTATACATCCATAGTATGATTTTGGGGGAGGGTCCCCAGGTTCTACCAAAAATTCTACTACATGAGTAAAAAGCTATCGTTGCTTTCTTAATTATTTCCTCTATATTTAATCTCCAATTGAGCTCTTTGTCACGTACAAGGCCCAGGTATTTTGCGCTATCGGAAAATCTGAGTGGGATACCATCAACAGAAGGTGTACTAAACTCCGGTATTTTCCTCTTATTCGTAAAAAGTACGAGTTCGGTTTTCTGGGGATTAACCTTTAGACCGCAGCTCCTGGCCCATATGCTAAGAGTATTTAGGGCTCCGTGAAGTTGTTCGCTAAGGGTAGGCAGGAATTTACCTGTTGCAAGCAGCACGACGTCATCCGTGTACGTTGTAGCTCTGACCTCACTGTACCTTTGTTGTTGTAGTACCTCATTAAGAACAATGACCCAAAGCAGTGGGGAGATTACCCCGCCTTGAGGGGTACCCCTCGAGGCGTATGCTTCGAGCTTTGAACCCTTAAGTTCGGTGGTTATATGTCGTTCCTCGAGCATGCTAATAATCCAGTTAATTAGACTGATGTCGATGTCTAGGTTTCTTAGGGTTCTTTTAACCGTTTCGGTATTTACATTATTGAAGGCTCCTTCAATGTCCAAGAAAGCCGCTAGTGTGAACTCCTTATCCTTAAGTGATTTTTCTATAGAGCCGACAACATGATGTAGGGCAGTTTCCACACATTTACCCTTCGTGTATGCGTGTTGGGCTTGGGATAAGTCCCCCGGCCGTAATCTACTACGTATTTTAAAGTCGAGCGATCTTTCAAAAGTTTTCAGGATGAAAGAGGTAAGGCTTATTGGTCTGAAGTCCTTCGTGGTGGTTTGACTAGCCTTGCCCGCTTTGGGTATAACAACCACCTTTACCTCCCTCCATGTTCTTGGTATGTGACATTGTTTAAGACTACTAGCAAATAGCTTTTTGAGAACTGGGATAATGATTGGTGCAGTTTTTTGCAGCATGATCGGTATAATTCCTGTCCTCTGTTACCAAATCCGCAGGGGGTTCCGATTCGCCGTGATTGCTGTTATTATTATTGCCATATGGTATCGTAGTACGACCCCGGGAAGTGCGTTTTAATAAGCAATTCAAGGGATTCCAAACAAGACTCGGTCCAGTTTCCTTCGATGTTCTTTAGGGAACCTAGAGTTTTCGATTCTCTGGAGAGGATTTTCCTCAATCTGGCCGTTTCTGTTGTACCCTTAATCTCGTCGCAAAAGCGTTGCCACGGCTGTCTTCTGGCTTTCTGCGTTGCGCTCTTGAAGTTCCTCTGACTGGCTTTGTATAGCTCCCATTTCGAGTCAGCTCCCGTAGATTTCGCCAGGTTCAAGAGTTTCCTTGTTTCTCTTCTTATTCTGGCTAGTTCTTTGGTCCACCATGGGGGTGAGACTTTTGTCTTAGGTTTAGATACGGGACATGCCTTCTCTGGAAAGCCTCTTTGAAGACAGCAGTGATTTCCTCGGCTTTTCGGTCAATGTCCGCTGGCTCATGTAAGTAACATTCTGCTAGTAGATTCGTGTTCCTCCGCATGTTCTTCTTACCTTGTCATCCGCCCCCCTTTCCTTCCTCTCTTTCCTATCCGTAAAGGGTCGGGCTTTACACCGGGTGATACCTGTGCGAACTTCATTATTAAACCTCCTTAGCATAGGCATTGATCTATGGTTGAGCAGGACCACGATCTCCGTGTCCTGAGTGCTCGCCCATCTCAAGCACCTCCCAGTCGTTGCTAAGGAGCTCTGGGTTAAGGTGCCGTAGGTTCCTTTCAATACGCTTCTTGGGAATATGAGGGCCAGGTATGAGGATACGCCCTTTTGGCCTAGTAAATTCTAGCAGGTCCTTCTTTTCGACGAGTCGAATGTCGGCATTAGCCCATGGAGCCTGCGTGTTAGCCACGAAAGTTTGGAGCCACTTAAGCGTGAACTCATTATCGCATCAAAGGAGCTTAAAACCTCTGAAAGTGGTCAGTTGCTCAAAGAAGGGGAATGTCCCTCCTTCTCGACAATGGTGGTATTGACAGCTTCGAGTATGCGCAACTCGATGAGCCTCCACTGATCTTTGCTGAGTCTTTTTTCTGAGCTGTTATGATCTACAATCGCCACCTGTAGACCAGGACTAGCAGATGCGGCCAGCCTGGCCTTCTTGCTGGTACTGTTCGTAGGCGGCGAGATCGTACCGTCATGTCTTCCTCGTTTGGAACTGCTCGCAATCGGCACGGATGAGGTCTTAACGACTGACTCCGGCTCGGTTGACAAGGGCCTCAGCCTGCCCGCGATCGGGGAGGTTGGCAAGAGGCTTACCTTCCTTCTCGCGAGCAGGCCTCGGTCCGTCCCCCTAGTCTGGCCTGCGTTGCGTTCTCTAGCGTCTGCGTATGCCCTAGAACTTCTCACGACGGGGACGGGTTGTATCCCTTTACCCCGAACAGTTGAGAGCGGCGTAGGTTTGTTTGCAGCTGAGGAGGGTGGCAAACGGTATTCCCCCCTCAACGCAATCTGACTCTTGCCCGTTCGTAGTTGCCTTCTTGGAACAGTCTGCAGCCGGCCCTGCCGCAGATGGGTTAGAGTCGGTTGCTGACCGAAGACCAGCTACGGTCGAGATGGGGAGCTGACGACTTCCCGCTCTCACCGTAGGTGATCTTACCTTCCGGTCCTGCTGATCGGTGCACCTAGTTGACCCTGCGAGCTTGAGCGTGTTGTTGGCCCTGTCCAGAGCCTCCCTTTCCTTGTCCGTGAAGGACTTCGGATCACGCTTCTTAAGCCGCCGAATTAGCCTAATGGCATTACGCTTTCTGTTCCTGAGCGTCGTTGTGTTCTTCTGTGTCCTAACCCCCCTAGTCTTTTTGGTCGTGGATGATGGTCGGCCTAGTCCCAGGCCAAGTCCACCCGCGCTGACTACTGTTGCAAAACTACATGTTGTAGAGTTTCCATTGTCAGCAGGGCTACATTCACCATCCGGTATGGGTGCTGACCGATTTGCTTCATGAGGCTGGCTGCGGCTTGCCCCATTCGGATCATCCATCTTCGCCACCCCGACATCTACATTGCTATCCTCGGATGGTTTCTGTGGCTCTGCTGCAATGGGAGGCTGCTCCGAGATTGCCAATGTGATCGCCTCAGGTCTAGACTGGCTACGGCTTATCGTAGACTTTGGCGGTCCCATCGGTTCTCCCACGCTCGGGATAGCTGCAGGGGTCTTCAATATCGGTGAGCCTGTCACTGACGAGCGCTCCGATAAGGCCAGCTCCTGTAGATAGGCCCGTGCGTTGTGGAGTCTCCTTCTATCCTAGCGATGGAGCAAGTGTCATCTAGTGAAGGATAGATTTAAGGCGGTGGGTGGCAACCCTGGATATAAGATAGTGCATTTGTCATCAGTGAAGGAAGTGTCATCTAGTCCATTCGATTGCTCCAACGCTTTCTTCATCCGAAGTTCGAAGCAGAGCTTCCTCCGTATCTCCTATAATCCGGTCGGTTTTTATAGAGCTAGGAGTGCCCGACCGGTTTACACTCTTCGCTTTTTGAGTTATATTTGAATTAAATTTTGAAATATAGGGTCCCACGAGTAAGGGGGAAGAAGATGTCCGCCTGTACTCACCCCCTGTATACAGGTAATGGGAATTAATTGAAACTGAAGGTCCCCAAGGTATCCAGAGTTCACCGTTAGAAGACACCGTAACGTGGTGCCATTCATCCCATAGGCACGGTAGTTTACACCTGGGATTCCGGGTTTTTTCAAGTTTTCCTTTTTAGATCCGCCATATTCCGTTAACAACAGCGGCACCTCGTGTAGGGTGTGGCTCTTCACCACGTATGGACGGTCTTAGGGAAGAGAAAAAGCTTATTCCTAACCCTCTGGCCCCTTTGGCTGGAGACCTTGCCGCCAAGCGACACTATAACTTTTATGACAATTTCGAACGTTGGTAGATGATATACCTAGCAGATGATATACCTGTTTATTGTCAGCCGCGCTGGCTTCCAATCAATGAGTAGCAAAGCGACAACTGGAACCCTGACTTGCAGAAGGGATCATCCGCCCATCAACTTCACCATATTCCAGTGTAGTAGTAGTAGCGAAGGAAAAAGATGGAAGTCCAAGAGTCCAACAGATGTTGAAAATCTGGAGATGTTGAAAATTTTCTTGGAGACAGCAGCCAATTATAACTTAAACATCAATTGGTCGAAGTGCGAGTTCCTGCAAAGAAGTGTGGAATTTTTGGAACACATGGTGGAAAATGGTCGAGTAAGTTCATCGCCGGGTAATTAAAAAGCAGTGGAGCATTTTCCTGAACCTAAAACTTTTAAAAATGTGCAAGCATTCCTCAGTCTGAGTGGATTTTTTAGGAAATTTATCAGGGGGTACTCGGTAACGGCGAAGCCGCTGTCAAACTTGACTAAAAAGAATGTAAGCTTTCAATTTTCTTCCCTACAGCGAAAAGCCTTCAATGAACTGAAGCAAGCCTTAATCAATAGCCCCCTTCTAGCTATTTATAGGCAGAATACTTACACAGAGGTTCACACAGATGCGTGCTAGGACTGCATTGGAGCGATTTTACTGCAGCAAGGTGAGAATGGCAACCTTCATCCTGTCTTCTATTACAGTCGAAAAAACAGCCCAAGCGAACAAAAAATGCACAGCTATGTGCTTGAAATTTTTGCGGTGTACAAGGCTTTAGAGAAGTTCCGGATCTACCTTCTCGGTACGAAGTTCAAGGTGGTTACCGACTGCATAGCATTCCGACAAACAATGGGGAAAAAGGATCTGCCAAATACAGTGAGAAGATGGATAATGTATTTGCAACACTACGGTTGAGCATCGAGCAGCAACGAGAATGAAGCATACATTGAGCAGGTACGCCGTTAATCTATTGCAGCCAGAACTCTTAGTACTCCTAAGGAAGTCGGAAGAAGAAGACGAGTTCATTTCATCAGTCAAAGAGGTACTTAAGCAGAGGGCATATGGAAATTTCAGAATGAAGGGTGAGTTACTGTTTAAAGATGTTGATGGCTTTGAACTACTGGTTGTCCCGCGCAACATGGAAAAAGAGGTAATAAGGCTTAAGCATGAAGAGGGTGACTTTGGCGTTAGCAAGTAGTTACATTTTATAACCCGTGAATTCTATATACCTAAAATAAAATAAAAAGTTCAAAATTGTAATTAAATTGAAAGACGGTAAACAGGAGGGATTCATCGAACAGTTGGCGAAAGGGGACCGAGCACTTGACACCTATCATTTGGACCACATAGGCCCAATCGATGTGACACAAGAACAATACAAATATATTCTACCAGTCGTTGATGGGTTCTCAAAGTACACCTGGATATATCCCACAAAAACCCTGAGCGCAGATGAAGTTGTCCGCCGATTCTCGGAACAGTAGCAAGTATTTGGTAATCCACGTCGAATGATAACTAATCACGGTGGGGCATTCACATCAGAAACGTTTAGTAAGTTCTGCAACAAGGAGAACATCGAACACACTCTTATAACCCCAGGCATGCCAAGGAGTAACGGGCAGGCTGAGAGAACGAACCGCGTAATACTTGATGTTTTGAAAAGGCTATCGGCTGGCTCTCCAGAGAAATGGTATAAATTTGTATCCAGGGTCCAGATTGCAGTTAACAGCACGACACAGAGGTCTTTGCAGAGAACTTCTTTCGAAGTGCTATTCGGGCTTCCAATCAGGAAAAGAGATGATTTGGAAGTAAGAGTGCTGGTAAAACAAGCGCTGTTAAAAGATTTCAACGCGGAAAGGTAGCAAATTCGTTTCAAAGCCAGGCAGCAGATAGAGAAGATCCAGGAGGAAAACAAAAAAACATTCAATAAAAATCGCAAACTTCCCCATCAGTTTAATATTGGAGACCTTGTGGCTATTAAACGAAAACAGTTTGCAAGTGGCAACTTTACTCTGCCTTTGTCCGTATGAAGTCATCTCCAGAGGCCGAGCTAATCGTTATACGGTTCAAAAATGCTCACCATCGGCAGAAAGACCAAAGAAAACAACAACGAGCAGCGAATACATGAAACTATGGAGACAAGAAGTTGATACGGAAGATCAAGCAGACTCGATAAATAGAAAATAAATGAATTCTATTATTAATTGAACAGTGCTGTGTTCTTTTGATATTCCGTTTCCTACATGTGTATAACAAGGTGTTATTGTTGTTGGCGAAGCACATACGGGGTGTGACAACTGTGATATCGGCGCAGACCAAGTGTACGGGTTGCTGTGTGACTGCCCCACGCTGGTGTAAATGGGAGGTGTATTGGCTGCAGTCATTTCAACTGAACAAGTCAACGAACTCGGGTTGGAGTGCAGCATACTAACTTCTGTCGGTCCAATAGAAGCTAATGTGGCGGTAGTTGTAGGCGGAGGAGTGAATATGATTGTGTAGTTAATTGCATTGTGGGCGCGTAAGCCCCTGTTGAGGCAGATGCTACCACAGCTGAGGAAGTTGTTTGCCCTTGGCTTAACAGGTCTTGTAGATGAATCCGCTCGACTTTTTCGGCTGCGGCTTGGGAAGTAACAACTTTTAATTGTGCACGCATTTCATTTAACTGCTTCGGTATTTCTTCCATCGTTGTTGCTGCTACAGTCCCTTCCCTGTAATCAGGTGTATCGACAATATCCCTGTCGATGTCGGTGTGCATTGTTTCGTTATCGGAATACTCCAGAACCGTGCACAACTGTACTTTTGTGGTTGGAAGAGACTTTCCTGTTTTACGCACACTTCGTTTTGGCTGCTTGCGGTCTGTCATATGTGTATGTGTGTGTAATGGTTTGCTTTTTTTTTTCTGCACAATGGGCAATTGTTGCTGGCTGCGACGGATATTCTTTAAAGAAGAATAAATAGATAAATAAATAAATAAATATATTTATACCATATATAAATGAGTAAATAAATAAATAAATAAAAATAAATAAACAAATAGATAAATAGCAAAGTAAACATATGTAGGTTCATGTATGTGATTGAACTAATGTGAATAACAACAGTAATTATAAATAAGTATGTAAATGTAAAAACATTTTTGCATTTGGTGCGTGTAAATATTAATAGCACATCTACTTACTATTATTCCTCTTTGAAGCATACCCGTATTTGCTCTGAACATTTTATCACAGGTTAGTCAAACAAAATGGTAATTATACAATATCTTAAGTAACGTGTTCGTTTTTACAGGACGTCCTGCACATCCTAAGGACAAACTGAATCCAGATTAGGTTCCTAACAAAAATATGGGATACAAAACTAGGACCACGAATACAACTAGGTATCAAAGGCTGAAGAATCGGAAGTTGCAAGTTGCAAATGCGTGCAACTCGAATGATACAACTATACCGAGTACATCAGTCGAAGCTATCTCAAAAATTTCTGAGATAGATAAACTGAGACAAGAACTGATGGAAAGAGTCATGGTAATATTTAAATATAAAAAAAGACAATGTAAAGGTAAGCGTTTTTGTTTTTATATAAAATATATGTATTTAACAAATCACGTAAATTTGTCCTAGATGTTGAATTGTTATGAAGAACTATTGAAGCAGAAAGATGGCGCCATTGTGAGCGAATGCGGGTTCCTGGAGAATATCAAGTGTGGGGACATCATTCTATCCGCCCGCGGAATACTCATCAGCCAAGTTGTTACAAAAAAGGGAACTAAGCTCTTAACGCCTGCCTTTAGAAGTGCACAAGACCAAATGGATGTAGAAGACCTTGACCGGATACGAAATCTGGCAAGAGTACGTATACATGTTGAGCGTGTGAAAGATGTTTTGGGACAAAGTACCTCAACTTGAGTAATCGGCAGCCATTTACTGCAATTTACAAAAAAAAAAAAAAAACCATGACTGTTCTAGCCGAACCTCGATGGCAAGGGAGCAATTAGGAACACATGAATTTGAACGAAGTGCGTTTTAATTCCTAATATATGTACAGGGAAAATTATTAGTTTTACATATATATTTGATAGCAATCTACTTACGCTTTTGTGCGTCCTCTCGCCTCGGATGGTATCGACAGTTTGATCAACGATTTGAAGTTAAGTAGGTAAGGCAGTAAAATGAAAGGTTAACGCTCGATGACACCACCAGAAGCACTCATATAATAAAGCTGAGGACACAGTTATTTTAAAACAAAAACTCTGCAACAATGACATAATGTATTTCGACTGCATAGTAAAATTTTGCTGTGGCTTGTTAACGGATAATTTATATATTTTATTAAAACAAGGTACATACATACAGTTTGTCAAGAAAATGTTTGCAAAACCAAAAAATATACAGAAAATAGATTTATAAGTATGTTTTTATTAAGAAATATACGATTTTTTAAATTTTTTTGTTATAATTTAATTTTTGTATTAACTGTTTACTGTAATTTATAAAAAGAAAAGAAAAATCAGACTAAAACTAAGAGAAATCTAAAAAAAATATTCTGCGCCGAGAGCAATGGTTTTTTTCTGGCGACTCGCGATTTGTATTTGTTTTTCAATATAACTTTTCTGACGGTTTCATGCGAAACTTCAACTCCGCAATCGTTTTTTAAGTCCGTGGCTAACATTCTTGTGCTGACATGAGGGTTTTCGTTTATGGTTCTTATTATTTTTCTTTCATCCCTCCATCTTAGCTTTTTTGGTCTACCTGTTGACTGCTTTAGCTCCAGCCTACCTTCTTTTTCGGCACGGTGTATTATGTTGCAAATAGTTCTTAATTTAATAGAAAACATTTCAGCCAATTCTTTAGCAGATTTACCCTTATAATAATTATAATACACTAAGTGTATCAATTCCTCACTCAGTCGTTTACCTGGCATATTTAATATTTTTTTTTTAAATATCTTTGTGCCGATTCAAACGATTAATGACTCAATAACTTCAACACAACACAAATGTTGTAATACAGCTTTACATAGTGTATAGTATATAATCTTTTGCAAAGAATTGTTTGACACTGAAAGAAATACCGTTGTTTTCGGTAGAATTTTCTATTTTCTGTTTTACATTACGGCAAAGAATTCATATGAAAAGGGAGTTATGAAGAAAAAGTGGAAAATTTTTATGTATTACTTAGTAAATATATACTTTTTAATCTCTTTTTGTGTAATTTTTTGGTTTTGCAAACATTTTCTTGACAAACTGTACATACATACATAAATACATTTTCAATGGCCCGCTAATCCTTCATGAGGGTTGCGGGGGTAGGATGCTCAGGTGGACTCTCCATCCTTCTCGATCATCCGCCATTGACTCCAACTCATCAGGAGGAATCCCTAGACGGCTCCAGGAGAGATGCCGGACTGGGTCCAACCATCTTTTTCTAGGCCTACCGCGGGGTCGCCTACCTGATGGCACGGCCACCATGGTACGTCTTGGAAGCTGGTCTGGTCTACGCACTACGTGACCAAACCATCGAAGCATAGATCGTTCCGTTCGGAGAAGTAGCTGCTCAACATTGAGCGCCTCGCGTACTCTGGTGTTGCGCGCTCGATCCCTACGAGATATTCCAGCAACAGTTTACTGCGCATACTTTGAAATTTCCATAGTGCACATGAAATTGTAAAGAAAAGAACAACATATCAATAAATTTACTTTAAATAGTATTTAATTACAAAAAATTAATTTTGCCACAATTTCCGGTACTAATTGTAAGGCAATTGGCCTACAGAACATTTTGACAGCATAGACGTCAAACCACAAAAAGATTATGGCACAACTTTAGATGTAGTTTGCTTGTAAATACAGAATAAGTATTATCGATCTCAACTTTGAGACAACCAGACAACCACAAAAAAACGAGCAGCAGCCAGTTCCAAGATCGGTGTTATTGACGAAGAGCACACAGTAGTTCAAAATAAATAATTTACTTCATTCAAAATGTACAAACATTTTTCTTTCACTTACTTTTTTACTTATGTTCTATATCGCCTTAGGGTCTCTACTACGCCTACTCGCCATCGTGGACGGTTTCTGGCAATGTGTCTCAGCTCTCCCCAACTTTTCTCCATCTGCCGTGCCTCCTTCTCGACTGTTCTGCGTCATGTTCTCCTCGGACCGCCAGGTCTTCTTCCATCCTGAGTTAAAGGGTTCCATTGCATAACATGGTGCGCTATGGAACTGTCACCCTTAGGGAACGTATGACCAATCCGCTGGCACTTCCGCCGTCTGATGGTTGTGCCTATTGGTTCCTGACCCGTTCTCTCGTAAAGGTGTTCGTTAGAGATATGATTGGGCCAAAAAATCCTTAAGATGACCTATTAACGAATATTTGCAGCTTCCTTGTGATAGTAGTGGTCACTCTCCACATGCTGCATGCGGAACGGTCTTAGTTTGGTGTTCAAACTGATTGCATTGCTTCGCCATATTTTGGACAGCAACCTGAACGCGGATTTCGCTTTGGTGATCAAGAGAGACAATACTCCCAAGATACTGGAAATCCCCTACTCTCTCTGCCGGTTGCTCAGCAATGTATATTTTTGAGCCGATGAGTTTGCTCCAAGGCTGATAATTTTAGTTTTTGCCGTATTAATTTTCGGTCCGACGACGCCTGCCTCCGTCTCCACATCTACTGTCATTTGATGGAGGTCCATCATTCTGTGAGACAGTAAGCATACGTCGTCAAGATGTTTCAGTTGAGATGTAAGAGTACATCGAATTCCTCCGTTTCCCGTCGACAAAGATGCACGAAGTACATCGCTAATCACAAATAGGAATAATATTGGTGAAAGGATACTTATCTTGCCTTACCCCACTTTGAATCTCAAATTCCTCAGACAATCTTCCTCTGTGCAGAACGTGACCCTTGGAGCCTTCATATGTAGCTTTGATAATACCAATTGGTTTATCGGGAATACCTCTTCTGCGTAAGGCGCGCCAAATAAATTCCCTGTGGACACTATCGAACGCCTTCTCAAAATCGATGAACAGCAGGTGTAGTGGCGATCGATATTCAACGCACTTTTCGATGATAGTCCGCAGGGTGTTGATGTGGTTGGCACAGGAGGATCCAGAGCGGAAACTTGCTTGTTCGACATCGAGTCTGTCTTCGAGATGTTGTTTGATTCGCTCCAGGATTATCTTAGCTACAGCAGGCAGCACGCAGATAACCCTCCAGTTTCCGCACTCCATTAAACTTCCTTTCTTAGGAAGCTTGACGATCATTCCCTTTTTTCACTCGTTAGTTGAACCAGAAGCTCAGCCGATGTTGTTAGCGCTGCTCGTAAGAGCTCGGCTGGAATATCGTCAAGTCCTATCGCCTTGTTGGATTTGAGTGCCTTGATCGCGGTAGTGATCTCATCATTACAGGGAGTCTTGGTGCGTACTCGGGCATTTCTCACCTTGAGCACCTCAGTCTGATTAGGGAGCATATCGCTAGCGAATACGAGGTTCAAAACCGTAGCAGAATGCTCTTTCCATCTCTTGAGCTGGTCCTCATCCGAAATGAGCAAGGAGCCGTCCAGGCTTTTCACTGGGTGTTGGCTGGGTGTTGGCTGGAGCTGCGACCACCTGTCAGCTCTTTGGTGATCCTGTAGACGGTCCTGCTGTCGCACTCCCGTGCAGCTTCTTATGCTTCTGTAGCCAGCGCATTGATGTAGTTGCGCCTGTCACGTCGCACGCTATGCTGAACTTCTCTCTTCTTCATGCGATCTAGGTACTCTAAGTCGCTTCTCCCTGCTGCTAGAGTAGCTCCAACGCGAGCTTTCAGCTGTTTTCGTTCGTCAATCCTTCTCCAGGAAAACCACGCCCTTTGTCCTCCCTACGATCGACCGACAATTCTTTCAGCACCAGATGTAAAAACATTTTTCACAGCACACCCAATGGTCTTGGATGGTTGCGGGCAGTGAACTGCTGCACCTTGCAAAAGATGCTGCCTCCATTGTTGGCGAACTGAGGGATCACTAAGTCTATCGATGTTGAACCTTGGCTGTCTTGTGTTAACGTGGGATTTTCGAACTGCAGCAGTGCGTAGTTGGAGAGTGGATATTATAAGATGGTGATCTCATACTATCCTCACATCTGCCCCTCGCCTGTTTCGGATGTCCAGGAGAATATTTGTAAAGCGGGGTCTGATGGCAAAATTGTCAATTTGGTTCTAGGTTGCTTGTCTGTCATTGGTCTTTGTGGCAGGTCTTGTGTTCAAACATTGTGCCACCTATCACAAGGCGTTTGGCATTGCAGAAATACAAACCTTTCGCCGTTGTCATTGCGGTTGCCTAGTCCATGCTTCCCGATTACATGTTTGAGCCCTTCGTTGTCGTTGCCTACTTTGGCATTAAAATCCTCCATTACTATGACAATGTCTCCATTTGGTGTTGTGTTGAAGCTCTACTTTTCGCCCTCAGACGAGCCATTCGTAGGGGCATAACACTGTATGATGGTGACGCGTCGTACTCTAGTCCGGAATCTGGCCGCCATTATCCTGTCACCATGCGGCTGCCAGTAAATTAGGCTCTTGCTTGCTGTTGTTGTTAACAGTAGTCCGGCTCCATATTCCCGCGGACTTCCGGATGGTCTTCCAGAATAGAGTAGTAAAGTGTTGCGCGTTGGAGACTGGTACTCGCCCGCTTCTAACCATCTGATTTCATTTACCAAAATGTCCAGTTTATATCGCATAAATTGTTTTTCCAATTGAAGGAATCTAGCATTGTAAGGACCTTCGCTGCCCGAGTCGAGGAGCGTCTTTACATTCCAGAAACCTATCTTTGTCCGGGTACAATAGCCAAAAGTCGTCAACATATGATCATTCCTTACCCGAGGCATAGTGTCGGTTTCTGCGACTACACAGTGCAGTGCTGTCTCTACGCTTTTTCCTTTCGTATAAGCGTGCTCCGCTGGGGATATGTCACCTGGGCGTAGTTTACTACGGATGTATATGTCAGCTAGTCTTTCAAAGGTCTTTAGGACAAAGGAGGTAAGGCTAATTGGCATAAAGTCCTTCGCAGTAGTGTGGCTTGCTTTACCGGCCTTGGGTATGAAGACCACTTTGACCTCTTTCCATGATCTAGGTATATACCCCCACATGAGCCCCAGCGATGACTATCCACCTTGTCGCGGGCTTAAGTAGGGCTGAAGGTTTTCTGCGGAGACGTGTCGGCGAGTGCCGGACTCCTAGGCTACCTGAGGTCCAAAAAACCAAGAGATAGTCTCCCTAATTCTACCGGTGGTGTGAGCGTTTTTAAAACCGTGCCGAAAGATGAAAGGTTGGGGGGATACATAAAACCAACTACTAACGAGCTCTTACAGATGCCCTGGCGAGGTCTGTGTATAGTGAATGCCTTACCCCGGCATGGCGGCTCTGGCGGGGCGAACTACAATTTCCGGCCTTACTCGTGGGAACAAAAATGAACCAAAAAAAAACAAAACAACAAAACAACAACAACAGACACCAGTCCGGAAGCTGACACGCTAACCGTGGGCGTACCGGTACTGGCCGAGCTGCAGCCACCATCGGCAGCTAGCTCGGATGAGGAGATCTCTATGGAGATGGAGGAGCGGCTTTTAGCAGATCCATCCGAGGGTCCCCGGAAACCGAAGGGGGGGAAGAAGGTCTCTCCAGGCCAGATGAGACGGCGGTTGTTCCGTAGAGCGACGCATGTCAAGTCGGTGTGGGACGCAAAAGATCCCTCTTCCCTCTCTGAGAAGAAAAAGAACTCCCTGGCCTAGGCTATTGATACAACAGCAAAGGACGCTCAGACCAGGCCTGCGCCTAAACAGAGCGTTGCTGTAACCAAGGCCAGTCGTAAGGTCGCTGCCCCTAAGGCAAACCTTGGCGGAAAAGGAGCAGCCGCAAAGACGAAAACCAGTAAGACCCCTGCCGCTAAGGCAGGTCCTGTTGGGGTACAGCCAGAAACCTCGAGGGCCGCTGAACATCGGCGTAGGATGGCCGAGACCAGGCGGGAGGAGTTTGTGTCAAAGAGGCTTAGGTCTTCGGAGGACACAAAAAATCCCCCCAAAAGGTCGAAGGCTGATACGGGGATGCTCTTCAGCGGGGCGATTCGAAGTTCACTGTAGCTAGCTGTGGTGGATTTCGGAAAACCTAGTGGCCAGTATTCCCAAGAATGCGGTCAGATGATTGAGAAGGCCTTAGCTGGAGCAATCTTCGACCGTATTCCAAAGAATGCCGGCGGAACTGCACCCACATTCGGGAGAGCGAAGTGGCATCGTGGGGTCATTATGATAGACTGCAAGGATCAGTTATCGCTTGACTTCGTGAAGGCCACGGTTCGCGGTTTTAAACTCTGGGATGGGGCTGCATTGCGAGCGGTACCCCCAGAGGAGATACCCACCATGCCCAAGGGAAGGCTCTGTGTTCCTGACTGGGGTGTGGACAAAACAGAGATCCTCGGCTTCCTAAAAGCCCAGAACCCTTCTACTGATATGAAAGGCTGGGAGGTCGTCGGGGAGGAAGAGGCGAAGAATGGGACCAAGGGATTCATCATTCTTATGAATGATCCCCCGGCCTCACTTCTGGCAGACAAGCAGTTGAGGTTGTGCTATGGAGCGGGAGAGGTAACTCTAAAGCTCCTAAAGCGGACTCAACGTGCGGAGAACGATGGGGCGACTGACGCTATGGAAGTTGAGATTGCGACAACCGATGCAGGTAGTGCAAATCAATCTTCATCATAGTGTGGTCGCCTCCGACAACTTGAAGCTGCTCCTCATGGAGGAGCAGCTGGATCTGGCCCTAATCCAGGAACCATGGATTCATAACAATCGCGTGATGGGATTAGGGTCAACAAATTATAATGTATATTATAGAAGCGACGCTGGCAAGGTTAGGACGTGTATCGTGGCCAAAAAGAGTTTAAACATACTAATGTTATCTCATTTCAGCTCCGGCGACTTGACAGTGGTAAACGTGAGAGGGGTGAATGGAAACTGCACGGTGGCGTCTGCGTACTTACCCTACGATGACGGCATCAATGTCCCCTCGAAAATCTGAGGTCGCTCATATCAGCGTCTCAAAAAGGTGAGAAAAACTTAGTCTTGGGATGTGATGCCAACGCCCACCTTACTCTGTGGGGTAGCACCGACATCAATGCTAGAGGCGAAGTTTTGTTTAATTATATTCTTGAAACCAATCTTGTTATTTGTAATAGAGGCAATGACCCCACCTTTGTAACGTCTAATAGAAGGGAAGTCTTGGATATAACTTTTATTTCTGGCCAGAGCTCTGTTGAAGTTGTTAACTGGAGAGTCTCCAACAAGGCGTCACTATCTGACCACTGTTGGATACTCTTCAAGCTACAACTTACTACTCATGGAAGTGGGACTTTCAGAAATCCGCGTAGGGCCAACTGGTCAAAATTCAAGAGAGAACTGAGGAAATCAGTGTATCACCTCACTGAGGACCTCGACTCGACTGAAGCAGTTGACAATGCAGTCGATGCACTGACTGGTTCACTTACGCGATCCTTCGAGAAGTCCTGTCCGGTTAGTAGGCCCAGCGGTAAAAGGCGTCCACCATGGTGGAACGATAAAATAGCGGAACTCATTCGTATTTCAAGAGTAGGGTGGAGCCTCGCTAAGGAGGGGATCGTCGAGTGGTCCACCTATAAAGAAAGCGTGAAGCTCCTCAAGAAAGAGATTAGGTTCGCAAAGAAGAACTCTTGGAGGTCTTTTTGCGTATCTATAGAATCAACAAACGAAGCGTCCCTCCTAACGAAGGTCCTGGCCAAAACACCAATGCCGGAATCCAATATCAGGAAAAGCGATGGCACCTGGGTAGAATTACACGAGGAAACGCTGGATATGCTACTGAGTACTCACTTTCCTGGATGTACATCAATCTCTGGAGATGATCTAACCATTCCAGAGACGACATCGGGAATAAGTGCGGAAGAGGTGGGTTATATAATAGATGATGACAAGATAGCGTATGCAATTAAATCATTTGCTCCGTATAAGGCAACAGGAATGGATAACATTCGACCTGTGAAAGCATGGCGGGAGGTGCGCGTTGTTTTCATTCCCATAGCGGGAAAAGCGAGCCATACAAACGCAAAAGACCTGAGACCTATCAGTCTATCGTCCTTTTTGCTGAAATCTTTGGAACGTTTGATAGATGAATATATAAGAGGTGTGATCGGCGATGATTACCTATCTAAATCACAACACGCATACATCTGCGGCAGATCGGTAGACACAGCCCTCCACCGGGTCGTATCAAGCATAGAAAGATCCCTCCACTTCAAGGAGTTCACTCTTGGGGCGTTCCTGGACATTGAAGGAGCGTTCATCAACGTAAGCTCTAACGCAATCCTGAGCAGTCTGTGCAGAGCACATGTCAGCACCGGCCTCTGCAACTGGATTGCGCAGATGCTTCAATCAAGGATAATATCTTCAACGCAAGGAGATGTAACCATCCGGAGAAGGGTCTGCAGAGGAACACCCCAAGGTGGAGTCTTGTCCCCGCTAATATGGCTCCTTGTGGTGGATGAGATCTTGGTAACACTGAAGGAAAACGGCTTCAACGTGACGGCCTATGCGGACGATCGTTATCCTGGCTTCGGGAAAATTTCCTCCAGTCCTAAGTGAAAGGCTCAATTTGGCGCTACAACTAGTGGACAACTGGGTCAACAGCAAAGGCCTGGGAGTGAATCCTTCAAAGACGGAGGTAGTTCTCTTCACTAAGAGGAGATCAATCCCTACCTTCAGACCCCCAAATATTGGTGGCACTGAACTAAGTATCTCAAGTTCAGCTCGGTATCTAGGCGTAGTTTTAGATTCCAAACTTAACTGGAAGGAAAATATTGCCGAATGCGTTAAAAAAGCAAGCGTAGCTTTCTACTCCTGCAAAAAGGCTTTCAGCAATACGTGGGGCTTCAAACCGGCTGTGGTGTACTGGATATACACGGCGGTTGTAAGACCCAATCTCGCATATACTTACTTACTTAGGTGGCGCTACAGTTCGGGGTGAACCTGGGCCTCAACCAACAAGCCTCTCCATTTAGCTCGGTCTTTAGCTAATTGTCTCCAGTTGCGCACTTCAAGTTGGTCGAGGTCCCCTTGAACTTGTGCGCACCACCTACGGCGATGATTCCCTCTACTGCGTCGTCCCTCGGGATTAGATTCGAAGACTCTGCGGGCCGGAGCGTTGGTGTCCATTCGCTCTACATGTCCTAGCCATCTCAGACGTCCAATACGCAGTTTTTTGACTAGGTCGATGTCGCTGTACAGCTCGTATAGTTCGTGATTGAATCTTCTCCTCCCAAACCCGTCAACGCAAACGGGACCGAAAATCTTACGAAGAATTTTTCTCTCGAAGCGACCAAGGATATCTTCATCCTCTTTTAATAAAGTCCATGTTTCAGCGCCGTAAAGCAGGACTGGGATGATCAAGGTCTTATATAGAGTCTCCTTAGTTGTTCGAGATAGGGCTTTACTGTTGAATTGCCTTATAAGCCCAAAAAAACAGCGATTGGCAAGAGTTATTCTTCGATTGATTTCTGCACTGATTTTGTTAGTAGAATTTATAGCAGAGCCAAGGTAGACAAAGTCCCTTACTACCTCGAAGTTATAGCTGCCCACGGTGACGTTTTGTCCAATTCGTCGGTGTTGGTTTTCCCTTCTTGTTGACAGCATATACTTGGTTTTGCCCTCGTTTATCGCCAAACCCATTTTGGCCGCTTCCGCCTCAATGCTTGCAAACGCACCGGTGACAGCCCGCTGAGATCTTCCGATAATGTCTATATCGTCGGCGTATGCAAGCAGTTGTACAGACTTGTAATAGATTGTGCCTCCGGTGTTGGCTTGTGAGTTCCGCACAATCCGTTCAAGTACAATATTGAAGAAGTCACATGACAGCGCGTCACCTTGTCTAAAGCCTTTTTTGACATCAAAGGTCTCGGTGAGGTCATTACCGACCTTGATGGAGCAGCGAGCGTTCTCCATCGTCAGCCTGCACAGACGGACAAGTTTGGCAGGGATGTCAAAACTAGCTAGAGCTCTATAAAGCTCTTCTCTATAAATGCTGTCATAGGCGGCCTTGAAATCGCTAAAGAGGTGGTGAATATCGATTTGGAATTCTTGGGTTTTCTCCAGGATCTGTCAAAGTGTGAAGATTTGATCGATGGTGGACTTTCCTGGCCTGAAACCGCACTGATAGGGTCCAATCAGGCTGTTGATAAAAGGTTTCAGGCGTTCACACAATATCGCAGAAAAGATCTTGTATGCCATGTTGAGGAGACTGATGCCTCTATAGTTGGCGCAGTTGTAGGGGTCTCCTTTCTTGTGGATCGGGCAAACGATGCTGAGATTCCATTCATCAGGCATACACTCGTCTGACCAAATATTAGAAATGAGTTGGTGTATGCACTCTACCAATTCATCCCCAGCTGCCTTGAAAAGTTCGGCCGGTAAGCCGTCAGGTCCGGCAGCCTTGTTCGATTTTAGCTTGGATATTGCTATCCTCACTTCGTTTTGGTCAGGTGGACGGAAATTTTGACTATCATCGTCCATGTTGAATGGTTCATTCTGCCTGACAGCGGGATGTTGGTCTTCGTCGCCGTTATACAGTCTGCAGAAGTAGTTTTTCCATATTCTCAGCACCGACTGTGATTCTACTACGAGGTTCCCATTTTCATCTCTACAGGTTTCTGTTCGGGTATTACTTCTCTGACACGTTCTTTTTACCTTTTGGTAAAACTTCGGTACATTGTTCCTGGAGTATAGACTCTCGATATTCTCAAACGCTCGCTTCTCATGCTCTTTCTTCTTCTTTTGGAGAAGCCGATGTTCTTCCCGTCTCTTTTGCTCGTAGAGCTCACGAGCAGCTCTCGTCTTCCTTTGCAGCGCCGCTTTGTATGCCTCTTGTTTTGCTGCATGCACTCGCCGGCATTCTTCGTCAAACCAGGGGTTTCGCGGTGGTGGGCGAGCGAGACCCAGCACATCAGTCGCGGCGTTTCTGATGGCATGTTGGCAGCGTTGCCACTGGTCTTCGGTACTTGATGCTGGCGGCAAAGGGGTGATTGAGAGATTTCGGGATACGCGTTCAGCGAAGAGTCTGGCGGTCTCTTGCGATTGTAGCTTTTCGACGTTAAATTTTCTCACAGTAATTCTTCTTTGTTGCTCAGATTGGGATATCCGCATTCGTACCTTGGCTACAACAAGGTAATGATCCGAGTCTATGTTGGCCGCTCGAAAGGTCCGGACATCCAGAATACTGGAGGCATGCCTTGCGTCGATCGCAATATGATCAATTTGGTTGATCGTAACATGATCATTGGACTGCCATGTCTGCTTATGAATATCGAGATGAGGAAACCATGTGCTTGCTATGGTGACATTTCGCTCCACAGCGAAATCAATTAGCCTTAGTCCGTTATCAGACGTGGTGTCGTGTAGGCTATGCTTACCGACTGCCCTACCAAAAACGTCCTCCTTTCCTATTTTGGCGTTAAAATCGCCCAATACGATTTTAACGTCGTATTTAGGACATTGCTCGTATGTTTTGTCGAGGAGCTCGTAGAAACACTCTTTGGTGGCAGGGTCCTTTTCTTCTGTGGGGGCATGAACACATATTAGGCTTATGTTAGCGAATTTAGCCTTGATTCGGATAGTCATAATACGCTCGCTCACGTGTCGGAAGCTTAAGACTTCTTGCCTAAGTCTGCCGCGTATGACAAATCCGCATCCGAATAAGCGTTGCCTGTTGCCTCTGTAGCAATCACCGTAGTAGATGTCACAGTTTTTCATCCTCTTTTTGCCCGGCCCATCCCATCGCACTTCCTGGATGGCGGTAATATCTGCTTTATAGCAGTCTAGGGCCTCTGCTAGTTGTTCGGCTGCACGTGGTCTGTAAAGGGACAGAACATTCCACGTACAGATCCGAAGGTCGTTGTCCTTATTTCGTTTGCTGGAGTCGTCATTAGTTGAGTCATCCTTATCCGAGGCTTTTGGTTGTTTCGAAACCATGCGGTTTTTACGTGGTAGGGAAGTTACCCCGACGGCACAACCCCCAACCTGGAGGGCCAGTTCCTTAATTATTCCCCTAGGACGAGGGGCCGGGTACACCGGTGCCAGTAGTCCACTACGGGAGTATGAGCGCTGCCGTTGGCCCATTAAGGGCTCCTCCGCCACCATCTCTATTCCAATGTCCTGACCATTGGAAATTCCTTACCGACCTGTGAACCGAATACGTCGAAGCAGCTCGCGCAAGGTGTTCACTAAGTTCAACCTAAACATTCGTCCGCTGCCGCCTGGAACAGGAAGAAGCGCTCTAGTGAGAAAAGCACTCTTCCCCCCCTCTCTCATCTGCTGCCACCAAGAATCCGCCAAACGGGGTTGGTTACCCATTTCTTGGATTAAGGTACTAGGCACCCGGCTGTCATCGCGTGGAGGTTGAGAGTAGGAGTTGGTAGGCCTCAGCTAAAAAGTTTACCCGAACGAAAATATCAGTTCATAATAGGCACAGACTTACTTAGCAAATTAAACACGTTAATAGACCTAGAAGCAGGTATAATAAAACTTAACGGGAAGACCATTAAATTGCAATATAGGACAATATCATTTGATGAAATTCATACCCTAGAATATGTAGACGATAACATTAAACATTTGAAGCTAGACCACCTCAACCCCAAGGAATATAAAGAAATTGAAAAAATTATTAGAAAGTTTAAGTCGCTGTTTTTTAAAGAGGGGGATAAACTCACTAGTACTCCCGAAATACTGCATGAAATAACAACAACTTCTGACCAACAGATCAATGCAAAGCTATATCGTTACCCACCCAAGCACGAAGAGGAAGTCAGGAGACAAATACAGGAAATGAAAGAATAAGGCATTATACAACAGAGCAATTCAAAATACTCTAGTCCTTTGATAGTTGTCCCCAAGAAAATGGACAATTCAGGGAATAAAAAGTACCGCATCGTTATAGATTATAGGAAGTTAAATGACGTAACGGTCGACGATAAGTTTCCGTTACCAAATATTGACTCAATCCTAGATAAATTGGGGAAGGCCCAATATTTTTCAACGATAGACCTAGCGAAGGGTTATCACCAAATTTTAATAAATAAGGAAGACAGAGACAAAACTGCGTTTGGTACACCACATGGTCTCTATGAGTTCATAAGGATGCCGTTCGGGTTGAAAAACGCCCCGGCAACTTTCCAACGCCTTATGAATCATATATTAAGAGACTACACAAATAAAACCTGCGTCGTATATCTAGACGATATACTCATTTTTAGTACGTCACTAAAAGAACATGTTAGAGCAATAAAAGACATTTTTCAAGTATTAGAATCTAAAAATCCAAAGATACAAATAGATAAATGCAACTTCATGAAAAAGGAAACAGAATTCTTAGGTCATATAATAACTGAAGAAGGTTTGAAGCCAAATCCTAATAAGATTGAAGCCATTAAAAATGTAGACATTCCAAAAACTCAGCGCGAGATTAAGAGTTTTTTAGGACTTAGTGGTTACTACCGGAAATTTGTCAGTCCCGGCGTTTCTGATGGCATGTTGGCAGCGTTGCCACTGGTCTTCGGTACTTGATGCTGGCGGCAAAGGGGTGATTGGGAGATTTCGGGATACGCGTTCAGCGAAGAGTCTGGTGGTCTCTTGCGATTGTAGCTTTTCGACGTTAAATTTTCTCACAGTAATTCTTCTTTGTTGCTCAGATTGGGATATCCGCATTCGTACCTTGGCTACAACAAGGTAATGATCCGAGTCCATGTTGGCCGCTCGGAAGGTTCGGACATCCAGAATACTGGAGGCATGCCTTGCGTCGATCGCAATATGATCAATTTGGTTGATCGTGACATGATCATTGGACCGCCATGTCTGCTTATGAATATCGAGATGAGGAAACCATGTGCTTGCCATGGTGAAATTTCGCTCCACAGCGAAATCAATTAGCCTTAGTCCGTTATCAGACGTGGTGTCGTGTAGGCTATGCTTACCGACTGCCCTACCAAAGACGTCCTCCTTTCCTATTTTGGCGTTAAAATCGCCCAATACGATTTTAACGTCGTATTTAGGACATTGCTCGTATGTTTTGTCGAGGAGCTCGTAGAAACACTCTTTGGTGGCAGGGTCCTTTTCTTCTGTGGGAGCATGAACACATATTAGGCTTATGTTAGCGAATTTAGCCTTGATCCGGATAGTCATAATACGCTCGCTCACGTGTCGGAAGCTTAAGACTTCTTGCCTAAGTCTGCCGCGTATGACAAATCCGCATCCGAATAAGCGTTGCCTGTTGCCTCTGTAGCAATCACCGTAGTAGATGTCACAGTTTTTCATGCTCTTTTTGCCCGGCCCATCCCATCGCACTTCCTGGATGGCGGTAATATCTGCTTTATAGCAGTCTAGAGCCTCTGCTAGTTGTTCGGCTGCACGTGGTCTGTAAAGGGACACAACATTCCACGTACAGATCCGAAGGTCGTTGTCCTTATTTCCTTTGCTGAGGTCGTCATTAGTTGAGTCATCCTTATCCGAGGCTTTTGGCACGGCACAAGCCCCAACCTGGAGGGCCAGTTCCTTAATTATTCCCCTAGGACGAGGGGCCGGGTACACCGGTGCCAGTAGTCCACTACGGGAGTATGAGCGCTGCCGTTGGCCCATTAAGGGCTCCTCCGCCACCATCTCTATTCCAATGTCCTGACCAACATTGGAAATTCCTTACCGACCTGTGATCCGAATACGTCGAAGCAGCTCGCGCAAGGTATTCACTAAGTTCAACTTAACTGGAACTATAGACGCCACCGTTGACTCCGTCTAGGGAATTCGTCCGCTGCCGCCTGAAACAGGAAGAAGCGCTCTAGTGAGAAAAGCACTCTTCCCCCCTCTCTCATCTGCTGCCACCAAGAATCCGCCAAACGGGGTTGGTTACCCATTTCTTGGATTAAGGTACTAGGCACCCGGCTGTCACCGCGTGGAGGTTGAGAGTAGGAGTTGGTAGGCCTCAGCTAAAAAGTTTACCCGAACGAAAATATCAGTTCATAATAGGCACAGACTTACTTAGCAAATTAAACACGTTAATAGACCTAGAAGCAGGTATAATAAAACTTAACGGGAAGACCATTAAATTGCAATATAGGACAATATCATTTGATGAAATTCATACCCTAGAATATGTAGACGATAACATTAAACATTACCGGAAATTTGTCAGTCCCGGCTTTTCTGATGGCATGTTGGCAGCGTTGCCACTGGTCTTCGGTACTTGATGCTGGCGGCAAAGGGGTGATTGGGAGATTTCGGGATACGCGTTCAGCGAAGAGTCTGGTGGTCTCTTGCGATTGTAGCTTTTCGACGTTAAATTTTCTCACAGTAATTCTTCTTTGTTGCTCAGATTGGGATATCCGCATTCGTACCTTGGCTACAACAAGGTAATGATCCGAGTCCATGTTGGCCGCTCGGAAGGTTCGGACATCCAGAATACTGGAGGCATGCCTTGCGTCGATCGTAATATGATCAATTTGGTTGATCGTGACATGATCATTGGACCGCCATGTCTGCTTATGAATATCGAGATGAGGAAACCATGTGCTTGCCATGGTGACATTTCGCTCCACAGCGAAATCAATTAGCCTTAGTCCGTTATCAGACGTGGTGTCGTGTAGGCTATGCTTACCGACTGCCCTACCAAAGACGTCCTCCTTTCCTATTTTGGCGTTAAAATCGCCCAATACGATTTTAACGTCGTATTTAGGACATTGCTCGTATGTTTTGTCGAGGAGCTCGTAGAAACACTCTTTGGAGGCAGGGTCCTTTTCTTCTGTGGGGGCATGAACACATATTAGGCTTATGTTAGCGAATTTAGCCTTGATCCGGATCGTCATAATACGCTCGCTCACGTGTCGGAAGCTTAAGACTTCTTGCCTAAGTCTGCCGCGTATGACAAATCCGCATCCGAATAAGCGTTGCCTGTTGCCTCTGTAGCAATCACCGTAGTAGATGTCACAGTTTTTCATCCTCTTTTTGCCCGGCCCATCCCATCGCACTTCCTGGATGGCGGTAATATCTGCTTTACAGCAGTCTAGGGCCTCTGCTAGTTGTTCGGCTGCACGTGGTCTGTAAAGGGACAGAACATTCCACGTACAGATCCGAAGGTCGTTGTCCTTATTTCCTTTGCTGGGGTCGTCATTAGTTGAGTCATCCTTATCCGAGGCTTTTGGTTGTTTCGGAACCATAGATTTTTTACGTGGTAGGGAAGTTACCCCGACGGCACAAGCCCCAACCTGGAGGGCCAGTTCCTTAATTATTCCCCTAGAACGAGGGGCCGGGTACACCGGTGCCAGTAGTCCACTACGGGAGTATGAGCGCTGCCGTTGGCCCATTAAGGGCTCCTCCGCCACCATCTCTATTCCAATGTCCTGACCAACATTGGAAATTCCTTACCGACCTGTGATCCGAATACGTCGAAGCAGCTCGCGCAAGGTATTCACTAAGTTCAACTTAACTGGAACTATAGACGCCACCGATGACTCCGTCTAGGGAATTCGTCCGCTGCCGCCTGGAACAGGAAGAAGTGCTCTAGTGAGAAAAGCACTCTTCCCCCCCTCCCTCATCTGCTGCCACCAAGAATCCGCCAAACGGGGTTGGTTACCCATTTCTTGGATTAAGGTACTAGGCACCCGGCTGTCACCGCGTGGAGGTTGAGAGTAGGAGTTGGTAGGCCTCAGCTGAGTGAAAACGCTTGTGTTTTCATATGATCGCATGCACTACCGTTTGACCAGCCAATCTCACATATGGCTCACTAGTATGGTGGACGGCACTTGAGAGGCAATACCTGCTTTCAAACCTCACCAAAATCCAGAGCGCGGCGTGCATCGGTGTCATGGGATCAATAAGAACAACACCAACGGCGGCAATGGAAACCATGCTTATTTTCATTCCGCTTGACATATACTGCAGCAGTTTGGCGGCTAAAACCGCTGTAAGACTGAGAGAAGGTCGGTTGTGGTCATCAAGCTTTTACGGCCATGCCTTCATTCTGTCCCGAAGGGGGATAACCAGCGGATTGACGGGAACTTATCACATGAATCCGACGCTAGCATTCGAAAGGAGATTCGCTGCACGAATTCCCGATAGAATATACTGGAAGAATCATAGAACCATGAAGAAAAAGGAGTTGGCTCTCTATACCGACGGTTCTAAGATGGACGTTGGCACGGGAGCCGGAGTTTATTGTGAGGCCCTAGGAATAAACCGCTCCTTTAGAATAAACGACGACTGCAGCGTCTTCCAGGCCGAGGTCGCAGCCATTATACAGGCTGCGGAAATTATACGCGAGAGTAATATCGTTGGCAAAACGAACCCTGTCTATATAGACAGCCAGGCAGCCGTTAAGGCTCTGGACTCTGTCGTAGTTAGGTCGAGGCTCGTGAGAAGCTGTGAATCACTCTTAAACGAGATATCCAGAGCCAATGAGGTGACCCTCTGCTGGGTACCAGGGCATATGGATATCGAAGGTAACGAAAGGGCTGACGAGCTTGCTAGGAAAGGGTCGGTGCTGCACTTATCGCGGGCCCTCCCCTCTGTAGCAATCCCGATCAGCTCCTTGCGGAAAAAAATAGAGGATGAAGCCACCGGTCGAGCATACAGACGCTGGGTTCATCTGGAAACATGCGCTACGGCCAGGGCGCTATGGCCGGTCTACAGCAAGAAGAGATCAACCTCTCTTGTAAAACTTAGTCGTTATAACGCACGGGTCATTTCTGGCATAATTACCGGACATTGTGCCATTGGCGTTCACGCGGAACCACTCGGTGTGCTGCATAATAACTATTGCAGAAGCTGCAGGGACGAAGAAGAAATTGAATCTGTTCGTCACCTGTTGTGTGACTGTCCTGCCCTATCCGTCAGAAGAATGAGGACTCTTGGTAGTTACTTCTTCTCGGAGCTGGAGGACTTGGGTAGTGTTGAGCTAGCGGACCTCCTGAGATTCATATCACTTTCTGGGTGGTTCTAACGGCGGATTTTCTTTACAGCATTTCCAGGGTTAAATGATTGGGCACAATGGACCCGTACTGTTGGTCTGAGTGAGCAGTGACTCCTTGTCACAAAGCACCCATCTACCTAACCTAACCTACCCCCACATGAGGCTGTTGAGGTATAGTTCTTTAAGTACCGGGATGATTGTGGTTATTGTTTTCTGTAGCATGATCGGGATAATCCCGTCGGGTCCTGGGGATTTAAAGGGAGAGAATGATCCGATTGCCCACTCAATTCTTTCCTCTGTGATGAAATCCGTCGGAGTTTCCGTTACAAAACTACTGTTAGTTACGATGTTATTATCTGGATGGGTCGTACAACCCGGAAAGTGCGCTTTTAGCAGGGAGCTAAGCGATTCTGCACAGGATTCAGTCCACCTTCCGTCGGAATCCTTGAGAGATCCAAGAGTTTTTGATTCCCTGGATAGAATTTTTCTCAGTCTCGCAGATTCTGTCGTACCCTTGATTTCATTACAGAAGTGCTGCCAAGAGTGGCGTTTGGCCTTCTGTGTCTCGTTTTTGAAATTTCTCTGACTGGACTTATAGTATTCCCAGTCCGCTTCTAGCATAGTTCTTTTGGCCACATTTAGAAGGTGTCTAGTTAGTCTCCTAATTCTAGCTAGTTCAGTTGACCACCAAGGTGGTGATTTTTTATCTTTTCGTTTGGTTTCTGGACATGCTTTGACATAGGCTTCATTAAAAATGGATGTAATATCCTCTGCCTTGCGGTCAATGTCGGCAGGTCCGAGCCAGTTGCTATCCTGCAGGGATCTTATACCTGCCTCACCTCGTTGTTAAAGAGATCCCAGTTGGTTTTCCTGGGGTTCCTGTAAGGTTTGGGCGAGTCATAGTTGTTACCCACGAGGAATTCGATCAATTTGTGGTCGGAGTAGGATTCTTCCCCTATCACGTTCCACTTGTCAATAGCTAGGGTGCTCGAGTTACTGGCTAAAGTTACATCTATAACTTCTTGCCTGTTCTTTACTACAAAAGTAGGTTCGTTACCTCTATTCGCTACAATAAGGTTATTTTCAATTATAAACTCAAACAAAGACTCACAGCGTAAGTTTGTGTTGCTGCTACCCTATTGAGAGTGATGAGAGTTGGCATCACACCCCAGCAGCAAGTCCCATCTTTCCTGTTCCGCCTTTTGCACAAGAAAGCGGATCAGTGTGGATGGCGGTCCCTTCTTGGCATCAAAAGACATGTAGACGGCTGATGGAATCAGTGGAAAAAGCCCCCTCCGCTCAAGCCTTACTATTGTTTGGTCCTCATTGCTGTAGCTAGATAAAAGAAAAAGGTTAATTTGTTTCCTAGCTCCGATGCACGTTCTGGTATTACATTCCGCGTATAGCGGTTCGATGCTGTATGTAGTAATGTCTTTATGCCTGAGCGCACTTATTTTGCCACGGGAGATCCATGGCTTTTGAATTAGGGCAATGTCTATGTTTCTATCTCCCATGAGATAGATGAGGTTGGCGCTAGCTGCTATGCTATGGTGAAGGTTTATTTGAGCAATCTTCATCATTGATTTTCCTTATCACCCGCCTTCCTTCTTTTCTTTTCGTCCATCCCAACTAAAGGTCTGACCTTTCATCGGGTAATTCCAATGCGAACCTTATAGTTATATCTCCTTAGGATGGGCATAGTGAATTTGTGAATTCCAGCAGATCTATTTTTTCGACGAGTCGCAGGTCGGCATTCGCCCAAGGAGCCTGCGTGCTGGTTACACAATTCTTGAGCCAATTAAGTGTTGTCTCGTTGTCATAAGACATGACCTTGAAGCCTTTGAAGGTGGTGAGCTGCTCAAAGAAAGGGATAGTTCCCTGATTCTTGACTATGGCGTCATTTACTCCGTCGAGTATACGCAGTTCCACCAGCCTCCATTGGTCTCCGGATAGCTTGCGGTCAGGGTTATTGAAATCGACGATCGCCACCTGAAGATTAGCTTTTTCTTTTCGAGATGCCATCTTGGCTTTTTTGCTTATTCTTCGTGTTGGCGGCGATGTCGTGTCGTCGTGCCTACCTCTCTTGGAACGCTCCGCAATCGGCTTGGCCGTGAGCCTTGTGGCCTCATCCGAAACGGTTGGCGGGGGCTTGAGTCTATCCGAGACTGAGGTGGATGGCTAGAGGTTTTCCCTAGTAGCTGAGGCTTGACACGCTGGAAGTGTCCATCTTGACCATCTTGGCATCCTCTAAAGTCGCACTCTCACCTAACACTGGGACTACCCCAATCGTCGAGTCAGAGGCTTTATCGGTAGGCTTTTGCAATACCACTGAATCACGATTGTGCTCCGGATTGGCCGATGAGATCACCTTGCGTCCCTAAGGGGGAAGAAGATGTCCGCCTGCACTCACCCCCTGTATGCAGGTAAGAGGAATTAAAATGAAACTGAAGGTCCCCAGGTATTCGCGACTGAGCTTCCTCCCAGCCATGCAGGCCTCGGCGCGTCGTACCTTGCCTTGGGTGATCACCTTTGGGAAAACATCTAGCTGGACGCAGACTAGATTTAGTTATTCTCCTCGGCTCGACCTTCGGTTCATAGGAAATAGATTAAGCCTCTCCACCGCGACAAGGTAGGGATCGAGGAGAGGTGGTACAGAGTTAATTTCGTCGTTTTGGTGAAGTAATACTTTTATATGGTGTCTTCTGCTTATCGTCGTTATTTCTTCAGTTACGGTACGGATGTTTAGGTCTCGATGTATGTCAGCATTAGTTATATACCACTTAGCATTGACTATTGCACGTATAATTTTGGATTGTTGTCTTTGTATTAGTGCTACATTCGATTTGTTGATGTCCCCCAAATCTGTAGATAGGTTTGATAATTGACTTGTACAATAAAATTTTATTGTTTGTCGATAATTATGAGTCTCTTCTAAGTAGCCAGTATAATTGTCTGTATTTCTCTTTTATTTGATTTTTCTTTTTTTGTATTGTATATTATACTTCCATGTGAGTTTCGAGTCCAAGTGCATGCCTAGATACCTACCTACTTTGTCTATTGGGATAATTTTGTTATTTATTTTTAGGGGTATTGGTGAATTATTAACCTTAATAGTATAAACCACTTGTGAAATTTTCTCCTCATTAATATTTATGAGCCAGTCATCGAACTGTTGTGTATCTTCGACGACAAAAATAAAACTCTTCTTCTTGTGAAGGATGAACTAATACTAACTTTATTTGTAAAAATCATAAGAAGAGGAAGATTGGAAAATGAGCTAGAATGCATGAAAAATGAGTGGGTGGATAGCATAGAGTGGATTTGTGTTGAGTATGCACAAACGTGGATGATCAGCAGACGTTCACATGATGGAACATATCTTCTGAAGAGATAAAGTATTTGCAAAGTATGCAATTTGGTCGTTAAAGTGACTTCCAACAGAGCATGAATTGTGGATATCAAGTATCCAATGAGAGGAAGCTGAGGATAGAGTTATGGAAAAACAAAGAAAAGAATGCAAAGGAATGCATGCACATAACAGAACCACTTTATTGTTTCGTCTAGTGTGTGTTGTAGCTGTAGTCAGATTCGTGTGTGAGTTGAGTAGTACTGTATCATCCGCAAAAGTTGCAATCATTGTTGAAGATGTACCCTGTCTTGGAAAGGGGATGTCTGCATTATATAAGACATAAAGTAATGGTGCTAGAACACTACCTTGTTAGGTCTTTTTTTGTCATCGGGTGATCTTGTAGCTTGCCATATTTTTCTTAGTCTTCTTTTTTCCTTTATTAGCTTTTGTATGTTTGATGGAGTGAAGAATTGTTTGGTTTTCGGTTTTGCTATAGGCGTCGATATTATAACCAATTCACTTATTGTGTCGTTAAGATATATTATGGCTATTTCTATGTCATAATTTGTTTTAAGTGGTACATTCAGTTGCAGGTATATACTCTCGAAAAGAATCCCAGTCTGTCCTTTTATTATATAATTGAGAAGATCCGTGGGAAGTGTCTATATCAGTAGAGTAAACTAATTGAATTGGAGAGCGGTCCGATGAAAGTTCAAATCGTGACTTCATTTTTAAGTTATCTAGTGTTATGTTTTTGACTATACAAAAGTCAATTAGATCAGGAGTGTTTTTGATGACTGAAGGCCAGTATGTAGGTTCGCCAGTGCTAAGGTATTTCGAATTGTTAACTCGAATCGCGTCCAGTAGATTTTTTCCTTCGGGAGTTGTAAGTCTTGATCCCCAGTCTGTGTGCTTAGCATTAAGCTCACCCGCTGCTATAAATCTAGTCCCTAGTGATTTTAAGAAATGGTCATATTGTGCAGTTGTAATTTTGTGTTTCGGTGCACAATAAAAAGCAGATACTAAGAATTGTCCGTACTTATCTTGTAGTCGTACTGTTGTGGCTTGGATATGCTCTGAATTGTATTTACCCATCTCGGTGTACTTGATTTTTTCCTTAATTATAATCGCAGTGCCGCCATGCGCTGTACCGTCAGGATGATTTGTGTTGTGAATGGTATAGTCTGGGATTCTTAGATAATTTTTATTAGTAAAGTGAGTTTCAGTTATTAGTAAAATGCCGATATTATTGTCATTTATAAATTGTTTTATCTCGGGAGCATGACGATGTAGTCCGTTTGCGTTCCAGACAATGGTTCTAAGGTTTTTGTTCATGTTGTCCATTAAGTTTAGTTACTAGAAGGGTAATGATATTCATCATGTTAGTTAATTCTTGTATTAGAGTCTTCAGCATTTCTTTTAGTTCACTCATGTCATTCATATTATAACTAATGTTATTGGCTTGTGGGTCGCTTTTGCTAGTTTCTACCATAGAAGTGGGCTTAGGTAGTAGGGCTGTAATAAACCGTATGTATTCGTTACTTAGTGCCGGGTATTTTATTTCATACCCAATACTGAAACGTTACTCCCCAAACAATATAGTTACTCGCATCATTTCGTTACATTTCCATAAGTACCATATCCTAAGCATACGAGTATACCAAACGAAAATATCCACACATTGATTTTGTGTGTATACTGAAGTGTAATGGTGGTGTGAGTTGATTTATTTTTCTACTCATTTGGTTTAGTTTGTGTAGTGCGCGAACGCATAAGCCGACAAGTAAATCTTATTTTTGTTTTAATACAAATCGTCCGCCCAACAATTAAGGTGAGTTGTATTTATTTATATTTTTTTAATCAAACATTCTATGCAGATGCTGAGTGTGTGAAATTGATTGATTGACATTTTTTGGATAGATTTAAATTTCAGAATGGAAAGAAAACACAGTAAACTGTGGAAATTAAATGAATTCTATTTTGCTTTTTGTTGGGATATATATTTTTTTTATCCTGTTGTTACTTTTTCCTATTTTGAATAAAAAAAATGCAACCTCACCACTCAGTAACATGCTAGAATTGTTTTATTTATCGCATTTGAAAATCAAAATTGAAATCAAATCGAACGTAATAGCTTTTACAATAGTACTCGTTGTATTGCGGAATAACTGTTTTAACAAAAATAACGTGATAAGAGTATAAATCAAGCAAAAGCAAAAGTAACTAAAGTAACGAGTAACGATATTTTTGTAACGCGTACTCGGACCTGAAGTAATCCACACATACGGGTATTCATTTTGTCTCTACTTTTTCAGCACTATTAGGTAGGTTGTTTGTTGTCATAGGTTTAATTTTTGGTTTGTTGTTTTCAGTTAGAATGTTCTCGTCGGTAGTTTTGTCTGCGGTAGCTTGGGCGTAGGTTATGCCTAAAATAATATTACAAGGGTTTTCGCTGTTTGGTTCTTCACTAATTTTGGGTGAATCTTTTTTACGAAGTGAAGGGAACCGTTCGATTTTTAGCGCTTTGTAGATCTCGCATCCTTTATAATTTGCCGTATGATTTCCTTGACATAGGTCGCATTTCACTGTGCCTTCTCCTGTTACCATTGGGCAGTCAAAAGTCTTATGCATCCCTGCACATTTAACGCATACTGGGTCTCTTGTGCAGTAATTTCTGGTATTACCATATCCCTGGCAATTTGTGCATTGTGAAATTATTCTTTTATGGTGAGGTGGTTCGAAAGAAACCTTGCATTGTAGAAGATGTGTAATATCATAAATGTGCTTATTATTGTAATTCATTGCTACCTCAACATAGAAGAGTGGTAATGGTTTTTTTGGTGTTTCTTTGTACGATGTTGTATATATTCATTACTTTCTGTCCTTTTTCTTCTAGCTCGTTTTTGATATCTTCTGGGTCAGTTGAATGGTGCATATTTCGCAGTACGACTTTAAAACATCTTTCTTCTTTAGGTTTAAATGTGTGGTATTTTGTATTATTTGATCGTGAGCAATTTTTTTTGAACATTTTTATAATAGTCCTATAGAATACAGAGTCCGAGGGTTGGATTCGAATTTCGTTGTTCCTAAGTACTTTTAGTTCGAAATTCTGTTGAGCTACATCACTAAATGCGTTGTTAAGTGTTTTTATGCATTCGACGTCTTGAATATAAATTGGTGGGGGTTTGTTTGTTTTTTATGAAATTGAGATTTGTTGAAGTGGTTGGTATTTTCATCATCTCAGCTAAGGATCTCGAATCGGTTTGACGAAGTAGTATCTCTGGGCTTGCTTAACCAGTAGTTTAATGTTATTTGATTTTTTATTTTGAGTTTTTTCTGGGTGTTACTGTTGTCTGCTGTTTTAACTGTAGGCGATCGTTCTCTTTTTTGGTTTGTAGTATTGCGTCGGGCACCTGCCAGGTGTTCAGCGAGGCTCTTGAGAAGGCGAAGAAAACCAGTGTCCAATGACCAGAATACTCCAAGAAAACCTCCACAGGAGTCGAATGGCAGACTACCTCCTCGTTAAACTCCGAATTGAACTGGAAGCAGATATAGTCATCATCAGCGAACAGTGCACAAACAAAGACAGCCCTAACAGGATGGCGGACTCGCTAGGAACAGCTGCTATTTGGATCCCAGACGCAAGGACGTTCCCCATAAAAAGTCAAGGCACAGAAAGAGGCTCTGTTTGGGTGAGAAGCGTGGGACTCACGATAATCAGCTGCTATTTCACGCCAAACGAAAGAATAAGCGAGTTCAGAGAAAATATGGATGGACTAGAGGACTTCATTCAAGAGATCGAGGGGGAGATCCTGGTCGCCGGAGACTTCAACGCCAGAGCACAGGAGTGGGGAATGCCGACCACAGACTCACGAGGAAGGTAAATACTCGAGATGGCTGCAAGAAGAGGGCTCAACGTCGCTAACATAGGCAGCACATCCACCTTCAGCAGAGCTGGCTACGAAGAAACAATTCCGGATATAACCTTCGCATCTGAATTAAGATCCGCAAGAGTCCAAAACTGGAGAGTTATTGAAGATTACACAGGCAGCGATCACCAGTACATCGTCTTCGATCTACAAACAGAGCAACGCGTTTCTAACCCAAACCAAAGTCGAACACCGAGATGGAACATCAGCAGACTCAATGAAGAGCGTCTCACATCTGCGATCGAAGAGGGGAAAAGCGCTGTTCTTGAAACCGTGGGAGCTTCTGAAACTAAAGATGAAGCCACGATGCAACTCATACCGTTGGCATGTGACGCCTCGATGCCCCGAAGGAGCGGTCCCAGAAACAGGAAACCGGTGTACTGGTGGAATGACGATATAGCTGAGCTCACATACATGTACAAGCTACACATACATGTATGAGTATAACTCTCCCATTCAATGGACTCTATGGTGATTTCAACACCAACAGTCGTCTATACAGTCAAATTAGGAAAAAATTCTTAAATAACTCAAGCGTATTTAAAAAAAAAATTGAAGCAAAAATACAGCAAGTCATATACAGTTGCCCTCTCTCAATCAGTCAGTGTAATTAACTCTTTTTTATAACCTGTGCAGCCTGAGAACACAAAACCGTACAAAAAAGCGCATGATGGAGGTCTCTTTTGGTGCAAGGCCACCGAAAGAAATGGACTTCAATCAATCAAATTTAAGTGCAGCGTGGAAATTTTTTTTGAAATTTTTTGCAGAAGCTAGAAATTTTTCTGAATTTTGTGGAAATTACTGACGATACAAAAAAAATGTAACGGTATTCTCTTATACATTGGGGATGATAGTCTACGCATCTATAACACGTTTCCCAAAAATCTTAAGTTTGAAGAGGTCATCACAAAATTTAACAGCCACCAAGAACAAACATTGTTTTCGAGCGGTACAAGTTTCTTTCTGCAAGGCAAAAATCAGCAGAAGCAATTGACCAGTTCTTAACTCATTTGAAGGAACTAGCTCAAGTCTGTGACTATGGTACCGTTCAAGATGGAATGATCCGAGACGTCTTTATAATTCGACTCAATGATGATAAGGTAAGGCGATTATTACTCGACATCGACGATCTTACTTTGGAGATAGCTGAAAAACGTGCAAAGTCATACATCATTAGTCAATCGCAATCACAAGAGATGTCCACAGCCCCGATTCATTCGGAAAATAAAGTCAGCAATATCCAAAAGAACCACTGCAGTAGCTCCAGGACGCAAATGTCGAAGAACAACAGCAAACAACAGTACATCGAGCCCAACAAGAACAGCAACAGCTCCAGTGTCAAGCAGTGTGAGACCAAGAGATGTGAACGGCGCGGAAATTGGTATCACCGAACGAAGTGTCCAGCCCTTGGTCAAAGATGTCATTTATGCAAAGGTGTGAATCATTTTGCAAAGTATTGTAAGTCCAAGAAAATACAAACATTTTCACTAAATAATAAAACTAATATTAATGAAATCACATATAATAATGACGTTAGTGAATTTTTTATCGGTACATTAGATCATGTTAATAACAATACCTTAAAGTCAGATGTTTTGCTTACAGAATCTTTGAAAATTAATAACAAGTTAATTAAATTTGATTTGGATACGGGGGCAGACGCAAACGTGATGTCGTTATATACATTTAATTACATAAATTTTAACAATACCTTAAGTCTTCAAAAATTTGTAGGAAATCTAACAGCGTTTGGTGGGTCAAAAGTCAATATATTAGGTCAATGCTCTGTTAGAGCGTCTATAGGGATGGCAATGGAAAGAGAGGTGGAAGTTGGCTTCCTTATTGTAAGAGAAAAGATAAGTTCCGTTGTTGGCAAGTTTGACTGTCATAGATTTGGTTTAGTGAAGCGTAGTTCAATAATAGCTGTCAACGAAATAAAGAACTATTCTGATGTTTTGATTACGAGCATTCCGCCTAAGTTTAAACATTTATTTGAAGGGTTAGGTTGCCTAGAAGGAGTTTATAGTCTTAAAGTTGATCCACAAGTTAGTCCGGTGATTGATGCACCTAGGAAAATTCCTATCACATTGTATGCAAAACTAAAGGCAGAGTTGGATAAAATGGAACGGGATGGGGTTATAGCCAAAGTGAATAGTCCGACAAAGTGGGTTAGCTCAATAGTTTTAGTTGAGAAAGCCGATGGTTCATTGCGAGTCTGCTTAGATCCCAGAAATCTCAACAAGGCATTATAACCTGAGCACTATCCCATTTCCGATATTGACTCAATCAAATCTAAAATGTTCGGCTCAAAGTATTATTCAACTCTTGATGCCAGCAAAGGCTATTGGATGCTTAAGTTGGATAAAGAAAGCTCCGACCTATGTACTTTTAATACTCCTTTCGGTAGATACAAGTTTTTGAAAATGGCATATGGACTTAAAGTAGCTCAGGAAATATTTCACCGTGAAATGACCGAATTGTTTTTTGACGAGGACGTAATCGTTTACATCGATGACTTTCTAATAAAACTAGGGTAAAACTATCGAAGAACATAATGCCAAACTCATTCGAGTCCTAAAGAAAATGTAAAAAGTCGGGCTTAAGCTAAATCAAGAAAAATGTAAATTTGGTTTTACAGAAGTCAAGTACTTTGGTCATGCTTTTAATGAATTAGGTGTTCATACAGATCCTCAAAAAGTCGAAGCAATCATTAAAATGCCAGCACCAGCTTCTGTAAAAGATGTCCATCGATTTTTAGGAATCTTAACTTATTTTGGTCCATTTATACAGAATTTGTCTAATGAAACTGAGCCTTTGCGACAATTGCTTCTTTAGAAAAAGTATTCATACGGCTCAAGTCTTTGGTCACAGAACCACAAGTTATTGGATACTTTGAACCATCAAGGCCTTTAGTCATATCCTCAAATGCTTCACAATTTGCAGTAAGTGGATGCCTATTACAAGACAATCGTCCTTTAGCATTTACATCGAAAACTCTTACAGATTGTCAAAGAAATTATGCTCAAATAGACAAAGAGCTCTATGCCATACTATTTAGCTGTGAAAAATACCATCAGTACATTTATGGTCAGAAAACAGTTATGGAAACAGATCATAAACCACTGATTACACTGTTTAAAAAAGCATTAGTCAATGTCCCCCCCTAGGTTGCAAAGAATGATGCTTCGTCTTCAAGCCTATGACTTGGAGGTAACATATAAGCCGGGAAAAAAACTATTAGTCGCAGACATGTTGTCATTGCATCATAAAGAGGAAAGCCAGTTAGATAGGGATATCAAAATTCATGTCAGACTAATAAAGTCTAGTCTTGCTATATCACAAGAAATGCTAAAACAAATTTTAGTTGCAACTCTGGAAGATGGAAACACGCAACAGTTATCCACTTTCATTAAAGGTCAATGGCCTGAAAGTAAAAAGAAACTGAATGTTGATCTGCAGGTCTATTGGAATTATAGATATGAACTGTCGGTCATAGATAAACTGATTTTTAAAGCTCAAGCGCTAGTTATTCCAACGAAACTTAGACACATTATCCTGGAATACATTCACAATGGTCATTCAGGCATAGAAAAGAGTAGGAAGCGCGCAAGAGGTTTGGTGTTTTGGCCTCACATGAATGAAGACATTCAGAGATCTTTCGAAAACTGTGAAACATGCAGCAAATATCTAAACAATAATTGCAAACAACCACTTATCCCACATGAACTACCGGATCTTCCATTCCAAAAAGTAGCTCTCGATCAATTTGAATGGAAAAAGGAGTTATACTTTTTAATAGTAGATTATTACTCCAAGTTTATAGAAATAGCTAAATTGAAGACTTCGAAAGCTTGCGAGATCATTTGAAATCTGAAGTCAATATTTGCACGGCATGGGATACCGTCAGAGCTTATGTCTGATAATGGACCACCCTTCAACTCCAAAGAGTTCAAAGAATTTGCTAGGGACTGGAAATTTGAACACGTTACAAGTAGTCCATATTATCCGAGGTCAAATGGTTTAGTTGAAAAGTCCATTCAAACGGTGAAAAGGTTATTAACAAAGTGCAGTCAAACAAATTCAGATCCGTACTTAGATCTACTCTGTCTTCGGACAACACCACAGTTTACTTATTCTCCATCTCAACTATTGATGTCAAGAAGACTTCGGACAAGACTTCCGGTATCAAACTCAGAACTCAAGCCAAAGGTTATAGATGAAGTAGTATATAGGTGCCAAGTTAAAGAATACCAAAACAAAGTAAAATCAAACTATGACAGACACGCCAAGACCCGTCCAGAAATCACACAAAATGAAACGGTTCTATTCAAAAAATTTCAAACTGAAATATGGAAAAAGGGGAAAGTAGTGGAGGTTTCTGAGATGCCAAGATCATTCTTAGTTGAAGATACCGAAGGTAAACAATACCGTCGCAATCAAAGAGATTTGATCGCTGACAAAACGAATGCTCTATCAAGTAGCTCATCAGAGATAGGTCAACTCCCAAAAGATACATTGACTCTAAGATCAGGCAAACAAATTGAAAAATTAATTTTAAAATAAGTAAATTGCTTCTGGTCTCGTATTTGAATTAATATTGTTTTTACTTTAGAATAAGAATTAAAAAATGAGAATTGTAAGAAGAAAAAAGAAACTTGTTGTAGGGACATGTTGTATATTTGAAATACTAATCCAATACAAATGTACCTCACTCGTTTCTTATACACATACATGTACGAGTATAACTCTCTCATTCAATGAACTCTATGGTATGAACTATGTATACATCATTAAAGTTAGTTAATAAACTCATATCAAATGAAACACATCGTCTTTTACTAAGTCCAACTACAACATGCATCTCAGACGGAAAGTCACTAGGGGAAGGCGAAGACAAGCTGCGCCTACGGAAAACGTTTTGGCGGAATTTAGAACACGAGATCCGAGCTCAAGAGGGCTATCAATTCGAGCAAGAAACAGAAGTGGGAGAAGTGGGATGGCAACAGCGAGCCTTGGGGACTAGGTTTCAAAGTCGTCATGCGAAAGCTGGGAGCACAGATGGCTAGCGCTATCATCGGCGATAGAAACTGGAAGTTACAACGCTTGATACTTATTACCAAGGGAAAAGGTGACTGGGATTCCCTTTCAGCGTACAGGCCTCTGTGTATGCTGGACAATGCAGGGAATCTCTTGGAGAAGATGCTGAAGCCAAGACTCACAGCAGCGGTGCAGAGAGCAGGAGATTTGCTCGAAAGACAGCACGGCTTCAGGAAGGGCCACTCTACGATCGGAGCAATTGAGGAAGTCGCAAGGACTGCCCAAATGGCTCAACAGGGCAACCACCATTCAAGGAAGATCGTATTGCTGGCAACTCTGGACGTCCGAAATGCCTTTAACTCAGAGAGTTGGAGCAACATGCTGTACGCCCTCCAGAACGTCTTTGATATTCCCGAATATATCTTTCGGATGATGAAGGACTATCTCAAGGACCGGAAGCTGTTGTATAACACTGCAGATGGCCCTCGAGTAAAGGAGATTACTGCGGGGGCAGCATAGGGTTCTATTCTGGGACCTGATCTATGGAGCATCTCCTACGATGGCATCCTCCGACCGATGGGCCGACGCACTACGACAACAAAAAATACAGGAAACAAATGGCAGCAGTACAGAGGCGTCCGGCACTTCGCATTGCAAGTGGATACCGAACGGTGTCGGAACCAGCCGTCCTCGTAGTCGCGGGAGTGACCCCTATTGATCTCCTCGCGGCAGAGAGAAAGTACGTCTACGACAAAAGGCGGAAATTCGATTGGAAGCGGCAACCGAGGAGGCGAAGGAGCTCACAAACGAGAAGTGGCAGGAAAGATGGGACTCAGAGATCAAAGGACGATAGACCGCGCGGCTGATAAAAAACATCGCCGAATGGAAGGGACAGAACCACGGTGAAGTTAATTACTACCTCACCCAGTTCTTCACCGGGCACGGGTACTTCAACGCCTACCTCCACAGGATGGGGAAGACAAGCAGCTCAGCTTGCCAATACGGCGACTCGCAAGTGGATGACGCAAACCACACGTTCTTTGAGTGCATCAGATGGGAATCGGAAAGAAGTGCGCTGGAATCTTTGATAGGCATCGTCACCGTGACAAAATTATCATTGAGTGACTAGAACTGGAACCGAGTACGCTCCTTCATTAAAAAAAAAGAGAGAGGAAGTGATGATAAGTATCCTCATGAGATACATGTAAGACCGATGAAAGCCTTACCGGCAAGAAGAAATAAACCCATAAGAAAAGACATGAAAAAAGCCGGCCCCGGAAAGGGAAAGAAAACGACACCACTCTGAAGTAATGCGATAAGCGGTTCCGGAGTGGATGGTGTCAAGTAGAACAAAGGGGTTAAAGGTGGTTTTTTAGTGAGTAGGAGTCTCACACTACCTGAAACAGAGCGGGATTGTTTCTCGTGCGCATCAGCGTTTTTCCACCACCCCAGGCAATTAAAAATATTATTATTATTACTATTATTATCATTATTATAATTATTATATAGGCAACCTGCAAGCATGGATCGAACTTAAGCATGGGGAAGTAACTTACTACATAACGCAGTTTCTCACCGGACACGGATACTTTCGCGCGTACCTGCATAGAATGGGAAAAGTCGACAGCCCAGCTTATCCTTATAATGATGCGAACCAAGATAACGCTAACCACACATTTTTCCAATGTCAAA